>CM039665.1:7256752-7856752 GCA_022405105.1 Aristolochia contorta | reverse complement strand
AAGCATGTATTAGAATTAATTCTCTGTTAATGTTTTTCTCGTGGATTGATAAAAACTCGTGGATTGTATTAAAGATATATTGTTTTTGGAGAATGATTTTTGCATGGTGTTGCAATCATGGGTTGAATGATGATGGGATGTGTTTCTCTGAAAATCAATGGTGGATGTGTCTTTGTCTCTCTGTGGTTGCTCCCTGAATTCCTTCTCTAACTCTCACTCTCTTACTATTTACCCTCAAAATCTGTTTTAAACTTCTAATTCTCTCTCTTCTTTTCTCTCTCTCTCTCTCTCTGAATTAAAATTCTGTTTTTAATTCTTACATCTCTATCTTATTCTCTCTTTATCTCTCTCTCTTTCTCTCTCCCTCTGAATTGAACTTCTGATTTAAACTCTTTAACCTCTCGCTCTTTTTCTCTTTCTCTCTCTCTCTGATTTAGAATTCTGTTTTAAACTATTCCAATGTCCCTCTTATTTTCTCTCTCTCTCTCTCTCTCTCTCTCTCTGATTTAAGATTCTGTTTTAAAGTCTTACATCTCTCTCCTATTTTCTCCCTCTCTTGCTCTCTGAATTTAAATTCTGTTTTACACTCTTAAATTCTCTCTTATCTCTCTCTCCCCCTCTCTTGCTCTCTCTCTCTCCGAATTACAATTCTGTTTTAAAATGTTAAACTTCTCTCTTTTTTTCACTCTCTCTCTCTCTCTGAATTAAAATTCTGTTTTTAATTCTTACAGGTCTATCTTATTCTCTCTTTATCTCTCTCTCTTTCTCTCTCCCTCTGAATTGAACTTCTGATTTAAACTCTTTAACATCTTGCCCTTTTTCTCTTTCTCTCTCTCTCTCTGATTTATAATTCTGTTTTACACTCTTCCAATCTCCCTCTTATTTTCTCTCTCTCTCTCTCTCTCTCTCTCTCTCTCTCTCTCTCTCTCTGATTTTCATATCTGTTTTAAACTCTTACATCTCTCTCTTATTTTCTCCCTCTCTTGCTCTCTGAATTTAAATTCTGTTTTACACTCTTAAATTCTCTCTTATCTCTCTCTCCCCCTCTCTTGCTCTCTCTCTCTCTCCGAATTACTATTCTGTTTTAAAATGTTAAACTTCTCTCTTTTTTTCACTCTCTCTCTCTCTCTCTCTCTCTCTCTGAATTAAAATTCTGTTTTTAATTCTTACAGCTCTATCTTATTCTCTCTTTATCTCTCTCTTTCTCTCTCCCTCTGAATTGAACTTCTGATTTAAACTCTTTAACCTCTCGTTCTTTTTCTCTTTCTCTCTCTCTCTCTGATTTATAATTCTGTTTTAAACTCTTCCAATCTCCCTCTTATTTTCTCTCTCTCTCTGATTTAAGATTCTGTTTTAAACTCTTACATCTCTCTCTTATTTTCTCCCTCTCTTGCTCTCTGAATTTAAATTCTGTTTTACACTCTTAAATTCTCTCTTATCTCTCTCTCCCCCTCTCTTGCTCTCTCTCTCTCCGAATTACTATTCTGTTTTAAAATGTTAAACTTCTCTCTTTTTTTCACTCTCTCTCTCTCTTTCTGAATTAAAATTCTGTTTTTAATTCTTACAGCCCTATCTTACTCTCTCTTTATCTCTCTCTCTTTCTCTCTCCCTCTGAATTGAACTTCTGATTTAAACTCTTTAACCTCTCGCTCTTTTTCTCTTTCTCTCTCTCTCTGATTTAGAATTCTGTTTTAAACTCTTCCAATGTCCCTCTTATTTTCTCTCTCTCTCTCTCTCTCTCTCTCTCTCTCTCTCTCTCTCTCTGATTTTCATTTCTGTTTGAAACTCTTACATCTCTCTCTTATTTCCTCCCTCCTCATCATCTCTGAATTTAAATTCTGTTTTACACTCTAAAAGTCTCTCTCTTATTTCTCTCTCCCCCTCTCTTGCTCTCTCTCTCTCCGAATGACAATTCTGTTTTAAAATGTTAAACTTCTCTCTCTCTCTCTCTCTCTCTCTCTCTCTCTCTCTCTCTCTCTCTCTCTCTCTCTCTCTCTCTCTGAATTAAAATTCTGTTTTTAATTCTTACAGGTCTATCTTATTCTCTCTTTATCTCTCTCTCTTTCTCTCTCCCTCTGAATTGAACTTCTGATTTAAACTCTTTAACCTCTTGCTCTTTTTCTCTTTCTCTCTCTCTCTCTGATTTAGAATTCTGTTTTAAACTCTTCCAATCTCCCTCTTATTTTCTCTCTCTCTCTCTCTCTCTCTCTATCTCTCTCTCTCTGATTTTCATTTCTGTTTGAAACTCTTACATCTCTCTCTTTTTTCCTCCCTCCTCATCATCTCTGAATTTAAATTCTGTTTTACACTCTAAAAGTCTCTCTCTTATTTCTCTCTCCCCCTCTCTTGCTCTCTCTCTCTCCGAATTACAATTCTGTTTTAAAATGTTAAACTTCTCTCTTTCTCTCTCTCTCTCTCTCTCTCTCTCTCTCTGAATTAAAATTCTGTTTTTAATTCTTACAGCTCTATCTTATTCTCTCTTTATCTCTCTCTCTATCTCTCTCTCTGATTTTCATTTCTGTTTGAAACTCTTACATCTCTCTCTTATTTCCTCCCTCCTCATCATCTCTGAATTTAAATTCTGTTTTACACTCTAAAAGTCTCCCTCTTATTTTCTCTCTCTCTCTCTCTCTCTCTCTCTCTCTCTCTCTCAACCACTCTGTTCTCTCTCTTGTCTCAATTGTCTCTCAAATTCTGTTTCACTATTAAATTCTCTCCCTCCCTCTAACTCTCCAATGGAGAATCCATGACAAGGCCACAGGTTTAGGTGTTCTTCACCATGTCTGATTTTTGGTATGTCAAGGCCAAGAGGTCCAATCTTTCAATGCTACGGTTGTCGTCCGTTTTGTGCACTACCATCACCACCGTATTTGATTTTTTCGTTCGAATAAGGGTTGTGGGTAGTCATGGCCTTGAAGATTTTTAGCATGGTGAGTTACCCAATTGAGTGTTAAACACCCAATCTTTTTCTTTTATGTAGATTATCTTTCAGAATGACCATGGATACGGACTATTTGAATGACAAGAGATGGATGTATGCATACAAGACAAAGCCGGCCCGGTGTCATCCTAGATTTGTTGCTGGGGTCAATTGTTTTATAGATTATGCAAGAGAACGGTTGGGAGTGCAAAGCAATGGTCTTATGCGTTGTCCTTGTCGGAAGTGTGAAAATGGACAGAACCTTGACTGTGAGACCATCAAGACCCATATAGTCCTAGAGGGTTTTTTCCCGGTATACGAAACCTGGTCATACCATGGAGAGACACCACAACATCAGTCTGGCATTAATGTGCCGAGTGGCCATGGTGAGGAGATGGGAAGGATGTTGGGTGATGCTTTCATGCGCAATATGGAACAAGACTCTGTTCCGAATGATCCTGATGATGCAGAAGTACAGAAATTTCAAAAGCTCTTGGAAGAGGCGAAGAAGCCGCTATATGGAGGATGTCAGAAATACTCAAAACTGAGTTTCATGGTGCACTTATTCCAAATTAAGTGTTTGAACAGATGGAGCAACAAATCGTTCTCAGATGTTGTTTCCCTTCTTAAAGACGCCCTTCCCCCAAATAATTTGCTGCCACGAAGTTGGTATGAGTCAAAGAAAACGATGGCAGACTTGGGATTGAGTTACGAGAAGATCCATGCATGTCCGAACGACTGTATATTATACAGGAATGATTTCAAAGAACTCGATAAGTGTCCAAGATGTGGATCCTCAAGATGGGTAGTCAAGAAAAAGGGGAGAGTGCAGACCGCTTCAAGACCTACAAAGGTCCTTAGACATTTTCCCTTGGTGCCGAGGTTGCAACGGATGTTTATGTCCAACATAACATCTGAGTTTATGACATGGCATGGTTCAGCACCTGCAACTGAAGCGGGAAAGATGATTCACCCCAGAGATTCAGCAGCATGGATACACTTTGACAAATTGTATCCATCCTTCAGTTCCGATCATCGGAACATTCGATTGGGTCATGCAAGTGACGGTTTCAGCCCATTTAGGTTTGGGACAGGGTCGAGCCATAGTACATGGCCAGTAACCATTACTGTCTACAATCTTCCTCCTTGGTTGGCAATGAAACAACCATATTTTATGATGACCCTTCTTATTGATGGACCAAAGTCCCCAGGAAACGACATTGACGTCTACCTGCAACCGCTGATTGATGAGCTAAAAATGTTATGGGAATCTGGATTGAGAACTTACGATTCACATACAAGGTCATTCTTTCAAATGCGTGCAGCGTTAATGTGGACTATATCAGACTTTCCTGCATATGGCATGTTGTCTGGTTGGAGTACGAAGGGGTACAAACCATGTCCCACCTGTCACGTGAGCACTGCTTCGTCATATCTGCCGCACAGTCAAAAATATGTATACTTGCGGCACCGAAGGTTTCTACCGAATGATCATCAGTGGCGTGCAGATAAGAGGTCGTTTGATGGGACAGAAGAACTAGATGGAAACCCTCTTCCCTTATCTGGCGAGGACATTATGAATAGTCTGGTGGGGCATGAAAACGCTGTGTTTGGGAAGGGGAAAGGGGTTCAGGCGGAGGCCCAAACTTTGCCCGAAGGATGGAAAAAGAGGAGTGTATTTTTTGAACTTCCGTATTGGAGTAATCTTCTCATTCGCCACAACTTAGATGTCATGCACATCGAGAATAATGTATGCGACAGTATTTTGAGTACACTCTTGGAAAAGGATGGAAAGTCAAAGGATAACTTGAAGTCCATATTAGACTTGCAGGCGCTTAACATACGGAAACAACTCCATCCACGGCCGTCGAAAAAGGTTGTTGGTAAGTTATTAATTCCTCATTCGGCGTACAGTTTGACGAAGGATGAAAAAACATGTTTTCTACGTGTATTGAAGGAATTAAAGCTCCCATCCAGTTTTAGTTCAAACGTCTCAAACCAAGTACAAGTCAAAGCAAGGAAAATAGTAGGCCTCAAGAGTCATGATTTTCATGTTCTGATGCAACAGCTACTTCCATTAGCATTGAGGAAAACGATGTCAGTGCCAGTGTGCAAAGTTTTGCATGAGTTTTCTGCTTACTACAGGGAGCTGTGTTCCAAAGTGATTGATGTGCAAAACGTGGAAAAACTTCAGGCAGCCATCCCATTAATCTTGTGCAAGTTAGAGAGAATATTTCCGCCTTCGTTCTTTGACGTCATGGTCCATCTGAGTATACACCTAGCAACAGAGGTCAGACTGGCAGGGCCAGTGCAGTACAGATGGATGTACCCAATTGAACGTCACTTGCTTACATTGAAGAATTACATCAGCAATAGAAATCGGCCAGAGGGATCCATTGCAGAAGGTTACTTGATGGAAGAAGTAACTACTTTCTGTGCACGTTATGTACAGGGAATGGAGTCCAAGATCAGTAGACCGGTGAGGTATGAACCAGGACCTTTAGGGGCAGCGCGTCCTCATATGCTCATCCGTACCTATTGTAAGTAGTTCCAGCCCTCCAACTAAATATTATACTGTCTACAACCAATTTACTACTACTTAATTAATCTCTTCCACATTTGGTTGTAGGGAGCATAGAGACTACTTGAGAAGGCTGCACCCCCAATGGACTGATCATCGGATACAGACTGAACAACACTTACATTTTGTGCAGTGGTTCAGAACACGGGTGAGTTTATCCCCCAAAGCAGTAATTTGATGTGCTTCCATTAAAGCGTCTTCCCTCTGTTGACACCTAATCATCAAATTGTGTAGGTGATAAATTTACCGCATCACAGCGATGCGATAGAAGATGTACAATATTTAGCTCGAGGCCCCAATTCCGAAACCAAGTCGTATAAAGGTTTTTTTGGGAATGGTTACAAGTTTGAGACAGAGCAAGTTGATGAAAATCGGACCACTCAAAATAGTGGTATTGCCACTGTGAGGGAAGAAAGTGAGGTTTTTTACAGTGTTCTACAGCAGGTACTCGAAGTCTTCGTTGGGCCTTGGACTCCCATCAGCATATTTAAGTACAGATGGTTCGATATGAAGAAGGGCACTGGTTCTGTTAATGATGGGTTTGATTACACATTAGTGAATTCGTCAAGGCAGATGTATGAAGACGAACCCTTCATCTATCCATCTCAAGCCCAACATGTATTTTATTCGGAAGACCCTGTTGATCCAACTTGGAGAGTTGTGTGTCGTTGGAGACCTCGGGACACATACGACATCCCTCTAGGACCCGTCGATGTGAGGTCCGAAGAAGATGAGGCCATCTTGTTGGCACAAGACAAAGGGATCAGAGACGTCACAGCATTGAACCAAGCAGATGATGTTTTGTGGTACGCATGACCGACCGGGTCCGAGGATTAAGAATTGATCCTGCAGATTTGAATGTAACATAGCGTAAGTTTGATATCTCTCTGTTTTATTGTAGTGTGGTTCGTAATAGCTAATTTTATTTATTTTGTGAAGAAAGCTGACAATTAAAGTCTCTTTAAATTTGCAAGGTAAATATGCCACCGAGGAAGCATCCCATTAACTCCTCATCATCGTCACCAGCAAGGGTCAAAGTTCGGACAGTTCGGCCAGCCCGAACAACAGCAGTCCTGAGTCCGACTCGGCCTGCCCGGGCCACTCCAGTTCCGACTCCGACACCATCGGCTTCTGCTCCAGCTACACTAGCATCATCGTCACAGATGCCAGATATGGGTACTAACATAAACCAGATTTTTTTGTTTTGGAAAGTTTGTGTTCTAATTTTAGCTATTTCATATTATAGATGAGTGTAATCGTAAGTTTAGGGAGTTCTTTCCAGAATACGAATCACCTAAGAGCTATTCTTCAGGTAAACTTGAAGTGTAATGATATTTTTGTAGTGTGTTATATGAATTGTGTTCTAACTTGCAAATTGGCAGGCCCGATCCCTATGGAAGACATGGAAACGCAAAGACCCGACTGGGTAGAAACAGAAGATGTTGCTGAACCATTAGATAAGCGTGGGAAACGGAAAGTTAAAGCATCTTCGTTTCTGCCTGATAATCCGTGGACGGTCATTATCAGAGATGGCCAGATGGTTGCAGGCCGACAGTCTTCATTGTCATATCTCATGGGGACGGTAGTACGGGCAGATCAGTACTTTCCGTTGCATCTCCAGTGGCGTGACTATCCCCCCCATGAGCTGCAGACCTGGTTTAACGTTATCAAAGTAAGAAGTGCTAGTTAATTATTTATTTTCAAACGTGTGACGGTTAAACTAAGTTTTTTTTTTGCAGGCAAAGTATAACTTTGTGGATGGCGAGGGTGCTCCAGTCACAGAGCAAGAGGCCATAGAGGCTATCAAGCCCGTACTCCAGAAAATCATTAGAGATAACCGAGCGGCATATAAGAAAGCGCGCTATGATGGGAAAACTGACGAGCAACTAAAGACTTGTCCCATACCTGGTATGAGCCAAGAGGACTGGGTTCTCCTCGTGAAGTATTGGGACAATGTTAGGAGTCACGGTATCGATGAGCAGAACAGTAGTAATCGACAGAAGCTCAAAACAACGCATACCCTTGGGTCAAAGTCTCTTCCCCGATTCTTAGAGGAACAGGTATTTATATGATTACCTTCTGGGAACTCTTCTTATTTTTATTTTCATCCTTGTTTGCTTACTGCTTACATTAATTACAGCGTCGTCTGACCCCGAGGGCTACACTTTCCTGAATGGCAAACTTCAAAGCTCACCAGAGGAAGGATGGGACGTATCCAGATGAAATAACTGCTGAACACTTTGTAAGTTATATATTTTTGCTTTATGATCTGTGTTGAATACAACTTCCAGACCTATTTAATTCATTAATTTCACTTTGTGCGGTGAAGCGGTTCGCCGTGCAGCCTTTGAAAGTAACGTTGCTCACTCCAAGGATCCCGGAGAGGTGACACCGTAATAGATACACTGTGTTCGGGGCCACAAAGGTGGCTACGAGAGAGGGGGTTGGAACAGGCGCTTCACTGCGAGAGGTGCCTCTTCCAGCTCTCGTAGTTATGTGGCATTGTCCGAACAGTTGGAGGGAGAGACGGATAAGGAAGCATTGTCCCAGCATGTACAAGCCATGAGCGCACGCATGGAGAGGCTAGAAATGTTACTTCTTGCACAACACAGCAAGGTAAGAATTGTCTTCATGATTCTACATTATTTTAAATTGATGAGCATAAATATATATCTCTAATTTTCTACGTGTTAAGCTTCGCAGGTCTTCTCAGCGATGGAGAGTCCCACCCACTGCAACATTGACGATCGTATTATTTTGGAGGTCAGTAATAGCATCTTCTTACTCTTGCTGTTCAGTTTGCGATAAGATGTCTTATTGTAGCAAGTTTAGATGTTGATGGGAGAAGTAATATACTTCCATGTTAATGTATGTGTGCACTGTGGATAGGCAAATTTATGTTCTATTTTGGTTCTCAGGTTGTTGTTGGAGCTGACCTCAGAACTGTGGAAGAAGCCACCGTTGCCATATTTTGTAATGGTTGGAAACGGTGCGTCGAGATCACTTCCTCTTTGTTTTTAGTAGACTTTGTAAATTTAAATATTGTAGATCTTTTCATCGTATGTATTGTGTAGACACCGTAGTTCTTTATGTATATTGAAATTTTTTTTGCATACGTGTTCTTCACTGTTTTTATTATTTCTTTTCATTATTGTAAAACTGTGTAGAGATGAAGAAAACAGGTCAAAGAAAAAAAAAGAAAAATCAACTTAAAAAAAAAAAAACTTCTGCCGACTATTGAACCCGTTGGCGGAACAAAAGAAAAACCTCCGCCGACGCGCTAATGCGCGTCGTGTGACTTGCTCTGCCGACGCAACCACCACGCGTCGGCTGTACACATACGCCGACGCGTCAGCACGCGTCGGAGTAGAACTAAAGCCGACGGGCAGGCAAGCGTCGGTTGATATTAGACGACGCGTATTAGCGCGTCGGGTGAACAGCCTACGCCGACGCCCTAGGACCCGTCGGGTGACCTCAGGCGACGCGTCATGACGCGTCGGGGGAACTCCGACGATGCTCGGAAAATCGTCGGTAATAAGTCTCCCCCGACGTGTGGAAGCATCGTCCAAGCAAGTTCCGCCGACGCATCATCTAGCGCCGGTGGACTATATCCACTGTCGCGCGGTCATCCGTCGTAGGAAACCATGCGCCGACGCTTATGCATCCGTCGCGGTAATATTTCCCTCGAGGCGCTGTCATCCGTCGTTGGATTTGTTCCTTCGCCAACGGCTCCACGCGTCGGCGGATGAAATTTAGTCGCACGACGGGTTGTTTTGTTAGGCGACGGGTTGTTGCGTCGGGTGACGCATCCGGCTACGGATGTTGCGACGACGTGACGTTACCCGTCCTCGGATGTCCGCCGACGGGCTGTATTGTTCTGCCGGTGCGTTTTGGCCCGGCGGATGGGACATTTTTGGCAGTGCCTGTAAGTACGCATATGAAGATCATGAATTGGATACCTTCTGTCGAGGCCCTTTATACATGTCACGCTTGCAATGTCCATAGTTGTATCTAACAGCACACATGGGTACGGTTCAATGTTTTCTCGGATCAAAGTTTTGTGGTCGCAAGTAACCGAAGTGTTGTTCGACTGAAACAAGGCGCTGGTCTTCATCGTAACTGTACATGAGTTGAACCATTCGAGCGGCATTGAGTGAACCTGATGTGAAAGCCGTTGAAAATGAATTGGGAGAGATGCACGCCGCGTTGAGTTTCTTCCACTCTTCCTTGATCAGATGCCTCACCTGTTCTCTTGCCTCTTCAACTGGCACAGAATTCCCGGTTTCATTTCTGTAGCAGTTGACATAGGATCCGTCGTACCCTTGTTGCTTCTCATCCTTCAGATTAATTTTAAAGTCGAACATAAATAATAATTTTCGGTAGACAAATTAATAAAATACTTGAAAAGATCGCAACGTTAAAAAGACGGTGTAACTGCAAGGAACTGTTTAATTCCTAACTAGTCAAGCAGAGGTTATAATGGGGGTCATATATGAGAATTTTCAGTTTAATTATTATTTGGTCTAATATTATACCTTGGCACTCCCCAGATCGTCCCAGAGCCGCAAAATAGTTGCAGTAGATGCGATAAGAGCGGGCATGCTGCTATGGAAGTGTGTACTGCTGTCTATTTTAGCTTCCTCACCCAAGAATGAGAGTAGATGAAGAAGCACCAGGGGAACCCCGGAGCTGATAACTCCGTTTCGAAGGTACTCCTCTGCAGGTGGCAAACGGTCCAAGCTGAACCATTTTGCTTCTACTAGAAACGCATCGCATAGTGCTGCCCACTGATAGTTTAATTGCACAATCACAAATATTTTCGACGTAAGCATCAAATTGATTCAAGGAGATTATCACATCCTCTTAATCAGTTAATTAGCAGTATTACTTACCGCTTTCCTTAACATAACTATAGGATTCCATCCATGCTCTTGGTGGATCTCTTCAGCGATTTCATTTGTGGTCTTGTAGAGAGCAGAGAAGCATATCTGCATGTACCCCGGCAAGCTGTCGATTTCGTGGATGTTCCATCTGCATAATTTTGGCCGGTATTTATGAGGAAGAAGTGAACATGTTATAGAAATATATATAATTTTCGTGAGTTAAAAATTTAATTACCTGTTTACTGCTTCAATGAAGCGAATGAGTTCGTCTAGGGAACCATACGTGTCAAAGATATCATCGATGAGGTAGACAAAGGCGATGGGTTTGGTGAGCTCCACTCTCCACTTTGAAAATCTTGCATCGGGAACGAGTGCAATCGACCACGTGCACCATTTCAGTGGCTGATTCCTCGCAAAGTTTAGTTGCTCGACCAAACCCAGCTCCCTCCACCACCTTAATTATTTCAATTAATGCAGGTCCCGTACCAAAGATGTCCAATTTCAATTTCGTGATCGGAAACCATATTCGCCAGTATTAGATATATAGTATTAATGGAGTTGAATAATTAGTAGACTTAATTTGTTACTTACTGTGAGAAGTCCCTCAGTTGTTCCACGTGCATGGACTGTTGAGAGTTGAAATCCAGTTTGGCCAGCTCATACCGTACTGGGGCAATTATACTCATCTTCCCACCGGTACAGCAGGTTCCCTTTAGGGAGTTCTCTAGATAGAACTTTGTGCTGAAACTAGGTAAAATCAGGTGATAGGGGTTGTCCAAAGCGTACGTTGCAGCTCTCTTTGCCGTGGCAGATTTTAACGTGGGCAACCTGGCCTCGATGTGCTTCCTCGCAAACTCTCGAGCTTCCACGAGTACTATGTCGTCTTCTCCGTGTATCCCAAGAAAAGAAGCTTCGTGCAAAGCCAACAGTCCTATTACGTCGTCGCCCGGTGGCAGTTTAAATCTTCCCATAGCATCTTGAAACCTGTCAAACACCTCTGGTAATTTCGATAGCACCTGCTCGTCAAACTCATTATGATTTCTTCGGATCGATCAAAGTAGTAATTAATTGAGTGAAGCCACTTACGGGGGCAGACATAGTAGCCATGTTGGCGTAACAAGCGGAAAGCAGTTGCAACTTCATACATGCTGAAGCTGCTGTCGTCCCCCGCCCCATATTGATCAGTAGTAGCAATATTATTATCCGTGATCATGTGTTCATAGCAGAGACCGAGAAGCCATCCAATCTCTTGGGGAAAGTGATGATCGATGCCCAATCTTTGAAGGGAATCAATCGTTTGTGCAGCCTGCCGGAATGAATATTCAGGCCTCCTACTACGAGGTCCCACCATATTGATCAAGTCCCTTGCTTGCTGCACTTTATAATCCATCGGCTGCTTGTCCTACATTAATTATTATTAATGAATATGCAGGAGGCCAGTGATAATCAAAATACGAACAACATATTAAGAATACGTACCAGGTATGGGTTGTCGTCGTTGTAATTAGCAAACGGGACATGAGCAGTACATCCCCCCCTGCTGGTTCCATTACGTACGGCGCCGTTCAATGCAGCCGACCGGCCGAGAAACCTTAATCTGCACTGACCTGGAACCGCAGAGGCCATCGGGGTCATTACATATAGGGAGAGCTCGATCGGGATATATATTATAGAGAGGTGATGGACGAATGAAGAAAAATGCAATTCGAAGGTATCTTGATTCTTGATGCAGAATCGCTTAATTGGTTTTTCTATATATACTGCAAGGTCCTGCATGCCCTCCTGTCCACACAAGTTGATCGTACAGTCTCAAAAAATATCTTGTCCGGACTGAAGAATCTCGGCTGCTCGGCTTAGCTCCAGCTAGGAGCTTGGGCGCCCTGCACCCATATTTCACTAAGAAGAGCACATTTAAAATGAGTGTACCTTCTACTTTTAAACTTCGCATCAAATAATTCTCTTTGCCTGTGAAGAACGTGACTTCACGGCTAGAAGATAAATTTTATTACCGAAAGAGGAGGAATCAGAAAAAGAGAAACAGCACTACTTCATCAAAGAAGTGGCAGAGGAAAAAAAGACGCATAAAATTCCAAGCCCAAGTTCTTCATCACATACCCATTAATAAGGCATATTTCGGAGCTTTGGGTTTAGTGCAAAGAGATTTTGATGTTAAGAAGTAATATAAATTATTGATTCAAAATACATTTTGGACAATTTCATCGGGTTAAGAACTTAAGAATGTTAGAAGAAACCTGATTATTTCAAGCTTTCATCAATATACCCACTCTAACAATCTATTCTTATAACATAAATTAAGCATCACATCTCTCCTGACCACGTAACTATACAGTAATAAGGGTAAATGAATATTTGAGGAGCTAAGAGTCCTTAAACTAATGTCATTGTACATCAAGTAGCAGTATATTATAGACTACATGTAATAAGTAAAAGGGGGTTATTTCATCACATACCCATATATAAGGCCTTTTGCGAGCAGACACTTAGTACATCAAGTAGCAGTATATTATTGAGTACATTTAATAATTAATTTTCCAAATCATTTATTTATTTATACATAAGGTGACAGAATAAATAATCAGGTGATTATAAATAGAGAAATATGATTTTGATAAACAACATTATTTATATATTATGGAAATTTAAGAATTAATTATAATGACATCGTAATCCAGAAATATATCATTAAAATAATATTAAACCATATTAAAAAAACCTTAATCATACTTTACCTTAAGGTAGTTTATGAGGTTGTGTGAAGAATTACAGTGGCACCCTCATTAGTCTGATAAATATTATGTTAGATAGGAAATTATCTGGTAATTAACGGGTCTTACTCATTAATACCTACTCCGAAATAATACTGCCAGCTGGTAAATAAGGAGGTATATAATCTGGTATTTCTGGATGTTGATTGGAATAAATAAATAATAATAAAAAAAGAAGCCCCTCATCTACACTCCCGGAAATAGAAACCTGAAAACCCTCGTATGACACTTGAAAACATTCTCCGTTTTCTTAATTATTATGGCCTAAAAGGTCCCTAAAAACAAACCGGAGTCTAAAAAGGGCATAATTTACCCTGATCTACACAGGCAAAAGAATTCTCTGGACCCATACCAGCAGAAAACCTTCGGGCCTATCAGGGGATCTTCAGTTATAAGACAACGAGTATTCGTGTGAGCATTCCAAAAGATCTCCAGGATCCATACTGAAAGATATAAAGAACAATTGGCATATTATAATACTCGAATGAAGCATTTAATCGTATATCTAATTAAAAAATTACATATAATTAAATTGTGGTAAATTATACTTGAAAGTTCAAATGATACACGAGGACCGAACCACCTTCAAACTATCACGCAATGAAGAGGGATGTACAAAAACAGGGGAAGAGGAGCAGTCCCCCCTCCCTCTTGTTTCTTCATGGGAACAACTGAATAAATCTAAATTCCCTTGTTCTGTACATTACTGCAACTTTACTGATACAGAATCAGTGCTTTCAATTATCTGCCTATGAGATTCTTTAAGGACACCTTTGAACCACCCCACGGACGCTTTTGGTATCCTCGTGAGGTTGTTCTTATAATCTACATAATAGAGACCAAATCGAACCGTGTAACCTTCGTTCCACTCCCAGTTATCAAGAAGAGACCAGACGAAATACCCCCGCACATCGCACACATCTTCCCTGCTCAGCTTCCATAATTAAGTTTATACTTTGGTAAATTAGAAGTAAATGGAAGATAGCTGAATGATTATCTTACCTGATTGCAACAGATAAATTTGAGAGATATTGGGAGTGGTAGTTTATTCTCTTGTCGTCCTGTAATGTCTTGTTTGAATCCGTGAAGGGGCCGTTTGGATCGTCCATGCCTGCAAACACGAAATACAGATTCACCAGTCTGTTGTAACGAGAAAGAAGATGAGTGGGTGAGGGAAAGGAACTGAGATCACCGTTTTCTGTTATTACGATCGGTGGGTTTCCGTAGTTTTCTTTTACATATCTGACTAGCTTGCGAATTCCCCATGGGACAATGTGGAGCCATGGAGAAGCAGCCTGGAGGCATATACAAATGTTTACAGAAAAGTTTCAGAGCCTGAATTTACTAAGTCGACGAAACGTACCCTGTCTCCGATCGGCATTCCTCCTCGACTTGCTGAAATCATTTGGTAAACAGCACATATTAAAAAAAATTCATGAGAATTACCCGAACTGAAAGGCTTCATAATTGTATTTCTATTGTAATGAATTACCAGCTGCAATGACAGAAGCATCCGAAGAAGCATCCTGCAGTATAAGCTTCCGAATTCTGCTCCTATCATTTCGAACGTATAATGTAGTGTAATGGTTTATGCCAACAAAATCAAGTGATCCTTGTAACATTTTAGCCATCTCATGGGTGATCTCCGGCAATCGATTGCCCACGAGTCTCGGCATGGAGAGGGGGTACTTGCCATGGAATATTGGGTCCAAGAACCTGTTTCATTTAAGTTCAATCAATGCCAGAGAATTCACGGTATCCTACAAAAATAAACTTTGAAGTGCGAACAGTACTGTACCATCCGAGCCCAAAGTCCATTGCTCTCGTCGAGGCATCAATATCTTCCTCCGCGTCTGAAATGGGTTCATACCACTTTGCATCCAAAGCAATTCCAATTACACCTCTCTGGGTTCCCTGTACAACAGACATTATCCAAACTCTGTAATTGTAGAAACCATGAACAATTAATCTCAACTGAAACTGATCCTACATTTTGGAGATGAAACAGGGAGGGAGTTTTTTTACCTTGAAATGAAGTTGGTAAACATGAAAAGCAGCAGCATGGGACAATAGTATGTTGTGTGCAACTAGGTAGGGTTCAGTGGATGATTTCCCTTTTGAACAGAGTAAGTGGGCTAAAATGGAGCATCTGCCGGGCGCCTGAATGCCCGTATCGTAGCCTTGTAAGGCGAAGCTGTGAGGCTCGTTGAAGGTGATCCAGTGCTTTACGCGGTCTCCGAATTCACGAAAGCATGTGTAAGCGTAGTGCTTAAAGTCTTCTCTACGGAATTCGACAAAACCCAACTCAGAAAAACTATTTAAATGAACCAAAGATCAGCTTATATAAACTGATAGCTCATTTCAGCATGCAAATTATCTGAAAGTGGCGGCTCACATTATCTGACTACTCAACCAACCCTCGTATCTGTCTTCAAGTGCCTGTGGAAGATCCCAGTGATAGAGAGTAACATAGGGATCTATTCCTGTAAATTCAGCACATGCATGAGTATTAGTTCTGTTGCCAATCGCGCTTGCAGATCAATAGGAAGAAGGAGATTTATTATCAAGGCCCTACCTTTTTCAAGCAGAGAATCGATGAGGCTGTTGTAGTAAGCTATCCCTTCAGGATTAGGTTCCCCAATTCCATCTGTTCAGGAAATACTGTCCACAGTAAGTTTAAACGGATGAAGAAAAAAATTACGATGCTCAACCAAAATATGCAGATACAACTTACCGGGGAAGATTCGAGACCACGAAATCGAAAACCTGTAAGCATCCATGCCCAAGTTCTTCATCAACTCCACATCTGCCTGTTGACAACAAATCACTAAGAGAGATGCGTATGGTTTTCATTTTGTAGAAGAGATTGAGCTTTAATTGCCAGATTAGATAAAAAAAAAGAAGAAGTCAAAACAGAGGAAGCAGAAGGAGACGAAACCAACTGCAATTTCGTTTTTTTTTTTTTTTTGCCACAACAGGACATGAAGTTATGAACACGATATTCTTGTGGAGCAGCAAAACCTGCCTCCATAATTATCGGCTTTTGTTATTTAATTTAATTAATATAGAGTTGTCTGACTCTTTTTAATGAGACACCGTCATAAGTGTTTTGATCTTATCTGCAAAGTCTGCTCGGCCCTTTTGTCTATTTCTCATATATTAAGCGACTCGTTTATCTCCTACGTGTAACTCCGAGAGAAGATATTCAAACCTTTAAGTTTTCCTGAAACGTCTTAGTTTCTCTAAGTCACACGCATATATATGTCAGCCCCAATGCACATGGTGGCTTTATAAAGACGGAGACTGGACTTTTAAACGTGCACGGCACTGGATTTAGCACACTGGATCATGTAAATTAACTTCACCAAACTACAGCAAAATCGTACCTTGAAACGATGATACTGGTCTACCGCCGTGTCTGCATTGCTCAAATCCATAATCCTTCCTGAGAGAAATTAACACGAAAAATTTATATATACATGCATAAGCAGTCGCGTTGGCTCTACCTAGTGATATGCATAATTTATAGCATTCTTGATTTATTAAGTGATGGCGTTCTGCAACGCATTGATTCGAACCTGCAGGTCTCCTTGTGAAAGTATCCCAAATGCTCGCTCCTTTGTTTCCTTCGGCGACAGCTCCTTCAAACTGGCCCCGCCCCAGAGCATTTCAGAACAACCATTAACAATATCATCCTATATATAATATACTAACATGCATCTTTGTAAAGCAATTAGTCAAAAACTGCAAGAAGCTTAACCTGGTAAGCCGAAGAAGCAGTTCCGAAGACGAAGCCATGAGGGAAATCAGCTCTACTGATCGCCTCCACAATTACAGGAACCAACGCAGGCCCTGCTAGGAGAATCAGAAACAGAAACAAGACCGCGTCCATAGAAACAAAAGGAAAAAACAGAAGAGGAGACCGTCGGCCAACTTCCTCGTCTGGCGAGATCGACCTTGGAAAATTTCTTCCTTTCAATGTGTATATAAAGATTAAAACACCGCCGGGGGGGGAGGTGGCGTTTTTGGTTACAGGAAGCGACATAAACACGGTCAGGAATTAAAGAAGGAAAAAGGACGGATTGTTTGCTTGTCATTCCAATGGTCGGTCAATAGCAATCTTTTTTGCGTTGAGTGCAACTAAAGAGATGAGAATCGGGACGCGTTGGGTTAATGACGCAACAAGGCTTTTAATAAGGAAGTCTTATTTTGTGGGAAGAGGAGTTTGCTTGGTTAGATCAGGTATACTTGTTGGAGATAATATCGGCAAATTAGCTATAAGGCTATAGCACAATATATTTAGATGTGTACAACGTCAAAACTAGCTAACAATTAATTACAATTTATATAAAAGGAAGAAATGGGAATCTCTTGAATATACTCAAACTCATGGCTCTCTTACTATCATTTAAATTAGGAAAATGCCAGCTGAACCTATGGCACAGTATCCACATGACAAACCAGCCAATCTGAAACACAACTATCTAGGGTTTATTCTTTAGGATTTAGAGTTAGGATTTAGAGTTAGGATTTTATAAAATAAAATATTTTTTTATCTTTAAGTGTTTCAGATTGGCTGGTACGCAGTCATTGTCCGTTGGTGCAACTAGTATTACTTTTTAAATTAAGTGACCACAATATCTCTTAATCACAACACTAAAATTTGTGACTTAGGCGGCATTTGGCTAAGCTCTTTGATAAAAGATAACTCTTTGGAAGAGATTTTAGAAAAGTTCATCTTAGAGCTCTTCCAAACCACTCCTCTTTTCAGAGTGGATATATTTACATAAAAAGGAAAATGCTAGTTGCACTTATGCACAATACCTATTTGACGTGCCAGCCAATCAAAAACACAACTGCCTAGGGTTTGTCCTTAAGAATTTATGATTTTATAAAATAAAGTTTTTTTTTATTTTTTTAGTTTTTTCGAATGGCTGGTATGTCAAATAGGTATTGCAGCCTAGGTGCAGCTAGTAATATTACTCATATAAAAAAAGCAGTGTATCTTTTTTTTTTTTTTTTTCTAAATAGCCGCTCTTTCATCCAAAGAAGATCTAGCCTTTATAAGTCTCCAGAGAGCTGAGCCAAAGGCCCCCCTTACAAATTTATAATTGCGTGGACAAGAATGGTAGAAAACTACTTAATAAGACTTCGGGAAGATCAACCATAACCATAACTTTTACGAAGTGAACGGTGAGGTTCAGGCAAAACTTTACCAACCTTAGAAAGACAACTAGATAACAGCACAATTACACTCCTTTTGGATATTTTTTCCCCAACGGTGACAAACTAGATGATATGAGTCTAGCAAAGGCCTATAATTGAACTTTAAGGAGATAATTAACGAGACACAATTAGCATATTTTTAATCAGTAGAGCATAACTACTCAAATTTGCCTACCATATATAAACTGACCCGATTGGACTGCCTGTCCAGACACCGAAATTCTTGAGACGGTAAACCAAGAAAATTCACTCATTAGACCGCTCATCCAGCTTATTTTCCGAATACTATCCCAAGTCAGGGTTGCAGAGATGGCCGCAAATTTTGAAAGAGAAGAACTGTGGCAGACGCCCAAACAAGATCACCTGAAAATGCCGGGTTCAGATTTTCTACGACGGGAGTCGTAGCACAATGCTATGACTCCCCATCATGCATGGCATCCCTTTCGTCATGTGAAGGGCATGAGTTTGAGGAAGATAAGTGGCTAATAACATAAGCTGCAGTGTGGAATGCAAAATCCCAAAGCAACTTTGACATAGAATATGTCTGGGCTAAGGGTCGTAAGCCGCATCTCGATTATGTGACAATGTATATGCTCAGTTACACGGTTTTGCAGAGTGTACGGGCACAATACATTGTAATGTATACCACGTACTAATGTACGTACAGAATATCTTGAACTTTATTACTTATAAATCACAAGCCTACAGTTTCGAAAATTTATAAAGCCTTGAACTTGACAAATGCAGATCCAGTGTCTGATTTGGAATTCAAAAGTAGAGCTGAGTGAACTTTTTATAGTAATCCATAAACAAAATATAGTAATTACAAATGCCTTCTACAGAATACTATTTGGCATGGTCGGCCCTAGCTAGGTATATATCTTGAGACTCATGTAGTAATTACAAATGCCTTCTACAAGATGTATAGTTGTTGGGCGAACTACAGGCTGAAGGTCTCAACGTACATAATCTCTTCTTGGTTGTTGCGAATAACCTTCAGCGATGAGTTGTGCTTTAAATCTTTCAAATGTGTCATCTGAGTTTTGTTTAAGACGAAACACCCGTCTACTGCATGCCTACAACATTCATGTGTGGAGTATGAGGAATTAAGTCGCATGTTTTTTTTCTTTAATTAACGACTTATATTCCTCTTGCATTGCTGCACGCCAGTGTGGATCAGTCGGCTTGAGCAAAAGAAACAGGTTCACGTGGCAAGGAAGTTAAAATAGAAAGAGAGAAAGAAGGCAAAGGTTGACAGGTGGCTAGATAAAGATTTGGTCAACGGGTACCCTTCATGTTTCTTGTGATCATAGGATGAACACGTTAAGCAAGTGCAGAAGGCATGCTTTGTTGTTGTAAATTGGAGAGAGAGGCAGGTTCAGTGTGTGAAGAAGATGTCAAGTTTGAAGGAATTGAAGAGTAGACATGGGTGGCGGAGCAGGACAAACATGCATGAAGTGGTTTTATAATCTAACTTCCCAATGCCACAAGGTAAAAGACATGGATAACATAGAGCTCCAAAAGTACGTAAAAGATCATAGGTACGTAGGAGATTTTACATAGAGTAATGAATATGGAGTATTGAATTCAAGAAAAGTGCTAGGAAGTCGATTATCAAATAAACTGCATTTTAGAAAGCATGTACCCAACTGTGGCAGCAGCGCCAGACCAGTCTCAGTTATATGGCGGTGTTTTCTTTCTGCTACTCCATTTTGTGTTGGAGTACCAGGACATGAGAGACGATGCATGATGCCTTATTTTTGAAACACATTCTTGAGTGAATTAGCAATAAACTCCTCATCAGAGTCACTTCGAATGTATTTAATATATGTATTGCATAAATTTTGCACCCTGGAAATAATAATTGGAAAACTGGACATGACATCAGATTTCCATTTGATTGGGTACGTGCTTCCAACAATATTTGCTATAATCATCAATTAGAACTAGATAAAACTGAAATCCTTCAAGAGATTTTTGAGGTGGACCCCAGACATGGCAATGGATAATATGCATATATATATATAGGAGTACTAGATCTAGTATCTCTTATTGAAAATGATAGGCGCTGGCCCTTACCAAACCGACTACTCCCACATGGATATGCAGATTGTGGAATAGAACAGAGAGCTAGCTTATTTCGAACATGATAAAGCACACGGCTCATTGGGTGACCAAGACAAGCATGCCATAACTCAGGTAAAGATCTTGAAACAAAGAGCACAATAGCTTTATTTGACAAAACTGGAAGAGCATACAAGCCTCCTTCAAGCGGCCCGTGATGTAGAGTCCGACCTGTTTATTGGTCCTTTATAAAATAGCCAGATCAAGTAAAAGTAAATGACCACCTATTAGTTCTTGCTAGATGAAAACCAAGAGAACTCTTTTAGTGAGCCGAGGAACTAAGAGAATATTAGAAGTAATTTAAGAACCAGTTCTTAATGGAAGTAATGCAATTATCCAGAGTGTGTGATAGGAAGATCTTTACCATTACGTACCAATGAAAAATCAGTTCCTGTAGAGCACCTTACTATTAAGATCAGTAGGTTCTGGTGTCATATTATGAGTAGCACCAGTGTCAAGAAACCAATCGATTCTTCAGATGGAGCAGTAGAGGAGGTGGTTAATGCTTGAGAGGAACTGGTAATAGCATTATCAGGTGCTCAACACTGCTTCGCCTAATGGTAAGGGCGTCCATAACGATAACAAATCACCACAGAAGAATTAGAGGATGTTGAGCGATTGGAGGGATTTTCAGTATTTGGAGTGTGGCGGCTTCGTCCTCTGGTGGAACATCCAGGATTACAGCTCTACATCCAGGATTACAGCTCTAACAATAAAGAAGGCAGATTGCGGCCGAAACAACCAGATGAAGCTGTAAGAGCTGCCGGGGCGGCAGCAGAAGCTTCTAGGCGTAACTAAAAATCTAAAACCATTCCAGTGACTAACAGAGTGAGAATTTAATGCAGCAAAAGAGGGACTAACGGAGTGAGAATTTAATGCAGCAAAAGAGGGACTAACAGAGTGAGAATTTAATGCAGCTATAAGAGGATCAAACTCAAATCTGAGGCCGCGTAGTGTGGGCAGAATAAGATCTTTGTCATCCATCGGTTTCCCAGCACTGGCTAGAGGACCATTCTTCAGAGTATGAATTTCAGTTTTCAACTGACTTATTTTGGCACGAGTGCTGCTACCATAAGCCTCTTCAAGGGCCACCCAAACCTCTCAGATGTTTGTCTTGGGAAAGATTTGAATCTATATGGGAAACAAGAACCACTCGAGAACCATCTGTGATAAACCAATAATGGTTTTCTCATTCCTTTATCATTGATTCGTGATCATATTTATACATGAGAATAAAAAAACATATTCCTTGAATCAAGGAGACATTCCTTGAATCAAGGAATATAGTATTGTAACACCCTCCCTCAAGATGCATGGACGTCGAAAAAGCCCAACTTGGCAAGAAGAAAATTAAATTGCTTCTTTCCCAAAGCCTAGGTAAAAATGTCGGCCAATTGTATTATCGTCGGTACATAAGACGGAGAAATAAGACCTTCCTGGATAGCATCTCATACGAAATGACAATCAACTTCAATGTGCTTTGTACGTTCATGAAATACCAGATTCTGCGCTATATGCAATGCAGACTGACTATCACATAAAAGAGGAATCGCCTTTGGATGATGAACTCCCAAACTCCAAAGTAGACCCTTCAACCATTTTAGTTCACAAGTAATAGAAGCAATAGAACGATATTCGGCCTCGGCAGAAGAGCGAGCTATAGTATGTTACTTTTTAGTTTTCCATGAAATTGGTGAATGTTCCAAAAACACAAACCAACCAGTGAGAGACCATCTAGTGAGAGGACAGGTTGCCCAATCCGAATCACACCAACCTGTCAAAATCAACTCATTGTCTAAGCGTAGGAGAATGCCTTGACCTAGAGATTTCTTTAAATAGCGAACAACTAGTAATGCAGCATCCCAATGTTCCTATCTTGGTTCCTGCATGAACTGTGATAGGACATTAACGGAGTATGCCAAGTCAGGGCGTGTAACCGCCAAATAAATAAGACGCCCAAGCAAACGTCTATAGGGCTCAGGATCCAAAAGAAAGGCCTCGTGGCACGCACCAACTAATGATTCTATTCAATCGGGAATGAAGCTGGCTTTGAGCCCAACAATCCAGTTTACGAAATAATATCAAGAGCATATTTCCTTTGACATAAGAACAACCCTGAAGAGCTTCGAGCCACTTCAATGCCAAGAAAATATTTAAGCACACCTAGATCCTTCATAAAAAAACAATTACTCATATAGGCTTTAAAACATGTCATCGTAGCGGAATCATTACCAGAAATTACCAGATTATCTACATACACTAGTACATTAATTTGTACAGAACCTTTAATGTAAGTAAATAGGGAATAATCGAAAAAGGATTGAAGAAAACCATAACCCTTTAAAGCTGTCGCGAGTTTTGCAAACCAGCATCGAGGTGTTTGTCTCAAGCCATACAATGACTTACGCAAACGACAAACCAAATTGGAATCAGAAGAGCTAAAGCCTGGAGGAAGTTTCATATATACATCCTCGTCTAAATCGCCATGAAGGAAAGCATTATGTACATCCATCTGATGCAACTCCCAATTTTTTTATGTGGAAACAACTAAAAAAGCTCGAGCTGTCACCATTTTTGTTACTGGGGCAAATGTCTCATTATAATCAATTCCTTCAACTTGATGATTTCCAAGGACAACTAATCTGGCTTTTAATCTCTCAATGCTACCATCTGATTTGTATTTAATTTTGTACACCGATTTACTGCCTAGAGCTTCTTTCCAGGAGGTAATTTTTCCATAGTCCAAGTACTATTATCTTCCAAAGCACGAATTTCTTTTTGCATAGCAGTACACCATCCCACATCTTTTGCTACCTCCTTAAAGGACCATGGCTCAACACCAGTAGTTACAGCGGCAAGAAAATTTCGGTGTTGCACAGTAAATTTGTCACAACTAACATAATGTGTTATAGGGAAAGACGTACCTGAGGGAGTGTGATATTGTGGATGAGGTGGAGCATGAGATGGACTTTTCTTGATAACCGTATGTGTCACGAAGTCTCGTAATTTTATCGATGGAAACTTCTCCCGATTCCCGCGGTCCAAATTGTTCTCCCCCGAGCCTACGGGAGCTTCATCAACCCCCTTGTTATCTGTGGGGGAAGTTGCCACAAGTGGAACATCTCGAGCGTTTGGACAAGGCTCAGATGTAGAGGATGGCATCTCAGTAGACCGAGACGTGTTGCTAGTGGGCGGCAAAACCATTGGAGGAGCAACGATGACATCATTATGCATCATTATATGATCATCCATATCATCAATAAACTCTTCAATATAAGGAGTATCACGGTCAAGGGAAAGAGTAAGTTGTGTTACTTCCACAAAAGGAAACACATTTTCATAGAACTTCACATCCATTGACACAAAGAATTCTTTTTTCTCAAGGTCAAATAAACTCCATCTTTTCTTATCAAACGGATATCCCACAAAAACACATTTACGACTTCGACTACCAAACTTGTCTCCTTTAGCTCGTTGATTATGCGCAAAGGAAAAACAACCAACAAAATGTAAGTCACTGAAAGCAGGTGCACAACCAAAAAGAATTTCACAACCAAAAAGAATTTCATAAGGAGTCTTGTTGAGGAGAACACTAGACGAAGTATGATTTATGAGGTGGGTAGCAGCCAAAACACATTCCCCCCAAAAATAAATTGGTAAGCCTCCTTGAAATCGTAATGCACGAGCAACATTCAAAATATGTTTATGTTTCCTTTCAACTCTGCCATTTTGTTGAAGGGTACCCAAACAAGAAGTTTGAAATAAAATTCCATTTGCCACAAAATAATCTTTCATGTAGTAGAACTCTGTTCCATTGTCACTACGTACAATTTTCAACTTTCGAAAAAATTGGCGTTCAATCATTGCAATAAAGGATATAAACATCTCAAAAACCTCTCTTTTGTCAATTAATAAATAGATCCACACAGCACGAGAATAATCATCCACCAAAGTTAAAAAATAACAAACACCACAAGAAGAAAGTTCATCATATGGACCCAACAAATCACAATGTATTAACTCAAATATCTGAGTTGCTTTATCTTCACTTAAAGGAAAAATATTTCTAGGATGTTTAGCTTGATGACAAACTTCACATGCTTTATCTAAATGGCCCCGAGAATCATGCAAAAAGGAAGCAACTTCACTACTTTCTCGAAAGGATGACCCAATCAATGATGCCATAATTCCAAGGACTTTGAACTACCAACCGAAACTTCTTGCACCTTGAATTTTTGTCGTAGATAATAAAGTCCATCCCGTCTCTCACCCATTCCAATCACCTCCCTAGAACGTTGGTCATGTATAGCACATAAGTTAGAATTAAATTGGACAAAATAATTTAAATCATCATTCAGTTGAGACACCGAAATTAAATTGCAGTGCAATTTAGGAACAAAAAGAACTTTTTGGAGCACTATTGTGTCTGTCAGTGTCACAACACCCTCCTTAATAGCAACTACGGTTTGACCATCCGGAAGACCCACAGGACATGGAGAAACCTTTGTAATATTCAATAAACGAGATTCATTACTGGTAACATGATGAGAGCATCCGGTATCAATTATCCAATCATCCATTCCCAACTTACCATGCAACGGTTAGAAGAAGAAGAAGAACCAAATGCGGCCGATAATGCCGCCCATTGTTCGGTAGTGAAGCCTAAAAGTGGTTGCACAGCAGGAGCAGAGCTCGATGTTGCAAGATTGGCATTGGGATTAACATCGGATGTAGTGGCATTAGCACGCACTCCGGTACGACCACGTTCTGTCGAATTCTTTGGTGGTTTGCCCTTAAAAGTGTCTTTTCCCTCAAGATTAGAACCATACTTCTCTAAGTACCAATTTGGAGTACCATGTATATCAAAACAGGTAGCAATATCATGACCTTTTTTGTGGCATTGAGAACAAATCAATGCTGCCTTCGCCGTTCTATCCAGACGCGATGTAGATTTATTCTCTGTACATATAGCAAAACCAACGACATCAGGTTTCTCTTCGGTGATACGTGTGATCCCCCGAAACCGCTCATCTTGAGCGATTTGTTGGAATGCTCAATTCAACGTTGGGAGAGGATCTTGTGACAAAAGAGTCTGCAATTGTGCATAATAATCGGAGCATCGACCAAGAAAAAATTGATACAGTCTATCATCGGCACGCCGTTTTTCATGTTGTTTACCAACCTAACAAATACATCTACCTCACTTGCAAGAAATCAAAGGCTCATTCGTATCTAGTTCATCCCATAAATCATTCAATTTACTGAAATAAACAGCAACAGGCATAAGTTTTGTTTGCTCACAACGATTAATATCTCCCTTAATTTGGTGAAAACACGAACCATTCACGATCGAGAATCGTTCATGCAAGTCATCCCATAAGCGTTTTGCATTATCATAATTTGATAGCATAGAACGTACCTCGGGGTCAATCGTATTTGTGAGTCATGCCACAACCACACATTGGATTGTATCACAATCATCTTTCGTATAAGGAGGAACGATATCTGTGATTGTCCCCTTAAGAAATCGAAATTTGCGCCGAGAGGAAAGAGCGACGCGAATACCATGAAACCAGTCATCAAAATTGTTGAGTTTTGACGAATGGGCATAATAAATTTGCCAGTGCAATCTTGTGGCCCTAAGTAGAATGGCGAACTGGGATCAATTTTTGCCTGTGGTGGAGGTGTGGCTTCTGCAGCCAAGGTTTACGAGAAAGAAAAAAATTTCATGGAGTCCATCCGGAAACCTAATCTAAACCTGGCTCTGATACCATGATAAACCAATAATGGTTTTCTCGTTCCTTTCTCATTGATTCGTGATCATATTTATACATGAGAATAAAAAAACATATTCCTTGATTCAAAGAATGTCTCCTTGATTCAAGGAATATAGTATTGTAACAATCTGGTCCACACGTTCCAGTTTTCTATAGATTCAATTGGTGAACATTTGGGGAATGATATGTTGATGAAACCAAGAAATTTGAGAGACCGAACAACTGGATAAACTTGAGTCTTCGAGGGAAGAAAATTGTTGAAGGCTAATTTCAGAGAAAGCTCCTGTGAAATACTTTTCACGACAGGGAAAGAAGATGAGTTGGACGAATAAGCCATTTCTAGAATACCATGAAAGAACAAGAATTTCCCTGGTGTGATTATTATAGAGAGTAGTTATAGTACATAATTAGTACATGTAAAGAGAAAAAACAGGAAACAAAAACAGATAAAATAGTTACACGGGAGTAGAAAGAGTGAAGAGATATAAGAAACTGAATTGGCTAGTAGAGATATCAGGAAACTTAATAGGTTAGGCTAATATAGAAATCAAAATAAATTTTTTAATAACTTTGGGAAGAAATAAAACTTAATATTTTATGAGTAAGAGAAAGATTAAGAGTATTGAACCAAGCGATTTTATGTGCATACTGAAGGCGTTAGCAACAGTAAGGTGAAATACAGTTTCCGAGGTGACATGAGGTGAGGCTCCAAAGTGAAATAAATTTATTGAAAACGAAGATGAATTGTCAACCTCGTTCAATGAATCAAAAAACAAAGTGAAATCATAATTGAGAGAGAAACAACAAACTCATAAGATCTAATTAGAAAGAGAGTATGTATCTTAATTCAATGCAACTTCACATGAAGATTAGTTAAATCGAGTTTCTATAGCATGTGTCTTATTGGATAGAGAGAAGACCAATCTTTTAAAATAAACAACCCTAACTCCCATTTTCCATCAAAGTGGGTGTTTATTCCCAAAGATCAATAGGATTTCTACGTTCATTAATCTATATATTTTTATAAATAAAAAACATGTGGGCCACTTAACTGAAATAAAATATTGTAGCGTTAAAATCCTTAAGAAAAATGATATCAATACTCCCTTAGTTTACTTTGAGGTTTTTACATCGTAATGTAACGTGGCAGTCCAGGTAAGAGAAAATATAGGGTTTGGCTTTTACCCATAGAATAGGAAGATAAACTCTTGGTGATTTTATCTCCGAATTTATCTCTTACCTGGACTGCAAAGTGGACGTCACGCCAGGATGTAAACTCTTGTTGTAATACTTAAAAGTGCTCGTATCACCACTCGATCCTTAAACCTCATGATATCATGCAAAGGCCTAACTTGGCGGAGTTCACACTTGGCTAAGTAGGAGTAAGAAACTACTGATTGAATGAAGCAATGATGACATTACAAGGCTATATATGATGCCCTTTTCTACTGGAATTTGGACTACTAAACCTATTATTTTATTTTGTCCTTTATGAAATGTAATTTCTATATTATTGATACACAATCGTTATAGCTAGATTTCTCACCCGCGACTATGACCACAATTGGAAACTGAACGGATGTAAGTGCCACCTTTGGAGTCATGAGAGGAACTACATTTGGAAGCAACATTAAAATTAGAAAAATGATATCAGTACTGTGTTCTTTTACTTAAAGGTTTTACCTTGTAACGTGGCAACATAGTTGGTGGTCCAAGTAAAAAAAATTGGGGTTTAGGGTTTACCTATAGTATAGGAAGATATTTTGTTATAAAAAAAAAATCTTACCGATGTTATCTCTTACCTGGACTGCAACGTGGATGCCACATTGGGATGTAAACCCTTGAGGTAATAGTCCGAAGTACAGCTCGTATCACCACTCTTAAAATTGAGTGAACATGACAGGTTGAGTTGGACAAATTGTGTTCATGATGCATTTAATTAGTTACATAAACAAAAACACATAGAGTTTTCATTTGAATAATGTTAATTGTAACTCATAGAGGTACACCAGTGGTGTACCATCCAACATGGATGCCACAGGGGTCGTCCACGTCAGGTGCAAATTATTGGGTTTTAGGGTTTCGGGTCTATAAAAGGTTTTAGGATTTAGGGTTTAAACAAAAAAACCGTTTTAGGAAGATGTTAACCAGGATTCTGATGTGGATGCCAGTTGTGGAATCTACGTCAGGAAGTATGCTATACCTGGTCGAGGTGCACCTAGCATTACTCTTTTCATTTACTAGAAACAATATTCCCTTCTATCCACACTTATTGCCATGTTTACAAGTTTCTCGCAAAATGAAGGTCAATAAAATATAATACTTCCAATAAGTAATAAAATAGAACTAGAAACTATGGCACAGGGAAAAAATCAAATCTGCAAAAACACCCAAATAGTACAGAAATCAAATTAGAAAACCTAGAGCTTCTCATAAAACTCATTTATGCAATTGCAATAGAAGTATAACTCAGAGATTTTAGACTGTTTTTTATAAGGAAAAAATAATTGATAAAAAAGAAAGTGGTTAGCTTTCTCCATCTAAGTAAACCGACAATAGAGGTTTTTCTTTGCATTAGTTTACTTATATTAAAACATTTTTCAATATTTGGATTAATGAAATTTGTCTATCTAACATGCCTTTCTAAGTGTATCTATACGTATGCACGATATTTATCTATATCTATAAGATCTGATACTTATGATATCTATGATACTGCAAACCTTGATTGAGTCGAAAGAGTGGTAATTCTTCTTGACTCATGAAGAGATTATGAAGACTATCAAAGGAAAATGGGTTTTTCTCTTGACTCGTGGTGAATGCCTCATTGTCACTACCTACACCACTCAGTGTGTTTTGCATTATTGTTTGGTTTTGTAATAGATACCCCCACAATGAGTTCATCAGCAAGGCAATTAACTATGTATCCATGTCCGCCACCACAGAAAAGGATCCCCTCCTAGTGATGATTCACCCAAGATGAGAGGTCAAGATATTCAAGTTTTTCAACTTTGAGTAGAGAGCGACGGAGTGGATCCACCTTTAGATCATATAGTCTACATGGTACGATTCCACATGTGCAGAGTTTGGAAAAGTTGTCTTGGTCCTGGTGTCTACTCTGATACCATTGATAGGTCCCAATCAGAGTTATAGATCAAGAGTTTTCTTAGGGTGAGAACAAACCACATTACAAAGTAAATTTTCTTCTCTACCGTCTTCTTCCTGTTATTCTTCTTCTTTATCCTTTCTCCTAAATTTTAGTTACAAAAACTAAATAACTGATATTATGTTACATACATAAAATAACTAAATCTTGTATAATGGTCTATCAGTCCGTGGGAGAGATGAACTTCGAAGGAGGTTGGATGGAGCCATCAATGAAATCAATATGTGAGGGACCAACTATTGAGGACTGGGATAAACCATGAGCGCCACTTAAAGGTTGGTAAAATACAAGTCGTGCATGAGCCCTGCACCAAGCACAACTAGTGGCAGCAGCCGCATGCACACAAACTGCCTAGAGGGACATACACACCTTCATTTAAAAAGCACCCATGGCTGGAGGAGCAAAATGGGCAGATCTCACTTGTTCAAATTCAGTACATATGCCTAGGTGTTTTTGCTTTGGCATGAGTATCACTTGTAACTTAGCAAGTATGGCCTCTTGGCCTGTCGAAAGCCTTGTATTCTTTGTAAGCATCCACTTTTCGTAAAGTTTGTATATAGAATAGAATAGTATTTTTGCGTATTTCAATTCAGACTGATTTGGCGACTAAAAGTTTTCTTTGGAGTGGAAGATCTTGGAGAGATAAGCTGACTAGCTAGCCTCAAGACGCACACAAAAGCGAGGCCGCAGGATGGATGACTAAGGCATGCAGGTGCATGAAGGTGTCTTGCTCGAAGTAACTTGACAATATAATGGAGACAATATAATGGGTGATGTTTGACACTGGTATTATATCTCGGAGCCAAAGTCGAAGAGAACACCTCCAGACTGTTTAGAGAGAGAGGGGAGAGGCAAAAGCATTAAGTGCAAATGAGGCTAATTAGGGAGAAGTTGGGACTGCATGGCTTGATATATACCATATAAGTTGAGCAAATTCTCAGCCGATCTCTGCATTCATGCGTAATATATATACAGAATTTCCTAATTCCGTGTGTTTTTTGAATTCTAAAAAACAAACAGAAAATACGGTTTGCAATCTGAATTGTGTTTGGAGACAATCTCCTGAGCCGGTTAATTTTCACTTATATCTTCTCCTATATCCGCTGAATGTACTAATTTGATAAACCCCACTAGAAACAAATTAGCCATATAGTCATCGAATTCCAGGTTATTTCCCAAAGAAAATCCAATATTGGGTTTTTAAGCAGCTGGGCAATTAGAATTTAATATATATATCGTAAAGGCCCTCACGATCAATCTGATCCGTTGGGGCAATTTTCACAGGGAAACTTCCAATTGCAGTGACATTGATTGCTGTAAGAGAAGAGAAATATAGAAAAATTAACAAGCCCTTGCCTTCATATATATATATATATATATATATATATATATATATATATATATATATATATATATATATATATATATATATAGAATGTAAGATGCGCTGAACATGCTTATATACACCGCATGCTCACGGGCGAAGCGTGCATGGTTAGTATCATTAATGCTCACATTCAGCCGGTAATTGGATGCGCACATGAGAATCTGCACCCTGACCATATTGCCTTATTTGGACCGGACGAGTGACCTGTGCATTTTGAATGCCCCCCGGCCAGGGGATACTGGCGACTCTTGCATTCTACTAAAATTGGGCGGCTACTATGCCTCTTCACCATTATATAATGCAACCCCAGAACTCCAACATATCCATTCACTCAAGAGGAATCACAAACATTCTTAGGAGATTGTTCAGAGCTCCTACCACAGATCTTTCTTACATTCAGGTATACTAGAAAGGTTCATTTTTCTAACTGCATATGTAATTTTTTCCTGATCTTTTTCTTCTATTTCTTTCCTCATTTCTCCTGAATTGGGAAAATTATTTCATACTTCAATGATATGGAGATTCTTAACACTGTTTGATTGTCTCGCCGTATATTTCGGATGTTGTCACTCCTTATTAAATCTATATTTTTCGTCGATCTCCCGAAAAACTCGCACCAGTACATATGATCATAATCCACTTGAATGATCATCTTAGGGTTTTTATTATTATTATTATTTTTTTTTTTTTTTTTTTTTTTTTGGTTTTTTCCCCTTGAAGTTACCCACCAGCTTACTGCATCATTTTGTTGTTGTGAAAATTGCTATACATCAACAATATTATGGCCTTTTTCAATACAAATTCTGTTTTTTATTTCATTTGTAGCAAATCTATCTTGCTATACAATAAACGTACATGGTAGTGGTTAGCTATATTGTTAATTTCTCAAGTCATTTTCAGTACTACCTAGTCTTCTTTTCTGTACAACCTAGTCTTCTTTTTCTTGTTTGCAGATCGGAAGATCAAAGATATGGCTGTAACTGATGTTCAAGGTTCTCAGGCATCTCCAAGGACCATTGGTGAACGCCGAACTGCAAACTATAAGCCAACCCCTTGGACTTATGAATTTATACAGTCACTAGTTAATAACTACGGGGTATATAATTTTGTGATTTTTAGTGAATATGATCCGTCATTGTTGAGTTTTCTGTCTATTAATTCCCACGATCTAACCAACTTTACAGGATGAGGAACATGTAAGGCGAGTATCAGTATTGAAGAGCGATGTCATTCAGCTGATAAGTGAAGTAACCCAGCCCTTAGACAAGCTGAAATTGATAGACACTCTAGAGCATTTAGGGCTGGAAAATATATTTGAAAAAGAGATTAAAAAATCCCTGGAGAATATGATGCTGGAAGACGCAGAAGATGATCTCCACTCTAGAGCTTTATGTTTTAAGCTACTACGGAAACATAAATACAGTGTTTCCCCAATTGGTAATTAAAAAATTTAAAACGTGTTTCATCTTATTTTGTTTCAAATCATATTTTTCTTCTTTCTTTTTAGATCTGATCGGTCTGATCCCAATATCGTGTACAATATCCGTAGATGCGTTTGAGGAGTACGAGAGCCAAATACATGGAATGGATACCAGGGGGGTCTTAAGCCTGTATGAAGCCTCGCAGCTGGGTTTCCGTGATGAGACGATCCTAGAGGAGATTAAAGAAGTGGCTGTCAATCGTCTGAGGCAAACCCTCCATGGAAATAACGATCCAGTTATTGTGAGTCAAGTGGAGCACTCCTTACGGGTGCCTCTTCACCGCAGACTGCCTTTGGTGGAGGCCAGATGGTATCTAGACATGTACGAGAACGAAGAGAACATGAGCAGCCTTCTGCTTGAACTAGGCAGATTGACTTTCAACATCGGGCAAGCAGCATATCACAGAGATATTAAACTCGTCTCAAGGTACGTCATGCCTTTTCTTTTCTTTTTTTTTCTTTTTTCTTTTCTTATAAACTGGGTCTAGTCATTTAAAGGTTAGTTCAATAATCTCGTCTAATCTGATCATGAGCTCTTGCAGTTGGTGGAAAAACCTTAATGTTGGATTTATGCCGAGTTTTACAAGAGACAGATGCATGGAGTCTTTCTTGTGCGCTGCCGGAATGATTTCGGAGCCACGACTAGCTTTCGCCAGGCAGCTGCTTACCAAAATCTTGAAGCTGATAGTAATCTTTGATGACGTCTACGACGTCTATGGAACACTGGAAGAATTAGAGATCTTCACTCAAGTTGTGGAAAGGTGTGTTTGCCTTAGTTTAAACATTTGATAAGTACAAGCAAGAAATTTACCTGATCATCAAGCATCTATGAAGGGACACCTAGCTCGCTATATTCTCCGAATATCTGATAGGAACCAATAGTCGATACCTACTATATTTCTTCATGTTAGAGCTTATCAATGACAAAATGAATCTGTTTGGTTGAAATTGAGGCATTTCATTAATTTTAATCCTTTAAAATCAAATGAAGTTCTTTTAAAAATTACTTGATGCCATAGTTGTTATCGGAATTATTATCATATATCCTGTACTACTATTAGTTATTCTTTAATGTAATATAGAAGATTCTTAAACTTATTCTCTGTGATTCATAAGCTAATTGATGTACTTTGTTGAAATTATATTTGATCATATATACCTTTGTTTTCTTACATAATTTTTCGTTCTTTGATCGCATTTGGTAAATATGGTCCCCTGAAGAATCCTATTTGTAGACAAAGATAGACGATGCAATCATGCAAGTACAATCTCTGGAAATTTTATGAATTTTAATGTACTTCTGTATAACATACAATATTCTCATAGTTTTGGAGTAATGCTATCTTTAAGTTTGCCAATGATGGTGAGGAAGGAGGGGGAAACCAAAACGGAAGAAGAGTCCATTGTCATCCAAATTAAATGCAGCTCCCATGGGAAATGAGCTTCAGCCACAATTTCTATCGAATTAAAAATGGGTGCTCCAAGCCTCCAAGAGTGTAGTGGTAGCTCATGCTAAGTGAAAAACAAAAGCAAGGGGGAAAGTTAGGAATTATGTAGATTAATTTCCCAATTGCAAAGTTGGGTTAAAGCCTATCCATAATGACTAGCATGTCAAGAGTTCATTTCCCAACTATAAACCCAGATCATAGTACTGTATCATGATCTTCTCCCTCATTTGTTATAACCCTATCCTTCTGGCATCTAAATAGGTTACTTTTGATTCACCAGGTGGGATGCTACGGCAATGGATCAACTTCCAGACTTCATGAAAATATGCTTCACAGGGTTGCTCGATACTTGCGATCAGATTGAAGACTACGTCTACGCCGAGCAAGGAAAGAAAATTGGTCGTTTCCTGGCCAAAGGGGTATATTATATACATTCAATCTGACTAAAGAGATTATATATTGGTTTACATAATGTTACTCGATCGAATCTACATATATTTCCTTGCACTCCTTAATTTCCTGCTCTATGAATTGACTAATTTGACCTTCCTAATGTTTTTAATTTGCTGGGTATGTTTATACAGTGGGGTGATCTCACGAGAGCATTCTTAAAAGAGGCTAGATGGTTCAACTCTGGTTACGAACCAAGCTTCGAAGAGTACATGGAGAATGCCACCATTTCCTCTTCCGGAGCTCTCATCCTCATGCATGTTTATGTTTTAGTGGACCTAAAGATCAAAGACGAGGAACTTCAGCTATTACGAAGCTATCCTGATATCTTACAAGGGATTGCCGTGATCTTCCGCCTCTGCAACGACTTGGCCACTGCTGAGGCATGAAAAAAATATCTTCCTCAGCTGCCACTTCGATCTTCTTGTTCATTCTTCATTTCTGTGTTACATCTATAACGTTCCCTTTTGCTTTAAAACTTAATTATATATGTTACTGAATTACAATTCCATGCAAACGCAGGCTGAGGCACAACGAGGCGATGCTCCTGGCTGTATTGCATGCTATATGCGCGAGACCGGGAAATCGGAGGCAGAAGCACGAGTTCACATTGAAAATCTGATTGATAACGCTTGGAAAACATTGACAGAAGAGACACTGGCTCGCTCTGCCTTCCCTGAACCTTTCAACAAGATAGCTTTAAACCTGGGCCGTGCTATTCAAGCCATGTACCAGGATGGAGATGGGTACGGGTCCCCGGGTCGTCGCATAAAGAAACTGGTTACATCCGTCCTGGTCGAACAGATTCCCATCTAGATCATTATCAGCTGGAGCACAGGCAGGAAGGTGCGGAAAACTGAAACGGCTTGAATTGATATAGTGTTGATATATAGTTCGAGTCTTAGACAGTGAAACTAGTTCGGCTCTAGATCTCTGCTGCAGTTCGCAGTAGCATTTTGTCTGTCGGAATAATATTGCGTGTTCAAACTAGTTTGATTGTTGCCTGTCCTAATTATATGCAGTGGGGTATAATTGGTGTTCTTCATGAATATATATATATATATATATATATATATATATATATATATATATATATATATTGGATCCCCGGAAAACAAGATGTCAAAAAGTCTAGGAAGGCTTAAAGAGTGAATCAACGGCATACATGGTACTTTGAACTCGAGGATGTACGAAAATTTCAAGTCCATTAAGTGAGTACATAGGTCTGTTCAAACTTTGGACCCGGCGGCATTCCGAGTTCAAAAGAGTTTTTCCCATTAGTTGCACCTATGCGCAGTACTTATCCGATGTACCAACCAATTTTAAACACAGTTGCCTAGGGTTTATCCTTTAGAGTTTACGATTTTTTAAAACAAAATATATTTGTTTTATCTTTTTAAGTATTTCACATTGGCTGCACTACTAAAAATACCTATTCCACTGGCTGATGGAATTCTATCCGCCGGCGAAAAAACATACGGCCGGCGGGTATCAATTCTTTGTCAGTTAAATTCAAGGAAATCTTACCCAACTGCCGGCGGATTAAAATCTGGTAGTTGGGCCTGATTTTGGTCTGATTCATTTGGCCCTTTAAAGCCCATATGAATTTAATATTTGATTTCAAATCGGGACCAAACTTCCCGCTCACTATTATGCACGTAACGCACGTGCGTAACTCCCCTCTCCCTAATCCCGTTTGCTCCCTTTAAAATCGAAGAAGTACTATTGATCCTCGCACTCCCGCGTGCAAACTCCCTTCTCCGACATTCTCTTCCAACCGAAAGTCGTCGAAGCACCTCCATCTGTCTGATCCTAGTGCACATTCTCCTTCAGCCAAAGACCATTCCACAAACATTTGGAGTTCAAAAACCTTGCACAATCGAAGACTCTCGGCGTGTGTTCTAGCCGCCTTCCTGCCGTCGACCTCCTCTGACCTCGTAGCTGTCAACGGAAGGCCCCTCCCCTTTGCCGTCGCAGGTAATTCTTTTCTTGATTTTTTAGCGTTGATGGATTTTAGGCAAGCTCTATTGTTTACCTTATTTTGTTCATTCAGATTTTTGTTTCATTGTGTGCAGGTGGGATCAGACAAAGCATCCTTTGTGAAAATCGATTCTTCTAACTTACAAAGAGGTAATTTTTCCCCCTTGGTATTTTTTTTTCGTTTAAGACATTAGAGGAGATAGTTTTTGTTGCTGTTTTCTTATTTGAGTTTCTCATACCGAATGCGTTGTTTAGTTATGGTGTATTGATTGATTTTATATGATTTCATTTACTTTGTCTGAGCTCTCGATGGTGTTTTCTTCTTTCTAAATATATTCTCTTACTTTTTCTTGGTTGGGCTCTTCTTTAATGTTTACTTTTTACAGAAATAGTATGGAAGTTTTTCTTCTTTATTGCAATTCACTTTGCTACTCGGAAGATAATTGTTTATAACATTTACGAGTTTGAGTGATTCTACATTCACATCACAATTTACATGTTTATAATTTCAGTGCTTAAAATTTCATATCATGTTTTTACTTTAATGACTTTGGTTTTGTTTACATATTCTGATAAATTTTATGTTTCTCTCTCTGACTTCCTCTCAGTCTATCTCTCAAAATTGTTTTCACTCTCTAATTCTCTCTCTCTCTCTCTCTCTCTCTCTCTCTCTCTCTCTCTCTCTCTCTCTCTCTCTCTGATGTCCTCTCTCTCTCTCTCTCTCTCTCTCTCTCTCTCTCTCTCTCTCTCTCTCTCTCTCTCTCTCTCTCTCTCTCTCTCTCTCTGATGTCCTCTCTCAATCAGTTATCTCTCTCTCCCTCTCTCAAGTTTAAATTCCTCTCTCTCCCGGTTTTCTCTAGTTAAAAGTACTCTCTCTCTCTCTCTCAAACTATTTCTCAAAATCGTTTTCACTCTCTAATTCTCTATCTTTCTTTCCCTCTCTCTCAAAATCTGTTTCACTCTCTAATTTTGTCATTCTGAATTTTGTCTTTCTCTTGTTTTTCACTCTCTCAGTTTTCACTCAAGTTTAAACTATCAGTTTCCTCTCTTGTTTTTCACTCTCTCAAAATCTGTTTCACTCTTGATGTGTTAATTAAAAGCAGCTTGGTTAATACGTGTATGATTATCCTGATTTCTGCATTCGATAGGAATTCAATCGATATTCCCTCTAAAATTTTCTCTCGGTTCTCTCTCTCTCTCTCTCTCTCGGTTCTCTCTCTCTCTCTCTCTCTCTCTCTCTCTCTCTCTCTCTCTTCTCTCTCTCTCTCTCTCTCTCTCTCTCTCTCTCTCTCTCTCTCTCTCTCTAATTTCTCTTTAGTTAAATATTTCTCTCTCGGTTTTCTCTCAAATTTTGTTTCATTCTTTAATTCTCTCTCCATCTATCTCTTATCTCTCTCTCTCTCTCGCTCTCTCTCTCTCTCTCTCTCTCTCTCTCTCTCTCTGATTTCTCTCTAGTTAAATCTTTCTCTCTCTCTCTTGGTTTTGTCTCAAATTCTGATTCACTCTTGAATTCTCTCTCCCTCTTTTTCTCTTATCTTTCTCTCTCTCTTTCTCTCCCTCTGATTTCTCTCTAGTTAAATCTCTCTCTCTCAGTTTTCTCTCAAATTCTGTTTCACTCTTTAATTCTCTCTCCCTCTCTCTCTCTTATCTTTCTCTCTCTTTCTCTCTCTCTGATTTCTCTCTAGTTAAATCTCTCTCTTTCTCTCTCTGATTTCTCTCTAGTTAAATCTTTCTCTCTCTCTCTCAGTTTTCTCTCAAATTCTGTTTCACTATTGAATTCTCTCTCCCTCTCTTTCTCTCCCTCTAATTTCTCTCTAGTTAAATCTCTCTCTCTCTCGATTTTCTCTCCAATTCTGTTTCACTCTTTAATTCTGTTTCCCTCTTTCCCTCTTATCTCTCTCTCTCTCTCTCTCTCTCTCTCTCTCTCTCTCTCTCTCTCTCTGATTTCTCTCTAGTTAAATCTCTCTCTCTGATTTCTCTCTAGTTAAATCTCTCTCCCGGTTTTCTATCAAATTCTGTTTCACTCTTTAATTCTCTCTCTCTCTCTCTCTCTCTCTCTCTCTCTCTCTCTCTCTCTCTCTGTTAAATCTCTCTCTCTCTCTCTAGTTAAATCTCTCTCTCTCTCTCTCTCTCTCTCTCTCTCTCTCTCTCTCTCTCTCTCTCTCTCTCTCTCTCTCTCTCTCTAGTTAAATCTCTCTCTCTCTCTCTAGTTAAATCTCTCTCTCTCTCTAGTTAAATCTCTCTCTCTCTCTAGTTAAATCTCTCTCTCTCTAGTTAAATCTCCCTCTCTCTTGTTAAATCTCTCTCTCTCGGTTTGATCTCAAATTCTGTTTCACTCTTTAATTCTCTCTCTCCCTCTATCTTTCTCTTTCTCTCTCTGATTCTCTCAGATTTCTCTCGTTCTCTCTCAGATTCTCTCTAGTTAAAATTCTCTCACTCTCACTTTCTCTCAAATTTCGTTTCACTCTCTAATTCTCTGTTTCCCTATCTCTCTCTAATCTTTCTCTCCTATCCTTCTCTAGATCTCTCTGACTTCCGCTCTATCTCTCTCGGTATTCTCTCTCTCTCTCTCTCAAATTCTCTTCAGTTAAAACTATTTGCATATGCACTCTCCTTCAAAAAATTATAATTTTCGGATTAAAGTATTTGTTCCATAGAGAGAATAATATTTTCCTATATTTGTAATTTTTTTATTGATTACTCATCTCCCTTTTGCTCTCTAGTACCCTCTCTCTGAATTCCACTATTTCTATCTCTCTCAAACTCGTTTTCACTCTCTATTTCTCTCTCCCTCTATCTCTATCTCGCATTGATTTTTCTAGTTAAAACGCTCTCTCACTCAAGCACCAAAACTTTTCTCTCTTGTTTTTTTTCTCTCTCTCAGTTTTCTCACTACTTAAAACGCTATTTCTATCTCTCTCAAACTCGTTTTCACACTCTAATTCTCTCTCCCTCTCTCTCTCTCTCTCTTTGTCTCATTGATTTTCCTAGTTAAAACTCTCTCTCTCTCTCTCTCCAAAAATCGTTTCACTCACTAATTCTCTATCTCCCTTTCCCTCTCTCTGAAAATCAGTTTGACTCCCTAATTTTCTCTCCTGAATTTTCACTCTCTCGGTTTTCACTCTTTCTCTCTCTCTCTCTTAATTTTCTCTCTACCTAAAACACTATTTCTCTCTCTCAAACTCGTTTTCACTCTCTAATTCTCTCTCCCTCTCTCTGTTAGTTTTCTCTCTACATAAAACACTTTCTATCTCTCTCTCCAACTCATTTTCACTCTCTAATTCTCTCTCCCTCTCTCTCTACGTCTCATTGTTTTCTCTAGTTAAAACTCTCTCTCTCTCTCTCTCTCTCACTCTCTATCTCAAAATCGTTTTCACTCTCCAAATCTCTCTCCCTTTCCATCTCTCTCAGAAAATTTGTTTGAATCCCTAATTTTCTGTTTCTGAATTCTCTCTCTCCCTCTCTTGTTTTTCACTATCTCAGTTTTCTCTCAAGTTTCCCTTTCCCTCTCTAATTCTCTCTTTCGGTTTTATCTCCCTCTCTAATTCTCTCTTTCGGTTTTATCTCCCTCTCTAATTCTCTCTCCCTCCCTTTCTCTCTCTGAAAATCTGTTTCTCTCTAATTCTCTCTCACTGAGCACTCTCTCTCTCTCAGTTTTATCTCTCTCTAATTCTCTCTCACTGAGCACTCTCTCTCTTGGTTTTCTCTCTCTCTAATTCTCTCTCACTGAGCACTCTCTCTCTTGGTTTTCTCTCTCTAATTCTCTCTTTGTTTTCTCTCTCTAATTCTCTCTTTGTTTTCTCTCTCTAATTCTCTCTCTAATTCTCTCTCTAATTCTCTCTCTAATTCTCTCTCTAATTCTCTCTCTAATTCTCTCTCTAATTCTCTCTTTCTTTTCTCTCTCTAATTCTCTCTTTCTTTTCTCTCTCTAATTCTCTCTCTAATTCTCTCTCTTTGTTTTCTCTCTCTAATTCTCTCTTTGTTTTCTCTCTCTAATTCTCTCTCTTTGTTTTCTCTCTCTAATTCTCTCTTTGTTTTCTCTCTCTAATTCTCTCTCTTTGTTTTCTCTCTCTAATTCTCTCTCTTTGTTTTCTCTCTCTAATTCTCTCTCTTTGTTTTCTCTCTCTAATTCTCTCTCTTTGTTTTCTCTCTCTAATTCTCTCTCTTTGTTTTCTCTCTCTAATTCTCTCTCCTTCCCTTTCTCTCTATTACAAAATCTGTTTCTCTCAAATTCTTTCTATAGTACCTACTCCTCTTTAGAGACATGAACGATGTGTTTAGAACTTAATGTGTTTTGATTTGTAGTAGATCAATTACTAGTAGTATTTTTCTATAGTATTAGATAGGAATTTCACACAATGGTGCATTACTGTCCAGTAACTTGTCTACTCACAAATGTTATTTTTTTCATCCTCTCTTCCACACCCAGGAAGTCCAACCAATTGCAAGTGTGGAAGTAAGAGGAGGAAAATTGGACATAGTGAGATTCATAGGGACAGTGATGGAGATAAAGTGTAGGTTGTGAGTTATTAGTTGTCTTAACATAGGTAAACACAACAAAACAAGCATATGAAGACAAACCTTTTATCTATCCAAGTCAAACACAACAGGTATTTTATTCGAAATACCCAATTGACCCATGTTGGATTGTTGTCTGTCAGTGGAGACCAAGAGACATCTACGACATCCCCTTAGGTGATGACAACGTAAGGGCACAAGAAGATGAGGCATTGTCATTGTCACAAGATCCAGGAGTTAGAGACGCAACAACTTTCTATTATGAAGATGGTGTTATATGGGTGTGTCGTGACCTTGGTAAAGGACTAATGGTCAATAAAGCGGACCTGAACGTAATATAATGTAGGTTTAAATGATTGATAATTGTAGATATGTTGCATGTAATAGTAAATTTAAATTTTTCTCTTCAAGCTGGTAGTCCTGGATCCTTTTATTTTGTAGGATAATTATGCCACTAAAGACGAAGTTCATGTCAATAAGGCACAAGAGCAATCAGGCGACAACATCGGGTCGGGCTCTAGCATCCCCCTCTCCGTCGGGGTTGACTCCACCTACCCCCTCTCCATCGAGGTTGACTCTGTCAGCCCCATCTCCACCAGGGTCGGCTCCAGCAGCCTCATCTCCTTCGGCCAGGGCTCCTGCAGCCCTTCGACATCGGCCCGGATCCAGCAGCCCCCTCTTCTTCAGCCCGGGCTCCAGCAGCCCCCTCTTCTTCGGCCCAGGCTCCAGCAGTCCCCCTCTTCTTCGAGCCGAGATCCAGCAGACCCCTCTCCTTCGGCCTGGGCTCCAGCTATATCTTCATCAGACTCCATGTCAATAGGTTCTTGCATATTCTCTAACTTTAATTTTGCAATTGTTGTTCTGTTAGTATTTTGAGAAATTTTACTTTATTTAATTTGAGTTTAATTCATTTTAGAGAAATCTAAGCGTAAATTTAGAGAGTTGTTCCCAAGTTATGGCGTAAATTTAGAGAGTTTAATTCATTTTGATTGATATGGCTTGATGAAATGTAATTTTATTATTGGCTGAGTGTCCATTTGATGTATGCCCGATCCTAATGGAAGACATGGAGACTCATACGCCAAATTGAGTTGTTGATGGCATTGACGCTTCGCAGCCACAGGAACTACGCGTCAAGCATAAGGTGAGAGCGACATCAATATTCATGCCTGAGAAAGAGGTAACCATCGTAATCAAAAACAAACAGATGATCTCTGATGCGCAGCATGACCTGTCCTATCTCACTGGAACACAAGTTGAGGCTCAACTGCATTTCCCACTACATCTCCAGTGGTGTGACCTCCCCCAAAATGCATTCAAGGACTGGTTTAGAGAAATCAACGTAAGACACAAAATTAGATGATTGTTCTTGTAATGGTGATAAGTACTAACCAATTTATTTTTTCCTTGCAGTAAAAATGCAAGTTCGTTAATGACAAGGATGAGCTTGCGACTCAAGGCGTGGCGATGCAAGCTCTTCAACCGGTTGTTCAAAAAATTATACCAGACAACCGTACCTCCTATAAGAAGCAGTACTATGATGGCAAGACAAAAGAGCACCGCCGACACTGTCTCATCCCAACTATGCCTCTTGAAAATTGGACATTGCTAGTTCAATACTGGGATGAGTTGCAAGAAAGAGATTGATGTGAAGAACAAGGCGAACTGACAGCTTATGAAGACGACTCACACACTTGGGACTAAGTCCCTTGCCCATTTTTTAGAAGAAGAGGTACTTCTATGATTTTTTATTTGTCTTGTCATCAATATTTCCATTTTTAAACTTTGCACAATATTTATTATAGGAATTTAAATTATATACAGCGACAAGCTGAAGGTCCGAACTTCGTCTTCATGAGATCTTTTTTCAAGGTGAATAAGAGGAAAGATGGGAGATATCCTAATGAGGGGACAACGGCATTATGTGTAAGTGATCAGGTTTCATACCGAGTGCATGTTTTAATGAAGTTTTGTTTTTTATTCAAGAGGAGCTTGTTCGAAGCGCAACAGAGCAACAGGTCCACAAATTGGCGAACACCGTGGATGTGACACCTATCATAGATAACGTCTTTGGGGGCCACCATTGGAGTTATGAGAGAGGACTTGGGACTGGTGCTCCGCCGCTTAGGGTTGTGACTACAAGAACACAAGAATACTTAACTCTACAAGAACAACTGCAAAAGGAAAGACAAAATTAGGAATTATTGATGGGCAAGATACAGTTGATGCAGAAACATTTGCAAGAACTCAACCAGTGGCGAGCCTCTCTCCTCTCTGCCACAGGTTAGTATTATTTTCAAACCATAATTCATTTTATATAATTCAATATAATATCATTAAACTTATGTTAATGTGCAGGGCCTTCTAACCAACAGGGGAGTGATCACTCACACAACTGAATTTTCTTGTCCGTTGTGTTGTTTATTGCTAGTATATATATTTTTTTACCAGTTTAAACTACTATACATTATTTTGTAATAGATTAAAGTATTGTGCCACGAATTATTGATTTCTTGGTTGTGTTTAATAGAATGTATATATTTTTTGGCTATCATTTGTTTGATAAATTATTTTAATAGAATGTATATATTCTTTTAAAGAGAACATATATGTAAAAAAAGTTTAAAAAAAATTAAGTCCGCTGGCAGCTGAAATTGCTGCCGGATACGACCGTTATAACGGTCACCAGCGGCAGTTGAATCCAGCCACCGGTGGATACTCACTTTGCCAGCGATCGTATACATCGGCAGAATGACATTCCGCCGACAAGAGGGAGCCATCGGTGGAGAGAGACTACTCCGACATTGGAAATCTGTCTGCAGAATGACTTTCCGCTAACGGAGAAATGTCGTCGGCGGAAAGTCGCTCCACCAACGGAAAGTCTCTTCGCAAGTGGAAGGTCATTCTGCAAACGAATTCCCATATCAACTGCTGGCGGAGGAAAAAAACCTGCCTGGTGGTTATTTTCGTCGGCGGAACCATTCTACCGATGCATCTCTGCCCAACGATACATCACCCGCCAGTGGAACATCCACCGGCGGGTTTTTGAAATTTTTTAGTAGTGTTGGTAAGTCGGATTGATATTGTGCTAGGTGCCATTAGCATTACTTGAAGTCTTCTTCCTAGCTCGACCCAGGAACTCAAAAATTCAACTGACATGGGTTGACTATGGTTGAGAATTGATATAATGAAAAAGAGCAATGCTATGGGTATGGCACTCGAGCAGGGTGGTGTGTACGATGTGACATGGATGCAACACATTGAAGGATGGTTGCCATTAGGCATGGTGGGTTCCATGTATGCTCCACATTGGACCATTCTCACCACCGTGCATCAGCGTTGTACGCATAGTATTTTTCTATGAGAAAATCATTGTAGCCTCACAACCTCTCAAACTGAAGAATCCCAATAGTTGTATATCGAACCCCCGAACCCCCGAACCCCCGAACCCCCGAACCCCCGAACCCCCGAACCCCGAACCCCAACCCCCAACCCCGAACCCCAACCCCAGACCCCAACCCCAACCCCGACCCCAACCCCAACCCCAAACCCCAACCCCGAACCCCGAACCCCAACCCCCCCCCCCATTAACTTGAGTAGATACTAAGTATTGCAATAAGAAATACATACAGAATGGATCAACTTGATTAGATGTGAGGTGTTGCAATAAAAAATTCAAACAGAAATTACTAGACTACTTGTTGGTTATGCTTTTTGTATAATAGTAAAAACAGGAAAAATGGGTTTTTCTTAATTGAAACTTTGGAGAGAATAATTCTAAGAGTAATAATTCGCGCACCCAACCAGTGCACGAGTCATTATTCTAATTCTAATGTTTGAAATTTACTCAATAATATATTATAAAATTAATGGCCTTTATAGTACTTCCAAACATAAAATCAATAAATTCCTTTATCATCTTGATATGCAAATCAACGGCTTTATTATACAAATCAAAGAAATTTGGATATCCAAAAAATATAGAGGATAATTAATTATTTGGTCCTTCTAGGGCTGAATTAATGACATAAAATTTCCTTGTGTTTTTTTCCTTTCATATCTTTAATTTCATATTTTCTGTATCAAACCTGAAAATTTGATAATTATTTGGTCCTTGAGGACTTCCCTAACAATAAAAACACCTTTTATCTTGCCAAAGAAAAAATCAAGAACATATACCCAACTCGGGCTGTTACTTTTTAGACTACTCCAGAGGCATCTGCAAACAACAGTAGCTCACTGTATGAAAAGCCCAGAAAAGTCATAAAATAATGAGGGATGAATTGCATAATCAAATAACCGTTTGGACTGCCATAGGTTCAAGTAGGTAACACAAACCTAATTAACAACCTAGAGAGACTTAAAAACAGTGACGTTAAACAGGTACACAGGTTCTGTAAAAGTAATCGACAGCAACTTAATTAGGATATACAAATATAAACCCACAAATAGTATTTTAAAAACCTGACTGGCCCGTCCGGTTCACCCAGGTTGAATTGGAACTGGAGACTAATCCGGTTCTTACCAAAGTCGGAACCGGTTTTCCTCCTAAACTGAAACTGGCTACATGGTCCAGTCCAACCTCGAACCAATCCTGTCAAATCTGGTCTGGTTCCCGCATATTAGCAAGCAGGGTGATACAGGGCGCGACTTTCCTATGCCTAAATGCGCAACGTCCATGTGCGAACATGCGCAAGACGGATCGGCCGGGGCGGACGCGCACATACATGCGCATGGACAACCAACCGACCAACATGCACGCTTGGGTGAACACTCATGCACAACTTGAACTTACGAATGCGCGCGCGGAGGCGCATACGCATCTACCAGGTTCGGACGCGCGCTTGGGGCTGTTTGCACGCACACGCCTAACTACGGAGTTGGGATCCCGTAACTCCTTGCATTCAACTACAAGGAGCAACCACACGCACTTGGCGGATGACGTGGCACTTGCATGACGTGGCACGCGAGGTGGCACATGACTAGGCAGGTGATGTGGCAAGTAAGTGTTGGCAAGCACATATGGGACAAGTGCTTGCTAGTTGGCAACAACTAAGAGAGTTGGTGGTCAACAATGAGTTGGCAAGCACATGGGACAAGTGCTTGCTAGTTGGCAACAACTCATAGAGTTAGTGGGAATCTATGGGTTGGCATGAGTTGGCATTGGTTGGCAAACACTTAGAGAAGTGTTTGATAGGTGTCACCAACCATGGGAGGTTTTGTAATCTATAAATAGCCATGTACAAGGCTTGTAATTCATTCATTCAATAGAAGAGTTCTTTCCTCCCAAATTCGGAGTCTCCTTTGTGCTTGAGTTTAGAGAGAGTTCTAGCACCAAGAACGGAGTGTTCTTGTGCTAAACTTCTTCCAAGAGGCTGACTAGCATCCAGACGGGCTTGGAGGCTAGGCCGCACGCTACTTCGGATCAAGATTGTGCTTCGCATAATCTAGTGGCGTGACACAGGGACTCGGATTCAAAGTCGTTACCTCTACTTGCAACCTTGTAACCAACAAAACAGAACATATTTGCCTATCTAAAAAACCAAAAAAATATATACAATATATTTTTTATAATGCAAAGTTAATGTCAGGTTCAACCATCTAATCCCGTCTTACCAGTTTGACCAAACCAACTTCCTTATCCATTTGATGACCGGTTAGATTTTCAAAACATTGCCACAAATGTATATACATTAGCTCATTGTGGATATTCAAGCGTAGACCTAAAGAGGCATTAACAATAGTAACAAATAAAATTAAATATGTTTCATATAGTAAGTACACTTTTAGTACCAAGGTTTGTAGTTTCAAAGATATGCAAAATATCTTTAAAACCCCTAAACCCTAAACCCCTAAGTATCGGGCATTAAGGAAACAAATACGATGATATGCATGTAATATATACAGATACTTTATGAAAACTTATTAAATATATGAAAAAACACAAAATCATTAATATTATTCATAAAAAATTAATACCCTTATTCGTACAAATATTTGAAAACACAAACAACATAACTATCTAAAATACCACTTCCTAGTCTCTCTTGCACTTTCATTATTTTTTGTAAGTGTTTTTGTTTGTTATTCAATAATTCATTCAAATAAAATCCAAAATAATTGAATCAAACACATCAATAAACTATATTACAAGATTGAAACAAATTAAAAAAATTTAAAAATATATCGTAAAATAGCAAATATTTTATTTTACCTATAGTCTAAATTTCATCCGAGACGGATTTTATTAATGCCTTGAACCAGGTTTTAAATATATAAACCCTTTTTTATTGAACCACCAACAAACCAGACCAAACCAATCTGGTTCACAGGGTCGGGACCAGGTCACAAGGTCATCAAGAGAAACTCTAGGGTTTCTCTGCACTAATGTTCTGGCTGCCCTCGGAAAGGTCAGCCATACACTAACAATCGTTCCACCTGTCCACGAAAAACAAAACAAAGAGGGGCCTCGGCTTCCCAAACTCAGAAAACAACTTCGGGGATTTGGAGTATCATAGCATATTTTGTTTCCTTAAGGAAACGGATATGTATCGGCCAGATAAAGGGCTTGTCTACTCACGATGCAAGAGCTACTTGTCCATCATGTAGAACATTTAAAGCCTCTACAAAAACGTTTGTGTTAAGTCGCTGACTTTGAAGAAAAAGAGTGGATCTTCACCAGTAATTTTGCTGAAGGTTACAAAGGACCATAACCAACAATATATCCTACAGTAAATTACACTTCTCCATGTGGGTACATCTAACACTGCTAGATTTTTGAAAGTAAAAGACTAGAAACAACGGGGTTTTCCAAAGGGGGCAAAAGGTGAAAAAAAAAATATAAGCTACCCACTTTTCAGGAGGCGGCAAAGATTAATAAGAATTATCCACAATTTGTGGGTCCAATAAAGACAACAAAACTTTATACCATGGATCCAGATCATTAAAACAAGATGGATCAACAGAGAAGTTCCGAAATTCATAAGGTAGTGTTCATACACAAAGAAGCTCCAGGTGCACGCACAAACAAACAAGCATGTAAGCAAGACAAACTGACCGAACCACAAGAACAAGTTACATGCAGATTTAGCCACCAACATTGCAGCCTCACAAAGGAAACGGGAATAGAAGAAAGATAGAAGGGAAGACTTTGTGAGGAAAAAAAGGGATACAACATTTCAAAAGGGTTTGAACATCCGATCTCAGTCACAGATCACTTAAATCAGCAATGGTGTAAACCAACACATTCAAATTTCAAGTGAATGTGAATGAAAGCCCAGCTTGAAACGAAAATATCTTTTAAGGCCTATCTGCTTGAAACTGTCTTTGGAACTAACGAAATTGTGTTTGACGACTTCTCCATCCTGGGGGGCCAAAGACCTATAAAATGAGTCTCATGTGCCGATGTTCAACAACAAATACATAAACAGATAGATAGATATAGATAGATAGAGAGAGAGAGAGAGAGAGAGAGAGAGCAAGAGTACTTTGATATGTCGTCAATAGCTTTCATCACCTCCGTAGAACTCGTTTCCAACACCTGACCTCCGACTATTATCTCATCCAATATTGTATGCATCTGGAGCTAATACGCAAATATTGAATATGAATCAAAAGAGTAATAAGGAGTGTCACCAAGAAAAGAGGAATAGTCAGAGAAAACACAAATATTGGAGATGAATCAGACCTTGTTGAAGTTGAACACAATGTCAAGCTCGCACACATTCTTAAAAGATTTGTCCAGTGTTTCCACAAATACTGGAAAAAAAGCTTACATACAATCAGGACAACACTTAAAAAGTCATTTTGAAATGGTGATAAGCTTTTTATTAGTCAAGAGAATAATAACATCAGCCAGGGAAGCAAAAGCCCGTTTTCAATACAACAACAGGGTAAAAAGAGTTCCAACCCCATGATTACAGTAAACAAGAATCCCAACCAGCAAAATGTACAATAGGCACTTAACAAGTAATTTTGAAATGGTGATAAGGGTTTTATATTCAAGAGAATAATAACATCAGACAGGGAAGCAAAAGCCAAAAGAGTTCCAACCCCACGATTACAGAGAACAGGAGTCGCAACCAGCAAAAATGCTGCACTCTCAGATGCAGAGAGCTGTCCAAGAATATGGCTTATTAAAAATGCTGCACTCTCAGATGCAACTTGTAATCCAGAAAACATTGAAACTCGTGCACATACCTTGTATGAGGTCAAGCATAGCTAAGTCATTCTCGCAACTATCAAACACAAAGACAAAATAAAGCGTTGCATAGTGCTTGTAGACCAAACGAGCACCCTACAAAATAGACAGATGGAATACAAAGAAAAAGCACATAAATAATGGATCAAGTGTGCAACGGCTAATACACTTAGATAATTGTGAAATGACAAACACTCTTTCACAGATAATACACTTAAGAAAATTGTGAAATGCCATATTGTCCCCCTTGTTAAGGTAAGATCACATACCTTACACGACATTCACTTAAAACTGTTATGCCGTAAAAGAGTACACTTATTTATATTTTCAAGGCCAAGAAAATGGCATATCCTCTTCTACCATGTTTTGTCTATTCTACACAGCAGAGAACTACATAAACAAGCAATCGAGAACTAGATAATACCGGACCAAAAATTGCATCAGCCTGAACGAAGTTGCTTACATTCTCAGGTCTACTGCATAAAACTGTCAACAAAGCCACAAAACAGAATAAAAAGTTAGCATTTATGAACTTGCCCAAAATAAGTCATAAACAGTCAGGATCTTGAATCTGTCAATGGCAGCTTCCAATATATTTAGATAAACTGGCATCTTATGTTCTCCTACTGTGAAGCTATAATATGTGAATTCAAAACTTTTGATATTCCATGCAGTTAAACTTAAATACATCTTCAGTGTTTCTATCAATTTCAAGTCATTCAAAATCGATCTACTCATTTTCAAAAAAAAAAAAAAAAGAAATCGATCTACGTAAATATTATTTTACTAAAAGAAGAAAAGAAAACTTAAAAGATAAACTGGCATCCTTTCACAACCTCCATATAAGCTCCGAATAAGTTCCTGCTGCTTTTCCACAGGCTAACCTTAAAATTCACCCCAACAAGTTAGTTAACCCCACAAAAAAGTAAAAAGCAAATACATGATAACCTCCGACGGTATGCACTTCCAATATTCAGTAATACCAACTATTCTGGTACAGATCACGCTATTTTAGCATCATAAGCTACATGAAGAGAAAGATAGAAAGTCTACAGTTTAACATACTTGCAAATGTGAAGCTTAAGATTAGGAAAAATCAGAATGATTTTCATGACCAAAAATAGAGTTAAACAGTAAGAATTTCTACACACCTGGAAGTCATAGAACTTGACAAGACGGGGCTTTCCCTGTGTATTCATAACTATTACAGCCTGAATCATGATGCAATGACTGCACAACCCCTTGGCTAAGTATAACACTGCCTCTTTTTTCCCAATGCTTTGCTAAGACCTGTGTTTCAAACAAACGAGACATTTTATATGATCAGCAGTAATAGTATGTCTTCTGCCCAATTCATACATTCCTCTAAAGTAGCCACGATTAAGTTAAGATGTTTATATCTCAATCTTTTTTTTTTCTTCCGAGAAATATTGTTTCCACTTAAAAACAAAACAAGCAAACAAAAAAAAAACCATAAGTAGCAACCACTGGCTATCGCATACATTGGACCAGCACTATTGATCTGATCCACCTGCAGAAGGTAATTCAACAGCAAAAAAAAAAAAAAAAAAAAAAAAAAAAAATAGAATCATGCAAGAAGGCAATAATGCTGACAATTTCGAAATTTAGTTGTCTTTCGACAAGTTGGACTTTCAAGATGAGAGCAGTACAAGAGGACGTAGCAGCCAGACGAACAGAGATGTACGGAATAGGACTCGACACCGGTCGGAACCCCCAAAAGTACCCGTTCCCGCCCTTCCCCGCAACCCGGTTCTTCCCCCCTCCCCGATATAAGATGGACAGAAAATATTGAAAATTTCGTCGCGAAATAAACTTCCAAAAGTTAAGCAATTAACGGACCTTTCAGCTGGGGGACTCGTCAGTCAAACTTAAGACTTCACCTGCTCGAAGTCGGAGGGAACAACCCAAACAAAAGGGTGTCGAAAATCAAGAAAACGAGATGGAGAGAGACAAAGAGAACGAAGGTAGGGGAAGGAACCACACGAACCATAAGCAGAAGTCTTTAGTGGATAATAAGACAGATACAAATGATATCTTTTTGTACAAATTAAGTGTAATTACATGCATATGAGATATGACTAAGTAAATTTGTTGATCTATAAGAACTAATAAATAATATACGAAATAAAATTGGTTAATTTCACCTGTTCCTCTTCCATCTTAAACAATAATGATGTCGATTTATTTGATTAATTTTGTACGGTCCAGATGCTTCGATTTTGATCGTAATTACCGCAGATGTCATTTGTCAGTAAAAGACCCATTTAACGGGCGGGGATCGTCCGTATGAAAAAATCAATGGCAGTAATATGAGTCCCCTGAAGATAGACGGTCTAGATCATCGTTAGCTTGTTCCGTCCCGGTTTTTCTCTATGGAAACCAAATGTCCTTGTTATGTTCTTTATTTACATCTGTGCCACCACGGTCACCGAAACCCTAATCAAATTTCGGCCCTCTTCACAGCGTAGACAGATCTGAGGGAGGATATAAAAACGTGGCTTTGATAACTCCAAACCCTAGGCCGCACCTCCATCTCTCTAAACCCCCTCTCCCGAGAGCCCTCCCTCGTGAAGCAGAGGCGCAAGAGATGGGTCGTGTCATCCGAGCACAGCGTAAGGGTGCGGGTTCCGTCTTCCGCTCCCACACTCACCACCGCAAGGGCCCTGCTCGCTTCCGGTCGCTCGACTTCGGTGAGCGTAATGGCTACCTCAAGGGGGTCGTCACCGATATCATCCATGACCCAGGTCGCGGCGCCCCGCTTGCCCGTGTGACTTTCCGCCATCCATTCCGCTACAAGCACCAGAAGGAGCTGTTTATTGCGGCTGAGGGGATGTACTCCGGCCAGTTTGTTTACTGTGGTAAGAAGGCCACTTTGATGGTGGGCAACGTATTGCCCTTGAGGTCTATTCCGGAGGGAGCTGTCGTTTGCAATGTGGAGCACCATGTTGGAGACAGAGGAGTTCTCGCTAGGGCCTCTGGTGATTACGCGATCGTTATTAGTCACAACCCTGATAACGGAACTTCAAGGTGCGGTTACTTATGTAATTTTTTTTTTTTTGAAGTTGATCTCTTCTACCTCTTTAATATGCATCTTCGATCGTCGGTTTAGAGAAGAGTTAAATGCTGTGGATTGATTGTTTTTATATACGAATTGTGTTTATTTTTTAGAAGCTGCTCTGCCAAAAAAATAATTTATCTCGCGTGAATGAATGCGTTTTTTATTTTCTTCTTGATCGTGGATTTAATGATGTTGTGCTTGGTGTCTTCTGATGTAATATAGATAAGCTTTGAATGAATAAGCACTGTAGTATGGGTTGTATTGTACTTGTTTTGGCTTTTGTGGGAAATTGGAGCTATGATTGAATCATATTTTACTCGTCCTGTTTGTAGGGTGGATACAAGGTTCGTATGTGACATTTAAAATAGATTATGTGCTTATACTTTTATATCCTGTTCCTGTCCTAACGGTCACTATTTTTTCGAACATTCTTTCCGAGTATCAGTGGTCAAAGATGAATAAGCTGAAGTGTTATGCTGGTATCCTTAAGTATTGTGACGGATCCTTAAATCACTGAGTTTAATGCAGTTATGTAAGTAATCAGTAAAATATAAGATGTGGTGTCTGATAAGTGTAGCCTCTGAGAGTTATGTATCGTCTTGAGATTCATGTCTCAATTTGATAAGAAGATGCTTCTTTTGTTTTTTAAAGTGTAAAGTCTCTTTAGTTGCCTGAGGTTTATTGTATTGAATTGTTAAGCATCCTGACTATTTTTCACATTCCAGAAAATTATTTTATATACTTGTTAATATTTTTTGCTGGATTCGTGCTTCTACATTCTTGGACCTTGAATTGGGTTATTCTTTTGAAAGGTTGTTGAATTGTGTATGAGGTTAATTGGGGGATAAATTTCTCATTTTGCAGCTCAAATCTTGTACTTTGTCAAATGTGAAAATTGTATTCAGTTTGCAGATAGTTATCATATTATAAGAGTGATGTAAGCAACTGTCGAGGAAAAAATGTGCAACTTTTTAATTGTACTTTGTCCTTTCCAAATTGTTACATCTGATGGGGTATCTTGATGCATCATTTCAGAATCAAGCTTCCTTCCGGTGCCAAGAAGATTGTTCCCAGCGGTTGCAGGGCTATGATCGGTCAGGTTGCTGGAGGTGGTCGTACAGAAAAGCCCCTTCTCAAGGCTGGTAATGCATACCATAAATTCAGAGTGAAGAGGAACTGCTGGCCTAAGGTGCGTGGTGTGGCTATGAATCCTGTGGAGCATCCTCATGGTGGTGGTAACCATCAACACATTGGTCATGCCAGCACTGTCCGCCGTGATGCACCCCCTGGCCAGAAGGTTGGTCTCATTGCTGCAAGGAGGACCGGTCGTCTACGTGGTCAAGCTGCTGCTACTGCTGCCAAGGCAGACAAAGTTTAATGCGATACACCCATATGTTTTGTTCCTTAGATTTTACCCTTGGACTCGTTTGTCTGAACATCCTTTTACCCATTTTCTTTTGTTACCGGAATATTTTAAACCAACGGAAGTTTTGCTTTTTTAGGTATTACTGGTTGTCTAAGGATGGCTAAAATCCTTTAATTTAGGTGTGCGTTTTTAACCTTGTTTGATGTTGCTTTGAGCATGTGTTAGATGGTTGTGGCAAAAGTTTCTCGCAGATGTTGCAGCGTTGTTGTAATCTTTGTAGTTGCGTGGATATCCGTTGCGTCATTCTCAGTAGCATCCCTCTCTGTTTTCTGCTTTGAGAACTTAATAACGGTAATGTCAAAATGGTCTCTCTAGTAAACAAGCTTTCAAGTAGTAAGTTTCTTATTAGCTGATTCCACCTTTGGCTTTGATGCTGTTAATAGAGGTCAAGTATTAAGTTTCTTATTAAGTCTCTTAGCAAATCCTAATAACGGGTCGTTCCTTCGTTGAATGCATCTTTCAGAAATTTAAAGTCGTTGCCCGTGCAATGTTTAGTTTGGCACGGAAGGTTATCAGGAGTACAAGTTTACTTCACAGAAGTTCCCTTGATTCGTTTTCTTTTTTCTTGAGTTCATTTTTCCCAGATTTCACTTAACCCATGTACTCGTACAAATAGGTCAGGCAACTTATTCAGAGAGTTAGGGTATCATGACCCTCTCGGGGTTGTAATGAGTCATGTGAAACCAGCTGCTATACAGTCCATTTCTCGGGCGCATGCTTACTGTAAACGTTGCACGCTGCTGAATGGCCAAACCGACTGCCAAATTATCCTGTCTTCTGTGAAGGGAGACAAGCAAACACCGAGCTCAAGCCATGTACACAAGGGCGCTTGTACACCCATTACACCTGAATTTCAATATGAAGCGAAACAATTCTCCTCCAGAAATGTACTTTGTATAGCAGCTGGTTTCATATGACTATATTGATCGAAACCCCGAGAACCAGAAGAATGAAGCATCCATTCTGAGGCTTCAGAAATTTGTAGTAAAAATGGAAATAGATAGTTTATGGAACTTCAAGGACATCATGTGCGTCCTGGAAAATTCACTTTCTCACGAGTACATGGGATGTGAGTGAGAATTGATTCTCTCTATCAAATAGGAGAAATTCTGAATTCCCTTAAATTTTGCTAAACAGATAAAACTACATTAAGGGTAACTGTTTTCCAAGTTAATTAGAAGATCATTTTAGTTCTTTTCTTACAATAATTTTTTAGTTCTTTTCTTACAATAATTTTTCCAAGTGTAAAATTGCTAACCCCTAAGAAATTTGCTCTTAATAATAAAAAAACATGTATATACAAGAACAGATTGTTTATAACGCAAACGGGGCGTTTGGCTAAGCTCTTTGGGGATTAAAACCCTCTTTGAATGAAAGAACTGCTCTTTGAAGACTAAAACTCCTCTTTGAACGAAAGAACTGCTCTTTGGAAAACAAAGAGCATTTGGATATATATCTTTAAGTGAAGAGAGTGCAGTGTTTTTGAAAGAGCTTAAAAACAAGGCTTTGCCAAGAAGACTTTTTCAAATAGCTACCCAAAGAGTCAAAAAGTCCTTTGTCATATTGCTAACCCCCCTTAAGAAATTTGCTTTGCAAAATTAAAAAAAAACATGTATATGCAAGAAAACAGATTGTTTATAACACTAACGGGACGTTTGGCTAAGCTCTTTGGGGATTAAAACTCCTCTTTAAATGAAAAAACTGCTCTTTGAAGACTAAAACTCCTCTTTGAACGAAAGAGCATATATAAATATATCTTTAAATGAAGAGAGTTCAGTGTTTTGGAAGAGCTTAAAAACGAAGCTTGCTTTTCCAAAAAGACTTTTTCAAATAGCTACCCAAAGAGTCAAAGAGTCCTTTGTCAAATTGCTTAACCAAACGCTACCTAATTCTCACATTTCTCCTCCTCCGGATGCCAACTTCAAATCATATATAGCAGAATCTTTCGACTTGGAGGCCACCTCCAGCAGCTCCTCCGCATCCGTCCTCCTCGATCCCTTAATCAGCTCGTCAACCACCTTTTGCAAGACCTCACCGCCGACGCGGCACCGTTGATAAATACTGGCCTTTGCCAACTTTAAAGCCATGTCCAATTCAGAATGCTCACAGAGGTAAGGGATAATCGTCTGATAAGTCCGCCAGTTTGGAGTGCAATCATGTGCAGCTAAATCTGTAAAGATCCTCTTCGCCTCCTCTATATTCCCATCAGAGCAATAAGCTTTAATTAAAGCGTTGAAACTGAATATATCTGGCTTCAAACTTCGACTGCGCATTTCGTCGATCAACTGTAAAACCCCCGCACTCTTGCCCTCCTGAGCCAATGCTTGCATTTTTTCATTGAAAGTAACGACATCGGGACTGACATTGCGCTCTGCCATCTTCTCCCACAACTTCTCCGCGTCCGAAAAGCGGTTGGCACCGTAGAACCCATGTAAAATGGTGTTGAAAGTAATCACAGCGGGCTCCATAGCCTTGGCGTCCATGGTCTCCATGACCGAGACGGCCTCGTCCAAACAACCCATCTTACAATACGCCAGAATCAATATGTTATAAGTGATATGATCCGGCACAATGGACAATTCCGACGGCAATTTCTGAAAGAGCTCGGGAACCTTTTCTTGAAGTCCAGAATCTATTGCTGCGGATAGAAGGGCATTCAAGGACTTCACAGTTCGCGGGCACTTGAGCTGAACCAATTCGTCGAACAGCTTACGAGCCTGATCGAACATGCGGGACTTACCGCACAAGGTGATGAGGCGAACAGCGAAGCCTTCGCTGGTAATATCCTTGTAGTTTTTGTGGGCGTCGACGATTTGTTCGATGGAAGAGAACATCTGAGCAGCAGCGAGGCGGCGGAAGGTGACCTTGTAGATGAGGTGCTTGCAGCGGAAGCGGTACATCTCCGAGGAGGCCAAGAATTTCTGAACGACCTGATCAAGATCCCGCTCCTTCAAGATGTCATTGACCATTTTGCTGACGACACTGGACCTTGAAGAGGAAGACCCACCCGTGGACGAGGAATCGGAAGAGGAAGATCCACCCGTGGACGAGGAAGCAGAAGAGATGAAGGCGGAGGAGAGGCGATTGGCTTGTCGGAGAAGGCGAGTGGGCGTTAAGAATCCCATTTGAGAAAGGGGGAAAGCTGCCGCCGGGAAGAGGGGTTTCTGTTCGTTGTAGAGTGACCGCGAAACAGGGCTTTGAAACGGAGGTTTTGGCCTTTAGGGTTTAATCGCCAACGAGGCTCTGTCCCAGGAAGTACAAAAAAATAATTAACCATTTGATGGATCCTGGCTGGTGGGCCTCTACAAAGTAGTGGGCTTGTCCGTCCATTCAATTAAGTGTTGGAAAATGAAAATACAGCAGATAATTAAAAATATAAAATATAAAAATTATTAAATCATTTAAATTAATTAATAAGTGATAAATTTTCCAATTTCTCCATGAAACAGGGAGTTCTTTGTCAACATTATCCTTCCCTTTGTGACCATTTAAAATTTTCTGCCCCACAATATATAATTTAAAAGAATGCTACCTGCACTTATTGCACAATACCTATCCCATATACCAGTTAACTAAACCATTTATGCCTAAGATCCTTTAGAATATGAGTGGTAATATAAATACTACAAAGTAATAGTGTGAAGGTTTACATCCTAACGTCGCGTCCACATTGCAGTCCAAATTAGAGATAAACTACGAGATAAATTCTGAAAGATTTTAGTTTGTAATAAAATATTATCTTCTTATATTTAAACCCTAAATTTTCTCTTCCCTTACCACCAATTATGGTACTACATCACACGATGAAAACCCCAAAGTAAAATCACGCACTACTGATATCATTTAGGATTTTATAAAATAAAAATATTTTGAGAGGTGATATGCGTACTGTGACCGTTTACTGTGAGTTTTTATAGTATGACATAACATCCTCGTTGGTAGTCCAAGTAAGAAATAAAATATGAATTATCTTCTTATTCTATAGGGAAGCCTAAACCCTAGACCTTATCTGGAATGCCAACTAGGCTGCCAGGAGGACTGCCACAATAGGATGTAAAACCTCATAGCAAAATGTCAAAGTACTGATATCATTTTTTAAATATTTTTTATATTTTAAAGGCTTAAATTGGTTGTGTGGGATAAGGTACTGTGCATAGGTGCAGCTAGCATTACTCTTTAATTTATGAAAAATTATATCAGTACTTCTTAATTTTACTTCGAGGTTTTACATCCTGACGTGGTTGCATAGTTGGCAGTTTAGGTAGGAAAAAATCTAGGGTTTAGGGTTCACCCATAGAATAGGTTGATAATATTATATTAAAAAACTAAAATTTTACAGATTTTATCTCCAAGTTTTCTCTTGATAAGTTGCAACATGGACGCCACCTGGGAGAAAATTTAATCTAACTGGATGAACTTTCTTTAAAAAGTAAATTTCTTTTAAAGAGGATGTTTCAATGATTTAAAAGATCTCCAAAGTTCCAAACTAAGTTTTCCAAAGAGAAAAAGTTATCCTAAACAGTCCTTTGTCAAAGAGCCTAGCCAAACTTTGCCATACTCGTCCATCAAACTCTCCATACTCATCCATCAAACTTCTCCATACTCATCCATCAAACTTCTCCATACTCATCCATCAAACTTCTCCATACCCATCCATCAAACTTCTCCATTGGTAAGTAGCTTCCTATGGGGGTTTTTTACTTAAAGCAGAAATAAAGCCAATTAAATTATGCATGGTAAGGTCTAGTGTTTAATTTTCTTAGTTGGATTTAGGAAAGATTGATCATATATAGAGCTAGCCAGCGATGTCAGCTAAAACTTTTTGCTTTTCAGGGCAGTCGCGTCGTCGCAGCGTATTATTTTCTTTTGTTTAATGGTTAAAGTCAAAGTGTAATGGACTAGTTGAAGGAATTGATGCTAGAAAGGGCCAGAGAATTTAATATCCCACATGTACTGTTCTCTAGATAATGGAAAACTGCAGCTTGCCAGAATTATTTGAAGAGATTTTAATTAATGGACGCAAGTCGCTCAATTAATATTAATTCGTCGTGATTTTTATTTAAATTTTTAATTATGCTGTTCAAACTTCATCCATTAAATACCCAGTTGTCCAAAGTCCCATTTTTTCTGATCATATTTCATCAAATTGGTGGGTGATATCAAATGTGGCAGCTGCTAGCTATTCAAAACTTTACTAAAGTGCAATCCTGTGGGAAGAGTGCGAAAAAAACGATGAAAATGGAAACAGTACTGCTTCACTAGTGTCTGACGAAACAATGAAAGTATAAATATTGCAGGGCTATGCATGGTAGAAAGGGAATGAAAGTTCATTTACAGTAAGTTATATTTGAATCCAAACCTTCCATAACAGTTCGAGAAGAGGAAAAGAGATGAAGGAAGAGAAGAAATTTTGCAGGTAACCCTGAACAGCAAACTGCTAGTCTGCGAACACCAGTTCCCACTAGCACGGCAAGATAGTAACTTTCATTAATTATGGGGAGGCTCAGTAGGTGAGATTCAATGGTTCTGGCAAGTTTGAAGCCTAGCTCGGCGGCCTACATCGTTTAATTACACCATTATCAGTTAAATCTTCGTGTCTAATCAGGCCGTCTTGGGTGACCTTATCCACAACAATTAATTTGCTTGCGCCAGCTGCGACTGCGAGTACTCGTTGAATGGAGAAGCGTATTGCAGGACGTGATTTGAACAGATTAAGAATGTCGACCTCTTTTGCTGAACCAGGAAACTATCCAACAAGAGAGCTGACCTCGACCAGTTGGAAAACTAACTTGGCCCCCTTATCTTCCCCTTCTTTATAAATTGTGATACATGTAGATCATCAAAATGCCCACGCTGCAACTCGTCGATCTTAGGAAAATATGTCAGCCATTAGAGCTCTTTACTGTTCAGCTCATTTAGCTGGTGATTCAGGGAAGAGGAGAGAGGTGTCAGCAAAACTTAAACAAGGGTCTCTTGAGCTGGGTCGTAATATGGTCAGTAGCTCTTTTCATCACAACGGCGTCTCTTTCATGCAGCAATCGCCTAAGCAATTAGTGGTAACCCTAATGTGGCCTTCTCTTCTTTCTTCTCTTGGTTTGTTCGATTTTTTTCTTTGTTTCTTCCACGGTTCTTCATTTGTGTAATTGGCAAATACAGGGAGCTGATCATGACTGCAAAAAACAAACTCATGATCAGCTGAAAGACCAAGTCAGAAGGTCACTTAGAAGGAACACGCCTGCCACTGCTCTGCAGTTAATCGATACCCTTGAGAGATTGGGGATTGATCATCTTTTCGAAGAAGAAATTGATGGGATTTTGCAAGACTGTGTAGATCATAACAAGGGTGGCAAATATGAAGACATCTTCTTCACCTCTCTCCGCTTCAGACTGCTCAGACAACATGGCTTCGATGTCTCACCAGGTATACAGCTTGCTGGAAAGCCGTTCAACGTCGAACTGTACTCTAAAATTTCATACATTTTCTTCACCTCTCACTGTGCTTCATGCATGTCTACCAGATGTGTTTAACGAATTCATGGACACGAAAGGAAACTTCTACAATGCCCTGTGTAAGAATTCTTGGGGGATGCTGAGTCTATATGAAGCTTCCCACTTGGGTGCAGATGGAGAAGATATTCTGTCTCGGGCCATGGAGTTCACGACGGGGCATCTGAAAACGTTAGCGTCGACGTCAGTACTGTCAAGACGAGGCGATAGCCTTCTTCGGGGAGAAATCGAAAGGACCCTGACGACTCCCAGGCATATGAGGATGGTGAGACTGGAAGCTAGGCGATACACTACTGAACGGTACTGGATAGAAGAAGCTGGATTCAACAATCTAGACCTCCCACAGCTTGCAGCCTTGGATTTTAACGAGGTTCAATCACTGCATCAGAATGAAGTCGTGCACTTGATAAGGTGAACGATTTCTGTACTAAATCAATGATATAGCCTTACCAAGACATATTGCAGTCGATACTAGCTACCGCAATAATATATATTGAATGTTGGCAATCACAATTGATTTGTATGTTTAGAATTTGAGTAATTTTCATGTCTGGTCAGGTGGTGGGAAGAACTGGGTCTGGCTCACAAGTTGAGTTTTGCTCGAGATCGGCCACTGGAGTGCTACTTATGGACTCTGGGGATCTTCTGGGAGCCATGCTACTCCAATTGCCGGATTCAGTTGGCTAAGGCAATTGCTGTCTTGCTGGTCATCGATGACATCTTTGACATACAGGGATCAATGGAAGAGCTAGTCCTCTTCACCAGCGCGATACAGAGGTTTGGCTAATTTATTAAGTCAAAACCAGTCATGGCTCTTTTAAAGAAGCTTTCCTTATATATTTTCATTGACTGCATGATCTAGATGGGACCTTGCTGCCATGAACGACCTCCCCGAGTACATGAAGATATGTTACATGGCGCTGTACAACACCACCAACGAGATCTCTTACAGCTTTCTCAAAGAACATGGCTGGAACATCAGTGATCGACTAAGGAGAACGGTATGGATGTGTTTGCCCTTTCTTCTCCTTCTTCAGTCTCCTTTAATTTATACATCTGTAAAACACAAATGTGACCGAATGTCTTCGAATGTATGTGCAGTGGGCAGACTTATGCGAAGCTTTCCTCGTTGAAGCAAGGTGGTTTTCCGAGGGAAAGGTGCCTCTTTTGGAAGATTATTTGAGGAATGGAGTTATTACCGGGGGAACTCACATGGCACTAGTCCATGCTTTCTTTCTCCTGGGAGAAAAAATTACAGACGAGACTGCAGGATTCATGGAGCCTTATCCCAAGCTGTTTACTTCCGCAGGCAGAATCCTCAGGCTCTGGGATGATCTGGGAACATCCAAGGTCAGTCAATTTTAAAAACCCGTAGTGTATATATTTTGCTTTTTGTGCAGTACTGCTTGAATATTATATAATTATAGTAGCCACAAGAGAAGTGATCAGAAGCCGTAATTCCGAACTGTTAATTAACATGATGATCAGGAAGAACTCCAACGCGGAGATACAGCTTCTTGCTTTGAATGTCTGAAGAGAGATGGCGGGTATTCCCGGGAAGAAGATGCGAGGAAGCACGTACGAAAGCTCATTCAAGTGGAGTGGAAGAAGCTCAACAAAGAGCTATACACTGCAAATACTATTCTGCCGCCGTCCATCAAGAGAGCTTCCCTGAACCTTGCCAGAACCGCTCAAATCGTTTATCAATCAGGGGACGATGCAAGATGTTCGAACGTTGAGGACCATGTTTCATCTTTGCTCGTGAACCCCATCTACCATGGGAGCTAATTATCAAGCCCTCAAATCAAGCTTCCTGATCAGTTGCTCTGTTGGTCCTAATTAATCCTCGAAATCATCTCCACCCCGATTTTGGCTGGGCTGTGTACAAATTTGAAGCTGTCCATTACTCCAACCACTTTGTTCCCAATACTATTAATTTATCTTAATCCAGAATTTATATTCATGTTCCATTAGAAGCTCTGTTTCAGTTATTTAATTCGGACCGAGTTAAACAAAATTACATGGGTGCTCCCCTTTCACCTTAATTATATCGTTCTAAACCTATTTTGTCGTGGCTTTATTAAACATTTTTATAAGGTTTTAGTTATACCAAGTGCAATCAGCGGAAGGTATCAAGCCTGCTGGGTCTTGGGATAATTTCTGGATTTAAAGGGGTCGACTAGCGAGTGTTAACAGTTTCCCGGTAAATACGTTTCCTGGTATTTGAAACGGAGTAGAACTTTTTTTTTTCTTTTTTTTTTTCCCGTTTGCATTTGGGTGGTTGGATTTGATAAATTCCCGTCAAATTTAAGGTGTCCTGTGTGAAAAATTATACCAGAGTCCCGCGTTCATCATCTCGACTTGCGTCTAATCAGGTATTTCAGTCTCCTGCTTCTCTATTTCCTGTTTTCTCTGTGTAATCTTTTCGGCTTTTTATTTGGGTTCCTGGGGCGATGCTCTGTTGGCTTTGTTTGTATAACATTCAGTCAGGAGATCACTTATAGGCAGCGGTTCTCAGGAGAAAATCTTTTATTGTTGGTTGTATCCGTCCGAAATTGGTTTTGACGTTCTGAAGGTTTCTGATAAACGATTAGAGTGAGTTGAGGAAAGAAGGTCCTACTAACAAACCCACTTTCCTTTGTTAGCTGCAATGAAATATGCTAGCTGTTTGAACGATTTCATCTTCTTCGCTGTGCCGCAAGGAACAGTCTTGTTTAGGGTCTATCTGGGCCTTCACTTTTTTGGTTTTCATTTTAATGTTTATTTTCTGTCTTGAAGGATCTGTATTTTCACTTTATAATTAGTTTACTGCATTCATTATGGGTCGAATTTCCTCTTAAGAGGCCCTTTTGTCTTAAGAACGAACATTTTGTATTTAATCAGTATCCATATGAAAAAGACAGCTTTCAGAACCAACGTTTACTGATATTGCAGAGGATGGGAGAGCTGGCAGTTGAGAAGCATGTCCGATACATCTTGGCTATTGGAAAGGTCGGTTATGAGTTTACTCTGAGTCAAAGGCTCACATTTGCTCTACTCTCTTGATATTTTTGTATTGTGACATCTGAACTACGCCGCAGAGGAAGGATGACTTTGAATCACAAGTCATGGACCACTTACGCATGAATGGTGCTTACTGGGGACTGACTTCTCTTGATATCCTCAAAAAACTTGACACTGTCGACCAGAATGAAGTGGTTGAATGGGTACTGCAATGCCAACATGATTGTGGTATGCGAACTTTGATATTGATCCAATTACCTGTAGCATATGTGGATGCACATATATGTTTTCGGATTTCGTTCTTACTCTAAATGCGTAGAAGCTCTCAGCTGTCGATCCCCTTAAAAATGCACCATGTGGACCGACATTGCAGTTGGAACGTTGTATACTCTTCCTGCCCAGATACAATCCATGGCAAAATAGGTCAATGGTTGATGGATATTATTAACGGACCCTAAAGCAGTTCCAAGGAAGACAGGATCTAAAGCACTCAAATCAGGCCGATCTTAATCACCAAAGCAGTGCAAGCTCTCGTCCACAATCTACTCTAACAGAAACCAAATCTCTTTGGCTAAGAATTGTTATCTTTCTGTTGCATAGTTTTGCTCTTTGTAAAACTATAAACAACTTGTATCTTTATTGTAAGCAAATCAGTGAAATAAAACATTTTAGATATAAGTTATAAACTGGAAGTTAATCTTTTTCTGTGCTTCTTTTTTTTCATTGCAGGAGGTTTTGGTGGTAATGTTGGGCATGATCCGCACATTTTGTACACACTAAGTGCAGTGCAGATTCTGGCCCTTTTCGATAAGTTTGATGTTCTTGACATTGAAAAGGTTTCTGATTGTATCCCAAAATCATATATTCTTGACATTTAACTTTTGACTTGTTCATGGATCTGAATTTTTTTTTCTGCCAAAGCCCTCTGCAGTAGTGCACTTGTGAGAGTTTTTAGGAACCTACACCAAAAATTTTTTATTTTATTTATTATTTTTGTGGCAGTTCAATACTTTATATCACATTTGGTAAGGATCTTTTTGTTAGGTTTGCATTCAGTGATTGCTTAATTTCTCTACTATCATGCATTTTAAAATTTGAATGATCCCTGATTTGAAAATATAGCAAATATTCTTGTTTTCTTAAATCTTGAGGGCAGATGTATCTAGGCTGCAAAATGTTGATGGATCTTTTTCAGGTGACATGTGGGGTGAAGTTGACACCCGGTTGTTTGCTTTCTTTGGCCTTTTTCCTTACACGTGAAATTTTCTACATTGAATGTGTAAATTAACTCTATTTCTTACCCAAATCCTGCATATTTTCTTATTGTGCACTCTGCTGTCTTGCATTACTAGACTGTTTGGATAAGATTAATGTAGAGAAAGCTGTAAACTACATTGTGAGGTGCAAAAATCTGGATGGCGGATTTGGATGCACTCCTGGTGCAGAGTCCCATGCTGGGCAAAGTAATTTTTTTTAACATTCATTTATATGAAGATTTATTCTGTTTTATGAATTTTACTCCTTGGGTTTTCCTTATTTGATTTGAATGCTAGTCCATTGCATCTGGGAGTGTAGACAATTGGGAGGTGCTGTTTCAAACACAAGGAGTCCCTAGAATAGATGAGTGTGGGCATGAAAATGGAACACATACTGTTGAAAGTTTGCTCCTAATTTGCGCGCTAGTTTGAGTCAAATGAAGTTCAATTGGCAGTTTACATTGATTATATATATCATTGTGGTTGTTGGCCGGTAATATGATTGGTGAATTGTGATTGCAGTTTTTTGTTGCGTGGGTGCTCTTGCTATAACTGGTTTCCTGCATCACGTTGATAAGGACCTTCTTGGTTGATGGTTATGTGAGAGGCAAGTTAAATCTGGTGGACTTAATGGCAGACCTGAAAAGCTTCCTGATGTGGGTAACCTCTTTTACCTCGGTTTTCTTCATTTGATGCGGGATTTTCTCTCTTCACTATAGTTTTGCATCCTTCCAGGTCTGTTATTCACGGTGGGTACTTTCTAGTCTGATCATTATTGACAGAGTGCATTGGATAGACAAGGACAAGCTTGCACAATTTATCCTCGATTGCCAGGTACTTATTTTGACTGAATTCTTTTTACTGCTTAGTGGTTTATCTGTTTCTATCTTTAAAAACCATTTTCTCTTTCTTGATTACCCAATGAAAGGACAAGGAGAACGGAGGTATCTCCGATAGGCCAGATGATGCAGTTGATGTTTTTCACACATATTTTGGGGCAGGTAAAACAGAGAGGCTATCTTAGCATCACCACTTTCTACTTACTGTTACATCATTAAAACGAAAACCAGGATAAGCTGATTATCACCATTGTCCCGTGCTTGACAATTTTTTTTTTTCTTCTTCTATTATATCTCCAGGTCTTTCACTCTTAGGATATCCTGGTTTGAAAGCTATTGATCCAGCGTATGCCCTGCCAGTTGATGTTGTAAACAGAATTTTCTTTGGCAGATACAGAAGGTCAGACCATTCAATGCAGGGGAAAGGGAGTTTGCAAGAAACTGGAAGTTGATTTCTCGGCCTAATCAGAGACATACACCCAACTTCTCCTATGTTCTTTTCCTTAGATTAATAGAATACACAAGAATGATGAGCTTCAGTTTTTTGAGGTCAGCCTCAGGTCTCACTGGATTGATAGAACTTGGCGTTGACATTGTACTGTTTATTGAATTTTCCTTGAACTTAACGTGTAATATTATTTTCAGGAGGATAATTTTATCCTCACATTACAATTAGATCTAACTAACAAAATCTAAAAAAGCGGTAAATTAAATGATCATAAGTGCTGTAATTTTCAATTGTAGTTGTACATAAATAATTAACCTAAATTACAATGGGTCTTTGATGAAAAAAAAATGTAATAAAATAAAAACTATCAATCGACCTATGTTTTAGGATGAAATATACGGAGTTTAATAGTTTATTGATAAATCGTAAATTATAACCTTATTATATTTTATGAAAATCAAATAAAAGTAAAAAGTAAAAACGCATAAAAAGGCTAGAGATTGTGCCGAATTTTTTAGATGATTTTTATATCCGATTTTTTTAGTTAATTAAAAAAAAGGGGAAGAGAGGAGAAGGCTGGTCAAAAACGGATTTCAGGGGGATTGTCTTGGTGCTTAAGATTTTCGGAATCTCGACTTTGCGCCGAATTAGGGCGCGCGTTTTTTTCTGAGCTTTTCTTGTATAAAATCTCTTTCCCCTGGCTTTGCGCGTCATGCTCAGCGTTCACTTCTTACCATTGTCAGCGCTTTCAGTTTCCCGTAGTACCGAGAAGGAGACATAAAGACCCCCTCCCCACCTCGCCTGATTAGTCCAGCTCTCGAGTTCATCTCTCGTTTCCCAGTAAAAATGGTATCTATCTTCTACTTCTTCTTTTCGTCTGGCGGATTACTCTTTTGTGTTTAACTTACTGTATTTTCTACTTCTCGTTAGTTGTTATTGTTCCTGTCGTGTTTATGATGTTAACATCCCTGCTATCTGCAGGCTTCTGAAAGCATTAATCCGAAGGCATATCCTCTCGCTGATGCTCAACTCACTATAACTATTCTTGACCTCATACAGCAGGCTGCTAACTATAAGCAGCTCAAGAAGGGGGCTAATGAGGGTATCTCCTGATGAAGTTGCTGACTTTTTTCTTCTTTCTTTCTTTCTCCTGAGATATTGTCAGAGAAGGTAACGAGGTTTCTCTTCTGTATATTCAGCGACCAAAACTCTGAATAGGGGTATCTCGGAATTCGTTGTGATGGCAGCGGACGCGGAGCCACTTGAAATTTTGCTTCATTTGCCTCTACTTGCCGAAGACAAGGTATTCATTTGTGACTTCAGTTTTTTTGAGTTTAGAGTTTTATTTCGGGTTTTCTTTTCTGTAAGTCTGAAAGCGTGTTTTGTTTTTTATATTCTGACTTTAGCAGCTTCATACTTGTTCTTCTCTAAGTTTACTGTGTACGTCTATGTTAAGAATGGTTACATAAAATATCCTCCTCTTGGATTACTCTATCATGCTTTAACTAATCTCACTTAAAATCTCTTATTAATGACGTAAAGGTCTTCTCTTTAGTGTTCATACTAATGAATCTCGTCCCCTTATCCAAAAAGAGGAAGTTCTGAAGAGAATGGTTTCAGGAAGAATTTTGCATTGTCAAGTCTGAGAGCATTTCTTGTTTCTTCAACTGATGTTAGATTCTGCCACCATAACTTCCCATCTAATTCATCTTCAACCATGCAAAGCAAGCCATTAAGTATTAGAATCAGAACAGACTTTACTTCTGTTATCTTGCGAGGAAAACAGGAAACCTTTATGCTTTTCACCATGCAGACAGAACTTTCCACAGCCTCTATGTATACCTTTTATGTACAATAAGAAAATCGTAGGAATTGTCTGATAACTACAATTTTATGCCACTGACACTTCTTTATTTTATTCTTTTGCAAAGCAGTTCTTAGTATTTGTTTATTGTTCAAAATGAAGTTTTTCAAAAGAACTACCAAAATAAAATGCGGCAGTGAGCTCTCTGGTTACCTTCATGACTAAATTATATATCTCCTAGAAATTTAGTGGCTTCTAAAACTAAGCAAGGGTGAAATTGATGCTTTCCGGGTTTTTTTTGGCTTCTATGTCCCGCTGAATGTATCTCCTGTTCTGGTAGCATGTTAAAGTTAAATCTACTAAAGAAAAATCTTATCTGCCATTATTGTAGTTGTTTTTATTAATTTGCATATTTTTTCATCTCAAGGAAATCCAACTTGTCCATTCATGTAGTAAAATTTATAGAATTGTACTCTGGTGTTTTGCTATGGCAGAATGTCCCATATGTATTCGTTCCATCCAAACAATCCCTAGGTCGAGCTTGTGGGGTCACAAGGCCTGTCATTGCATGCTCTGTGACAAGCAACGAGGGAAGTCAACTGAAGTCTCAAATACAGCATCTCAAGGTACCCAACATATATACTTTTCATTCCGCTCCTGATATTGCTGCTGATGTGATAAAATCTTATTCAAGTTCGTCCTTGTTTAATATAGGATGCCATTGAGAAGCTCCTTATCTGAAAAAAAGAGAAATCGTTTCAACAAGATGGGCCTTCGAGATCATACACTCTGTCCCTCCTGAGTCTTGGATCGATGAAGTTTTTGTGACACACTTTCAGTGGAGAGTTTCTTGTTTTTGTTTTGTGGTTCACTAAATGCATATCGGGAATTGAAGACTTCAGGGCATATTTTAACATTGTTATGTTGAGAGCTAGCAGCAGTAACACCAGATGCTTTCGGGAGAAAGAGACTGTGTATATGATATGCTTATTTGATTTCTCTGAGCTGATGATTATCCCTTTAGTGAGGTGTAGTTTTTTTTTTTTTCTCCCTCTTTTATCTGGAGGGGTTGTTTATACAATGTTAGAAAGATATGTTAGCTTGTGATACAGCAGCTATGGCTTCTGGGCCACGAAGGGGTTGTTTATACAGTGTTAGAAAGATATGTTAGCTTGTGATACAGCAGCTAATGGCTTCTGGGCCACGAAGGGGTTGTTTATACTGTGTTAGAAAGATATGTTAGCTTGTGATACAGCAGCTATGGCTTCTGGGCCACTAATGTGCCTGTAAGGGTCTTAAGCTAAGATGTGCCTTCACTCTACATGTGAACTACTGATACCTAGTTATTTATTTCGAGAGTTTTAAGTTTTTTAAATCAGTGGTTTAATACTACACGTTTAATCGTTTAATAAATTGTATGGTCCACTGAATTATACTTTTCACTTGATTAACCATTTAATTTATATATATGAACTAAAATAAAAAAATTTTCGTAAATTTAGTTTTATAAATATAATCTAAACACTAAAGTGGGACAAACTTAAATTTTTAACTTAATTGTAATGTATATCATCTGTCTGTGTATTATAATTAAAGTCCATTTATGTTTATCATAAAATAGTAAAAATATTACTATTACATATTTGAATAAATAGTAAATCCTCTAATTCAAACACATCTTCCGAAAAAAATAATATTAGCTATAATCTTCACTCGCTAATCACGAGTATCAGGAAAAAAATTCGGATTTTTGTCATAATAAATTGTTAAGCACCAAAAAAATTAAAAACATCTCAGATGTATCAAGGGTTTTTGCTGTGAATTTGTGAAGGGTCATCAGTATTGTTAATAGGAGACTGAATCGCTGAAGGAAGCGTGCTTATAAAGACGAAGACACTACACAACGCATCTGGATTCTGGATGCAGCCGAAAAAGGATACGAGCAAGTGCAACGAACAAGAAATTGCAAATACGAAAACTTCTCTCAAAAATCTACCCATTGTTTTAGCGGGCTGTCCGAGGAAGAGGTGCAATATGACGTTCTGTTGTTTCAGAGGACTGCGGCTTCTTCTCTGATAGCAGCATACCGGCTTCTTCTGAAGTTACAGTTTTTGGAATCTAGTAGATTTTGTTGGAATACGTACGTGAGGTTTGGCGCTCGGTTTGTAATAAGAAAAAGGGTCAATTTTGTTGCATCAAGGAGATCGCGTTTTGCTGAGGGTGAGATAATGAAACGAGGGTACGAGCATGGCGCGTCTACCTCAGTTGGGCCGCCTCAATCTCGACTTCGGTTGAATCCGACTGGTAGTTGCAGCAGTACTCAATCAATTGAATTTTGATTTAGGTTGTCATGGGCATATCTTTCTTGTTTGTTGTGGTATTTTTCTCTTCAAATTTTCTTTTAACTTGTTCGAATTGTATTCTCTAGTTCTTTCCTCAATTAAGAGGGTATAAACAGTTTAATGTTTTTGTTTTCGCTTGGGGGACCGGTACGGGTCTTCCTTTTGATGAACTTGCTCAGAACCTTGATTTTGTTTTAGGAGACAGTTCCTTTTTGGAAGACGAGAGTTCAGAGAACTTAGCTCGAAAAGTTGCTGAGCATTATAGTGCTAGGACAAATCAGAGTTTGGAAGAGCGAGAAGCGAGCCCTATTATTCATTTGAAGAAGCTCAACAATTGGGTATTTTACATCTCTCTTTTTTCGCTGCTGGCCATCTTTGCTGTTATGAACTCTACAAGAAAGAGTGGTTAGTCTTTTAATAACTGTTATATGCATTCTATAACAAAGAATTAACACGTTGATGAAATAGTTTTCAGCCTGCATCTGACATACAATTTTAGGATTTTTTCCCCCAAAAGCTGGCTTTTTTAAAATGCTGTTGGTTGAAATGAGATTTGATTGATTGAAAGAAGATTTCATTACTGCATGAATTGAGCAATTTGTATCTCATGAGATGTATACATGGACCTGATTCTCTTTCCTTCAATGTCTGAAACTTTGTGCTGCACTTTCTTATGTTTGGAAAAACTTCTGCACAAGGATTGTCTAGCCTGAAAAGGAGCATCTTTCTGCTGACTCAAAGTTTATCTTATACGAGTAGTTTGTGTCTGGACTCTTTATTCTTCCTGTTTCTAAGGATGTGTGAATCGTCTATGTTTGTATATAGACTTGAATTTTGTATTCTATGCGTAAGTTTGTCCTGTTCCTTGTATTCTAATGACTATTCTCTTTTATGAATCTACAGATCAAAAGTGTCCTGATTCAGCTTTATACTCGGAGGGGGGATTCTGTTCTTGATCTTGCTTGTGGAAAGGTATTTAAGGATAATGATGCTTGCTATTCAATTATGTTATATCAGCAGTTCTAGAATTACAATCTAATTTTTAAGTATAAAAAACATTCCTTCAAGTTTCAGTGGATTGATAAGGTTTATAAAGTGTCTTGTAAATACAAAATATATTTTATTAATGTAAAAATTTTATTAGACCTTTCATTTTTTGTTTGTACCACTTGCTGTATTTTTCTAAAACCATTGTTCTTGGCTTATCTGTACCAAAATGTTTTCCATTCGGACTCTCTATAGTCCAATCGAGTGTCTTTGAACTTTGTCTAAGATTACATTGAAGCTGTTAGTGTAGGATACATGTCAGTGCAGAACACTGACTTTTGAAATTGGTGGATATCATGATATTTTTTTTTTCAATTTGCATGTTCTTTTTATTATTTATTCAGGGCGGTGATTTGATCAAGTGGGACAAGGCAAAGGTTGGATACTATGTCGGCATTGACATTGCAGAAGGCTCGGTAAATTGCTTTCTAAATTATATCTTACTTTTATTGTTATTTTTTTCTTTTGATTTTTCCCCATATTGCTGTTGTACACCTTACACATGCATCCAGAGGAAGAATCATGAATGTCACTTTTTTTTTTTTTTTTTTTTGCAAAGATGGACTTAATGGAAAAGAGTGACTAGTATTATGTGTATAATTTATTTGTCTTGTATTTTATTTCAATGGGATTTCCATTTTTTTGGTAATTGGATATCTCTTTGTCAGCTTGTTACTATAGCTTGTGCATACCATGTTCTTGCAGATAGAAGATTGTCGGACCCGCTACAATGGTGATGCTGACCAGAATTTGCGAAGAAGAAAATTCACTTTCCCTGCACGCCTTATCTGTGGTGATTGTTTTGAGGTAAGCTTTTTGTGTTGTATCACTTGGACTAAATTGATATATGAAGCTTTGTCAATTGGAACCAGCATCAAACAGCATTAACATTGCCAATCTTTCATACATGGCAATCTATTTTGGCATGTATTTGATGGTTCTATTTTCCCTGTTCCACATTTCTAACACAGGCTAGCAAACAGCTGCCTTATTACCTAGTTATGGATCATTGTCTATGTTGAAGGTGGAAAGGTGCCCCTTTTTAACATATTGTCTTTTAAAATGAGTTTTCATTTATCCTTATCTTCCGGCCTTCTTTCTTCATGTTGTTTTAAAGGCTTGAATGTGCTTTCTTCAGACCCATCCAAAACTTAACCGTTTTTTATGGTAGAATAGATTGTACCCTTATCATGAACTGAGGGTCTTCCTAGAACTGGGTGCCAGGTTCTATAGGGATGACAAGAGTTGATTGAGAATATAGTGATCCAAATCATTAAGTGTGTTACGGGTATTTACCTTAGTCCTACTTCTCTCAAATGACTTCAGTTTACTAAAGTTGGCAAAGAAATTATATGGAGACTTATTTTGCATCCATCTTTCAATCTTGTACTGCTTCTGGACGTCAAAAGTATCATGTAAAAGAATGTTAGAAGATGTTCCTCCTCTCATAGTTTCTAGAAAAAGTTATCCATGTTTACACCAAATTTTATTTTCATAAACTAAAAATCTATTCTTGCTGCATCGCATCATCTTAATGCAGCGTTTTCATTTCTTCTGATACGTGGTGGTGACTCTCAGGTTAGGCTTGACAAAGTTTTGGAGGATGATGCTCCATTTGATATATGCAGCTGTCAGGTGAATTTACCCTCCTTTCCTTGAGTGCGTACTTTTGTTGGCGTAGAGATCTGGGCATTACATGAGACTAGATTGTTATTGAGGTGGTGGGATTACTGCAATTGGAACTTGTAAATAGCAGTTAGTTTAAAAATCTGCTTTTATGCAGTTTGCTCTGCACTACTCATGGTCAACACCAGCTCGTGCAAGGCGAGCCCTAGCAAATGTCTCAGCGTTACTTCGTCCTGGAGGCACTTTTATTGGAACAATGCCAGATGCCAATGTGATTATTAAAAAGCTCAGAGAGGGTACTTTGACTCATTTGATACTGTCCCTTGTGCTTTCTCTCTCATTTGACACTGCAGTAAAATGCATCATGGGTTTCCACTGATTTTATCTACTGTGCAGTATTTGGGATTAGTATCATTTATCGAAAATTTAAATGCCAAACTATCAAGTGCATATTGTTCATATATGATTTATAAGCTGTTCATCGAAGGATGACATGAACATCTGTTGTGGTGTAAAATTCAATTTATGCTAACCTCACCAGGTTAAATAATTCATTGATGTGGAGATTGAATGTTATGTTACCTGAGGTGAATTTGTCCTGTAAGTTATAACAGATCTTGAGTTACTGTATTGTATTGGATACTTAATTTTAGGTGGAGTGGTGTTTTTTGCAGTTATGTTGTTGATTATAGTAGAGTTGCTCATTTACAAACTTAGGAAACGTATCAGTTTTTTAAACTTTTTCAGTAGATGGAGCAATAGTTCTTATCAGAACTGTGTACTTGATTTCTCATGTTGAGGGATACTCAATTTTCCTTTTTATGCGGTTTTGTTTGTTATGTAGCTGAAGGGCTGAGATTTGGGAATGGTGTGTACTGGATTTCTTTTGAAGAGGAATACTCTGAAAAGGTCAATCAAATTTCTGTACATTTCTTCTGCCAATTTAACTGTTATAGGCTGCAAATGAATGCTTAACAATAAAAGGTTTGCATCTGTTTGGTGTGTTTTTTTTTTCAGAAATTTAAATCATCAAGTCCATATGGGATCAAGTACAATTTCCATTTAGAGGTGCTGTATGGAATGGAAAAGTGTTTACAATTTATTTTGGCCCTTATTTTAAAAAAAAAATAAAAAAAATTGGCCCTTACATTTAGTTTCTGACAACCTGATTAATGGATGCAGGATGCTGTTGATTGCCCTGAATGGATTGTCCCTTTTGATGTTTTTAAATCATTGGCAGAAGAGGTAGCTTTAGCTTTTTTATGTTTGCTTGAATGGATTATCTTTCTCGTCCTCATGCTTTGTACAGTCTTAAAAATAAATTGAGAACCCCAGTTGATCCCCCAAATTGTTACTACACTCGGTTTTCACTGGCTGGCTTTATTGATGGTTTAAAATAGGGAGTGCAACATAAAACCGTTCAACGAAATGGTTTATGCTTCTAATTCGTCTACTTCTGCAGTATGATTTGGAGCTTGTCTTTGTGAAGAACTCTCATGAATTTGTGCATGAGTACCTGAAAAAGCCTGAATTTGCCGATCTTATGCGGAGACTAGGTGCATTGGGTGATGGCAACCAAGATCAGAGTAAGTTACTTCATGTAAACTTCTTTGCCTTGTGCTGCAAATTGGTTGCTGACTTTATTTTGACCTGTATGAGTTTTTTCTTCTTAGTGGTGAGAAGAGTGTATTCCATATTTGGCAATCTCAACTATATAAAGGTGATTCCTAATTAAACTGTTTTTTCTGTGATGTAGCCACATTGTCTCCAGATGAATGGGAAGTTGCCTACCTGTATCAGACCTTTGTTCTGAGGAAGGTAACACACTCGTAAATCTTTATGCTCCTGATTCCCTGTATGTGAGACCTGCTACTTTTTTTTGTTGCTGATGATTAATTAAGTACCTAAGTTGTGTTGCACATTGAAGCTGAATATATATCTACTTTGCAGCGGGGACAACCAGACACGAGTCGAAGAAGCAAGGGAAACAAGGGACAGATGCAGATTGCCAAGGGTGACATCATGTATGTCAACGGAGAACCGTGAGCAGTTGCTTCCCCGCCAATCTCCGAAAACAGGGATCGCCACTGTTATGCCAACATGCCATCCCCTCACCATCTTTGCTTGCATTACACGATGATGATGGTTTCTGAGCCTAGAAACGGGTTGGGTTAAGATGGGCGGGTTCACTGCGAGAGAGGAGGGCTGACCGGAAACGCCTAGTTTTTCGCCTATGTATCTCCTATATAGTCACTTGTACTCTCTGACACGCAGAGAAGAATTCATCTTTGTTCAATACGAACGATAAATAATTCCAGGAAGAGAAGAAGCTTATGAGAATTCGTTAAGACTGGCCTTATGTTTACAACAGTCCTCTCGTTCTTTGGCGCATTGCGTCGTGCGTAGAGATGTGGGTACTCAATGGCAATGAAGAAGGCGTAGTAGACAGACAGGACAATTGATCTTTATAAGAGTCTTTACTGCATGTCTTCCCGTTTTTGGCTCGTCTGTGACTGGAGTGATGTGACGTAGCGCTGGAGACGAAACCACCTTCCTTGCTATTACGGCATTAACCGAGGATAAGATGGGTCACGAGCGACTGGCCTTATGCTCCAGATACTCTTTTGTTACCAGCTGTGACCTAGGACTCAGGCAGGACCCACTTCAAACTAGGAGATGAGCATTGAACAGCTTCAAATTTCAACTCAACTACAGTACTGTAGACATTCTGTGACACAAAAGAGGGAGGCACTCAAAAAGCTGCAACATATGAAAGAAAAAAGCTCCTTCTCACCCGGGACGAAACTCAACACAGTCCTATGTCTTTGGGGAATATAGATAAGCAGACAATAAGCAAGCAAACAACTACGCTTCCATGCTCAGGGAGCCGTCGAAATGGAAGGCCGAGGGGGGGCCCTTAGAGCGAGCGAGAGTCCCATACGACGGCCGCATGGAAGAAGAAAAGATTCACGTGCGTCGTTTTATAAGTTTATATCACTCTCGAGGGCGGCGCTTAGGGTCGTCACCACTGGCGAATTTCGTCGAACATTTTGGGGCGGCGTTACCGACAAGACATTGGCTTTGCGTTTCTTTTCTTCTCTGTTGTTCCCGGACGCGAAACTCCGAATTCCATGAGCTCTAATTCGAGCCTCGGGTACGGTCTGGTACGCTGTATGTATAATAATATAATAAGGCGTCCGTGCAGGGAATCATGCAGTACAGGGTTTTCCCCTGCAAGCAAAAAGAACAGGGCGTCACGCCGAAACCAGACAAAGGCTTAAGTGAGATAAGAACCCAGTAGTAGTTACTATTTATTTAGTGGGGGTTGTTGTGTACAGAGTCTGCAGACTGCCATCAGAACGCTTCACTGGGGGTGACCCTTACCCCCTACGGCATGCCCCCTGCAATTAAAAATCTCAGGTCTCACGCTCCAAATTCCAATTACTATCGTGACAAGTGAAAAAAAAAGCATGGAGAAAAAAGAGGGAATCCCGAACTATAATTAAAGAAGAAGAGAAAAAGCTAGTGGTGCTCGAACACCAATGATGCATCTCTAGAGATTTGAAACCTTTTCTCTTCTCAATCTGCTTAACAGTTAATCAATCTGAATTTGACAGCCCATGAACTGATTTGATCCTCATTGAATCAGCAACCACACCAAAGGAGAGCTCATATAATTTTACCAACAACGTTAAATCGGACAAGTCACCCGCTGCCAGCAACTTTGGCATTTACTACCGATCGAGTACCAAAATAATGCCTTTCACGAGCTTCTTCTCTCAAGAGCATATAATTAAGAATCGGTCGCCACCACCAAATTATACACACATATAAGAGAGCACGACCAGCACCCACTACTAATCTCAACCACCCACATTTGCTCGCATTTAATCCACAAAAGGGCCCCATGAGAGAAAAGAGGGACGAACATCTCATAATAAGGCACGCCCTTCGAGGGATGTTTTTTTTTTTTTTTTGATATATCTTCCCCCCACTCGCTTTCCTGTAAAAAGATCTGAGGCGTTGTTAATAATAACGCGAAATATGTATGATTCGAAATGAGAAGGGGAGAGTAATCTCCAGCTGGCTCCTGTCGTCACCTGACCAGTCACGGAAGGGAAAAAAAGAAAAGCTCTCGAGTTGCAAGCAATGGCTTCAGTGCCCTTTTTTTGCTTTGTTTTTGTTTCGACTGCATACATTGCTCAGGACCAGCTGTAAAAGGCGCCCCTACGGCCTCTGCGGCAATTGGTCGAACGACTGTCCGAGGGAACCGAGCGTACAGCAACTCACTTTCACTCCAGCAGGCGCCAGCTAAGGGGACGTGGCAACGGCTACTTCTCCCCATCTTTTTAGTCCAGTACCGCTGACATGGATTTTTTTTAATCCGACATGGCATTCGGGACTTATCCCAGGCACTCATCATTCGTAGCTCTATATAAAGTCCACCAGTGTCAAGCGACGGAGGTCGGAGAGTGTGAGCAGCACTGAGAACAGAGGAGGTGGAATAATTTTCCAGACTCGGTAATGGCGACCTCTCTTCTTCACCTGACAACCATCTTCTTCTTTCTCTTAGCCTGCCCGGCTGTGATGGGTTCGCCGAGATTCGAGCAACTCTTCCAGCCCAGCTGGGCTATGGACCATGTTACGTACGAAGGAGAGGTCTTGAAGCTCAAGCTTGATAACTACTCCGGTAAATTCAACTTCCTCCTCTCCTTTAAATTCTTCTTGTATTGTGTTTTTAATCTCCATTTCCGCTGCTACTGTTGCTCGGTTCCTTTTTTGCTCCACCGGGTTTAGTTGGTAAACCTTTTTATTTTTGCCGGCTGTTTCAGGATCCGGGTTCTCTTCCAAGAGCAAGTACATGTTCGGGAAAACCACGATTCAGATAAAGCTTGTGGGAGGAGACTCTGCGGGAACCGTTACGGCTTTCTATGTAAGCAGGATTTTCTTCAAACGATGCTTCTCGTGAATCTCATATCCTCTTTTCTTTGTTGATCTGATTGATCAAAGTATGTGCTTTATATAGATGTCGTCGGAAGGAACCGCTCACAACGAGTTCGACTTCGAGTTTCTCGGCAACACGACCGGGGAGCCTTACCTCGTTCAAACGAATATCTACATCAACGGCGTCGGGAACAGAGAGCAGAGACACAGTCTCTGGTTCGACCCCACGATCGATTTCCACTCTTACTCCATTATGTGGAACAAGGAGCAAGTGCTTTTCATGGTGGATGAGACCCCTCTTCGCGTCTACAAAAACATGGAGAAGAACGGGGTGGCTTTCCCCAAAGACCAGGCAATGGGGGTCTACAGCTCCATCTGGAACGCCGACGACTGGGCGACGCAAGGGGGGAGAGTGAAGACCGACTGGAGTCACGCCCCTTTCTTCGCCTCCTACAGAGGTTTCGAGATCGACTCCTGCGAGTGCCCCTCCGAGATATCCCCCGCCGAGAACTTCAAGCGCTGCAGTAGCGGCGGAGCCACCCAGTACTGGTGGGACCATCCGGTCATGGCGGAGCTGAGCGTGCATCAGAGCCACCAGCTCATGTGGGTCAAGGCCAATCACCTGATTTACGACTACTGCACCGATTACGCTCGCTTTCCTGCTTCTCCCCCTGAGTGCGAGAGCCGCTGAAGAGTGCCCACAGCGAATCGTCTTTTCTCCCTTGAAAAGACGCATAGGGTTGCTCCATTTCGCACTTCAGACTTCTTCAGACGGCAGCCTCTGCTACTGCTTTCTTCTGTTGTTTACGTTGTAAAAAATTATAGGATTTACATGAGCTCCATTTTCTTTTCTTCTTTTCTGTAAGAAAAATAGTTCTTCCTTTTCGTTTTTATTTTCTTTGCAACATCTACTAGTTCACATTCAAGTGGCCATCCGCTAGTTATCCCCGAGAAAAACAAAACTTCAGGATTAATAGTAATACTCATCTGATTGTGAAGTGCTTAAGTAAGGGCCATATGACAGAGGTTGTGGGGGAGTTCTGTGAAAGGAAAAGATGTGTAGGTGCTTTTGATGAATTTATCTCCCGGTGAACTGCAGAAAAGCCAACCCACATTTTGAAAAAAGACGTTGTGATATGACTATCCAATACGGTGAATATCATCGATTAATTTGAATTTCACATAACAATGAATATGTACAGTGTGCATTCACTCATCAGAACAAACAGTGTTTTAAGAGCAACATCTACTAGTTCACAAGCGACCATCCGCAAGTTATCCTCGAAAAAAAAACTTTCAGGGATACTTATCTGATTGTTCTAAGTTTCATCAAATATCCCCAAATAGACAAGAGTTGTAGTTCTGGGAAAAGGACATGGACGATGCGGCTTTTGATGACTTTTTATCTCTCGGTGAACTGCAGAACATCCAACTCACATTTTGGAAAAGCCGTCATTTTGAAAAGTTACATTTATAAAGGTAAAGCATGAATTTCAGAAATAACATTTTGCTTGGTTCTCAAACAAAATGGGAAAAAAGTAACAGACTTCCGGATTCCTAAGCGCTCAGAGTTAGGCATGTATCGGGCAATTTAAAAAGATTACTGGGTGTGATATAATGTAATAATATGTACAGTGTGCATTCATCACAACATGCAACGTATATTGATAATAAGAACAAACATATATTTAAAACTAGTTTTCATGTCAACAGATTAGGTGATGATATGCGGCTGCCGATAGGTCAGTTCCTCCTAAACACTATCACCATAATGGCTAGGATTGCCAATGCAATAAAGGAGGCTCCAACGGCTCTTCCCGTGTAGTCAGAGGAGTTTCTCTTGCTGTCTGCTGAGCTGGTTGGGTCTTCTTCGGTTCCAATTATATCCTGCAAATACTCAGAAATAGTGGAAACCATCTCAACCACTCGCAGTTTAATGCTCTTCACAAACCCAGAGAAGCCGCTTTTTCCAGCCTGACTATCAAAACCATGATTCTCGGGTACGTAATTTTCAGCAACAGATTCGCCCAGACCCGCATCCTTCTCTTTGGGGAAAATGGCTAACAACAGTAGCTTGAGTTAGCAAAAGAGAGGCAGTAAATGGAGAGGAGAGACTGGTGATGTAGAATAAAGAAGATCAACTTACTAGTATGGTGTGCACGGCAAAACTCCAGAACCTTCTCATTCTTCATTACTGCATCCCAGACATTTTTGTCAGCTGCAAGAGCAGCCACAACGTTCTGCAAGCAAAAGAAATTCGTGGTATAGTTCAATCAAATTGCAAAACACTACAGACAAAAAAAAAGAAAAAGAAAATGATCAGGCCCCGATACTTTTCGAAGAGATTTTTTTTTTTGTTATAGAGAAATAAGGACAGAGATCTTACGATATTATAAGAAATACAAGGACAACTTAAAGCCATTACAGACAAAATCATAGAAGGATGGACGGGCTTGACGTAAGGAGCCAATAAATCACCTCGCGGACAGAAAGAAAAGAGCCATCCCGAACAAGCAATAAGATAAGGATGCTGAAAACAAACTTATTTTGTCACAATGGCCTAAACAGAACACTAATAATCTCAATTCTACTCTTATATTAAAGCACAGGATCAGTTTACATAAGTAGGATTGCCGCCACAAAGACCTAACATAGAGACAGCTCAAGATTAAGAACTAACAAGCCACCAGCCATCTAAATACAGTGTTCAGAATCTTAGATTTGACTGTCATAGTCTTATGTTTTGCATGTTTCACTTCAGATTAGCTTTAACAGGAACTTACACACTTATCCTCCAACCAAAGGTAAAGACAAAGTAGATATGCAGGATCTGAAGCACAAAACCACAACTCCCTACGGACCAAAGGAGTCCACTTGTACAACAATAACTAACACTAATTTCACTAACATTCAGAACTGAAAACTGCATGAAGATGGACAAACATCAAAGAAATTGAAAATAAAAAAATTCACATTCTTCAGGATTAAGATAAGGCCTCTTAAGTTAGTATTTAATGGAAGCACATAAATCAGAATTAAGCGTCCCTTCAGCAATGTTCATATACAACGGAATTAATGAAAGAAGGAAAGTGTTCTATCAAACTGATTAGTAGGGTTGAAGTTTGAACCTGAGCTTCGGGACTCTCTGTAAGTAAAGAATACGCTTTCACAACATGATTTGACGCTATGGTACTGATCGCATCGCTTTGACTAGTTACAAATGATTTTGTAATTGAATTTGCCAAGCTCTGTCGACCAGGTTCTTTAATGCCTCGGCCACCATTGCCACCGGTAGAAGACACACATATCCTGAAACCATAATATTCAGAACACAGCGTTAATCTAAACTCACGGAGATAATAATAAATAAAGTAACGTATTAGCAGACGTTTCCACAGCCCAAAAGAGGCTTTTTCCACAGACACAGGCTAACCGAATCACTCTTTGGCATATATCACATACTGAATAATTTATTTAGAAGGTCTCTAAATCCCAGATGGAGCTCCCACGGAAAATCTAGAATGAAATTTGGTGCCTTTGTGAGACTGCCGGATTCACACATTCATCATCCGGAATCACTTTCTATAGCTTGTAGCTAGTGAATGACGATGTTAACAAAAATCGTGTCAGTGGAAAGTAGCACAGAAGCATCTTTTTAGATTAAAGATATTCGTCAAAGAAAATGAAACAAGTAGTAATCTTGTCTCAACCTCCATCAAATGAATACAACCATTAATGAAGAATCTCCAAAAATTTCAATATTTCAGGTCAACGCAAACAGAGGAAGTGCCTCGTATAAGCCCTGCCCATGAGTTAACTCTACACACATTTCTCCGGTTAAAAAAAAAAGTTTACTGCTAATTAACCAATTTTATCTAAATTTATCAATAAAAAAAAGTATTTTTTTCGAAAACATTGACATCAAAGCGTCAGCTACTTCACCACAATCCAAAGAACAAAAACAAAAAAAAAACGTTTTTTTTTCCATCGAAAGGCAAATCCAAGAGTGATTCAAAGGGATTACTGTTCAAGAGCATCTTTCAAGTCGGAAGCGGCGTCTTTGGCCTCTTCAAACGTGGGAGCCGGTCCGCAGACGAGCCTGGGAATCGGATCATCCACGACGAGAAGCTTCGAATCTACATCCTCGGCAAAATCCCATTCATCGAGTTCCCAAACCGGCGTTTGAGCCACGGATACATCGCCATCGACATTCGAAGAACCGATCGCAGCCGATACTCCCTGCAAATCTGCGACCGCAGCAGAAGCAATCCCCACGCCCGGCCTCGCACTCTGCCTGCCGAACGCCGCCTGATCGGAAACCCGATTCCAGTGCGACTGAACGCTTCGCACGGCGCTGAAGCTCGCGAATTTCCCGACGGAACGAGCCGCCGCTCCTCCTCCCATCTCCGGCGATCGCTGGAACTCCCTCCGACCTCAACACCGCGTATTGTCTAGGCTTCCCTTCTCCCCTAAGTAGATGACGATGGCAGATTCGACAAAATTTTGCGGTATCCTCATGCCACGTGTTATGTAAGTTAAGGCGGACATATCGATCCGGACTTTACGATAAGTATTATCCGGGTAACGGGATTAATCCATTTTCTAAAGATAGATCTTCTCGGATAAGGCAAGAATTAATGCAATCCGGGGATCCGCGTTCGTAACCCGCTACATATCCGGATCCACTTTTAACTCGGGCCTAATATCATTGACTCTTTTCTTTGTTGAAGAGTCATATTTGAAATGATTTTACGAGACAGAGTGGATCGTCCCAGAATCCACTGTCAATTTTTATTAAAACTGCATCGCTGAAGATGGCGATTAGGCGACAGTTTTAATAAATTTTTGTAGATGGTGGCAGCATCTCATGAAAAACGAACACAGGGTGTTTGTTGTTTCCGATCAAATGGCCATCACTGACATGTCCCTCCCGCCCTGCATCGTGTCTCTTCTCATTCAGCATTTGATGCCCAGTTTGCATTCTTGGTCCTATACAAAATTGCAGGTGGGTTCGCTGGTTTGCCTGGGTTCTGACTTCTGAGTAGAGAAATATGCACACGTTCCGACATGGGAAAGAGGGGGAAATTAATCAATAATGCAGAAGTTTCTGTTCTGCTTCTTGATTGCCAGATTACAGCTTTTTCTTGGGTCATGATTTGTCTGGTAATTAGTTTAATGGATACGGGATCCAACAATGGGATTTTGGAAGCAGAAAATGAGACATCGTTGTTAGAGGGTTGAATTAGCGGGGTTTTTTCTATTCTTTTTTCTCTCGCTCTCACTCTGGCTTGGAGCAGAGAGGGAACAGAGAGAGGTTCAAGGACGGGGAAGCTTCCGTGGAGCAGACTATGCACCCGTGTGCTCCAGGGGACAGATTATAAATTCTGGGGGAGAAGATTTAATCTTCACTCTCACAATCGCCATTGATCTCTTCCCTTTGATGCTTTGATCCAACAATGGCTCGAGTTCTTCTTCTTTGCCTGTTCATTGCTCACGCTTTCGCATGCCTGGCCGCTGCCGCGCCTGAGAAACGTGGGTCCGAAACAGAGACTGCCACCATTGTTGAGCCACCAGCTTCGAGCGAGTTGCCTAAAGAGGAGAAGGGAACTGAAACAGAGAGAGGAATTGCAGAAGGACCCATGATGCAGAGATTTGGGAAGCATCATCATTCGGTAGACAAGTCCGTGGTTGGAGGAGGGGTCATTCTGGGTGGGCTTGCCACCATGATGCTTGCTGCAGTCTTCTGGTACATAAGGATCACCAGGAGGCAATCTGAGAAGACTCTGAACCCTGTGTGATGTGATTCTCATGTACAGTAAATTTTCATTTGTAGTTCGTAGCAAGCAGGGGATGAAAACGATAAAAGCTCTGGTTGTATCTGCAAAATATTCCATTATGCTGAAGATATGCAGATTGGGGATACCATTTTTTTTTCTCACAACTGTTAATTCCCTTCTGTCAGAATTGCTCTCTCTCAACATTTCATGCACGATTTGATCCAAATTAAATCGATTACAACTAAATAAAGATAGATTTCAGTGTTTCTTTTTCATTTCCCACTTGGTGATTCTAACAATATGACGACCTCTGTTTTGAATTAATTTGAAGTTCCAGGCTCCGACATATGAGAAATAGCAGAAATTTTATTGCAGAAATATCGGGATATGTAATGCTTCCGAGTAATGAAACTTTTTCTCAGATTTTCTTTCAATTGCAATTTTGGATGGAATGAGGCACAATTCCACATCCTGGCAGTCGCAGAACACTGTAACTGGCAAAAAAAATCCCTGGGCACAAAACATCACATCCATGAGAGTAATGTTCTAAAACGGATGGGATGTGAGGATCCACCAGAACTGCATCTATGAAGCCAGATCCTGGAGCTCATTCATTTTCGATAAGGGATAACCATGGCTTCTGCTTTCTGTGTATTCATTCTTCTGTTCGACCTGACAGTTAAATCCCACTCGTCCCATCGGAGTTGTTAAACCGTCTTCTGTCTGTAATGCTTGAGCTACATCACCCACCACAGAACCATCTTGCCACTTCCTGCTGTCGACAGCGCAGGCCAAGCTAGACAGGTCTCTGCTGTGTCGAACTGACCACTCTCATAATTTAGCAGTCTCTGATTCGTGGTTTCTCTTCGATCACAGTCGAGAAAGCAAGAAAGACATCAGGTTTTTATCTTGCTCCCGCTATTGTTTCTGCAACAATAACAGGATTCCTTACGTTATCCCATACTCCCATAAGACCCACCCTGAATGAATTCATGCCTGATCTGTTATGCAACTACACTTCTCGCAATCTCTGCTACATGTTTTTTGAGAATTTATCACCACAAAATTGTTATGGTAAGCTATCAAATCTGGAGACTTGATTACAGAAGCGCAAGATAAGAGGGCTGCCACGCTGAACGGTTATGGCATGACCCTACACATAAATGGAGCTGATTAATAAGTGGGGATCGAGATGAACAATAGCAAAAAATCTACCTCCGACACTAACCCACAGACACGGATTCTGCTCACAAATTCTGCAAATTAGGCTCCAGTATTACACAGTAAGATAGAAGAACCAAAACAATCTCAGACATGTTAAATTTAATAATCGTAACAGAAGGTTGGGGGGAGAGGGAACAGAGTATCTAGCAGTAATTTGCTGTAGAGCTTCTCCTGAACAATTTGCTCAATGCATAAGGTGACATGAAACACAGCATATATTCCTTCAGTGCAGCAAAAGAAACAGCTCTGGGTGATTTGGATTCACCCAGCAACACTCGGACATCTCTGAAGTCTCGTCCAGGTAACATAACCAGACATGATTTTATTTCTATTGCATGGTATAGTCTTATCAGCTTAGCATCATTGATGCTTTGCTTGGCTTTATTTGTGTATTCCGTGCTTTCGGATTTGAAGTGTATAAAGAAACTCCCCATGCATCGTGGGAGGGCCCGTCGTCGTCCTTGCCGTCACAGTATTCTATCTAGTTAGACGAAGATTTCAAGAAGATCAAATCATACGTGGGGGAGATGCTGCGAGGCACCGACTCTGTCTCCCTAATCGAAATTTTTATGTTGACCGAGTGATTTTATTTTTTGCGGAAGTTGACAGAAGTTGGAGACCTACTCGGTTTGTTTATTAATTATCACGACTTCTTCTCTGCCTTGAGACAGGAGTTTTCTGGTGGTCATGGCCTTTACAAACGTTGAACGCGTTTACTGTCTCACTTATTTTTCTTTTCCCTTTCTGTAAAGATGAAGCGGATACTAGATATGGCCCAATTGAGAGAAAATGACGATACAGAGGGAGAAAGAGAGGAGAAAGCAGTCAACTTGGGAGTTAAAAGAGAGACGAAGTAGCTGCTTTCCCATTTCCCGTGAAACAGTCCAGAGGACGCGTTTTCACGAGAAGGGGTAATTTGAGCTGGTGTGCACGATGGGTTTCTCTCTCCTGTCCGTAAACGAGAGAAGAATAAAACGGCCATGAAAATGAATGATCAAACGGCTCGGTTGGGGAAGGCATTAAATGGCTTCGACGCGTGAGAGGTTGGAGAAGACTGATTTATGTAACTTTCAGAATCGTTTCAACTACGGATTCAATCATAATAAGGGCGTTGTGACCAGTGACATATCGGGTGGAGCTCACTCTTAACATTCCACAGCTGTATGATCATGATGGCTCGTTCCATCCAGTAATCTTAGCTTGGTTTAAGAGATTGATTATGATTGTTAAACTTTAACAGGTGGTTGTCAGCTTTACCACATCGGACCTCTACAACTGTTCCAGAAATCAAAACAGCGACCTGCGAAAATTTGCGAGGTCCACCCACATAAGCAACGAACGAGTAGATGGAATGTGATATGCTCGCTGTGAATATTTTAAAATAAATGCGCCAAAAAGAGGCAAAGACTCGGCTCTCTCTCTCTCTGCTTATAAATATGTCAGATGGGAGTGGCGTATCAAACCAAAAAGAGTTGCAGAAGCTTTTGTGCGTACCCAGAAAGAGAGGTCGACGGAGAATGGCTCAGATTATTCTCTTCTGCTTGATCTTTACTCTCGGTGTCGTCTCCCCCGCCATGGCGGACGAACCCAGAACTTCTGGTTCTCCAGTTGGGCAGAAGCCGGAAACAGAGTCCAGAAATCCGGCGGTTGCCGAAGCCCCGGGAAATTTCCCACCCGTAGAGCTCAATCGAGAGTCGCAGAAAGTATCGGAAGGTGAAGCAGAAAAGAAATCAGAAGAAGAGGCGCATGAAATTGCTGAAGCCCCCGAGAATCGGAAAATGGGGAAGCATAAGCGATCTTCCGATGAGTCTGTCGCCGGGGGCGGAGTGATCATCGGAGGCCTTGCGACTGCCATCTTGGCTGCCGTCTTTTGCTACATTAGAGTCACCAGAAAGAAGCATTCGGAGAACCCAGTCTGATTCAAACTGGGTTCCGGAGCAGACGCAAAGTTTGGGGTTTTGGGATCGATCGGGAACGGAAGGCCACCCCTTTGTAAGTTTATAGTGCGAAAAAAAAATAGTAGTTTGTAACCTGTAAGTCATGTACACTGGTTAATTATTTGATTACATACTCCCCCATTTTTGAGTTTTGGTAGTGTTTTAATCTCCCGGCCGGGATTTCATAGCTCCAAAGCTCGTCTCTGATAGTTCAATCTAAACTTTATACTGTTCTGGTTTCAATTAAGTTCCGTGCTTCTGAAGCTCGTATAGGTGTAAAACTTTTGTCCTGTGGCTACTCAGTAACCGAAACTTTCTGAGAGAATATTAAAACGAGATTATAAGAACTCGTGATCTTCACAGGGGGTTCATCTGGGCGCTTTTCTTGCGAAGAGACAAGAGAGAGGAAGAAGATGAGAGTGAAACTAGACAGCTTTATACATATGATATTATTTGTATCGGAATTTGGAAATTGGGGATTACGCACCGGGATCCTTCCTCTTGTGTCTTTGGCTTTTTAACAAGAACAACTAAAGAGCTTGGACATGGGACTGGGAGGAAGATGAAATTTAGAGAGTCAATAATCCATATTATCTATTGATTTTGAGCTATTTTTTAATATTATGTTCTGAAAATATGCTAAGGTGAGTGAAAACATAATATGAAGAGGTATGTGTGTCTCTTACAGATGGGTAATTTGTTAGAAATGTTTGCTTACTTTATTCACCGTTGTATCAAGCTTAGGGAGATTAACCCTCTAATACAAACAACCAACTTACGAGTACTTTCACATTTTTAAGAAATTAAATGAAATTAGTCGTGCAAAATATGAAATTATATTCACTTTCTCACACGAAAACTTATCAAATAAAGTCATGTCTAAACTTGAAAAGGAACACATATATATATATATATATATATAGAATAATGCTAGCTGCACCTAGCAATGTACTTCTCTGATGTACATATTAATTTAAGCCATTGATGTCTAGGGTTTATCTTCTAGAAAATAGAATTTTATAAAAAAAAATTATATTTTTATTAGGTGCGTCTAGCATTACTCATATATGTGTTAGTTAAAAATTTTAGATTTATCTAGAAGCCTCATATTTTTAAACAAAGGTTTCTAATAGTCTTTGTCAAAAATAACTAATTTTAAAAAGAGTAATGTTAGATGCACCTATAAGATACATGTTAATTTTAAGCCCTTAAAAATATAAAAAATTATTTTTTTTTATAAAATCCTATTTTTTAGAGGATAAACCTAGGCTCAATAGTTTAAATTAACAAAAATGTGTGGCATAGTTACGTGGGTTATTCTTTTAAAAATATCACATCTGCAGTTCTTCTCATACTTTATTTTTATATAATTATTTAAAATTAAGTTTAATTTTAATCTAGTTGAGCTGGTAGGCTTCTTTAATGGGCCTCGAAGTCATAAAACTCTCTAATTACATCTTGACAACGAGTCACCGCCTCCACACACTCAGAATCTTGGGACGACTCGGAGACTCGGAGTCCGTCGCGGTCAGACGCTCGAGGCTTCCAGCTTCTTAATTTCTTACAGACTGATCCTGAGTTCTTCTCGAGCTCAGACTAGAAGGTTTTTGCGTTGTTCGAATTACGAAAGGAAGAAGAAGAGGTGAACGCCCTCGTTTTTGGACAAAAATGGCTACCGAAACATCAGTGATGGCGGTCATTCGGGCTTCTCGCCCTACCTTCAGAAACTCTCACGATAAAATCGCTTTTGCCCTCCATGCTTCATTCCTGGCTGATGGATACGTTCTTACTGCTACCGGCACTCGAGCTTTTTCCGAAGAAGCCTCCTCCGCGACTGCCTCTCCTTCAGGTTGTATTTATTCGCTTCTTCTCGTATAATTTACAATTTCTATGGAAAATTTCCGATGCTTAGATTTGTCTCCGGTTTGATGATGGAGAATTTACCCGAGTTAACCGCTTTCTTGGTTGAAAGTGTGTTTTTTTTTTTTGTAGATTGTTTGATTTTTTCGATCTCTTTGTTTTAGCAAACACTTTGAGGATTGTAATCTTTGCTTCCTTTTCTCTTTATGTGTTTAGGATCTTCGATTTCAATTATTTACCGCCTATTTCTTACTGCGAAAATAAATGGACTATTTTTTTTTTTTTTTTTGTAATTGACAGTGTTAAATTTCGATACTCTACCGCAGATTATTTTTCTAAATCATTTTGGTTTTATATTTTCGTCGTTTCCTTGATCATATACTTTAATGGTTTGTCTTGTTTGCTCATGAGTCTCGTGTATTTGGAATTTTTGGATGTTATATGAATTTAAATCAGTTTTAGGGCCTGTCTGATTAATTCATGCGAACGTCTATGTTAAAAGGGCAAGAAGAAGTTGGAATTGATGGATGGAATGAGTATGATGATTGTTATGGATTCGTCTACTCGAAGTCTGAGAAAGGTTCCAACAAAAAGGTGTTAGTGAAGTGCTTGACATTTGTTGACAAGCTTGCTGTCGACGTTCTCCTCTGTGACGGTGATCAAGAGCCACTACATCTAGAAATCAAGTATTTTGCTCACTTCAATTTGTTTTTCTGTTGCTTTTTTATGAACTTTTTAATTTTGTGGTTTTTTTTCTCTTCTTTTATGAACTGTTTTCTTTTTCTTCGGCAGTGTGAAAGAGCATGTGTCAAGTGAAGCTACTGGTTCAACAAGTTATGGAGATGTTTATAAGAATTTTGGTACCCTCGTAAACAGTTTGAACTCTAATATTCTTTCTAAATTGGAGGATAAGAGCAAGAGTGACACTTCTGTAAGGTACTCGTCTTAGTTTCTTAAGGGCGTTTTCTGTCTTCACTGTATTGATCTATTTGAATAATTTACAATTTTCAGTGTCTTGACCTGAGGTTTATCAACTTCGTTGATATTAATAACCAAGTTTTACTATCGTTTTAGTTCTATGTTTGTCGTTCGATTTCTCTAAAGAGTTCTTGATTTGAATTAGTTTGTGAAGTTCAAGGGGAATATTAGTAATTCTTATCTATGCCAAAATATTGGTGCCTTAGGAGTTTTGGAATTCCCTGTTAAGAATTCTAATCTTTGGGTGTATTTCTTCTTTAAGCAACACCGTGTGATTAAAACTTTGCGATTATACTTTTCCATGCCAGGTCAGGTGCAACTGGGTCTAGTGGTGGAACTGGTGTCAACCCAATTTATTCAAGAGTTCCTGATAGCAGAGAGAGTGGGTATGTTTGACTGAAACATATAAGTTACTATAGTTTAATAATTGTTATTATCTTTCATTTTGCCAAATTCTCTATGTTGGTTAACTTTTGTTTTTGCTTATTCTTTCCTTCTTATTGATAACCATATTGAATTGCTAGTTTTATTTGTTGTGTTGCAAGTTTCAATTTTTGTTTTCTGAATAAACAATGAGTTGATAGATAAGTGGAGTCTTAGATTCTACTTTAAGTGCCTCTGAGAGCAAAACCACTCTCCCTTCTTTACGATTGTAGCTTTCAGTTGATTATCCATGACTGCAGTAGTTGTCTGTTAACTTTAGTACTGTCCTGAAAAAAGAAAAAGGAAAATAATACCTGAAGTTTCCCAAATTATTTTCTTCGGCTGACAGGATAGTGTACCCACCTGTTATTCCTGGAGGCTATAGTGATACCTTCCCTGGCCCTGGTGCTGGCTTTTACCCTCACAGGTTTTTCTTCTCTCTGTATTTTAATGGTGTCCTTTCAGTTCGTAAAACTGACCTTCAATTAAGTTTTTGTTTGCTACAATGTCCTTCAGGGGCGATGTGGGAGGTGAGGGGAGCATGCTTGTAGGTCTGTGTTCAGATTCTTTCTTAATTAAGGAAGCAAATTTTTTTGTGTTCATATTTACAAGGCTCTTTTCTTTTTGTAATCACAGGACCTGATGATCCTCGATGGTTTGGGATGGGTCCCAGGCGTCCTGATCTTATGCCAGGCTTGCCGTGAGTAGAATCTTTGTCCAAGTTTGTTGATTGTTCACATAGTAAATTACATATTCGGTTAGCTGTATAATTTTTATGTTAGAAAGGAAGTAAATATATTGGTGCTGATTGTGGGGTGGTTGAAACAGTGGTGTCCCGCCAGGTGCTCGCTTTGACCCTTATGGTCCTCCAGACGTCCCAGGTTTTGAGCCTGGCCGATTTGTGAGGTAAGTTTGTTGATTCCAATCGGTCCCTCTTGAAACAAGTCCTATGCATCTTAGAAGTTATACTATTTTTTGTGGGCTCATTATATTGTTTTCATACCTCTTAAACTTATTCATCCTTTCCTGGATACTACAAGATGCCATTGAGGTCTTTCTAGGTGATGTACCAATGTCCAAAATGTTAGAAGCCCACTGCTTTTGTTGGTCTGTTATTATGTTCGAATTGGTTAACCTTTTGGCATGTTGATAGACTAGTTCTCATCACAGGTGCCGTGGATTAGATTGTGCAGATTTGTTCAGATCTCTTAGCAGCAAGCGAACAATCTGCCCCTTTTGGAAGTGTATATGATAAAGAGCTACTTGTTCCCCATTGTCTTTGATTTTTTTGATAGCGCATCGTTTAAAAAATGAGATAATTTTTATTCACCGTGTTTCTAGAATTTGAGGTTTCTGTTCACCATGTTTATGGGAATGAATGGGTTTTATATTCACCGTGTTTCTAGGTATCAATGGATGGTTACTGCACTGAGTCATTAGTTTGCTTTTGGCTTTACTCATACGTTCCCTGTCTAAATACCTTAGCAGGAATCCTCCAAGACGGCCCGGGAGAGACGTGCATCCTGATCTCCAGCGTTTCGGAGACCCTCACGATTTTGTGTAAAAGCATGGCAAGCTTCATCATGACCACGACGACTACAAATGAGAGCACTTAATACATAGTTTGAGAGAGTTTTCTGAATATATATCTGAGTTAGCCAACACAACACTCCACTGTTTTTTATTCTTGTATATTTTCGCTTTAATGTAATAATATGTGGACCAAAATTATGGACACAATGATCTCTTTTTAAGGGTCCATCGGTTGTTCTTGCTGGGGACTCTTTTTATGAAATGTTGTGCTTTCTTTGTTATGCTTTCTCCCCACGAATTGTTTGTTTGTTGAAGCTTTAAATTGCCTAATGGCGTTCTAATGCTTTTGATGATCGCCGGAGTATCTCGATTACCTACTGTATTTTCTCCTAATCTTCACAATGGTCCCCGTTATAGCAGATTCATTCAGTTCACTTGTGTTACATCGTTATCCAACTTTTACATTTCCTCCTCCCAGGATTTAGAGCTGAGTGATGTGAATACTTAGTGGACTGGCTGGCCATGAGAGTAACTCGCCAACATCTTTCTCCAGATCATCCCGCTCAACACCTCTCTTGGACCTCCGTTAGTGGAACTTTGAAGGAGATTACACTTGATAGACATCTCCTTTTATGTTTCTTTAAAATAATTATAAAGCAAGATAATTTAACTAAAAATGCTTTCCTCACGGAAGTGGTCGTGCCGGAGTGGTTATCGGGCATGACTAGAAATCATGTGGGCTCTGCCCGCGCAGGTTCGAATCCTGCCGACCACGTTTTTTGGTTTTTCTTGGACGCGTTGAGACAAAATACGCCTTCAAGATGTGGAGAGAGTCATGAGACAGTCTTTTTGCTTGCAGGGAGTTTTTTAGCTCTAACTCAAAAGCTTGGGAGAGTCACCTATCCGATAGTACATGTTAATTAAAACTCTAAAAAAAATATAAAAAATATTTTTTTATAAAATCTTATTTTATAAAGAATAAACTCTAGGCATGAATTATTTAGATTAACAAGTGTGTGAGATAGTTACGTAGGCAAAATCCAACTAGTATTATTTTTTAGATGATGATCATGGTTTATAATATTATCCCTTCTGAGTTATAAACAAGTATTGTTCATGATGTAATACTAATTAATAAACTAGGGTGAAGCTATAAGGTAAAGTGGAAGAAGAGCACAGCGGATATGTTATACGACTTTTGAAGGTAAATTGTTTGGGTTCAAATCAAGGAAAACAAAATCTCAATTACACTTGTGTTTGATACAAGGGTATCAATCGACCAAAAATACGAGTATGTAGCTCAAAATTCCTCCTGCTTAGTCCTTGCAATTATAAGTTATGTAATTTATTATTCGATAATAGATGAAATTAAACAACATTACATGAACCGATAAGCAAGGATATATAATAATAACTCATCTGGTCAAACTGATAAAGGAACACGACAACCCCAAAGAACTTGCAAGCGGTTTTTAGTCCTTCCACGTTATAAAAAGCATTTGATTTGTGCAGAACTACTGGGTATGAGTGCCTGGCATTAACGTCGACCTACCTTCCACTGGGCTACTACCGTTCTCAAATTTTTTAAATAATTGGCCACTCTTAGACATGAATGTTTTGTTCAGAGGGAACAGTGGCATTCAGTCCCCTACAAATGGTATTACGAGAAGAATTGCTTCACTTGGTCGTGTCATAAAACGCACTTCTTTCTAGTACTATTTGGCCTGCTATTCATAAAACAGAACATCTCCGCGGCGGGTAGGTCGGTTAGTAACGCGTTCGGTGGTTTCATCGAACACCTGACGCGCAAAAGTTTTTTCTGAGCAGCGTCAGCGCTGGAAGAGAATTATAGAGGGCAGGTGTGACAGAGGAGTGATGACAGATGAGAGGAGCCCTCCTTCTTGGTCTTCTTCGTTTTATTCGCCCAGCGAACCTTGGGATTCTGGCAGATATTTTAATCCTCTTACAGTCTTACTTGCTTGTTTCTCCGGGTACAGAACTAAAGATCTTTCTTTTTTCAATTCTAAACCTTTCCTTGTTCATGCCTTTTGCAAACCTCATCGAAGGAGAAAAAAATGGAAGTCACGGTATGTAAGAGACAAAAGCATCCAAATTCCAAACCCACCTGAGAAGAGATTCCGCTTTACCAAAAGACAAATAGGTGCGGACGGAATCACTCGTTTCAGAGATCAATTAACTGGGGAATCATCTTTCTTTTTTACAAACTAACAAAAACCATCAATCCAGGAAGAATACCAGGGGGGGAAGAGAGAAGCTACAAGGAAAGAGAGGGGTGAAGACAAGTGAGTATTAGCCCAAGGGAAGGGAATGGAAAATCAGTATAGCTAGCCTCCTTCTGGGGTTTCTCCTAATCTCCTAACATCTATTGCAGACACAAAGCTTCAAATTTACAGCTCACAGCATCTCTGAGAGAAAACAAACAGAAGATAATTTTTGCTTAAGGAAGGGGAACTGGAGGACAGAAAGATTCTTATTTTCATCTATATCCGGACACTGACTTCTCCGTCTTCCAATCGTTGAGCCGAATACCTGCAACAGGTATAAATGCGGTGAACAAGTCAGAAACAAGACTAAATCGGCCAAAGACCTCCATTAAATACCATGGCAAAAATTGAAGTCAATCAAAAAACGGAAAAAAGGAAGAATTAAATTCGCTTCTCGCATTTGAAACTGAAACCCCTTCAGAGCACGAATTTGACGCGACCCATTTCTGCAGAAACACAAGCAGGAGGAAGCCCAGTCGATCTTCTTCTATCACCGCGACGATTAAAACAAAAAAAAAATGCAGCATTTATTTCTCCCACTAAAAGCAAAACACTTACCATTTGGTAACGGATTTGGCAGGGTAACGCCAAATTTAACAACCCAGAAGAACCACAAGATCATTTTTTTGGCGAAATCGAGTTTTTAGTCTTCAAAAACCAAAAAAGAAAAAAAAAATACAGCACCAGATCGACGACAGAAACAATTAAAATGCGTCGATCGTCAAGCATCGCAATTGAATAGATGAAAACAGAAATTGCTAGGCGAACACCAAAAGAAGATTTAATTTAGCAAGGGGGAAAACCCCCAAAAATCAGCCAGGGCTTCAAATTGGAATCCCAGAGAACTCCATACCTAAATCCCTAAAATCGTAAGATCGACCCCAATTATGCAGCCAGCACAGCATAATCGAAAACTCCTTTACCTGGCTGAAGGCTCGGAACCCCTTTATCCCCCGGTCCACACTCAGGCGGATCTTCGAAAAGAGAGAGCGACAACTGCTTGTGAGCGACCACAATATCAAAGAGGATCAAACCCGACGAAGGATCATCGACAATAATGTCCTTCACCGGCAGCCAGAGAAAGAGCTCTTCCTGTGTTAACCCGACGAGATCGGTCAACTGGCCGTGACTCAGATTTCCCCTGATGATGCTCTCAAAATAGGCCCTCGTGTCGTATTTGGTCAAACAGGGACCTTCAAGAAACACCTCGAGAAGTCCATTGTCGCCGAGCGTGTAGGATTTGACGGCCTTGGGAAGAATCCCGGGGGGCAACCCCCTGCTTCTGAGAACATCGTGAATCGAATCGTCGACGGCCACAGAAACGGCGAGAAGAAGAAAGAAGGCTAACAAAGAGAACAGGGCAGTCAGAGACGAGACGGAGAGCAACGGCGTTCGAGCCATGGCAGCCCCTGGAGAAGCAAAAGAAGGTTTTAGGAGGGTTTAGAACTTTCAGAGGGTGGAGGAGACCAGTGGGAACGATGGCGGAGCTTCTTTATACTCTGCTCTCCCACTGGTGAAATTACCGAAGAACGGTTTTGGTTGGTCCCGCTTGTGAACAAATAAATAAATAAAATACTAAAATTTCAGAAAAAACGAAATCCCATCATTACCCCTCGTAGAATAAACTCATTCCCTCTGGTCCTCAAATAAGTAGTATGAGCCATAAATTATACTATCCTAGGTTCCAGTCATAAAATGAGCATATCAATTCACCTGGGGGATATGTGTAAATAAGATGTATTCTATGATAGGTCAAAAAACATAGTATCTTCTTCAATTATACATAATTTTAGAGGTTAGGAAAAGAAAAATATATGCTCTCTCTTGGAGTTGAAGATGTAATCCTTATTAATCATCAGTTTAAACTCTTGAGTTAGAGAGTTGGTGAATTGGGTGTCAATTTAAACTAACTTGGCCTTTAAGTAAAGTATGATTTCATGTGAAGTACAATTCATTATTAGGAAAACCATGCGTGAGAGAAACCAAGTTTGTGTATGTTATTCATATCCTTGTAGTATAAGTCCGGGAAGAGTAGTTGGAATACAATCAACAGACCCACCTCTATTATCAATTATTATAGTTACTCATCGTATTTTACTAAAAATGACAATCATCAAGTGAGATGAAGATATTGGGACTGATGTGTAACGAGGGTATTTTGGTAAGTTCACGACTTTATAATTATTGAGTATTTAAGATTTTAGGGGGTTGTTTTTTGTTTTATTTAAGTGTTCGGAGGAGGGGGGGAAGGAGAGAAAAGGAAGGGGAATGGTGTCAGATGGGGCGTTTTGGCAGGGAGTGAGAAATGGCGGAGCAGATGAAGGAAGTTCCTGAACTTGCAGACGTTAGATAGGACAGTCGGCCACTCCCAAGGCCCCTTCCTACTTCACTTTACATTCCTTTTGTACCCTTAGATTTAGGATCAACTTCACTTATACCCTCTTCTTCTTCTTCTTCTTCATCTTCTTCTTCATCTTCTTCTTCTTCTTCTTCATCTTCTTCTTCTTCTTCTTCATCTTCTTCTTCTTCTTCTTCTTCTTCTTCTTCTTCTTCTGCTTCTTTTAAATATATAGGGATTATTTTTTTTTACTTTTTTCTTTTTTGAAATTATCCTGATAGAGGGAGGGATATATAGAGTGCTTGGTTCACAATGTAACAATGTATTATTTAATTGAGAGGTAGTGGTAAATATTTGTGTATAATATGTTACCTGTTAGGACTTTGGGAGAGCGATTATGTTGTAGAAAGTGGAAACATTTCCTTGCCAGTTTTAAATTTTCATCCAAGAGTGGAACTCAATATTATTATTGGACATGCATAGGAAAGTTCAATTGAAAAGCTGGAGCACTAACCCATAAAACGTTAAAAAAAAAAAAAAAGAAAACGTTCTTTTTCATGGAAGAATAACTGATTTATATATACGAGCTATCAGAACTTTTCATGAAAAATCACGGGTTTAAATGAATTAAAAAAGGGGGTCTTTTCACCATAATAGAGTGGGGTTAGGGTTCTTTGCCATGTGACTATTTTACTGTATCTTATAACTTTCTCTCTCTCTCTTTAATCATTCTCTTGCGCTTATCACTATAGGAATGTTTGAAGGAGCCTATAGTAGAGGGTCTAGTGCACTAATGCTTAACCTTCCCCTCCATATCTTTTTTTCTTTGTGGGCTCAAGATTTAATACTTAATGTAACTCCTAGCTTTTGTGTCTATTTAATAAGCTCCTTAATGCCCGGTGGTTTGCATACTTTAGCTTAGATTAATCTCCGCAATGGCAGTACGCTTGATGTTCTGGGATCAATTCAAACCCACAACTCAAAAAAAGGCTTATCAGACAAAGATGCATCATGCCAAAGCACTGCCTTCTTGACTAGAAGCAGTGGACATATATGTCATAATATTTGAGGACTAACAAAATACAGTAATGCTATGCACACCCATTTGGCTGCCCCTCTTAACATAGGTGCATAATTGGCGCCTCTATATTGATTTCCAGTTCAGAAAACAAGGCACCTACTGTGCACCCATGTCAGATGGGTAGCCTGAATGTGTACCCTTGTGGGTGTGCATAGCATTACTCAACAAAATAATATTAACATAAGCAAGTGTGATAACAGGGCCTATTATAACAGGGGAAGTGGGTTACATTATGTATCCACGAACCCAAAATTTAGCTTCACCGACGACAATTAATTAGATACAGAATCAGATCAAACCATGGAGCTACAAATATTGCATTGAAATGTTCGATTACACCCGGGATGTCTTATTTATTCAGATAGGTGAGAGAGAGAGAGAGAGAGAGCTTCTAGTTGAGAGATCATTCGATAAGGCCTAATTCTTTGAGGACAAGAGGGCATTCAGGGAGAGCTTCCTTCTTGAAGAATCCCAAAGGATTAGCATGGCGGATGTTGGAGACGATGCCGTTGTTCTTGGTGAGAAGGACACGAGCACGGCTGCGTTCTCCGTCGAGCTGGCTGCAGTCTTCACGGGGACTCTTCAAGAGCTCCACCTCGCAGATGTCGTCCTGGTGATCGCCTTTCACTTGGATCAGGTAAGACCCCGTCCCATCTGTGCGTCCCTCTACGCTTGCCGTAAGCACACCCGTCGTCCTGTTGTGGCACTCGATCTTCACCTCCGCCCCTGTTGCATTAATCAATTCGATTCGATCCCCACATTAAAAATAACACAATTACCCCACATTGAAGAAAACAGAGGGGGAGAGAAGAAATGGAAGAAAAGAGGGAGGTGCATTAATTAATCACCTTCGATGTACTCGCTGATGCGGGTCACGAACCTAGCCCGGCAGGTGTCGCAGAAGACCTTCCCGTCGACGTCAAGGACGTCGGAATCGTTGCCGTGGACGGAACCCACGACGGCGAGGACGCACAAGGAAGCAACAAGAACGACGCTACTCAACTTAGCCATGAGTGCACGATTCTTGTTGCTTTTCTTGAATAGTTGCAGCAGCTCACGACTTCTGCAAAGGAGATGGGTTGCGAGGATGAGACGATGAGGAAGGAGAGAAAGAACCCGGGATTTATACACGTCGGAAGGCAGGGGTGATGCCTTATTTTTAGCCATGGTTAGTTTTACAAATGGGTACGAAAGGTCGGGATTCAAATATTTCGTTACGGACAAGTCTATTTTTAGAGAACGAATGGCAGCCTGGTCATCAGATATATTATATATAGGAGAAAGGAAACAAATTAATTAAGCAAATGGAATGATTAATCTTAACCTCCCAAACCAATTTTGGAAAATTAAGCATGCATGTTATATTAAAGGTATGAATTGTCTAGTTCATAGGTTACGCATAGATGCTTAAAAATAGCCACTTAAGAACTTCATTAGAAGGAGTCAAGGACAGTATATGATTCTTAAATAAAAAATTTAATCAGTATTTCATATGCTTACGATATTCACGCTCTTTTAACTTACACAATAATTGGGTAAAATTGGTACGGCAGAATAAGCTTTTACGTTTTTATTTCGTTTATTAAATGGTAAATTAATAAACAGGTAATATTCATTCACGAATTTTTGTTCTGTATTTATTGGGTTGTGGGAACTGGGAACACCCTTTGGCCGACATTATATGAATATCAGTTTATACTCAGGAACAGAGTCTAGACTGGAGTCGACTGCCTCAGAGGGTATCTCACGCACAAACCCAGTAAGAGAAAGTGGAGCTTGCAGTTTCTTTGATGGCTTCGGTTATTCAGCTCTTTAAAGCCTCGTACAGTGAGAGATATCGACAGGCTGCTATAACAGAAACCAAAAAACAGAGTCGAAGAAGAACATTATCGCTTCAATATAAAGTGCAATTAGTGTTTTGTCTCCAAAAACATAATTTAACAGACCGACACTAGTTTCTCTACAAGGCTGTAAGGCATGTAAGCTACAATATCCCCAGTGATTTCTTGGAACATGCACACGGTTACCTGAAAAGTGCATCGAAGCTCAAAAATCAGTCTCAAACCTTACTCATAAAGGAACATGCACTAGCCTCACAAACTCATTAAACCTCCTCAGTTTCCATGTATAAGCTACAATTTGCTGTGTGACTACCTTCTTCAACAACGATACCTTAAGGTCCCTGGACAAAAGATAAAAAGGAAAGAATACATCATTAATGAAGGTCATAAAGAGTAAGAAGAACTTATTGTGGAAAATTAACTCATTCAAGAAAGCTAGGTGAGCTACCTCAAGTAGAAGTGTCAGACTGAGGTGCTTCCACTCTAGTCTGCTTTCTGGGGGGTGGTGATTCCCTCCTCCTTTCATATCTTCTGCTCTCATACTTCGAGTTGTTGCGCTGTCCCCTTTTATTTGGTTGATAAGTAGGATATTTGCAGGGAATTATTTCTCCATTGACATATTTATCTCCTGGAAAATGCACACAAATGCACGAATTGCATAGCCAATATGAGAATGAGATGAGATTAAAACTAATGGATCTAAATCAGATGACAGATGTTCATGCACCCAGAGGTACATGAACTCGTGCTAGTCTTCATTAGTTTGAGAAATCAATTTTTCATTTCTATATAATTAAGTGACATGAGCAAGAAAAAAACCTACCTCCATAATCCTTATTCTTCACATCAATGTAAGAATCCGGCAGAACCCAAAGAACTCCAGGGAGTCCTAATCCAAAGAAAAATATCATCAATTGAGCCCAACAAGCCCTTGAAACAAGTCAAACCAACCGTGGACAGACCCTTTCAGAGATATACTGCTAACCTTTGAACTTCTCAGATGTTTCTTCATCGACGGTGCACTGAAATCCAGTATAAGTGGTGGTGCTGAAAGCATACATATTCTTTTTGGCCTCTTCCATGCTGTAGCAAGAAGGTGCTCACGTAATGAGCATCATATTCAGAAGTTCAATGTTTTCATGCAAACACTAAATAATGGCATTATTTTCGTGCAACTAAATGCAACCAATACAAGCAGCAAGAGTGCACATGAGTAAGAGAAAATAGAAAAAATAACCATATTGGTTAACATAATTTATCAAGAAATGATCTGTTAGTGCAAGGGCTTTAGTTTGCAAAGCAAATGCCATGCCAAATTCAAAGCCATGGGAAGTGGGGGGTTTTGAGGTCTGTTTGTGTGTCTGTGAGTATGTATTTGTGAAGACATAAAGATGCAGAAACTATAGGTGTAAACTCTCACAAGTAATTCTTCCCTACCAAATTTATGGTGCTATATTTTAACCTTCAGCAGCAAGCATGTTATACTGTCAAGCTAGTCTTCAGCTGCAAAGAGTAAAGATGCTCATCTAAGAGACTTCAAACATGTTACCTGACAACTGCCTAAAAATAAGAATTTAATTTTTTAATACAACAAAGATGTAATAACTTCTAAATGCTTGAGATCAATCACTAACGAAAAAGACAAGACGAATTGTACTTAATGAAATTTATCCAGCCAAAATTTGGAACTGGCTCCATAAGTCAGGTAGGTTTCAACTGTAGAACCTGACTGCTCCTCCAAGAATGAGTCCCGTTAAGGATCTCAAGAATTAAAATTCATGAGCAAGTATAGTAGTTAATCATTTCTTCGTTAATAGATTTTCATTAAACATAAGCATGTCGAGAACCCACTCAGAGTTTCGAAAAGTGAAGTAAAGAGATATTCTGGATGGACACCAGCCATTCATTTGGAAGAAAAACCCTTCTTCTATAAGAAACTGGGACCAATTTCTATCTCGCGGACATCCCAGAAAATCAAAAGAGCGAACTGGCGACAGAGACGACACTGCAGACTGAAATGAAACAGAAGACTGCATGCATCATAACAGGCTTTATAGCGCTAAAGGGGCAGAGCGCCAATGCGGAGGTCTTCACAAGCAGCAATGAGAACATAAAATTATTTCAACAAGTCAAACATAGAAATCATCTCTTATGCCCAAAAGCACTACCACCATCAAATGAAGCGTCTTTATTTTCTTTAAGGAGCACCATATGAACAAAAAAATGTATATACTAAAAAACCCATGGAAATAAAGACAAGGAAAGGCATTACCTCCCAAGAACAGTGGCGAGAGTATTGAGATATGTTTCAATCATCTGCTCTCTGGTGGGCGCAGGGTCCTTGGGAAACTCCATCACAATAAGCCAGTGATTGAAATCACAGCCAGGAAGCAAAATGGTCTCTCTCTCCTCATTACTACTACTTCTTTTTGAAGAATAATTACTGTCGACGACGGCACGGAGAACAGAGCCAGAACCGCGCGGCGCTGCTCTTCCAAGAAACGACACGGAACCGGAGGCTAATGAAGGGAAGAGAGGGGCCGAAGAAATCTGAACGGAGGATTTAGAGATTTTAGGGTCCGCTAGGTTAGCAAAGGAGAAAGCGGTTAGGGTTTTGGAGAGAGCAGTGGCGTTGCAGGTCGCCATTGTCGGGTCGCAGCTCGCACCGAGAGAGTCGGTGAGGCGAGAGCAGAGCTGATAAGGCGAGACTGCTGAGAGCGAAATATTTTTATCGTTTGGGTCCAGATTTTTTTTAAGAGCAAAGATGTTCTCTGTGTCGTCTCTCGAAATATTGGACCCGCGATAAGGCAAGTTTTGTCAGAATAATCTCCACCGTACATCTCACCACTCGAGGATCATTCGGATTTTTTTTTTTTTTTTATCTAAGGTTTGATGATTGCCATTTATAAAGCATAAACGTCGTTTACGGAGTTTATAATATTACAATTCATCCAAAAAACATAATTGCCGGCTCAGCCCACCTAACTTGCAATCATCTACTAGTGTTTCCTTAAAAAAAAAAAAAAGTTGTCTTCCTCCACACTCATATTTGATTCTCCTATTCACCCAACTTTCGATTCGGCAACCTCCGCTACCAAGTTGGTTTTCTTGAAAGCATGCTACTTGATAACCTAAATAGCTAACATGGAGTCCCCCTCTATAATAACCTGTGAATCATGCTAGAAATAATGAAGCAATGAAAGGGTAAGAAAAAAAGCGTGTAGTTCAGCCTTGTTATTGGTTTTTTTCGAAATGGCCCATTAAGCTATAATTAATGTAGTTCCCTGATTACTTCGAATAATAACCCCCCACCTACTATATATTTATCAGCAAAACAAGATCCATCGAAGTTTGTTTCCGGTATATTCCTCTGTTTTACAATATCTAGTACAGTCAGGTGAATCTTTCTTTTTAGAAAAATGGTATTAGTACTTCCTGATTTTACTTTGAAGTTTTACAACCTGACATGGCTGCATAGTTGGCAGTCTAGGTAGGAGAAAATCTAGGGTTTAAAATTTACCCCTAGAATAGGTTGATAATATTTTATTTAAAAACTAAAATTTCGTAGATTTTATCTCTAAGTTTATCCCTTAGCTGCAACGTGGACGCCACGTCAGGATGTAAAATCTTGAAAGTAAAAACCTGTAGTACTTATATCACTGCTCTTCTTTTTATTTGCTCCATGCTCTGCTCGATAGTCTGAAACCTCCTTTGATTTTGCTCACTCCAAATCTCCCATAGAGTGACGATGACGAACAGTTTTGCTTTAGGTTTGTTCTTCCATTTTTGATTTAGTGAAAATCAGATTTATCAATTGTCTAATGGAAAAGAGGTTTATAGAAACGAGAGGTTTAGTTGATTGTAAACTTCCTGTGTAAACGGGCACATCAAGAAGATATGGGTTATAGATTTTGTCAATTGATGATATAAAAGACAGTCATTGGGTATTTTAATATTAAGGTTGATCAACATATCAGATGTAGGCAAACAGTCATGTAGGAGCTTCTATAGGAATAGTCTATGCTTGGGGAGAAGAGATGGAGACCATATTTTACTCCACAAGATATCTACAAGCCCATGTTTATAAACGTTTTTTCCCAGTTTACCATTCGAAAGGATTCTATGATAGGTATTCTTGATTGCGAAGTACCCATCTGAGGTTAATGACCAGATTGGCTGGTTGTGTTTGGTTCTGTTAGCAAATGCTTCTACAATTTTGATTGCAACGTTCGTAGGCCAGAGCCCACGTACATGAGATTCAATGTCTTCTCCTCCATTTTCTGTTACTGAACTAATTTTTTCCAAAGGGTGTACCGGCCCTATGAGAAATCTATGACAATTTGCTAATGGAAGATTAGAATTTGGGAGCCACTGGTCATACCACAGAGAGATATCTTTACCTGTCCCCAATTGGTACCTGAGAAATTTTGTAAAAGTTCCCAAAAGGGGTCGAGCTTGTTTCCATAGTAGGGACTCACCGTATCTTCTTTTTTGTGGGATCTCATGGATTGAGTGCCCATATTTATCCCTCATCACTTGAGCCCAAAGAGAGTTTTGTTCTGTAAATATATGTCATAGAATCTTCATCCTATATGCCATACTTAGAGATCTTAGATTTCGCATACCAAGACCCCCCTGCGCTACGGGTGAGCATACATCATCCCAATTTAGAAGATGGATTTTGTGTTGCCCTTTATAATCCCATAAAAAGTCTCTAAATATCTTTTCTATATTTAAAACGATATGGACTGGGAGATCAAAACATGATATTAGATGTGTTGGGAGACTAGATAGAACTGATTTTATCAGTGTCAATCTTTCACTTTGGGAAAGGGTTTTTTAAGCCATCCTTGAAGTTTAAGAGAGATGGACTCAATCAAGGGTTCATAGGTTGCTCGTGTTAGTTTAGAGGACGGAATTATTATTCCTAAGTGTTTCCCTATTGAGTGTGTTATAGGGAAAGGAAGGATGTAGTTGATCTCCTGTTGTTATGAATCGGGTGTTCCTTTAGCAAAGAAAATAGATGTTTTTAGAGAGTTTATTTTTTGTCCAGTTGTTCCTCATATTATGCCAGTATTTCCTTGAGAGTCTGGACCAAACATGATTCTGATTTGGCAAACAGTATTGTATCGTCTGCAAAATGCAGATTACATACTGTGGGGCTTGTTGGGGAGTGGGACCAGGGAATGATCTTTTTTCTTACGACCCCATATTTCCCTTTATATTTATATTTTAGATGAGTACAATTCTTCACATAGAATAAATATAAAGGGAAATATGGGGTCCCCTTGTCGTATTCCACGTTGCTGTGGGGGATCCGTTTATAAGCACTTGATATGACGTAGATGTTATAAAAGATAACAGTAAGTGATGCCATTGTGGTGGGAAATTAAAACATTGAAGAGTGTGCTTGATGAACATCCACGAGAGGGAGTCAAAAACTTTTTGTAAGTCTAGTTTTAAGCTAAAGAAAGTGTTCTTCTTTCGTTTTGAATTAAAAGTACCTATGATTTCATGAACTTTATTTGTTATTTGACGACCTTTAATAAAGGTTGTCCGAGAGGGGCCCACTAGTGACGGAATAATTGATTTTAGCTTGTTTGTTAGTATTTTTTAGAAGATTCTATAGATAACGTTGCATAGGCTAATAGGTCTAAAATTTGAGAATTTTTCGGGGATTTGACTTTTGGGATTAAGGTGATGAATGTTTTATTTAGACTAGGGTCCTTTGATCCAGTCATGAATAAGGAAGATAAGTTATGTGTTAGATCTTCCTTGATTAGGTTCAATTGTTTTCTAAAAAGATGGGTTGAAACCCATCTGGGTCTGGGATTTTAAAGGGGTCCATTGTGAAGAGGGTGTTTCTGACCTCTTTTTGTGTAATGTGTTTACTTAGGTCAGCTCTCTATTGTGTGTTAAGGGTATTTTCTCGGTTAGTGTATGCTGATTTAAAGTGATCCCATGCCGCCGCTCTGATTTCATCATTAGAGTCTAGGAGGCGTCCATCCCCTGTTTTTATTATTTTTATTTGATTTATATGTTTCCTAACTTTGGCAAATGTGTGGAAAAAACTTGTATTCTCATCTCCATGCTTGATGAAGTATTGCCTTGATTTCTGAAATTCGTGTGTGTGACAAATTCTCAGTAGCCTCATATACTCATGTTGCAGATGTTTTTCTTCCTCTATTAGATTTTGATCGTAGGGAGAGATTGTAATTTTATCTATAACTTTTTTAGGTGACCTACGGTCAGTCTAATATTCTTGTGGAAATATCCAAAACTAGATAGGTTCCAATTTTTCAGATGTTCAACTATTTTTTGTAATCTAAGTACTAGGAGATCTGGTGATACAGTTAGCAGTGTGCAGGTGACTAACCAAGGCCCATCCTTTTTCAACTACGTGATTATAATTAGAAGCTTCAGCCCACATTGCTTGATATCTAAAAATTTTAGCTTTAGTTGTTTGCGGTTTGAGTCTGACTAATAAGGGGGAATGGTTAGATCTTACTCGAGGGAGTATTGTTACCTTCGTGTGGGGTAAGGAATTGGTCCATGAGGTACATATAACTCTGTCTAGCCTTGTTGATACCCTATCTGAATCCTTTCTTGTGTTAGTCCATGTGAACCAAGATGCCTTTCCATGTAAATCTATGAAATTTTAAAAGCTTTATTTGGTTTATATATGGCCGACCTAGATGCCTTTCACCCGCTAGTGCACTTGCAGTAGTGGCTAACCCAGCAAACTAGTTTATAAAGGTTAAACCCTCCTTCCATCTAAGGTGGTTCGGTGGTAAATATATGAAGACAAAGTTTACTACTCCCTTTTGGATATTTATTTTAATGAAGATGCCAATTGTGTTTGCTAATGTGACAGTAAGTGATATTGAGTCCTTCCAAAGGAGGCAAAGTCCTCCACTTAGGCCATAAGATGGCACTGAGTGTGTGTGTGTACTTCTGAGAAGCCCATTTGATCACTTTCGTATCAATTGGGTTGGCTGTTTTTTATCACTTTCGTATCAATTGGGTTGGGTCTCTTACCCGTAAAATGGCGAGTTGTGTGCCCTTCGACATGTCCTCTTGGTGACTTGAGTGCAGCCTCAGTCGGGTGTACAATATTTTGAATTATTTCATGTTTTCGGCCACGTCCCTGGCTGACCCCTTCAAGTGTATGGATTGCTGCCATAACGACATTGTTTCCCGAAGAGACTTTATATTCATGTGCTCTAATCAGGTCCATAGTGGTGTACGGTGTCATGTGTGGCTGATCCATATTTGCAATCAACTGAAAATTCTGAATAGTTTGCCTAAAAAGGGTATCCGATTGGACTAGCTCAGAGAAGTTTGTGGTTTTTTAGGAATTCTAACAGATTAGAATACTCTTGGTTTTAGTCGGATTGGGCGGGGATTTTCCATGGGCTTCTTTGGAGGCATGATGTCGATGTTCCTGTGGGGGTAGAGCTAAAGTGAGTTGGAGGTCGCATTGCCTCACCGGATTGCAGACATTTAAATTTCTTCAACGAAGCCTATTCTGTTGGTTGCAGTTTGATCGAGTGTTTGGTTTGGACTCTGGGTTTGGGTAAACTTGTAGTGCTTCATTGGACGTTGGGATTTATCCTTTGAGGATGACAAAGCAGTATGGGGTGGGCTCGTATGTGCCCTTTTGTTGACAAAATGCCAGTAAGGACGGGTCATTCGAGCCATCGCGACTCGGGGATGGGCATAGTCATTTGATTCTTTGTTTTATATCTTTTCCCGACATTCTTCTATTGAGTAGCCCCAGCGCTTGTAGTGTTTCCAGGCCCGTGGTCGGCTTTCTACATGTAGTGGCACCTCACTGATGTTTTCAATTGTATCCAGTTGAATTTTATTTATCTCCGGGTCTAGTAAATCAATTTCCACCTTTACTCGTGCATGTAGATTCATCCATCGTCAAATATTTTCCCATCGGCTTCACAATTTCTTTAAACGCATCATCGTGCCAGTGCATGATTGGCAGCTTGAGAAGCTTTACCCATACTGCCGTAAAACGAAAGAGGTATGACTCGACGTGAAAACCTTGTGGCCAATGAAAGAGATGAAGCATGGAATCACCTAATGCAATCAGGGATATCTCACGTAGTGTTTGACAGTGTTCCCTAGATGGCATTTCTATAGAGAAATACCCTCTTAGGCATTTTGAGGACTGAAACCATTGGGTCGGGGAGTGGCTGATCTTAAAGCTTTCTGAAGAGAATTCGCAATAAAGACAGGGGTACCAGGGATTCGGCCGACAAATATACCTATAAGAGATGAGGCTAGCTACCTGGGCTAATCCTTTTTTCAATGCGCTCCTTTGAGAGAGTAACTCGGTGAAGTTTTTCCAAGAGGCCTAAGACAAGGCTCTGTGTGGCTTCGGAGTCCGATGAGACTAATGACAGGGACTTCTGGTGGGTGAGTTATCACACTAGTTATTCGATCAACCTCGTGGTAGGATAAGGATTTAAGGCAACATTCACATGGGGAACAAAGGGATTTTCTGACGATCTGGATCCGTTTCCATACGATCTTCGATACATACATTTCCAAATATTTTTTATATGGATAGACGCATGTACTTTTACTGGACAATCTATAGGTTGGGTAGTGTAAATACTAGTATTGCACTCTATGGTATCTGGACGAGGTATTAGAGAATGTTTTTTGGGAGAGTACGTCAGGTGAATAAAGCGAAACAACATTCAACCATCATAGACACCAAAAGGTACTACAACGTTTTGATGTAGATGAGAAGTCTAAACTTGTAAGTACCCCATTTGCACTTCATTTTAAACTAAGTATTTCACAGTGTCCTAAGACAGATAAGGAATGAGAGTTTATGTCAAAGGTTCCTTATGCAAATGCAGTGGGTAGCTTGATATATGTTATGGTGTGTACAAGACCAGACATTTCACATGCAATTGGAGTTGTGATCAGGTATATGCATGATCCAGGGAAGGAACATTGGCAAGCTATGAAAAGGATATTAGGTATATTCTTAAAACCTTAGATGTTGGTTTGATGTTTGAGAAGGATGATAGTATTGGTCAACAAATAGTTAGATATTGCGACTCAAATTATGCTGGTGATCTGGATAAGCGTAAATCAACTACTGGTTATGTATTCACTCTTGCAAAAGCACCAGTTAGTTGGAAGTCTACCTTACAGTCCACAGTTGCCTTGTCAACGACAGAGGTAGAATATATAGCCATTACAGAGGCTGTAAAAGAAGCTATTTGGTTACAGGGGTTACTTGAAGACTTGGGAGTTGGTCAGAAACATCTAACAGTGTTCTGTGATAGTCAGAGTGTTATTCACTTAGCAAAGAACCAAGTATATCATGCCTGGACCAAACATATTGATGTGCGGTATCATTTTGTGCGGGAGATCATCAAAGAAGGTGGAGTTCAAGTCCACAAAATCAAAACCGATGGCAATCCTGCAGACGCTTTAACCAAGGTGATAACAGGGATCAAGTTCAATTACTGTTTGGACTTGATCAACATCCTTCAGATTTGAAGACGTCGAAAGGCGCATTGGTTGGCACTCCTTATTTTATATGTTGAAGAGGAGAATTCGCCAAACTGGAGATTTGTGAGTGGGGTGGCTCTTGTCCCCTATTCACCAATAAAATATTATATGAGAAAGGGGGTTGTCCCCCTTTCATGAAATATTAAGTCTGCATTTTTTACGCTGACCATAGGCAGCGCCGAGCCGAAATTTTTGACTTCGGCGCCACCTTATTAGAAATTAGGAAAAGATAATAATAATATATTATTATTATATTATTATTTTTGGAAAAAGGAGCAAATACTCTCTTATAAATAGAGGAGTTCAGCTTCTTATTTCATATCTCATTCCAGTTGAAGAGAGAGCATTTGTGAGAGAAAGATTGAGAGAGAATTCTCTCTCTATTTTGGTTCTCGAGTTGAGTTTGGGATCTTGTAAGTTCCATTATTTGAAACATTTGTATATCCCCTATTTGTGGGTATTTTTGGTTGAGAGTTTTCTCCCATTTGAGATTGTACCCAATTAATTACTTCAACAGTTGATAGTGGAGATATTTTACCGTTGCCCATGGATATAAGTAAGTTACCGAACCACTTAAATCTTGTTGTTATATTTTTGAGTATTCTTTGTTCAATTCATTTGTCAGGTAATATTTGTTAAGTGATATATTGTCCATTAAATTATTTAAGAAAAATTTCTGTCAAAAGGACTTATGAATCTAAGGAAGTCGGATTTTAAGCGAAACCGTTCGTGTCTCCTCCAACTATCTGGGAATTTTTCTTAGTCTAATTTCTTTGTACAATTGTTCACATTCGGTGGAAACAAACCCGATTTCCCCAACAATCATCGCGGTACTTTGTTTCAGCATAAAGAGATTCGTGAGTGGTTTTCATGCCAGGGTGGCTTCAGTTTTTTCGTTTTTTTTGCCGAACTCTTCTTGAGCACTATCGTTTCTGTTTTTGGGGAGTTGTATATTACCTTTATTAGTTAGAAGAATGTCATAGAGTGTAGGGATTTCTTCAGACTCTGGTTTTTTGAGCTTGATTGTTTGTGTTTCCTGTCTGCATTTGTGTTGATCTTGAGGCTGATATGATCCACCATTTTTGCATACTTTTTTGTGCTTGGTGTGTGGTGTGGATCTGGGTTGTGTTGTTTGGAAATGTTGTCTATTGCTATAGTGCAACCTTCTTCGTTTTACCACCGCTTGTTTGTACATATTCCATATTCGCTGAAACTCTGCTTGATTTTTGTGGATGAGGTTCTTGTGGTATTGAGCTGATGTTTTTGAGATCCTTGTGATGAGATGATGCTCTAGAGTATTGTGATCGTGTTTGCTGGAATGGGTTTGTGCTTTTGCTTGATTGTGTGGATGTGTAGATAATCTCCTCGATGAACTGATATGGCTGATTTCCGGGCTGTTGCTCCATTGCCGATTTTCGCTCCTTGGTTGCTTCATTGGTTGAGTGGGTTGCAGATTCCTTCTATCTCATACTCGGCTTTGACTTGTATGAGAGGATTGTAATTTTTAAGATTTGATATTAAATTAACAAGCATGTAACTATTAACAGAAGGTCACGAGTGTTTTCTAAGACAAGGGTGAAATGGTAAAATATTATCTACCTTATTATCAATGGGGCTGAATGCAGAGACACTTATATAGTTTCAGCACTATTGCGGTTCCTGATCGACGTACGTCTTCGGACCTATTGCATCGTGGACCCTAGAGTGCTTGCATGCCTTCGATGTACTGGGCCAAGGATGCAGCTTCCGACTGAGATCAGCGTCGAGATGCCATAGTGGTATCGTGGGCCATGTGTCCAATTAAATAAAGTTCAAAGCTGTAGAAGCCACATATATAGTGTGTAGATCAGGCCTGGGTTCTGTAATTAGTAGGCCTAGTTTAAACAAGGAAGCATGAAGGAAGCTGTGATGAATCTCCTCCACGGAGTAGGACTGCATTAATACTGTGGAACTACAGTTGCGTTCCCTCTCGTTCCATCAATCAAGCTCCACTGGAAGAAAAAAATAGCACCTGTGATCAGCTAGTGACGTTCGCGGTCTGTCACAATATTGTATTATATATCTAGGACTGCAACCCCCACAAGGAAAATACGTGCTTAAAAGCATCGCGATGGAAAAGATGATGCAAGAGTACGAGTCACTCGACCTTCTATATTAAGACGGGATCTTGACCAAAGGGGCTCGTCCATGGTCATCCCGCTCAAATAAAGAGGAAGCAGCATATGTCATTTCCATCCTCAGTAGTACTGGATGATGATCGATCAGTATATATCATGACCTCCCGGCGGTTCCATTTATTCATCGTGCATGCACATGATCTTCTGGGGCTTTGATTATTTGCACTGCCGTCGTCACCCATGGTACTATAGTAGGGGGAGCTTTAGGAATCTCAGGAAAGTGGAAATTAACCCAGAAGGGCTCGAACCAGAACCCTTCACGGGTTTGACAGATGTATCGGTTGTCGGCCTCCCCTTCAGCTTATAACTAATTGTTAATTTTCCGTCGACGATATATATATAGCTCATGTGCCCGGCGATGTGGAAGATGACCTCACTGCACTCATGTCTCTTGCTAAATACATATTATCCTCTTACATGATCGATCGGGTTGGGATTCTGTTTGCTTTTGTCACGTTTTGACCTGAGCATCGATCATCAAAGATAATTAGAGTAGTACTTAATGGCCGAAATTAAAAGTCCTCCATAAACGGCCGTGCCTGTTGATCTAAAATTGGTCTCCTTTATATATATGTCGTCTACTCGTTCCCATAAGCTTGTAAACGAACCCAGAGTTTCTTTATAAATTCTCCTCGTCCTTCTCTCTACCGGCAGTTTCATGTACAGACCACCCACGTACGTCGTTCCCTTCGCTTCAATTTCCATGGATATTAGCCGGAACATCACTGCTGGCGGCGGAAGCGGAGATTCGGGAATGACGCCGTTGAATCAAGATCCCAGCTTCGATGATGATCACTTTGGCAGCTATGATATTGATCAGTTGATAACTGCATCGTCGTCCAGTACTGATATTGATGTACAAAACCCAATAATTAGTACAGTTTCTCAAATGCAACCTGATCAGATAATACCCGGCTTTCAACGACGTCCATCAGCTGCTTCAGAGGGAGGGCCATCGTCGACATTCAAAGAAGACTACTGCGATGAAATCGGAGAATTAATAGTATTAGAGCAAAAAGAGTACTCGTACTCGTCGTCGGAGGAGGAAGAGAAGCTGGAGCCGATGAAGGAGATGTTATACAAACTGGCGGCGATGCAGCCGGTGGAGGAGATCGACCCGGCGACGATCCAGAAGCCGAAGCGGCGGAACGTCCAGATCAGCCACGACCCACAAAGCGTGGCGGCGCGGCACCGCCGAGAAAGGATCAGCGAGCGGATGAGGATCCTCCAGAGGCTCGTCCCCGGAGCCACCAAGATGGATACCGCGACCATGTTAGACGAAGCCATTCGCTACGTCAAGTTTTTGAAGAAAACCGTCCACGATCTGCAGAACTCCTCCGCCGATCACGCCTCCGGTACTGCCCGTACTAATGATCAGCTGCAGCAGCTTCCCCTAAATAATATTGGTCGACAAATTAACAACACTTCGAAGACGACGACGACGACGATGGACTGGCCGCCGCCGCCTCCACCGCCACCCGACATCGGTCCTGCTCAAGGACGAGTACCCTCTAGTACTAATACTACTACTTCGCAACCAGCAGCAAGCACGGGGTCGAGTACTAACGTCTTGTGCAACTCCTCCATGGATCATCAGTAATTAAATTACTCCTTGTTGCCATATATAGATTCATCAGGTGTTAATCAATGTTTAGTATGAAAAAGCTAATTAAGACGACGATCAGATGGAGGGAGTTTGGGAATACGCATGACATACAGGAAAATATTGTACGATTGCCGATGACTATGGTGGTTATGATTTGTTTGACAAAGTGGCCTTGAGCAGTAATGATATGAAAGTACCCTTACATTTTGGTTACGTAGTCATATATATCATAAATGGTGTTAATATATATACATACATACATACATACATATATATATATATATATATATATATATATATATATATATATATATATATATCATAGAATAATATTTTTGACATCCTTCCATGTTTCCCTACCTTTGCTCTCTCTCCTTTTATATATTTTCTTTTCCCTAGTTGAATTTTCCCTCATTCGATTCATTCCTGGAAAACATTTAGGGTTAGATAATTGAGTACTCTCTCCATGAAGTAAATTATTAATCTTTTTTTTAGGATAACAGAAAATGACTAACAAATCTATTATCCTCAATTTTTTTTATCGAATCATGTGCTAAGACTAAGGAGCAAAAACTAAAGAGCAAGGTTTACAATATTGATACGTATCAGTTTCCTTATGTAAGGAAACAAAATACAAGGTGAGGTTCCATTTATAAAAAAGTAACCTCGTATCGTCATGTATCGGCAGGTTTCCCTAGTTATTGAGGAAACCTGTCCATACGAATTGATACTTGTCTAAAATGTTATTTCGTGCTCGAGAAGTGGAGCATAAAAAACCCCTTTTATTTTTATTTTCTGGCAAAACTTGTTTCCGGCGACAAAACTACATGTGGAACGGTCAGCAACTTTATGGGCAACTAGAATGCCGGCATAGACAAACTAGGGTTTCTCTGTAGCTGGTGGTGGGAGGTTAGGGATGACCTCCCACAATCCCATCTCAACCTTGCGAACCAGACATGTTTGGTTTAGTTAAATAAAAAAGGATTTTAAAGATAAAAAAATTTGGTTTAAGGCTTTATTAAAGTCTTATAAATGTATTTATAGATGAATTATTGAATAAAAAAACAAAATACTTTAAAAATAATTAATAAAAGTGTGCACGAGAGATAGTTGTATTTTAGATAGTAATGCTCTTTATTTTTCCAAATATTTGTGTCAATAGAATATTGTATTTTTCATATTAATATTATTAATATATTTTTTGTATTTTTCATATCTTAATGTATCCATATGTATCTACGAAATGTATCTGCTTCTTTAATTCTAAATACTTTGCATATCTCTAATACAATAAACCTTCTAAAGTAGCTCGATTATTTTTATTGATTAATATAAAATATAAAATATTGATATAGAATATACATAACTATCTCCAATATTTGATCAAAATTTTCTAAAAAGGCTTAATCCTTTAATATATTTATGGAAATATGCATTTTTAAGTTTTTATTGATCATATATTAGTATATTCTGAAGTTTTTTTTTAACTGAAGTATTACTAACTAATTTTCTCTTTTTCATTTAAACGGCTCCGTCAGAACAGCGATATACATCTGATTCCCAAAGAAACCATAAATTATTAGCTGCTGTTCGCTGTCGTATAGTACTACAGTAGCAGGTATATAAGGTAAATGCAGATGCGCAATTAGTCCCACATGGAAATCAGAGAAAGGTTAGAATGGAGTGGAGACGCTATAAAGTCCGAGGAGGAATAGCGGGGATTCATACTTACCTGGACGGGGTCTATCGGTGATCAAGAAGGCCGATGGCCTAGGGCAGCTGCCTCCATTGCACATGGGAGGAGAGCTGTCTTACCATCTCCCCAAGTGGGAGAGTGGACGTCATAATTTGTGACAGGGGGGTACGCGTTCGCGCGGCCCCCGCCTAATCCTAATCTTAAAATTTTTGTTAAATCCCTTCTCTTTGAGTGGACTTATATAGTGTAAGCAATCAGTGAAATAAGAAATTAGTTTGGTGTTTTTTATTGAAGCCACCACGTCGTTAATGGCAGTGAGGGCCATTTTTTTGTCGCGGTAGAACTCGGGTTCTGTTGAAGAAGCAAAAAAGCGAACGCTTCCAAAAGTATAATTGACCCGGCCGTTCGTCTTGCTCTCCCATGGACGGGAGGAGGCTCGAGTCTGTGTTCAGTCGCATCTCCTTGGCCTCCATTACTCTCTCCACTCTCACCCTCTTCTTCCTCTACAACTACCCACAACGCCCCTGTATCTCCTACCTCCCCGCGCACGGTCAATCCTCGCTCCAGTCGCGTTTCCCCAAAACCTCCTGCGAGGCCAACCGCCGGGAAGTCGTCTCTCCCGAGAAACGATCCGGGAAGCTCTTTTCGTCCAGAGATTCCAAGAAAAGGATCTCATCTCTTCGTGCCTTTTTCGAACCCGTCCGGGATCTGGGATTGGTGAATAACTCCTCGAAAGTGCTCTGCGTTTCAGCCGCAGCAGGCCACGAGGTGGTCGCGTTTTCGGAGATGGGAGTCGGGGATGTCACCGGAGTCGAGGTAGTCGACATGCCGCCGCTCGTCAGTCGGGCCGATCCCCACAATTTGCCCTTTTTTGACGGAGTGTTCGATCTCGCTTTCACCGCTCATGTCGCAGAGGCGATGTTTCCCGATCGGTTTGCGGGCGAGATGGAGAGGACTGTCAGGCCGGGTGGGGCGATTGTGCTCGCGTTGGAAGGGTTCTGGTCGGAGGGGGAAGTGGGGCAATTCAATGAGGAATTCTTTGGGAAATCGCGCATTGTGGATGCAAGGAATGTCACATTGGTGGGATCGGAAGTGACGATGATTGTATTGAGAAACGGTGCTCCTCGCTCCCAATCCTGAGACCTCTTCTCTTTCTCTCTTTTATATTCACTTCCTTTTTTTTTTCACTCAATTCAATTTTCTGCATTTTTTTCTTGTTTCGCCTCATTTCGTATGTGATTTGAAAAAAAAAATACATATTCTGCTTACTGTTTAGTTGTAAATAATTGGAAGTCGTAATGCATCCATAAAGAGGTTCAGGGAAGAAGAAGAGGTTCAGGGAGTTATGTGTACGAACTCATTCGGCTCATTCGTGCGGGTCGAGCATCATGTACCGTGTACCATTGTCGATCAAGCACTACAAGTCACTGCAACTATGACTTTCTTTCAGTTTCTGAGATTACAGTTTGCATCGGAGCGATTTTAGCACGCACAGGGGCGTGAATACTGTCAATTCTCTTGGGACTAGAGTTCTTCACCTCGACTAGTGACTGTTTTCTTTTTGTTTCTGAGCCTAAGACATACTTTCCTCTCTCAACAGTCAACACCAAATTTGATAGACGAAACAAACACATGAAATCTTACTATTTATCGTCTCGCAATGAGAAGAAAGAACTTGAGGAAAACAAAAGAGTAGTTTTGCTTGAGATGAGCTCTGCCAACTTGACAACCGCGACTGTGAATGGGCCAGGACATTACCATAATCTCAGATTTAGAGGACGAGATTATGGTAATCCGATTTTATTTCTGAAATTCCAGAGTGAAGTATTGCCAGATGAAAGAGGTTAGTTGGGAAAAGAATTGCTGCCTGGTATGGAACAGCCCTGTGTAGTGAGTCCAAGTTCTACAAATTGGAATCAGTGAGATGCCCGTGAGTTTGATGAGTTTTTTGCTTGCAAATTTTATGGTACTCGGATTTCAGAAAGTATGATTATCAACACAAGGCTATGCTAGACTGATTACCTCAATTTTGTTAAGGAACTTGTTGGGATCGAAAAGAGAATTTATGATCTTTCAGCAGACTTTATGGGATTAAAAGCTTTGCTATGAACTGATTATGTTGCAAAATATTTGTACTAACACATAGTTTGACTCGCAATCAACAATCAAACTGTTGTGCTATACAGCAAAAAAACGTCACAATTAAAAGTTTTCCAAGTTCTCTTGCACCTACTCTGATACACTTAAGTGTGAGTCACTCTCTTTTCCATGTTCCCCTGTTGAAATGTGACAAAGACATGCATGCAAGACTAAAATCACTAGAAGCAGCACTACTGCCGACATGAAATTTTGGGACGACCCAAAAGATTATGATTTACAAGGGTATGCATATCTGATCTGCTTCAACTAAGAATTGTCCTCAATGCTGTTAAAAATACATGAAGTAAAAAATAAGCCAAAGATTGTGTGAATGCTATTTAATGTACAAATCGAAAGACAGAGTCAGGGGTATGCTCACCAAGCAGAAAGAAAGCTTTTTCAAGGAGCACATGAATAGACTGGATCCAAATATTAAGTGAAGACTTCAGTACATTTAATAGCAAGTTTGCAAAGGAGAATCAAAGCGTCTCTGTGGTTGTTGAGTCTTTACAGTCCAAGACCGCAGGGTACTTCCCTGAGGTACTTGAGAACTCCCAAACTGACGCGCAGTTTTCATCACCTGCACATCACAGAAACAGAAAGACTGATCAGTCGAAATATATCAATACTTGTGGTCCTCACAACCAACAGAATTGGTCCCACTCAAGAATATCTGTATCCTGCAAAAAATATGAATCACCAAAATGAACAAGACATGATATAGCCATTGATAATGAATGACATTGGAAATATATTTTGATTAAACAAAGAATATGTTTCATACACTTACTAACTGGCTATTATGCTTTTTTTAATAGTTATGTTTTCAATGTATCACATTGTCGTTATTGTCTTCTGACTTCTCTTACACACTTTGCAAATTGATTGCATCATTTTACTGGTTCATAAAAATCTACATGAAAATTCGAAAGCTGCAAAATGAGCAGGTAGGAGTGAATGCATTAAGAACACAAGCATCAATCAGCAGCAAAAGTTAAAAGCGACTGGTCTAAAAAGTATACTGTTAGCCTTCACCACAACAAGAAATAGAAGCATACAAATACGAGAGTTATCTTACACTATAACCTCTATGGAAGCTGAAAAGGGAGAAGGGGGGTGTTGGGGGGAGGTTGTGTGCTTTTACCTCTAAAGATCAAATCTTCATCACAACACTCTGGCAAAGCAAATCTTCGATGTCCAGATGATGTAGCAGCTAGTGGATGATGCGGATGAAAACAGAAACTATTCACAGTATCTACAACGTTACCAAAGAAGACAAAACAAGAAAATTACTAACTGGCATACTAGAAGCACCGGTAAAACCGTAGTCATCTCCAGAACCTCAAAATCAGAACCTAATTCAACCATATAATAATAAAAAGATAAAATAAATAAATAAAATAATAAATAATGTTTCCATACCAGATGCAGCTTGAAAGCTTGACACCCACTGACCTGTCTGAAGGTCATAAATATGAACCATGCCATCCTGTCAGCACACATGTAATTCTTTTGTTATTACTCTCCATAAAAGAAAAGCGAAGTTACAGATTGAATAAAACAAAGCTCAAATAGAGAAAACGAAGGATGTATAAAGACAAATACAGCAACTTTTAAAATGAAATGTAAGATTTGCACCTGTCCACCTGTACCCAGATGCCTTCCACAAGGTTCAATGTCAAATAGCACACGTTGGTTTGTTTGCTCTGTTGATCTGTATAACCTAAGGGTATAAACCACTTCAAAAGTTCAGGCTTCACCTTCCTCAAGAAAAAAAAAAAAAAAAAAAAAGTCCAGGCTTCAAAGCTATCCAAATCAGCCAATGTAACTCAGCTAATATTGAGCCACTACATCATGGAATTCACAATCAGGCGTCACAAAATAATAAAAGAAATAGTCAAGGAAGCCAGCCACACACTTTGTAGGAGAAGGCATTTCCTCCTCTTAGTTGGGTGATAGAAGTTTCGCCTTATTGTTTAAACATGTGGTATTTTACTTCAAAACTTATGTTTTCATGCAGAGAACTCATATTTTCCAGGCAAAAAGGGAATACCAATAATTCCAGCTTAGCTTGGTGGTAGTGGTGATTGGGGGAGGGGGGGAGGTTGGTGTACATTATTTCCCCCATTCTTGTAACTTTACACCACTTCCCTCTTACCTCAACAAACTTTATACCCCTATCCAAATCTTTCTGCCTCCACTTGCTGCATCTAACAGCATTTTAACAGGCCTACCTACATTCAATGGACTGAAGGAAATTCACCTTTTTTTTTTTTCTGTTACATGAGAAAGATCAGATACGATGGTTTTAACAACTGCCACGTTTTACATATTAAGGTACCAGATATTGAAATTATCATATTACTGTACATGTAGAAGCCTAAGACAACCTTATCATGTGTGCTTGCAATGAAAATCTACTTCAAAATAAAATAAGTGATGCAGACCAACGGACCTATTGGGAAGAACCAGTCAAGATTTAGTCATATTTTTTTATGTCCATAAGGTCGAGGAGCTAAAAGCTCATTTTTATGACTTAAACCCAAGAGTCCGGTTTTCCAAGTTCCCAACCTTGAGCGTAGAACTCATGTGTTGCTTCTGTACATTACACTTTGTTATTTTATGATCAATAAGATAGTACGGTTAACGATAAGGTCAAGTCTTTGGCGGCTCATTTAACCATTTCAGAAACACCTCCAACTGAAGTATATTGGACTTGAAAGGATGAAACTGCTTCTCTTTCAAAAGCATCCTCTGTAGAAACATGGAAGAGGGGGATAATGCTCTGTTTCATTCCTCTGCACAATATATCACCGTATGATATTTGAAAAGGTTACAGTTGAATAATCCACTTAACAGACATTATAGAACAGGCAAAGCTTCTGAAGCTATCTATACATTATAAGGTATGATCAGAATAACATTAAATAAGCCACCTAAGCATTTTAAATAGATAGAGGCTTAAGCTTTTAAACATCAGAAATCCAGAAAGTCCTTCACCATAAATGAAACCATGGCGAGAACTTACTTATATACTATTCCAGCTGTATTGCGAATGTCCCAGCACAATATATAGGGATCCTTCAGAATATAAAAAAGAGAGCATAAATCATAAATAATATGATATGTAGAGTAGACCGGAGAGAGAGAGAGAGAGAGAGAGAGAGAGAGAGAGAGAGAGAGAGAGAGAGAGAGAGAGAGAGAGAGAGAGAGAGAGAGAGAGAGAGAGAGAGAGAGAGAGAGAGAGAGAGAGAGAGAGAGAGAGAGAGAGAGAGAGAGAGAGAGAGAGAGAGAGAGAGAGAGAGAGAGAGAGAGAGAGAGAGAGCAAAAAAATAGCATATGTTCATATAATATAAATGGCTTAATACAGATCAAAGAGGAGGAGCATAAAGAGCTTTACCTTTCTTCCTCCAGTATATAAATAGTTTCCATCTTTTGAGAACAAGACCTGCACAAGTGACCATGTTCATGACATTTTGAATGGGCATAACATTGTAAATGCTAGCTGATCCAAACAAGATGAGCACGTTAGTGATTCCAAGCACCTGTTGTCAGTTGCACCAAGTGTGGCCATCCTACATCTACGCATAAGAAATGCAAGCCAAAATGCGCCTTGAAGGACTCCTTGATTAAGACAATCTACCCAATTTGTGTATTTGAATGGTTATAGAATGACATGTGACAAATTGGACTTATGACTTAAGCGAGGCGTTTCTGAAATCTGGTTAAGCATAGGGAGGAGAGCAGGGAACTGAAACACAGTCGATGACTTGAATATGGAGGCTTCATGCCGTAGGTCCATCTTTACATACAGCTTGCTTAATTTTCATTATTCATTAGAACTGCAATTTGCTTTAACTTACATGAGTGACACCACCACTTTGTCCATGTAGAACAAATAAGAGTTCCATATTAGCCTCAGAGTATATTGCAATTGTCTGATCATAAGAACCCGTCGCAAACATCCCGCTGTAAGTAGGACAAAAGGAAATAGCAGACACAATGCCTGGAAAACATGGACATAGATAATACCTTATGATTAGGTGATGTGGATGAAAGGAAAGAAACAGCATTCTGTAATCTGCATCGTCAAATGAAATCTAAAAACTAAATAAGCCCTTCATAACACCTGATTGTCCTTCTTTATTTCCTTGAAGGGTTGAGTGCTGCTCAAAATCCCGACCAGGCCGATGAACATCAAACACTCTAAGAGATTTATTGTATCCAGCATAGAGCCTGTTAAAATATAAGTAATGACAAAACCAGAGATTTTAGTGGTACAGAGAAAAACAAAAAATGCTTTTCCGTTTTCTATGACAAAAGAAAATCCAAGTAAAATAACAATTGAGTAAACTTTGCATACTTGGTCCCAGAAGGATTAAAAGAAACTGAAAACGCAGCAGTAATTTCATCCATTGCGTCGTAAGCCCGATAAGTGCAGCGCAGCTGTGATTGAGTGTTCAACAAGAAGTATTTATGCAGATCCAAACGAAGCACAATCAACATAAGTAACTTTATACACATGAAACGGACCTCACCAGAAATGGCATCCCAGAGATGGATCGGATGGTCACGGGTGGTACTTGCAAAAACACAGGTAGCTGGGTCTGAAACCAAGCAAATATTCGATCAGTTCAAAAGAATTTAATAGTTCTATTTTCAAAACTAAGAACAAAGAAACAATAATAATTAAGTATAGATATTGAGAGAGCAGAGGCACCTGAAGCAGACATATATGGATACCAGCAGTAGTCGTACACAGATTCACCCTCGTTTACAATGACACTAGAAAGATATGAATCCGCTGCTAATTTAAAAAAAATAATAACGAAGATGCATTTCAGTCGAGATATTAACCAAGAAATGTCATCCTGGATGAAATACCATTTTTCAGATGAAAATATCAACCTTCTACTCATTTTCATAGTTAAAAAGAAAAAGTGTTCCAATGGCGTGAATAGAGCCAGTTTGTGTTTCTAAATTTTACTCGAGAAGAAGTCCAAGGAGCTCTGTCGCCTTTAATCTATTTCAATATTCAGCAAACTACGCAGCGGACCATCCACCGAAAAATGAAAACTCGTATGACGAATACTCCATCAAAAATACAAAATTCAAGTGCAATTACACACCTCCTCCATCGATGGAATCATAACCGTTATCCTGAGAGCCACCATTAGAATCCGGCCTGGTCACATGCACATTGAAAAAATTATAAGGAATCCCAAAGTAGCATTTTTTACTCAAATTTAAACTTTGTCTTCGTTACACATGATAATTATCAATTGAAGCAAAAAATTACGGATTTCAACAAAACTTACAAGCCAAACAATCGAAGCGTATTATCCTCAGAACTAGTTAGAAAGCACGAACCATCCGGAGACCTTTCAATAAAAGAAGAAAAAGGGTGAAGTACAATAGCCCAAACTTTAAACCCACAATGCTAAAGCAAGAGACGGAAGGAAACAACAGTTACTAAACTCGGGAACTACCATTTCAACACTTTGAAAAAATTATTGGTATTTGAGCTGCCACGAAACTGGTGACAAAAATGATAAAGCTTCTGGGGAGGAACGTCGAAGCGAAGCTGAGGCCAGGAGAAATCATCAGTTACACTAGCAAGTTCGCAACTTTCAGTGTCCGGATTCGGGAGTGTCCCCTGCTCTTCGTCCCGTTCCACTTCCCCCATGGCGACTGAAGCAAGAAAGGAACTTTGAGCAGTCTGCCGCCAGAAGACGTTTCTTCACCGGAGTCTATGCAAATTTCCCCGCGAAACAAGTACCGAATGGTTGAAAATAAAAATGCTATTTATCATTTTAATGAAATAAAAACTTTTTTTTATGAAAATAATTTCAGGGCTGGAAAGTGGAAACTTATTGTTTCTATTTTTACTTTAATAAAAATACTCAAAAACGTAAAAACTACATAATACGTGCGATCGAGTTGCTTGGATTACTATAAATTTTGCCCCTTCTATAATTCTATTATCATATTTTGTCAATATTTTATGATATAGTTGATTGTAATATTTTATAATACAGAATGGTATTAATTTGTTATACTCTAAAATATTTGGATTAGCACATATCATAGTATCTTTGTTAGCACGTGAGCCTAAGATAACTTACATATTTATTTCGTAGTTAATCAATTTGATGTACAAGAATAATTACAAAATTGTTTTTAAAATTTTATGATATAGAATTGCCTTTTGTGTTACTTTATCAATTATTTTACAAACTTGTAATTAGTTTGTTATTATTTCTTCTGCATTATGTGATTTTTATCTTAAAAAAAAAAGCAAAAAGGAAAAAAATTAAATTTTAGCGGTGATATAATTACTGCAGTTTTTTACTTCTAAAACTTTACAGACGTGGCGTAGATAATTTAGGAGATAAAATCTGCAAGATTTTATTTTTTTAATAAAATATCATCTACAGTAAATCAACTCTAAATTTTCTCTTATTTAAACCTCCAATTAAAACGTATGTAAAACCTTGAAGAAAAATCAGAAACTACTGATATTATTTTTCATTAAATTTAAGTTGTACGTTAAATCTAAATCGAGAAGCAGCAATTCTAAATCTTTTGAATTGAGGCTGCTTCCTATCTTCCTTCCAAGTCTGAATCAGTGATTTCATTTCCGTGGCTGATATCAGAAGTTGAGCTTCTCACACGAATGGTCTCCATAGCGAAAGAAGGATGTTTTGGAGAAAGATCAGTGGCAACTGCTTCATTGCCCAGCATGAAGACTATGTTAGACATTGTTGGCCTGTCCTCAGCTCGGTCTTGAACACACAGAAGCCCCACTTGGATGCATCTCATCACTTCTGCTGCCGAACTCGGGTTGCCAATTGCTTGATCCAGGAGCTCCAGTCCTCGGCCTTCACTCCACAAATGCCATGCCTGAGAGCAAATTCAGACTTGTATAACAAAGGAGGTTATTCAACATGATAACTTTGAAGGGAGAGAGTGGCTGATTAAAACATGCATACATGACCGATAAGATGGTGCTCTTGATGATAACTAGTGCTCCTCTTGCCGCTCACAATCTCCAGGACAAGAACCCCAAAACTGAAGACATCACTCTTTTCAGAAAATTGTCCTCTTAAGGCATACTCTGGCGCCATATACCCACTATTGCAAGTTCACAAATTCAAAACATATCAGTTGCTTGTGTGGAGATTAAATTCAGACATTAATTGCAAGAGGCTAATTCTGATGATCAGGATGAAGAGATTGCAGATAGATGGATGTGTTCTTTGAAACCTACAATGTTCCCACGACCCTGCCAGAGCTGGCAAGACTTTCGTCTCCTCCAAAAATTTTAGCTATTCCAAAGTCAGAAATCTTTGGGTTCATCTGGTGATCCAGTAGGATATTGCTAGCTTTTAGATCTCTGTGGATGATCCTCAACCTGGAGTCTCGGTGAAGATAAAGAAGCCCCCAAGCAATCCCTTCAATGATATGGAAACGAGTAGGCCAATCTAGTTGAGCCTTTTCAGTGGCATCTGAATCCATGTTACCATTTGATCAGTCTTAAAATCAAAATCAGTTCCAGAAGATAAAAAAGAAAAAAAAAAGATGAGCAAGTTCTTACTGAAAAGGATGGCATCTAAGCTTCCCTTTGGCATGTACTCGTAGATGAGCAAGGTTTCTTCTCCTTCAATGCAACAGCCCAAGAGCCTAACCAGGTTTCTGTGTTGCAGTTTAGATATAACAGCAACCTCGTTCTTGAACTCCTTTATTCCTTGCCCAGAGTTTCTTGATAATCTCTTCACTGCTACCTCTTGCCCATCTTGAAGTTTTCCCTGATCACCATCAAATGCATGATAGTCAGTAAATCCGGCATCTGGGTTTCTCTCGTTTGTTTATCAGCAACAGGGTATTACCAGGTAAACTGGCCCAAAACCACCTTTCCCAATCTTGTTCTCGTCACAAAAATTGTTTGTTGCGACGGCAAGTTCTTCAAAACCCAACAATAGTAATTCAGTCTCTTTCCCATGGTTAAATGCTTTCCCCTCACTGTTCATGCTTACCTTGGGGGAGAATATCCGATCAACATTGCTCCCTGGACTAGTAGCCAGTTCTGTTCTTCTCTTCTTTGCTGCTTTCGAAATCCGTAATTAGGAAGAGGTAAAAAAGAGGCAGGACCATTTTTCTAATTTCGAAATCTTCCAATTCACAAATAAAAAAATCATCCCACATGTACCTTTTCTTTGAGTCATCTGCTTCCACACGAAACATGAACAAGCCACTGAGAAGATTGATACGGAGAGGGCTATGAGTGCGACGAAGACGGGCCTCATTCTTCTGGTCTCATCTGTATTCAGAACCCGTAAATTAAATTCAGCTGGTGGATGAAGTTGTTGTACATGGAGACTGTAAAATTAAAGGGGAAAAGAGTAACCGAGTTCAGAGTGATGAAGACGGATGAGAAGCTGCCCGCGAGCAGAAGGCACATACTGAATGTCGATCAGCTCTCCTTCCCAGTGAAGACAACCGCGTCCGTCCAGAAAAGCTTGCGCAATGCAGGAACACGTTTTCAAACACTCTCTCTCGCACTGCTTAGATTCCCAAATTTCCAACCACTTAGCCGCGTCAGGCAGCTTCACCTCTTTAATGGCGAAAAACCCGTCTCCTCCTCCCTCTGTTGTACTGTTGGCACTCCCGCAGGACAATCGAGTCGTCCTCGTACACCCACTCGACCAATTCCCTTTCCTCCATTCCTCTGGGGACTTGGGGTGAAAGCCCTTCAAACATGTACAAGTAGCGCCATGGAAATGGTTACAGGTTGCAAAAGGTCCACATTTCCCATAAAAATCGCAGTCCTTGCTCGGAGCAGACCAGTCGATGTCCCAGCTTCGATTCTGATAATTCCAGTCGGACTTGACCACGGCCCCTGATGAACCCATCTCGAAGATTGAGAGGAAGGACTCGTTGACGTAGGAGAAAGAGAAATAGACACTTCCCTGCGGATCATCCGTGTCGATATCCATTTCGTTGAAGTACAGGGGGTCGTTCTCCATGTTGGGAATCCCTTCGAAGAACCTCCCGTTCCACGGCCCACTCCTCCACCTGGGTACCCCTCCGTCCCAAACGAACAACTGCTGAGGCCTCACAGGGTCCAGTCCGAAACTCAGGTTCGCCGGCGACGGATTATCATCGCCTCTCCATGCCGAAATGGCGAGCTTCTCACCCGTTATAGCGTTACCCCCAATCTTCATTTTCTGCATGAACGCCCGCGAGGGGTTGAGGAAGCTCTGCCATAAGTCTCTCATCGAACCATCTGAGGCAGAGGCTCTCAGCACAAGATTCCCGGTGTCGAGCAGAATCGCGGCCGCGGACGAATAGTTCACGCCTGGCACCACAGAAATGTTTGTAGACCAGAGGGTTTCACTGCCCCCGTCGATCAATAGCAGGTTGCCGTCGTCTCCGATGGTCAGGATCCCGGAAGAATTCTTTAACGGGTTTTCTTTGTTCGCAACCCAGACGTATTTCAGTTCAGAACCCATGGTGTACCAGATGCCAACATAGCGGTTTGCTGAAGAACCGGGACTAAAGAAGCCCAACTCGAAGGTACGACTGGCAGAGACGAGTGTCTCTTCTCCTCTGTCTACGATCGATTGGTTTAGTTGAATGAAATCTATGGCGAAGCTGAATCGAATGGAAACTAAAAGGGTGAAAGTAGTGAATGTCGAAACAAAATTACAACTCCCCATCTCCGTAATTGCATGAATGCACTAACTGAGAGCTAATATTGATTATTATCAATCCCCATCCGGTAGCAGGAAGAAGGAAGCATTCAAGGAAACTGTGGAAGACCATTAAAAAATGTCCCGGAACAAATCTCCGACCAGTACTAGTCTTCCCTTGGACCATGCAGCTATCAAGTATCATAATAAACCTTGTGAATACTTTTCCTTTGGTAAGGTAGAAAGAGACTTGGACTACAAGTAAGAAAAACGATCTAGACGATGATACAGAGAAATTAATTGTAGTTGGAATGGGTTTTTATACGTCCTGATGTAAATCAATGAATGACGAAGTTTAAAAATTTTCTATATAACAATGACGAAAACAAAGTTGAAAGTCTAAACAAGCGGCACGACCAGTTCTCCGAGTTCTTTGTTGACAGAAAATTATCCAGAGTTCTTTGATGGTGTGTTCGGCTAGCCAGTCAACAGCGGCTTTTACCAGGCAGACGATTCAGTGGCAGCTTCAGAAAATTTCTCGTTGATTTCGTATACTATATAGTAGATTAGTACTTAATTTCTCGACATTAAACATAAATAAATGGTAAAGTCATTCTCGGCTGTGATTTGGTATCCCGATATTAAAACATAAATAACCGGTAAAGTCATTCTCGAAAGGATTGACAGGTACGGGTCGGATATAATGAGAGTCCTTCGGACTTATTCTATGTCAGTCTTTCTTGCTTTACCTCCAAATAGAGTGAAAAATCAGAGTTTCTAACTTTCTATTAGCGTGCGTCAGTAAGACTCTTCTTGGCTAACCTATCCGGAAAGTATAATTGACCCCGTCATGGCTCAAGCATGAAAAATTAGAAAAAAGAAATTAAGAACTGACAAGCATAAGTTGGGAAGGGCACCAGAAACGGGAGCAAACAATTAAATTTCTTGAACAAGGACTGTTACAAATAATAGTCATCAACTATTTTGTGGCGTAAAAGCCAGTGAATGATATGAATCACTTGTATCATACAACAAATCATATATGTTATACAACAATTTTCCTCCTGCTATGGCAGCAGTGTTATCACCACTTCGCCCATGACCGAAGGCAGCAAAGAGCAGCATCTTTCTTGAGTTTTAAAGCTTGAGGCAATGGTGTTGAATCCCGGGGATGGAGCTTCTTCACAGTGTGGATGCCAAGGTCTTCTTTATTGATTCAAATGCACCAAAGATGTCTTTATTCAGACTCATTTGGTGGAAACCGAAGAGATGAATCACCACAGGACATTTGGGAAAAGAACAAAATTGCTGTTTTGGTTCTAGGGAGAACTTTCTGCTGGGCTTTCTCTGCTAACTTTTCTGTTTGGTTTCCCATAAGACACTTGGAAGAAAAGGAACAGAACCGGCATTTCCATTCTTCACCATTTAAAACATAATTAGCTTCTCGCTCTCCCGTCCAAAACTTTAGGTGCCACGTCATTTGGTCTTTCACCCAATTAGGATCATATGCAAACTTATCTTCGCCAAGCAATGAGTGGTCTGCTTGATATTCGTATCTGCACCAAATGCAAAAATAGAGAAACCAACTTTTCACTTTTATTTTCATTCTATCGTGCGCATGCTGACTTAAATGAGAGAGTTCTATTTAGTGTTTGTGTACATGACCTAATGCACATGGAGGAAAGTTACAAAAAACAAAACATCAAGATGAGATTTTACAAATAAATGCAAATATCACCTCAAGAGGAGCTGCTCATCAGTACGAGGTAGCAAATGACATGTTTCCCTAAAATATTTCACCAATTCTCCAAATGTCTGCACAAGCCAAGAAAGATGTTTAAATGGTAGGAAAACCCACTTCTTTCTCTCAAGCCAAAAGAATCAACTACTAACAAAGTAATTTAACATCATATGAAGTAGGAAATCCAATTATTGCAGACATTAACCAGGGTTTTCTTCTGACTGTGTGCATGAATGCTGTGTGAGAGGGCGGGAGGGAGGAAAGAACAAGAATCAAAGAGAGAAAGAGAGAGAGAGAGAGAGAGAGAGAGAGAGAGAGGGGAGAGGAGAGGGAGAAAGAACCTTGTATTCGAAACCAGATTTTGCAAGACAATTTCTCACATCATCCGACAAAGTACATTGAGGATCCAATCCGAAGTACTCAAAAAAATGGGTAGATGGGAACTCATTTGTAACTATGTCGTCCCACATGTACTTGTAACACATCAACTGAAACCTGCCATCAAAAAACAAGCTATTGATGGGGCTGTAATCAAATTCAATCACGAGTTAAATGGTTCCAGATGATAATTTATTAAAATGCCCCCAAATGCAGGTATTTCAAATGATTAACAAATTAAATCCACAGATTGATTCGTCAACAATTTACACGAAAGGGTGTGAGTTGCACTTAAATTTCTTGTTAGTAATAACAATCGGCAATACTGTAAATGTGCAGATCTAAGATGCACATGATCTTGAATTGGAGGTTTTTTGTCGTGGAGATGAATCAAGTTGCTTGATCTCCTCACAAATGCACTCAGGCAACAAATCACGCAAGCAACCTAGCAAATTCCTAAGCTCCGAGTTACGTCTCTTGGCAACACCTTGTTAGCCTGTTCCAATATGCTAGCATCCTTATTGATCTATCCATTATATTCATTTTTTTATTAAGATCAGTGCAATTATATTTCTCATGGCTGAAGGAGCATCTCATTCTCTGTCCTCTGTAAAGTTAATCACACCATCATTTTGTAAAACAAATAATAAAGGAAAAAGTGAAGTGAGCCGATGATTTATGTCCAAAATCAACCAATCCAGTTGCATACATTGTCCACTCACTTAGTGGGAAAAAAGAGATATAAAAGCAGGGAATTAAAGGCAAGGACCTGAAACATGCAAACAATTAGAGTAGCTCTTGCTATATGGCTGCGTGTCAGATGCTGAAACAAATTTAAAACTTTACATGATCACAAATCATATTACTTAAACAAAAATATAGGAAAGGAAACAAATTTTTTGATGCAATTGTTGCACAGAAAAACTTGACGTTGTCTTTTATTTGGAAAAATGATGACCTGAAACAAATTAATTTTACATGATAAAACCTACTCAAATTTTGAGAATAGAACATGTAGGTTTTCAACCCTATTTATCATATAGTATGGTTTAAATGCCATAAAAACCTACTTTTATGAAATGAAAACCATATGAGAGTGATAGAAGGAAAAATCAATGGAATTTACTGCTGCTGTTGAGTTCCAAAGAAGAGCAATGTAGTTTAAAGATACTGGAAAGTTGAAAATAACAGAATGCCCAAAGGCAATATTTCTGAGACTTATGTTAAGTTTAAGCAGAATTCTTAATAGTTTGCTCTGTTTATATGTTTAAAGTTAGGAGCATTATTCTCCTTCACTTCTGATGTTCATTCACTCTCCGTCTTTTTCCTTTCTTTCCATCTCTTTTGTCATTCTTGTCCCTCCATACAAATTTTCAAAATTTAGTCTTCCATACCTCCTAAACCAACCTAAAAACTACTACGCCTTCAAGAAGACCTATGTTATTAAATTATCATCTCATCAGTTCTTTCACCTACTTTGTGCAACATAGTTTATCTCATGGTCTCATAACAACTCGATCAAAAGCCAATGTTAAACAAAATTTCAATTATTTAAATATTTTCGACTCTGTCATGATATATCAATGTAGTCAGTGAGAAAGAAATAGTACCGAGCATTTCTCTTTTGAGCTTCAGAGGGTAGTGTAGGTCGAGAGCGAGTTTTTGTATCCACCAACAAAGGTTGTTCATCAGATTCTGTCATAGACATTCGGATTTCATCAATGACTCCGACCATCCATACACCTTCTACAAGGCCTACTCTGGAATATGACAAATAACCAAAATAAAACAAACATAACTGGATGATAAAAGACAGCAGATAAGATTCCTAGTATATAATGAACTCTAGGAGTTGTCTCAAGTGTACAGAATGACACACGAACACAATGATAAATCGTTGTTGGTTTTGATATGTCACCAATATGAACAATGTAAGTAGAAGTATTTTATAAAAGAGTATCATTTATGTACATATAGTCAACTTATTTAGTCTGTTTGGCATGCCATCAGTATAAACTCACATTTGGTTTTGTTAGTGACATTCATGTTCAACCAACTAATCCAAAAGTATATCCCGTAATGCCAGAAATACAAAATTTGAACATCAGAATACAATCATGATGTAATGTAATCTGCCTCTAAAACAGTTCGGAAGAGTAGCTATTATTTCTCATATATCCTTAAGTGACTTCACTCACAAGTTGGTAGCAATATGTACAGGAAGTCAATTATAGGTATCAATAGGTTTGCCACATGTAGCTGCCAAAGACAGCTGGAAAAAAGCAAACACTGTCTCCAATATCTCTGTCTTGGTTATTGGGGTAGTGAACAAACTCTGTTCATGGACTATGCAGTATGAGATGTAGTTACAGGAAGTACTAGATAATGTGGTACGTCCACAGCTCTGCATTTTTTGTGAAGGAGTCTTTAACTTAAACTGCTTGTTCTTGAAGGGTTGACAGGTCCCTATTCTTCCTGGTCACGTTTATGCTATAAATGATGACTCTCCGCTGAAGAAGAAGAGGAGGAAGAAGAAGAAGAAGAAGAAGAAGAAGAAGAAGAAGAAGAAGAAGATAGGGACTACTCACACTGGAATTTCACGGGTTAATCCGTCAAACAGTATTTGATTTGCTCCAACTATAAAATTCATGAGCTTTACTGCCCAGGCGTCTTCAGCTGATTGAATGGACACTTCCACTCTCTTTATAATCTGCCACTCCAGAAGACATGGCATTAGTGATATGACTTAATAACAAACACAATGGGTTGGTTTGGAGCATTGCCTTAAGAATTATAACAATGGTTTATCATGAAGGTATTATTCAAGTACACCTCATTTATACTTCTGGTTTTAGACATTCACATTCCTGTGAGGTTAAGTCACACCTAATTAACTCCAGATAAAGAGATGACCAGAGTAGGTAACCAACCATCCTCAAATATGACCCAGATAGATAATAGATAACAGAAAAGGGATAACAAACAAATAAACACACATGTAATAATAATACATGATTATTAAGGTCCTCCAGATTGCTGTTCGTATATCTTTATGATTTCAAACCCAAGAAAAAAGCAGAATCATTTATAATCCTCACCTCCTCTTCGAGTTCTGCATGCCGTGTACTACCTGCTTTCATAGCATGAGTCCTTTTAGGTCTTCCTTGGAGAAGGGTGAATTCCATTTGCTTTTCACACCATTCCTAGAGTTTAATGAAAGGCTTATGAAAATAATGCATAAAATATAAAAAATTAAAAAAATCTTGGACGATTCTAGATTTCCAAATATTAAAGAACATTGATACATGCAAAACCAAGCTTTGATGTGTAATATTTTTATACCATTTGAATGTATAATTTGCTGACAAACGAGAAGATGGAGCTATCTTATCAATAAACATTCTTTGAGAATAATAACTAACTGCCAGTAATGCAGAAATATTCATTAATCACAAAAATAAAGAAATCCTTATTAGCAAAGCCTTACGAGCCTTCTAAATTTTCAAAACCAAAAACCGTTAAAGGCACAGGAAAATAGCAATGGTCAAGTTCAACTGTCTTGAAGAATCTGAACAGTTATCTCAAGCAACAATTTGGCATCCATTTCATCCCGAGCAACCATTGAATTTAAACATAAAATATTTAAAAATTCATCTTTTTGACAAGTTATACTACATAATATAAAGCTCCCGCAAAACAGCCGGTTCTTCAAGAAAAGCAAGTGAATGAAAGACGACCGGAATGGTTGCCAAATTCTAAATAATCCAGCGTTCTGTATACGGCGAGTAAGTGGAGTTAAACATGATCCTGCGTATCACAAACCTCGAAGCAAGAGTGCATCCACTGATCCTCAATTGAAAGCACAAATCACCCAACCCAGCAAATTTAAACACTGAAAAAGGAAGAGAAATACCGCAGCCGTAATGTCAGTAACCATTAGGCCCCTCTTTTTGCGAAATCGCTTCAACAGAGACTCCGGAACTTTGGTTCTTTTCGGAGCGGGATGGGACAAATCCTCAATATCGCGAGCTGTCTGAGAACTCGAACATCCCGATAATACCCGCCCAGACGGGAAACGTCTTCTTATGGGATTAGATGAAGAACACAAGGCAGCAGGAGCGGAGGAGCGAACAGCGGCGGCGAGCGCAGCCTCAATCAAAGCCATTTCATCTTCACTCACGATTTCGGTCGGAATTTCTGAAGATGAAGAGCTTGGTCGAGGATGAAATTTTGATTCGTCGCTCATTTCCGGATTTCCGATTTTCATGAGTTCCGATTCGAGGTGGGCGCTCTTCCCGGCAAAATTTCATGTTCTCGTTGTTAGGGGGCGTCGGGGTCGTGGTTTCGATCGCATGACGCGTTCAAATTTGAGATCTCACGCCTTTCTCCGCGTTAGAATAAGTGAAGAACAGTAATAAGTTAACAACGATAACTAATTATAACTAATTAATATGTAATAACAATAATAGACAAAAATCATAATAATAAAAGGACGATCTACGATTCTACTAGTCTCTAGGTTAAAAACTTAAATAGATCATTTTATCATTGATTATATTAGCATGAATACTTAGAATACCATATTTATAAATATTTAATAAATGATATTTTGTACCTATAAATTTAAATTGAATAAGTACAAAGGATAAAATAAAATCTAATAACAATTAAAATATTTGTAGAATAAATATATACGTATAAAATAATAAAATTTTAATATTACTTAGTTCTTTTTTTTTATTTCTTCTTCCCTTGCATCAAAGGGACAGCACTACATTTTTAAATTTTAATCCCTTATAATGAGTGTGCATGTATAAAATAATTCTCTAGGTCATGTAAATAAACTAATAAACTCATCAAGTCATAACTTAAATAACATTTCCAATTTTTTTATTATTTTTATATATTTGTATGGTTAGTGTTTCAAAAATATATGTTAGAAATTTGGTGTGTACACTATGTTATATCCATTCATTACACAAGTATTGTACATATACACCAGATACACTCAAAGTTATACTTACTAATTAACATAATGTAATCAAATAATTTTCTTATCTATATAAGTAAAACTTATTACCAATGTTTTAAAAACCGGACTGACCTGGCCAGTTCGGCCGGGTTCAACCGGAACCGATGCTTCTTGCGGTTCGGTTTGCTCTTAAACCGGCAAGAGGTTAAAAACAGGATGACCCGACCGGTTCTACTGGTTCAACCAGTGAACAGGTGAACCGCTGAAACCGGTTGAACCGGTCCAGTTACTGTTGACCCAAGCCATTTAAAATCAAACTCTAACTATGAAACCAAATTGATTATTTTTATATTTGCAGTTATTATGAATGAAAAGAAAGATAAAAATATTGTTAATATAGGTGAAGATGTAGAAAAAGATGTAGTTGGATTCTCAAGAAAATAAATATTTTTAAAATAATTTTGTATTTTGGAAGGGTATTTTATTTCTATAATTTAATTACGATTGATTTTAAAGTTTTAAAAACTATTTTTTATTATTTTAGAATTTGAATGGTTCCTGTATTTTAAAATTTTTTTGTGAATATAGATAATAAATAGGCTTATAGGTAATAGGAGTTATGTTGTGAATTTTTTTAATGACTTACAACCCGGTTCAACCTGGTTGAACCGATTGAACCGGAATTGGATGTTCAACCGGTTCGATCACCGATTCTGTTTTTAAAACACTACTTATTACATATAAAAAATCTGTTAAGTAGTTCTAGCCAGTGTTTTAAGAACCAAATCAGTGATCCGATGGAGCTTCCGATTATGGTTCAACCTGGTTCAACCAATATGAGTTGTATTTCAATAAAATATTTCATAATAAGTTTTTTATATACAAAAAACTAGTTTAAAAATATAAAACTATTAAAATGTTAAAAAGGGTAACTAGACCGGTCCGATTCACGGTTCAACGGTTGAACCGCTAAAACCGGACAGTCAACCGGTTTTTGACCATTTATGGGTTAATGAGCAAACCGAACCTTCGTAGGCCCGGTTACGGTTGAACCTAGTCGAACTGGCTGGGTCGGTTCTGTTTTTAAAACACTGGTTCTAACTCTTTGTGATTATATTCTTTAATGGAATATATAATTAAACTTGAAAAGTTTTTAGATGCATTAATTAATGTATTAAATGATATAGTTTTGTACAAATCCAATGATTCATGAATATTAAATTACACGATTTAGGAACTCGATTAATATCTTAGAAACATTAAAAATACAATCGATAGAAAATGAATCCAAAATCTTTAAGTTTATGTTCAGAAAATTACTAGAAAAACTTAGACGAAATCTATGAATTTTACTTTAAAGCAGTGTTTTAAAAACCGAACCGGTTATCGAACCATTGGAGCTTCCGATTCTGGTTCAACCGGTACGAGTCGTATCTCATTACAAAAAATTCATAATAAGATTTCTATATACAAAAAATAAGTTAAAAAATACAAAAAATATTAAAATGCTAAAAAGGGTAACTAGACCGGTTCAACCGATCCGGTCCGATTCACAGTTCAGCGGTTGACCCGCTCAAACTGGCCAGTCAACTGGTTTTTTATAATTTCCAAGTTTTTGAGGAAACCGAACAGTTCAAAACCCCGATTCTAGTTGAACCCAGTCGAACCTGCTGGGTTGGTTTTCAAAACACAGCTTTAAAGTGCTCACATAAACATTGCATTAAAAAAGTTAAAACTTATGTAATTTATTTCGACTCTAATATTTATGTTAACGTGGTAGTTAAGTACATATTTATCTCTTTAATAAGACCACAGAATAGCCATAAAAAAGAACCCTTGGAGATTTGAATGGATTCTAAGGCCTTTCAATACGATTGATAAAGAGAAACAAATACAAATTACTTTCATATCAGTCATGACATTAACCTCTAAGTAAATAATGTCAGGCAAGTATATATATATTCTAAGCAAGCATCTGAAATGTAAATTAACAACCAAATTTTCACCCATTTTCCAGACCACGTAATTCTCCACATCCTCTCTCTCTCTCTCCGTCACGAATGCCATTAAATTCAGAGTAATGCCATGCGCACTGCAGCAGTACGCATAAATTGCGCACTGCTGACATGGATGGCTTACGTGGCCGTCCACATCAGCTGCTGAGTCGACAACTAAAAAACCGGGGTCTAGTTCTCCCCCGTATCGCTTCCGCTCCCCCGTATCGCTTCCACTCCCCCGTAACGCTTCCGCTCCCCCGTATCGCTTCCGCTCCCCCGTAACGCTTCCGCTCCCCCGTATCGCTTCCGCTCCCCCGTATCGCTTCCTCTCCCCCGTATCGCTTCCTCTCCCCCGTATCGCTTCCTCTCCCCCGTATCGCTTCCTCTCCCCCGTATCGCTTCCTCTCCCCGTGTCGCTTCCTCTCCCCGTGATCGCTTCCTCTCCCCAGACGCTTCCTCTCCCCGTATCGCTTCCTCTCCTCCGTATCGCTTCCTCTCCCCGTATCGCTTCCTCTCCCCCGTATCGCTTCCTCTCCCCCGTGTCGCTTCCTCTCCCCAAATCGCTTCCTCTCGACTCCCCTCCCGACTCCCCTCCCGACTCCCCTCCCGACTCCCTCCCCTCCCGACTCCCCTCCCGACTCCCCTCCCGACTCCCCTCCCGACTCCCCTCCCGACTCCCCTCCCGACTCCCCTCCCGACTCCCCTCCCGACTCCCCTCCCGACTCCCCTCCCGACTCCCCTCCCGACTCCCCTCCCGACTCCCCTCCCGACTCCCCCTCCCGACTCCCCCTCCCGACTCCCCCTCCCGACTCCCCCTCCCGACTCCCCCTCCCGACTCCCCCTCCCGACTCCCCCTCCCGACTCCCCTCCCGACTCCCCTCCCGACTCCCCTCCCGACTCCCCTCCCGACTCCCCTCCCGACTCCCCTCCCGACTCCCCCTCCCGACTCCCCCTCCCGACTCCCCCTCCCGACTCCCCCTCCCGACTCGTCGGACGGAGTCGTGACAGACCCGGGGAGTCCCGTCTCCCCTCCCGACTTCCCGACTCGTCGGACGGAGTCGTAACAGAGTACGGATTCGTCATAGAGACGTGGCCGCACCATGCAAGGATAGTCGTGGCCGTGCCGTGCACGGAAAGAGTTGTGACCGCACCGTGCAAGGACAGAGTCATGCAAACAAATGACGAGCTGTGGGCTGGCGGGAGTACGGGACAGAGAGAAAAGGAACGAAGGGGAGCTGCATGTACGGAAACTTGGAAAACCATGGCTGCCGGAGAATGGGAAGAAGGTGGACGTCCCAGAACACTTGAGAGCTTCCTTTGCGGCATTCAACGGACAGAAACGACTCTTCCTTGATGTCGTGGCAATCCGGGGCACGCATGCAGCAAAGCTCGCTCAAAAATCCCCCAACAAGAACGCCTTCATCAGAATCCTTGCAGCAGAGGTCGAAGGTTTCTATAGAGGCCTGTGTGATTTTTTGCGACAAACATCCCACAGGAGACTGTCCATACTATGCAACAGAAAGTTCCGTATTGGAACGTATTTGGAAGGGGAAGATCTCTTGTGCCGGATATCTGAAATGAGAGGGCAAACAGTATTCAGTACAGTAGCGGTGCCAAAGCAACATGGAAAATGGAATGGCTGGGACTGGCTTAAAGAAAAATTAGAGATTGTTGCAAAACGATTGGGGGGGAAGGAACATCAGAACTTACCAGTTCAAAGCAGGTCTCAGGTACTGCCCACTTACGCTCCAGAGAAACAGGCAAAAAACGCATTGGTACCATTCGGGGGAGGTGCTGAAGCTTTGGGAAAATCCAGGATCCAAACTCATAAAATAAATGACAAGGTATCTATTACTGTTGACCCCTCCCTTACTTTGCAGAGGCGGGAACAACTTGGAAAATGTTTAGTTGTAAGAACAAAGGAAGAAGGGTGGAAGTCTGAAGAGCTCGAAAATTGGATCCGAGAAGACTGGAAACTGGCAACTCTCCCTACAGCCATATATGCGGGCCGTTGTGTCTGGCTCATACAGCTCGAGAGTGAAGGGGAAAAAGATCGAATACTGGCACTGAAGGAGAAACTCCTCGGTGAGGTCTTCGTGAGTCTAGATCCATGGACTCCAGGGGGTCCAGCTGAAGGGGAAATCGTCCGTTTGCAAATCAAGGGCATTCCAGCACACCTTTGGTTTGAAGAGTTTTTCCAAGCTGTAGCAAGACTGGTTGGTACCCCGTTGGAGTTCGACGAAGATGCAATCTCTGGAAAAAGGCTCGACCTACTCAAAGTCACGGTTGCCAAAACAGTGCCTCTCGACGGCTGCATGCAAGTCCCAATTCTTGTTGGGGAGGAAACCTACATAATACAAGTCGAAGAGGAACAGATCAGAAACAAGAAAAAGGAGAAAAGAGGCGGGAGAGACAAAAGGAAAAAAGAAAAGGGGAAAAAGTTCAAGAAAAAAGGAATATGGAGGATAAAGCAAAAGGCAAATCCTACCGGAGATAAGGACGACGACCATCCGCAGGTGAACACTGAGTCTGGGACAAAAGAAAACCCAAATTTGGCAAATTATCTGACTCCGGCCTTTGTCTGCCCAAATATAGCAAACGAAAATTCCAGCTCTTTTGTTTGCGATACAGCTGGAGTCGACTCGACAAAGGGATTTTTGAGGGCTGAGTGCACCGAGTCCAACCAAGTAGTCGACTCGACGGGCGATGAAACTCAACAATTAATTACTGAGTCAAATCAGTTAGCGTTGGTGCCTTTCAACGCATGCTACGAAAACTCGTCTTCCTCAACTCCTCCACATCATGCCCAAACAACAAAAGAAGTGACGAACAGTGACGGAAAAGCCATACGATGCTATGCTCGTCGCTGTACAAGGTCAAATCAAATGGCCGAAGAAAGCAGCCGCAGCCGAGATGAAGGGGTTCTCCATAGACATATACTATATGAAGAAGATGACGAGGTTTTCAACAAAAGACTTGAGGAATTTCTTGAAAAGGCTCTAGACGAGTTCGGGGAAGTCTTGAAGATGAATGACGAAAGATTACAAGAAGTAAAAGACAAGGCTCCGAGGCTCTGGGCCTCAAGTGCTGCCAGCGTACCTCATTCATGAACATCATCTCCTGGAATGTAAGAGGGCTCGGCTCTCAGGCCAAGAGAGCAATTGTAAGGGAAACACTTAAGAAAAATAAGCCGACGGTTGTTTTGATACAGGAGACCAAAATTGAAAGCACCACCCAAGCACTAATTAGGGACTTATGGAACGTGAGAAGGCCAGGGTGGGTTTCAATGGATGCTAATGGCACTTCAGGAGGGGTACTAATTCTATGGGACAGCAGAGAATTAGAAATGGTGCAAGTTGAGACAGGACAACACACCTTGGCAGTGCAGCTCAAATCTACTTATAATGGAACATGCTGGGCAGTTATGGCAGCATACGGGCCAACAACCAATGTGCAAAGGCAGGGACTTTGGGAGGAATTATCAGCTATGATCAGTGCTTGGTCAATGCCGTGGGTAATTGGGGGAGATTTTAACACGATCCGGTACAGCCATGAGAAAAGTGGAGGGAGAGCAACAATAACAACAACGATGAGGGAGTTCAATTCACTGATAAATGACTTATCCTTAATTGAACCAAGCCTCTCTGGTGGGTTATACACGTGGACTAATGGGAGGAATGCTCCAATCTTAGCCAAACTGGACAGATTTCTGGTTACACAGGATTGGATGGACCTCTTCCCTAGTGCAGCAGGTAAACTACTTCCAAGACCAACATCTGATCATGCACCAATACTCTTAGTGACCTCATCGGAACTATGGGGAACCCCCCCCCCCCCCCCTTTTCCGGTTTGAGGCCTGCTGGTTGAAGGAAAATAGTTTTATGGAATTAGTCAAAGCCTGGTGGATGGAACTTCAAGTCCAAGGAACTCCATGTTTTATATTCAGCCAAAAGCTAAAGCTGCTGAAGCACAAGATAAGGGAGTGGGCAAAAACCAGAAATATTGAATTTGAAAGAGAAAGAAGTTCTCTTTTAGATAAGATACAGATATATGATACAACAGAAGAGCGGCAAGGTAATTTATCTATCTTAGAGGATCTTGAGAGAGAGACAATAAAAGAGGAGTACGAAAACAAAATCAACCAGGAAAGAATATACTGGAAGCAAAGAGCAAGATATCGGTGGATCAAGGAGGGAAATGGGAACACAAAGTTTTTCCACACCATTGCATCGGCTCACAAAAGAAGAAACAGAATCGCAGTTCTAAATGTTGAAGGAACTACTACTGAAGACAAAAATGAGATAACAAAAAGTTTCTTGAAGTTTTATGCTGAATTATATGAAGATGACAAGCCAATCCGGCCTTTCCCCGAAGGGCTCCCCCTAAAGAAAATCTCAGTGACATCTCAAAGGAAATTACAGGAACCTTTCACGTTGGAGGAAATAGAAAACGCCCTGAAATCTTTACCTCTAGATAAGGCCCCAGGGCCAGATGGCTTCATTAGTGAATTCTACAAAGAAGGATGGGAATTCTTGAAAGATGAGGTACAACACATGTTCGAGGATTTCTATGAGAATGGAATCACTGCAAAGAGTATGGGTGCATCTTTTATTGCTTTGGTGGCTAAGAAAAAGGATGCAAATACATCGGCTGATTTCAGACCTATCAGTCTTATATCCAGCCATTATAAATTAATATCAAGGGTTCTGGCTACTAGACTTAGAGATGTCCTCCCTGAAGTAATCAGCTATAATCAGTCAGCTTTCTTGAAAGGAAGACAAATTCTAGACTCTCCCTTGATATTACATGAGCTTATAGACCACTACAAGAAAAAAGGAAAGAAAGGGGTCATACTAAAGCTGGACTTTGAAAAGGCCTTTGATAAGGTTAACTGGAATTTTCTAGATGAGCTCATGAGGGAAATAGATTTCCCTCCCCACTGGAGAAAATGGATGAAAAGTTGTATATCTTCAGCCTGTTTCTCTATCCTCATCAATGGGACAGTAAAAGGTTACTTCAAGAGTAGTGGGGGACTGCGACTAGGGGACCCACTCTCCCCTCTTCTTTTTAATATAATTGGTGAAGCATTGAGAGCTCAAATCTATAAGGGCCAAAGTGAAACATGGGTGGAGGGTTTCAGCATCAATGCACAATTGAACATTCCAATTCTACAGTTTGCAGATGACACTATCCTTCTGAGTGACGGTAGGGAGGAGCAAGCAGTAAATCTAAAAGCATTGCTGGAACTGTTCAAAGTAATGTCTGGCCAGTCCATAAATTGGGAGAAATCAGGCTTTATGGGGGTGAATTTCAATAGCAGTACCCAAGAAAAGGTCTCAAAATTTTTGGGATGCAAGGTAATGGCCGCACCGTCCACTTACTTGGGCCTACCTCTTTTCCAAGGAAGAATCACAAACAGCTTATGGCAAGTGGTAATTGAGAAGTGTCAGAAAAGGTTGGAAACATGGAAAGGCCAATTCCTATCTCAAGCAGGTAGAGTCACTTTGATAAAATCTGTCTTAGCTGGGATCCCAATCTATTTCTTGTCACTGTTGCCTTGCCTAAGCAGTGTAGCTAAAAAACTGGAAGCTATACAACGGAAATTCCTATGGTGTGGTGGACAAAACAATTTCAAATACCCGCTTGTAAATTGGGCCAAAGTTTGCAAGCCAAAAAATGAAGGCGGTTTAGGTGTCCGAAAAATCAAAACAATGAATTCTGGCCTCTTAGCAAAATGGATCTGGAGATACGTACAAGAGCCCCATGCCTTATGGAGGACAGCTATAGACGCAAAGTATGGGACAGATTCAATAAGTAAGATGCCTAAATACTGCCCGAATAGAGGGACAAGGCTATGGAAAAGAAGTTTAGCTGAGAGACAAGTAGTTGAAAGACACTTAAGACACCATGTCAGATGTGGTACTAAGACCAGATTTTGGGAGGATGTTTGGATTGGGGAGACAGCTTTAAAACTCTCCTTCCCTAACATCTACAATCTATCCATGAAAAAAGGTGCATTAATTGTGGACATGAAAAGCCAAGATAGAGGATCATGGGACCTACAATTACGAAGACACCTAAAAGATGATGAAGCTACAGAGGTGATCAGTATGTTACAACTCCTAAGCTCCTCCTACTTGTCAACAAGGGGACAAGATGAAATAGTTTGGATGCCCAATAAATCAGGGGTCTTCTCGGTATCCTCTTATTGTGGCCTAATAAGTAATGTCTCAAGTTCAACATCACCAGCTTGCCTAGCTTGGAAGCTGCCAGCCCCAAAAAAAGTTCAGCAATTTTTATGGACTGCAATCCAGTCTAAGATACTCACATGTGATCAATTGGTAAAAAGGGGTCAGATAATCATTGACTCACTGTGCAAACTATGTGGACAAGTTGAGGAAAATGCAAACCACCTGCTGCTCCATTGCCCTTTTAGCCAACAAGTATGGAATGCCTTGCTCAGAAAATTTGGCATACCATCCTGCTTTCCACAGAACATGAGACAACTAATGTAGCAAGGTCAACACTGCCCACTTCCGTATACTGGGAAGGCACTATGGACAGCTACATTAGCTGCCGTCCCATGGCATCTGTGGTTGGAAAGGAATAGCAGAGTGTTTAGAAATTCCAACTCCTCCCTTGGATGCATAATAGAAAAGGTAATTCAAAGTACAATATCATGGGCAATGACTTTCAGAAAACTTCCCCCACTACCCCAAGTGCTATTACGTAAATTCTAGCAAAAAAATAGTATTCTTCAGCAATCCTCGCCCCCCTAATATGACGGAATGGGCTCCACCTCAGGCTGGATGGTTAAAACTTAACTTCGACGGCTCCTCGTGGGGTAATCCTGGGTTGGCGGGTTTTGGAGGCTTGCTGAGAACAAACACTGGTCAAGTAATGAAGGTTTACTCTGGGCCAGCAGGTAGTTGCACGTTAAATGAGGCAGAAAGTAGAGCTCTCCTTGAAGGAGTCAGATTACTCAAAGATGAAAGCAAGACCCCACTGGTGATTGAAGGTGATTCAGCTCTAACAATAGCTTGGGCCAAAGGAACATGCCCCCCTCCCTGGCACCTCAAACTTTTGTTTGATGAAATCTGGGACATCACGTTGGAGTGGCAGGTATCATGGTCTAAAGTTCCTAGGTCTGCTAACTCTCTAGCAGACAATCTTGTAAAGCAAGGAGTAAGGAGGGCACTTACAATCACAGGGACATCTCTCCCCCTACCCTAGCTTGATTTATGTCGCTCTAATGTACTATATGTAACCCATTATAAATGATGTATGCAATCTTCAGAAATCAATAAAAGATCACACCATTTCAAAAAAAAAAAAAGTGTGGGATTGGATGCAGTAGAGTCGTCCTCAAAAGGTTGATTATTTTCCATTTAAAAAAAAAAGGTTGATTATTTTCGTGTGGATTAGTTTTATTAAAAATGCATTAGGATGCATCCAACAAAACTGTCCGTGATACTAGTGGACTCTCAAGTGCTTGATTGACTTCTGTGCTTGACCATGTTTTTGTGTTACAATAGACTTGGGGCCATTAGTCATTTAGTGAATCCTAAGTCATTTAATTGCTTCTTTCATCTATGTGTATGTATTGTGAACCAAAATTCGTTTTGAGATTCAGGTGGAGAGCGCTCTTTCTCCACTCTTTGCTTTGCATTGGCACTTCATGAAATGGCGGAAGCACCATTCCAGCCCAAGGATGAGTTTGCTGTGTTCATGGTATGTTGATGGTGCCATTCTGTTTATTTCAGCTTCTTTATTGAGGGATTAAGTCTGAATGATAATAAAAAGTATGTAATAAACTCCTTATTTTTTTCACTGAATTTCAGGATGCAGTGAGCCGGAAGATCAGCTTAGACATCCTTATCGATTTTGCAGTTGCAGAAGGGTCTCAATGGATTTATTTAACTCCACATGATATCAGGTTTTTGAGGTTTACTCTGCCCCGGACCATCTTGTTATGGGATTATCTGATTACCTGTTCTTGCCTTGCTGAGTAATATGTGAACAGGTTTCTTTAAGCAGGTTTCATTGGAGCAGGTTCCCTGTTTAAACCGGCATTCCCACCCGCCGGTCTCTCTGAGATTAAGGACTAGGACAGAGACTGACTGTTTACAATCCAATCTGTCATTTGAGAGAGAAAGAAAATTGTTGTAGTAACATCCTGGGATCACGGTATGTTTGATGAATACAATGACCTGTTTTGATTGTGCTGCCTGAGTGAAGAGTCAATACAGTTAATCAATTGTTCCGTTCTGGACTACCATCAATCAGAAGGTAAGAATATGCAGTTTCGCATGTTAATATCATCTTGACAACAATTAAGAAGAGCATAGGAAAGAAGATGGGGACAGTTCAAAGGGGCAAATAAGAAGTCTGAGGAATGTGAGGAAAAGGACTTGCAGCAGGGGGAGGACTTGGGAATTTACAACTTGAGGAATGAGGACTCAGAGACTGGAGATAACGAGGGGAAAAACCTCCCCCCCTTGGCTTTTATACTAGTTCTTCTTGTTGTCCTTACAGATTTTTCTTCTCTGAGGACCTTTTTATTATTTGGACAGCTAACATGAACCTTGAATCCATCGAGTTTCTGGTTTTTACCTGAATCAGACGAGTCTTTAGAGCCAAGAAATGCATCTCTTTCTTTTTCAGTTGGTTGAGCGACTCTGGTTATTACATCCTTTAGTTGAACCGGGCACATATCCATGCTAACACAATCTTTAAGCACCACTTTATAAGATTCACTGTGGTATATAGTCTCCGTTAACATGCCCGTTGCCAATCTCTTATTTGTTGTAATATTCATGGATGCCAGGGTGTTACCAATATCTTACTTGTTATAATTTCATGGGTGCATAGACGTTATCAGTCTTCAATTTGTTATAATTTCATGGGTGCGTAGATGTTACATGTCTTCTATTTGTTATAATATAGAGTAATGCTAGACGCACCTATTAAAAAATATTTTTTTTATAAAATCCTATTTTGTAGAGGATAAACCCTAGACATCAATAGTTTAGATTAAAATGTATATGAGATAGGTTCTGCCATAAATGCAGCTAGCATTTTTCTGCATGAGTGAGAGAGTCAAGAAGCAACAAATGGCTGCTCCGCATAGTAACCATTTCAATCAGGGTTATCCGAACAATGCATCTACTACACGCTTATTGGCGAGTCCTGAAGCACATGAAAGTTTTGAGTTTTATCTCTTTATTTTTTCCATTAAAAACTGTATATATATGAGTTTTTTTATTGGAATGCCTTTTCATGTAAACTGTCCGGTGCATTGAAAATTCTGTCACACAGTGAAATTTTGTGAAGAGTGCTGGTACTAGTCAATTCGTCTTCCATCCGTTGCTAATACAAGAAGCTTAATGAAGCAAAACTTAATATACAAATAGTAATACATGAGCAATACGGTACTGAAAGAGAAATCGTTTTTTAGTTATTCATCATAAATCATAAGTTAATTTTTTTAAAAAACCTATATGAATTATTGAAGATGTTATAGAAACTGCCCTACTCCATTCTTAGGAAAAGAATAATCAGAAGAACAATATGTGAATTATTAACCTTGTTATTGACAATATGTTTCCTTTGTAAGTTCAAAAAATCAAACTTTAAATGTAAACTATACAGTTTAATGCCATATTAAGTGTAATGAAAAACAAAAAAGGACAGTTTCGAATATAGTATTAATATGCATTTTCAATTTTTTATACTGCATAACACTAACTTATGATTTTCACTTAAAATATAATATAATTATTCATTTGAGCCGCACGCTAGCAAAATAATAGCGAGTGTATCGTTATCTATACTTGATCCATCATTAGAACACGCAGCCCGAGACTTAGTCTCCTTCACGAAACTAGTCTCCTTCCCTTTCCCTCTGGCACGAAACTAGTCTCCTTCCCTCTCTGGCACGAAACGAGTCTCCTTCCCTCTCTGGCACGAAACGAGTCTCCTTCCCTCTCTGGCACGAAACTAGTCTCCTTCCCTCTGGCACGAAACTAGTCTCCTTCCCTCTGGCACCAAACTAGTCTCCTTCCCTCTGGCACGAAACTAGGTTTCCTTCCTCTTGGACGAAACTACGTCTCCTTCCCACTTGCTTCTTCTCCTTAGATCCCGAGCAGTTTTCCGTAGCAGCTGCGTTATTCTCATTGTCTCTCCTGAAGAAGAGGGGTTAAGAAAGTTTTTGCATCACTATGTTTTCGAGAATATCGGATTGGGGATCAGAGTGTAGGGTATCCAAGGGTGCTCAAGGATCGGAGTGCAGGGTATCCCAAACTTTTTTCGAGATGAAAGAAAAATGGCAAAAAAAAAAACTCTCCTGCCAATTTTAGTCAGAAGAATTATTGGGGAGGAAAAACCGAAAAGTTTGTTTTTTTCAAGTGGAAACAGTAAAGACCATGAGGAGAAGAAAAAATTAAAGACGGCAATGACTGAGGAACGCAGGGTGCTTACCTGTTATCTTTTTTCTCTTTCTCACTGAAGTTCTTCTTCTGCTTTCCTATTTTTTTCTGCTATACTTTTTTCCAGCTGTCTTTGGCACATGTGGCAAACCTATTGATACCTGTAATTGACTTCAGTGAAGTCATGTGGCAAACCTATTGATACTTGTAATTGACTTCCTGTACATATTGCAACCAACTTGTTAGTGAAGTCGCTCCATTTACTTAAAGATATATGAGAAATAATAGTACTTCTGAACTGTTTTAGAGCCAGATTAGATTACATCATGATTGTATTCTGATGTTCAAATTTTGTATTTCTGGCATTGAGGGATACACTTTTGGAATAGTTGGTTGAACATGAATTTTACTAACAAAACCAAAAGTGAGTTTATACTGATGGCATGTCAAACAGACTAAATATGTTGACTACATGTACATAAATGATACTCTTTTATAAAATGCTTCTACTTTCATTGTTCATATTGGTGGCATATCAAAACCAACGAAGTGTTATCATTTTTTTCTTAGTGTGTCATTCTGTACACTTGAGACAACTCCTAGAATCCATTATATACTAGGAATCTTATCTGCTGTATTTTATCATCTAGTTATGATTGTTTTATTTTGGTCATTTGTCATATTCCAGAGTAGGCATTGTAGAAGGTGTATGGATGGTTGGGTCGTTAGAGATTTCAATTAACCGGGTTGAACCGGCTGGTCTATTCTTTTTATTTCATAGAAGCAGCTTTTGATGGAATTTAAACCATACTATATGATAAATAGGGTTGAAAACCTACATGTTCTATTCTCAAAATTTGGGTAGGTTTTATCATGTAAAACTATATCTTAGGCTCAGAAACAAAAAGAAAACAGTCACTTGTCCAGGTAAAGAACTCTAGTCCCATGAGATTGACATAAAAGAAAAAATGCAGAACATGGAAGCGAAAAGCTTTCTTCAACTTCAAAAAAAAAAAAAAAAAAAAAAAATCTGTGATCAACAAATGCAATAGCGGATGAACTAGCCAAGCAGAAATTATAAAGAAGCAAAAAGATGCACATACCGTCAGAGATCAAACTCATCGTTCATCTGTTGAAGGTGAAAACACTTATCATCATACCCATTTATTGAGCCAAATTAAGACCTCCATGAGTGCACGTAATAGGGAACTCCTCGGGTGAACGAAATGGAGGAGGTGCGCTGCTTTATGATTGGAATGTCCACAACTCAAATAGGGACCGCCACAATTTTCTTTTGATGAGCCCGTCCGTTAGCCCTTTATAGGTTCCCTGTTCAGATGACGTTCCAAATATACGATATTCAGTAAATCATCCAAAATCAATTCACATATAATATTTAACAGCTGGAAGTACTCGATAAACGGGCCAAATAGTACGTCATCACAAAAAACTTCCCCTCCTTAACCAAGACGAGATCCAGAAGGGACTCTCTGACTTTAGAGAGTCTATTCTTTAGGTTTCCGTCATTTTCGTCCAACCACGACACATTCGTGAGGGGTTTATTAACCCTTCTGAAAGTTTTACTATGTTTTTGGGAATATGGGAAAGGGGATCGGAGTGTAGGGTATCCAAGGGCGCTCGAGGATCGGAGTGCAGGGTACCCAAAGCTTTTTTCGAGATGAAAGAAAAATGAAAAAAAAACTCTCCTGCCAGTTTTAGTTAGAAGAATTACGGGGGAGGAAAAACTGAGAAGTTTGTTTTTTTCAAGAGGAAACGGTAAAGACCACGAGGAGGAGAAGAAAAAATCAAAGACGGTGGTGACTGAGGAACGCGGGGTGCTTACCTATAATCTTTTTTCTCTTTCTCGCCACTGCTAGAAAAGTGTTATCCGCCAACGGTTGGTAAATTTTTGCGTCGGCGGAATACCTCTCCCCCGACGGTCTTTTTGTCTCGTCGGCGGAACTTCGCTAAATCCTGCCACCCGTCGGTGGAACACCCAAAGCCTTCCGCCGACGCACCCGAACACGCGTCGGCGGACACAAAACTGAAGCGCCGACGCACCCCAGTACGAACCCGTCGGGGGAACGGGGGAACTCGCAATTTTGTCCGCCGACGCACCCTTGAAAGTGTCGGCGGATAGTATACAAACGGGGAATATAATGTTACTTCCGCCAACGCGCCCAATACGCATCGGCGGACTAATAAATTAATCGCATAAAGAATCCACCGACCCTTGCTCACGCGTCGGCTGAAATACTGCGCCGACACGTAGTTACGCGTCGTCGGACGATTTTCCCCATTTCTCCCTCGCCCTCGCCCTTCTCTCTCTCATTTCTTCTCCCTCTCCCGCGCCCTTCTCTCTCTCTCTCTCTTTTCCTCCCCCAGCGCCTTCTTCTCCTCCCCCCCGTGCCCTTCTTCTCCCTCCCCTTCTTCTCCCTCCCCACGCCATTCTTCTCCCTTCCCCATGACCTTCTTCTTCCCCTCGCCCTTCTTTTCCCTCCCCATAACCTTCTTCTTCTCCCTCCCCCTGGCCCTTCTTCTTCTCCTTTCCCCGCTCGATTTTGCTGCCGACATTCTTCTTCTCCTTTCGGTAGTGGAGACTTTTTGGGGATTTCACCATCACCAATTGCTTGTTGTATGATAAAATATCTTTTCTAACACTAGTAGCCTCATTGTTTATTATTCGTCTTAGCTTTAATATTGTTTAACATTGTGATGTTATGGGCACTTATTTAATTAGGTTATCATGCTCATGCTTCCAGTTTTGAATACTTTATATCATTTGTAACCTCCTAAGGTTGTGGGGGATTTTTTAGAAATGCTGGTTATACTCGTTGTTCAACCCAATTTTGAATACTTTACTATGAATCAAATTATTAATTATGCTAGCGTTCTCCTGGAAAAGCTATTTCTCATCGTATGTAACAACATGAGGTTGGGAATCTTAGAGTTGATTTATTTTTTGTATGTTCTGTAGTGTTTTTTACTTAGTAACTAGAACTCTTTTTATCCATCTAGCATTGGGCTTTTCCAGTCATATTTCTCTTTGATCTCTCGTGAGTCATCCTACCATCAAATTGAATAGTTGATAGAGAATAAGGTAAAGGTATTTACCAGCTTGAGAGATAGGGACATTATTGGTGTATCTAGACCTGGTGATTGTGTGTAGGGTGGCTCAATCATATTTCTCTTTGATCTCTGGTGAGTCATCCTACCATCAAATTGAATAGTTGACCGAGAATAAGGTAAAAGGTATTTACTACCTTGAGAGATAGGGACATTATAGGTAAATCTTGACCTGGTGATTGTGTGTAGGGTGGCTCAATCATGTCACTGGAAAACTAAATAAATAATATCCTTTGGTGCCACTAACATTATTGGTGTATCTACTTTATATGATTGATGATATTACTAGAAGAATGGGAGCTGGAATGGCACTCTTGAAGTTATTTTACTCTTCTCACTTGGAAGATATGGTGACAGGTGTGCTCCCTCGTTCTCTCCTCTCTCTCTCTCTCATCTCTCTCTCCCTCTCATCTCTCTCCCTCTCATCTTTCTCTCTCTCTCATCTCTCTCTCCCTCTCATCTCTCTCTTCTCTCTTCTTTTCTCTCTTCTCTCTTCTCTCCTCGTTCTTTCTCTCTGCTCTCTCCTCTCTCTTTCTCCTCTTTCTCTTCTCTCTCTTCTCTCTCTCTTCTCTCTCTCTTCTTTCTCTCTTCTCTCTCTTCTCTCTCTTCTCCCTCTGCTCTCTCTCTTCTCTCTTCACTCAGCTCTGTAAACTAAATTTTTTTTATTTTTTCAAACATTCCGCCGACGCACCTCCAGCCGTCGATGGAATCAATTCTACCGACGCACCCCACGCGTAGGGATGCATCGGGGGAAATCCGCCGACGCACCACACTCGGAGGGGTGCGTCGGGGAATCCTTCCCGCCGACACGTTGAGGTCCGTCGTTGGACGATTTCCTCCGCCGACGGGTCCCGGCGTCGGCCGACTCTATTCAGTCGCACGACGGGTTTTTTTGTCCCGCGACGGGTTGTTTCATCGGCTGACGCCTCCGCCTACGGAGGTTCCGACGACGTGACGTTACCCGTCGTCGGATTTCCACCGACAGGTATTCGTATTCTGCCGGTGCCTTTTGGCCGTCGGCGGAATGGACTTTTTTACTAGTGCGCTGAAGTTCTGATGGGGGAGTTTACATCCAGCACTAGCACCACCATCTGATGCTGCCAACGCCGGCATCAGTGCGGGCACCGCCAGCTCTTGCATCAGAGTAGAGAAACCGATCTGCTTACACTGACACAACAAAGAAACAACTCAAAAAAGAAGGTAGAGTCGCCTAACCACCGCCTGGGCGATTTATATGAAAAAAAAGAGTAAGAATGAAAACCGTATATATAGGCATTAAAGGTCATATATCAAATCTCCTAATCGAAACTAATCAGAACCGAAAAGTAGAAGACCAAGTACTCATAAGGAAGCTGAGGTCAAATCAAAACATAAAAGCATTAAACAAGCAACTTCCATTTTGTGCAAAAGATGGAACTTTCAGCACTCATAACCCAATACTCCTAATTGAAACTGATAAACCGAAAAGATTTTCCAGTACTATAACAAAACCAACAAAACCAAAGGGAAGTAATGCATACCCTATGAAAAAGAAAGTAATGGATTGCACACACTAGATTTATTCATTTCTACCCAGTGAAGGGAAGAAATGAATGTATCAATCTGAAGACCTGACTGAGAAACTAGAACAAATAGTATTCATCATGAAATTGAAGACAAAAGGGAAGAATACCTTAAAGGAACATATATGAATATAGTAATACCAGACTTATACAGTAATGAAGAAACAAATGATAAGTTGAAACTTGAAGAGCAATATTTCTGTAACTATATGATAAGAATTCTAGCACAAGGTACGTAGGTATAATCCAGAAACCTGTCTTAAAAGTAGAAAACCATCCTGAACCACATAATTTTTTCTTTACTTCAGCTCTATTATTCCTTCATGTACGTGTTACAGGAGTAGTTACCATCAATTAACAAGGACTTAGTTACATAGCATATATAATAAATAGTCCTAGATTGTAATCTGAAACAAGGAAGACACGTCCATTTGCAAATATCCCCTTCTACAAGTCAAAACCACAAAAAATCACAAACAGGAATAACGAAAAAAGTGTCTTCTGAAAACAACCATTGAGTGGGCCAAAAAAATCAGACAATTGATCTCTTCACAAAAATTGACTTGCATCTAGCTCCACTCAATAAGGCCAAAAGCAGCTAAAACAAACTAACCAGAGATATCAATTTAACTCAACAAAAAGAGACTATGAAAACAGACTGAACAGATATTCTAAGAATTCAGTTTATCAGTTCTAAAATACAAACAATTCTAAAATACAAACAGTTCTAAAAGTTCAGTCAAACAGAAATAATAATTGGACGAAACTTCTAATTAAATATTTTTGAACTTAAATAAATATAGGTCAACCACACAAAGAATTCTGCTTAGTGAGAAGGATACACATAAAGAGCAAAACTATCAAGCAGCAGTGCAACCAAGAATTATTAACAAGCAGCAGCATACTAGAAAAACTAATGAAAAAAACAAGTATGGAGAAAACCGCTTGCTCCATATATCATTGCAAGTTCCTGAAATCGAATATCATAACAGATACCTATACCAATGCGACCCACATCTGCACCCACAATAAGATACTCAGTATCATACATAAAGAGTTCTTTTTTTTTTAAAGTTGTGATTTTATTCATTATACCCAATTGGCCAAAAGAAGTACATAATAGGATTACAGCTAGTAAGGGGTCCATACAATAGCATGTTGCTCATGAGCCCCTTAGCTAATTCATCTGATTTACCATTTGCACTACGTAGTACATGACTCCAACTAGTAACAATAGATGCTAATTCTCTGATTTCCTCTATGATGGGAAGAAGCCTCCAAGGAGGCTTGAGGTCCTTTTTGCACCATTAGATTAGAACTTGGGAGTCACCCTCAACATGTAATGGTCCAACAAAATGGAACTTGAGGAAGTATTTGAGGCCATGAAGCAAATTTTTAGATTCAACAATTGTGGAATCAGTGGTGCCCCAAAAGAGTTCTAACTACAAGAAATACAATTGGGTGCCCCAAAAGATTACTATAAAAGCAAGAAAATAAAAGAAGAAAAATATTTGAGAACGAGCTTTTTCAATAGGATGCTTTTTCAAGAAAAATCATTGCATGATAATATAAAGTTCTTAAATACAGTCCAATATCATAGGTCAGGTGACATGGGATGCTTTTTCAGTTTTAATATGATACTTCAAGATGAGTGTAGTTGTCTCAAACATCATACACAAATAATGGAATCCCCGAAAGGGATGAAAAATTAGCAAAGAGAAGAGAACAAAAAAATCCTGCGCCAAATATCAAAACCTGATTCTACGATGGTAGGTGTTTCCCCAGCTGTAAGAGTCTTTGATTCTTGGAAAGTTATCTTCCCTGCAATGTCAAAATCAAATAGATGAATCTGCAAAATTTTCATCCACCATCAGAATTTTTACAGCAATTGACACAATTATCTGAGAAAAGACTTATTAAGAGATCGCCCAAACACTACCACACGCTTTTAAAGGAGAGAGAGAGAGAGAGAGAGAGAGAGAGAGAGAGAGAGAGAGAGAGAGAGAGAGAGAGAGAATCCAACAAGTGAAGGTTATTAAGTTGTCTTACTTTCATTTTTATATGCTTCTTTGTAACAAAAAGTGCAAAATAACTAGACTGTGGATCTTCCACTCTTTATTGAAAACCTTACTTTTAACCTCTTCCATTTGTATAAATTTGACCAATACTTTTATTTAATCTGTAATAGATCGCTGAAAACCTAAATTTGAATTTTCATGATTCCTTAGCACTTTTTCGTTCAACTTCTGTACTCCGAAAAACTTCAGTGACACTCAATAGATATATAATATATACAACGATAAGTCGATAACAATGCTCTTTTCTTTGAAAGGTTATATGTACCTGCAGACATACAAATAAGAACACAATCTGTAACAATAAGCATAACTCAGATGCATAATGAACAGATAGCAGATGCTACAATTTGAGCAAAGGCATAAGACTTTAAAATGAATCATCCAATATTTTTTTTTTTTGAAAATTAAAGAATCATCCAATATAAACTCAAGAACATCTGAAACTGGTAGGTCCTTCAATTGTAAGAGCTGAAAAATAAACATCCTTTTACAGTGATATCATTAATATCTAAAGGCTTTAGACATCTTTTGTCTTTTTTGAGATTCGATGTTTAGCCACCTCTAGAACACAATAACTACCAAAGCTGGAATTTGTGGAAAAACCTCATCATATTGAAGAACAGCTCTCGGCAGCAACCGTGAGCAAAAAAAATTTCAAAAATGGAAGAGATGGAGAAAAACCTAGATTTAAACTAATTAGATGAATCAAGACGTGAATAAAAGAGATAGCACATAAATAAAGAGAAAAATCAAAAACCTAACCCGAAATACCTGATTTTGGAAGTAAATTCGGTCCACGAAAGCGGTGCTGCCGCGCCCCCTCGTCGGAAACGGCTACTGCGTTCGCTCTTCTCTGGAAATAGGGCTGCTGTCGCAAAGATTAACTGGAAGCGAAGGAGCTAGAAAGAGGATGCCGAACAGAGAGAAGACTTCGAGCTTGAAAATGCCGAATCGGTCCACCGAAGTGGCGCTGCCGCGTCCCCTCGCCGGAAAACGGTTGTGTGTTCGCTCGTCGCCGGAAATCTGGCCCTCGTTCGTGAAGAAAGGGAAGCGAAGGAGAAAGGGAAGCGAAGGAGAAAGGGAAGCGAAGGAGAAAGGGAAGCGAAGGAGAAAGGGAAGCGAAGGAGAAAGGGAAGCGAAGGAGAAAGGGAAGCGAAGGAGAAAGGGAAGCGAAGGAGAAAGGGAAGCGAAGGAGAAAGGGAAGCGAAGGAGAAAGGGAAGCGAGGAGAAAGGGAAGCGAAGGAGAAAGGGAAGCGAAGGAGAAAGGGAAGGAAGGAGAAAGGGAAGCGAGGGAGAAAGGGAAGCGAAGGAGAAAGGGAAGCGAAGGAGAAAGGGAAGCGAAGGAGAAAGGGAGGAAGGAGAAAGGGAAGCGAAGGAGAAAGGGAAGCGAAGGAGAAAGGGAAGGAAAGGAGAAAGGGAAGGAAGGAGAAAGGAAAGAGAAAGGAGAAAGGGAAGCGAAGGAGAAAGGGAAGCGAAGGAGAAAGGGAAGCGAAGGAGAAAGGGAAGGAAGGAGAAAGGGAAGCGAAGGAGAAAGGGAAGGAAGGAGAAAGGGGAAGGCGAAGGAGAAAGGGAAGCGAAGGAGAAAGGGAAGCGAAGGAGAAAGGGAAGCGAAGGAGAAAGGGAAGCGAAGGAGAAAGGGAAGCGAAGGAGAAAGGGAAGCGAAGGAGAAAGGGAAGCGAAGGAGAAAGGGAAGCGAAGGAGAAAGGGAAGCGAAGGAGAGAGGGGAAGGAAGGAGAAAGGGAAGGAAGGAGAAAGGGAAGCGAAGGAGAAAGGGAAGCGAAGGAGAAAGGGAAGCGAAGGAGAAAGGGAAGCGAAGGAGAAAGGGAAGCTAAGGAGAAAGGGAAGCGAAGGAGAAAGGGAAGCGAAGGAGAAAGGGAAGCCGAAGGAGAAAGGGAAGAGAAAGGGAAGCGAAGGAGAAAGGGAAGCGAAGGAGAAAGGGAAGCGAAGGAGAAAGGGAAGCGAAGGAGAAAGGGAAGCGAAGGAGAAAGGGAAGCGAAGGAGAAAGGGAAGCGAAGGAGAAAGGGAAGCGAAGGAGAAAGGGAAGCGAAGGAGAAAGGGAAGGAAGGAGAAGGGGAAGCGAAGGAGAAAGGGAAGCGAAGGAGAAAGGGAAGCGAAGGAGAAAGGGAAGCGAAGGGAGAAAGGGGGAAGCGAAGGAGAAAGGGAAGCGAAGGAGAAAGGGAAGCGAAGGAGAAAGGGAAGCGAAGGAGAAAGGGAAGCGAAGGGAGGCGAAGGAGAAAGGGAAGGAAGGAGAAAGGGAAGAAGGAGAAAGGGAAGCGAAGGAGAAAGGGAAGCGAAGGAGAAAGGGAAGGGAAGGAGAAAGGGAAGGAGAAGGAGAAAGGAAGGAAGGAGAAAGGAAAGGAAGAGGAGGCGAAGGAGAAAGGGAAGGAAGGAGAAAGGGAAGAAGGAGAAAGGGAAAGGAGAAAGAAGGAGAAAGGGAAGCGAAGGAGAAAGGGAAGCGAAGGAGAAAGGGGCCGAAGGAGAAAGGGGCCGAAGGCGGGAAGCGAAGGAGAAAGGGGCCGAAGGCGGGAAGCGAAGGAGAAAGGGGCCGAAGGCGGGAAGCGAAGGAGAAAGGGGCCGAAGGCGGGAAGCGAAGGAGAAAGGGGCCGAAGGCGGGAAGCGAAGGAGAAAGGGGCCGAAGGCGAGAAGCGAAGGGAATGGGTCGGGCCGAAATTTTGGATACTTACTGGTAGTTCAAAACGGCCGGTGTGCCCCAGCCGGACCGGCGCTTAAATTAAATCGCAGGTAAGTTAATCTTACCGGCGGTTGAATCCACCCCGGTTTATTACCCGGGGAGTTTTAATTTTTTCCCCGGTAAGTTTAAATCCCACCGGGGGTTATTCCTCAGGATCGAACCAAGATTATCTGGTTCTTTAGACAAATATATCATACAATTTATGTTAAGAGCGGTGATATAAATACTGTGGATTTTTATTTTCAAAACTTTAAATTCTATCATGGCGTCCACATTGAAGTTTAATATTATCAACTTATTGTATGGGTAAACTCTAACTCCTAGATTTTCTCCTACCTAGACTACCAATTATAGCCACAACAGGTTGTAAAACCTCAAAGTAAAATCAGAAAGTACTGATATCGGCTTTCTTGTGTTAGAGACCAGAGTTTTTTGACTCTCAACAGTAAGATATCCCCTTAACGTGCCACTTTAAGCTTAGAGAAGTCTATTAATAATTTTGGATATATAAGTTAAAATTCGAATCAGGCTATTTTTTATTATGTATATGCGACTAAACAAGAATCGCCAAAAAGGAAAATAGCGCAAAAAGTATTGTCCATGAGACATTAGTGAGACATTAATTAGAGATTCAATAACTAATTAATAAATTACGATCTTTAGTCCATTGAATTCTTGCACTGAAGCACAATCTCTATAACATGCATTGTTTCATTGTTAAATTCGACATTTCGATAGTTAAGCCAAAGATTCTGATTACATTAAGCTTAGCTAAGAATAAGAATGCAATGTGCATAAGCAAGCAGAAATTAAACAATTTTCATCCTAGTATTTGCAAGAAAAATTCTGCTTAGTACTGATGCAAATCATATTAATAAGAATGCAATATGGCGGTCAAACTAATAGATAATGTGCTTGTAATATTGTGGTCACCCTACATGCAATTCTGATCAAACTTCACGTCGGTCAAAGTAATCGACTTAATTAACAAGGAATATGTGGTGTGCAGGTAGGGGCGAATAAAGATACACTATAAAGAACATGAATCGAATATTTCTGGCAAGCTCTTAAAGTACTGGCCAAAAATACAGAAATTCTTTTCTTAAATTTAAATCAACAAGCTCTGCACTCTTACAGATTGATCCGATTTGAGCAGAAAAACCCAATGTTTATAGGAGTGATCCATATTATAATACTACAATTTACAAAATAAAACTGCCAAATTTTCTCAATCGATTCCATATTATTAAATTAATGTCCTTTTTAGATTACCGTGTGGACTCTAAATTTACTCCAATCCCGTGTTTTTAGTAAATATGAATGATACATTGGAATAATACTTAATCCTAAATCTATAAGCTCGAACATTTTTAGATGAAAAATTTAAATTGTTTTAATCCTAAATATAACAATAATTAAGATAATGAAAAACGCTCAGTTCAAGATCCCCATAATCATCACCGCAAGTTTACAAATCATGTGAAAAATACGAAAATTCTAACCACAGCGGGTAGTGAGTTCAGAAAGACTTTTTTTAATAATAAAAAAAGTAACAATCTAAAAGATGATTGAATAACCCAACCAAAAAAAATATCCTTCAATCAAAGAATAAAAATGGTTGTTTTTCGAAAGGAAAATGCTAGCTGCACCTATATATGCACAATACATATCCCACAGACAAGTTAATCTAAACCATTGATGCCTAGGGTTTATCCTTTAGAACATAGGATTTTATAAAATAAAAATTTATTTTTTAATGTTTTTAAGGGCTTAGATTAACATGTACGTTGGATAGGGACTGTGCATTGGTGTAACTAGCATTACTTTTTTTGAAATTATATGGGAATGTCGATTCAATATAATCAAAACCCGGATTCGAAACTAATTGGGTCAAACTAGGGGTCCGGAGAGCGATGAATTCGAAGGTGGTAAAAAACAATAATGGGCATCCTAAATGAGTCCATGATTCAATAAATTGTCCATGAGACATTAGTGAGACATTCAATAATTAATAAATTATGGAGTTTATAAAGTGTAATCTCTTGCACTCCGCACTCCTCGGCATTTTAGTTTTCTGAGCAATTGATTTCTTTTTTCTTCACAATTTTTCTGTATAATAAATATTAACCGTACGGCCAAATTTTACTATGAGGATTTACATCGTGACGTGGCGTCCTCTTTGGCAGTCCAGACAAGAGATAAAGTATGAACTATCATCCTATTCTATAGGTAAGCCTAAACCCAAGACCTTATTTGGACTACCAACTAAGCTGCCAGTAGAATAGCCACATCAGGATGTAAAAACTCACATTACTGAAATCATTTTTCTTAATAACCTGAACAGATCAGCCGGTTCAACCCGGTTAATTGAAATCTCTAACGACCCAACCATCCATACACCTTCTACAATGCCTACTCTGGAATATGACAAATGACCAAAATAAAACAATCATAACTGGATGACAAATAATATATATATTATTTGGTGTATACACTATGTTTTATCCATTTATTAGTCAAGTATTATATATATCAGATACAGACCATGACTTTATTGCTCTACAAAGTTACAGTTACTAATTAACATAATGTAATATTCAAGTAATTTTCTAAGCAATACACTTAAAACTTATTACAAATAAAAAATCTCTTAAATAGTTCTAGCTTTCTATGATAATTTCTTAAGCGAATGAAAATTTAAACTTGAAAATTTTAGATGCATCAATTAATGAATTAAATGATATAGTTTTGAACGAATCCAAAGACTCTAAACACATGATTTAGGAACTTGATTAATATCTTAGAAACATTATAAATACAATTGATAAAACATGAATCCAAATTTTTAAATTTTATGTTCCAAAAACTACTCGAAAAACTGAGATGAAATCTATGGAATTTCACTTTAAAGTGCTCCCATAAACATTGCATTAAAAATTTAAAACTTATGAAATTTATTTCGAATCTAATATTTATGTTAATGTGGTATTTAAGATACATAGTTATCTCTTTAATAAGACCACAGAATAGCCGTCACTTCAGAATAATAAACAATAACCACAGAGGAAAAAGAACCCTTGGAGATTTGAATGGAAATAAGGCCTTTCAATACGATTGATAAAGAGAAATAAATACAAAATACTTTCAAATCAGTCATGACAATACTAAATAATGTCAGGCAAGTATGTATATATATATACTAAGCAAACATCGACCGGAACCATTAGATTCACCTACCTAGTCGTCGTCTTCTCCACACATCCATGCAGTCCTCTGCTACAAAAATAGACGCCCATGACAGGTCTCCCAAGCTCGGTTTCGGCGATCATGAGGAATTCATCTACGGGGAAAACCCCGACCCATTGTCAGAACGCCATCGGCGACGGCCGCCGATCAATCCATTTCACCGATCTTCTGGACCACGTAATTCTCCACATCCTCTCCTTCCTCTCCGTCACGGACGCCATTTAATTCAGCACCGTCTCCAAGAAATTTCGATCCGTTTGGACTTTCATCTCCAACCTGGAATTCGACCAGCGTGATGTGGTGTCCTCTTTGGCAGTTCAGACAAGAGATAAAGTAGGAATTATCATCCTATTCTATTGGTAAGCCTAAACCCTAGACCTTATGTGGACCACCAACTAAGCTGCTAGTAGAATAGCCACATTAGGATGTAAAAACTTACAGTAAAAACCGACAGTACTGAAATCATTTTTCTTTATAACCTGATCAGACTAGCCGGTTCAACCTGGTTATATAGAAATCACTAATAACCCAACCATCCATACACCTTCTACAATGCCTACTCGAATATGACAAATGACCAAATAAAACAATCATAAGTGGATGATAAAATACAGCAAAGTGTACCGAATGACACAGAGAAAACCATGATAACTCATCGTTGTTTTTGATAGGTCACCAATATGAACAATGAAAGTAGAAGCATTTTATAAAAGAATATCATTTATGTAAATATAGTCAACTTATTTAGTCTGCTTGACATGCCATCAGTATAAACTCACATTTGGTTTTGTTAGTAAAATTAATGTTGAACCAAGTACTAATCCAAAAGTATATCCCGTAAGGCCAGAAATACAAAATTTGAACATCAGAATACAATCATGATGTAATCTAATCTGGCTCTAAAACAGTTCAGAAGAGTATTATTATTTCTCATATATCTTTAAGTGAATGGAGAGACTTCACTAATCAGTTGGTAGCAATATGTACAGAAAGTCAATTACAGGTATCAATAGGTTTGTCACATGTAGCTGCCAAAGACAGCTGGGAAAAAGCAAAGCTGAAGAAAGTAGGAAAGAAAAGAGGTAGACGAAGTATGCGTGTGATGATTTTTGAGAATCTTGTGTAGTGATGATTTTTGAGAATCTGTGACTACTCACACTGGAATTTCACACCCGTCAAACAATATTTGTTTTGCTCCAACTATAAAATTCATGAGCTTTACTGCCTAGGAGTCAGCTGATTGGATGTAAACTTCCACTCTCTTTATAATCTGCCACTCTAGAAGACATGACATGACATTAGTGATATAACTTAATAACAAACACAATGGGTTGGTTTGGAGCATTGCCTTGAGAATTAAACAATGGTTAACAGGGAGTTTACTGCAACTAAATCATGAAGGTATTATTCAAGTACACCTCATTTATACTTCTGGTTTTAAACAATCACATTCCTGTGAGGTTAAGTTAATAAACACACATGTAACAATAAGGTTGTCACAATCATTCAAAATCATTATTTTAGTACCAAAATTGCATGTTCATGTTATACAAGAAAAAAGCAGAACCATTTATAATCCTCACCTCCTCTTCGAGTTCTACAAAGTTGTATCTTTGAACGAATCCAAAGATTCTAAACACACGATTTAGGAACTCGATTAATATCTTAGAAACATTATAAATACAATTGATAGAACATGAATCCAAATTTTTAAATTTTATGTTCCGAAAACTACTCGAAAAACTGAGACGAAATCTGTGGAATTTCACTTTAAAGTGCTCCCATAAACATTGCATTAAAAATTTAAAACTTATGAAATTTATTTCGAATCTAATATATATGTTAATGTGGTATTTAAGATACATAGTTATCTCTTTAATAAAACCACAGAATAGCCGTCACTTCAGAATAATAAACGATAACCACACAGGAAAAAGAACCCTTGGAGATTTGAATGGATCTAAGGCCTTTCAATACGTTTGATAAAGAGAAACAAATACAAAATACTTTCAAATCAGTCATGACAATACTAAATAATGTCAGGCAAGTATATATATATACTAAGCAAGCATCGACCAGAACCATGAGATTCACCAACCTCGTCGTCGTCTTCTCCACACATCCATGCAGTCCTCTGCTACAAAAATGGACGCCGATGACAGGTCTCCCAAGCTCGGTTTCGGCGATCATGAGGAATTCATCTACGGGGAAAACACCGACCCATTGTCGGAACAACGTCGGCGACGGCGGCCGATCAATCCATTTCACCGATCTTCCGGACCATGTAATTCTCCACATCCTCTCCTTCCTCACCGTCACGGACGCCATTAAATTCAGCACCGTCTCCAAGAAATTTCGATCCGCTTGGACTTTCATCTCCAACCTGGAATTCGACCAGCGCGAGTTCTCCGTCGACCCCGACGACTCCCGATTATACGCCGAATTCGTCGACAGGACCCTCATCCTCTTCGCCGCCTCCACCCTCTCCGGCTTCCGCCTCTGGTTCGATTACGAGCAGAGGTACTCGTCCCACGTCGATTCGTGGGTCCTCTTCGCCGTTCGCAAGAACGTCGAAGCTCTCCGCCTTCATTTGAGCGGGTACCGCCGATCGTACGGGACTCATGTAGGCGATCCCTACCATTTCCCCCTTTCGCTCCTCTCCAACGGCCGCATTGGGCTTCTGAGTCTCTGTTACTGCTCGCTCGATTCCGCGCCTCGGCTGGGTTTCCCTCATCTGAAATCCGTTTTTCTCGACGATGTCAAGATGAACGACGAAGCAGTACCCAATCTCGTCTCGGGATGTCCTCTGCTCCAGGAATTGAGCTTGGATTACTGCTACACGGTTCAGCATCTGAAGATCGTGTCCGGGAGGCTCAAGAAGCTTTCACTGATGCATTACCAGCGTCCAAACAGCTCAGTGGAGATTTCCGCGCCTAACCTCCTCAATCTCTCGTGCTTGCATTACGTCGCCGATAGATACGAATTCAGGGACTTGGGGTCTCTGGTTCACGCCGTCGTCTATTTCATGGACACAGAAGAATTACTTCCTCGGTGGAGGACCGTTCTGGGGTCTCTCAAGCACGCCAAAACTATCCATCTCCTGAATTGGTGGAACACGGTATATACCTATATCTAATTCCTCGACATATTATATATAGATATTTGGTAAATCTTTCTCTCTGCTAGCCCAACGATCGTATTGTTTTCTGTGTTCATGAAGGATCTTGCTCATGAAGCCAGAAGTAAAGAGATTATGGTGCTCCCGAACACCCACTGCTTGGGACTGAAAACAGGGAATACTAAAATGGAGATCTTCGGCATATCATATTTCCTCAGAGTTGCCACCAATGTAATCACTTTGATCCTGGATATAATCAACACGGAGGCAGTGAACAGGAATGCCGGCAGCGAAGAAGTAAATTTCCTTCAGCGAGCTGGCTTCGGGGGGAGGTGCCTGGAGAAGGAGCTCAGGGGTCGTTTAACACACCTGAAGACCGTCATAGTGAGATCGTTCGTGGGTAGTGAAAATGAATTGGAGTTACTCAAGTGTTTGCTTAGGCACGGGGTCGTGTTGGAGAGGATGAGTCTCCTCTCTGCAAAACCCCGTTTGCAGTTCACGTCGGAGCAGCTCTTGGCAGATACGGTACAGGCTCTCCAGAGTTTCGGACAATCCTTCCCAAATGTGGAAATTTCCTTGTCCTAATATCCCAAAATTTGATTAGCCACAAGAATACCTGATCATCCTAAGGTTTAACAGTCTTTCATTACAGTCGATGTATAACCATACGTTACATTAATTACCTCGTTAGCTACGGAGTTGGATTTCGAGCAAAGGAATGTAAAATCATTACACAACTCGGTCTCTTACAAGGTCTCTCTTTCAGTAATGAAACAAACAGTTAACTCAGCCACGATCATTTACAGCTTACAAATAATAGCCTAGAACCAGCACGCAACACTCAGGACACACATGTTAACCGGGGCCAACTTTAGGAATGTCATAGTGCTCACTCATATTTGCCAAATACTGGTTGAAGTCCTGAATTCGGTCTCGATGTGACTTGTTCGCATTTTTTGCCAGCCGATGCATTTCAATCCTCCTTTTTTGTTCAATGTATCGCCTCTCAGCAGGTGTGAGATTATCGTCACAGGGTGGTTGAGGTGTTTCATCTCCTAACTTGTCAATTTCATGTTCATCCTCAGCTTGGCCCTTCTCCCCTCCCTCATTGTCACCTAGTAGTGAGCACAGTCAATAACAAAGAAAATCATTCCTGCTAGTCGTCCCCACCAAAACAAGAGGGTGGTTAAACATCCAACCCCAAACCAAGCTCGAAATTTAATTTTACTGGATGCTGCTTACTCTAATAAGAAGTAAGAAGATGATTATATAACACATTATATTGAATAAAAGAATACTAATGATTCAAGATTGCCGAGTTCTGCAAATTGCCCTGCCAGAAAGGTAACTGTTCAAGCACAATTTTACGTCAGGCACCACCAACTCAGTTTCCCAGGAAACAAATTTAACAAAGGAAAATAAGGATAAGCTGAAATAATAATAGTATGTCCTTTTACACCTCAATATTGTCCTCATTGGTATGCTATTCAAGCACGTCCAAGCCTCATATAGTACCCCTTCAAGTTGAGGACCCCAACCCATTTTTTCTTGTGGAAGATTCATTTCTAAACTCAAAATACATTTGACAATCAAACATGATAGAATATAATCTATCAGAATCTCATCCCGCTGCAGCTGCACTTGCTGCAAATCTTAAAAAAGTTGTTGTTCTCAAAGTTTAAGAACCATTTATTGGTGATAGGACTCTACAATTAGTTGCTAGATAGCACCTTTCATGATAATAGCTTCAGTGCAGTTTTTGTTCATCATCGGAAATGTCGAAAAGGAGAATAACAACATTCCAAGCTGGTTGGAGAAAGAAAAAAACTAAGCTGAGAGAAAAACACCTGGGTCCTATGGGCATTGACAAGGAGAATTACATAGAAAAACAAAATAACTCGCTAGCCCTACAAGAAGCATGTCTACTAAATCTTACAGCTGGCAGCTACAGATCAAACAACTCCCAAAATCAGGCAGATAACAATAAAATTTTAATGTTGATTTGTTTATGGTTCTGTCAAACTAATCAGTTGTGGGCATGTAAGCATGAAAAGGACAAACTTAAAGGGAACAAAAATACTCAGTGAAGAAGTACAGTTCTCAAGCTGCAATAAGATCTTATAAAACCACATAGAATCCTTCAAGCACAACTGAAATCCAGGTGGAGCACTTATTTCATTAAATTAAAGAAAGCCCTTTCAAGAATCAACTAGTATCTTATAAGATCAATCAGTAGTTGCACTCCGATATTATAAATAAAAACCTATAGCAAAACTAAAGTGCAAAATTTGTATATTCCATGAGTGGTGTTACTACATCCCCAATACTTCTCCAGTTCAATCAGCATAACCTAATTGAATTCCTCATGGAACCTATAATTTTTGCATATCATCCACAAGAACTTGCATAATCTTGTTGAAAGGTGTTCACTAAATGAAAGGCACCACACCCAAACTATATCTAATTGCACTTATGTTCCAGTCACTATCATTTTGAATTGCCATGCAAATGGTTCTACATGTGGGAGTATTCACTTAATACCTTTGAAAAAAATAATTAGAACATGAGATAATCATGTATACAATATAAAAAAATAAATATCAGAGTGGCTATAAGTATAAGACCAAGACATGCACATAAAAAAAAAAAAGCAGACAAAGCCGCATCAAGAACAAAAAAAAGATATGATACCTTTCAAAAGCGCATCTTCTGTTATTTGAGACATCCTCTCATGCTGATGATTGTTTTTCTTCTTCTTCTTCTTCTTTATAACTCCACCAGCCACATCCAAAGCTTTTCCTTTAAGCTTCAGTTTCCCCCCTACAACATTTTCATATTCTGACATGCTTTCTGCAAATTAAATAAGTAAAGTCAAAGAATGCAGAGGGCTTAGAAAAGGTATGCAAACGAGACAAATAAGCATTTGTAAAACCAGATTGGATGCATCATTCTCCATTTATGTACATTTCAATGTAAAAGTCAGTTCACTAAGACAAGAAAGAAAAACCTATAAAGCAACTAATATGATGCTATACACAAATGTACACAAGAATGAATAAAGAGACAACTAATACAAAACGGAAACACACTAAAGCCAGCCATGACAAAGCAATGATGGTTTTGTACCTCAGTCGTTCTTAATAATCCTTAAGCAAGAAAACCCAAGTGGCATATGTATCTTAAATTTCACTAGAAGTAACAATACACTATCCACATTCCGTCCAGGCTTGCAGCTTACAAATTATTACCGGTAATTTACTGGTGCAATCTTGACCTAAACTAAAAAATGGATCACCTCTCTTTTGTTCTTGGACAGCTATATAGTACTGTTTCTACATGGGCATCACTAGACACCCATCTGTCCAATTATATTTTGGTAATTCACAAGTCACCTTGACGTAATCAAAGAAGAGACCGTTTAAGTAAAACTCACCCATGTGCACAAAACCTGCCTTCTTAGTGAAGAGCTCAGGCACTAAATCACGAATGCCCTTTACGAATCCAAAACAACATAAAAAGCAGTAAAATCATTTTTTTTAAAACTATTACCCAGTAAATTAAATATCCAGTATTCTAAAACTTGGTTATACTAGAATCAGCGAACAACATATATACTGAAAATCAAAGCGGCCTAAACTCTAACTTCCCGCAGAATAGATTTAAGAGTCGAACGATGCATAGGTACCTCCGGAGACGATGAACAGAAGGAAACCGGAGCCAAGCTTCTCCCTTCCTGAGCCCGTCAAAGATGTTCTCGCTCACAAACAAAGACCCTCGTTGCCCCCGTCAAAGATAATCGTACCCCAGGAGGGATCCGTCAATCGGATTTCTAAAAGCTGAGAAAAAGTATGTTAACCTACAGCAGGGTTTCCTTTTATATCGCGAGCGCAGGCGGAGACCCAGTATGACAACGGAATAACGAAGAGAAGGAAGTAAAGGGGATGGGATATCTCGTTGCGTCTAGGTCACAAGCTGATATAGCACAAAATATAAGATTATAGCGTTTTGTCTTTTAGAATCCGACGCTAATGGGTGAATAGAAACAAGAAAACGAGACGGTATTAATTGGGTTTGGAATGGGAACGAAGGAGATCTGAGTTTAAAAAAAACCAATATTCCAAAATTATGATTCTGATAAAATAAAAAAAATAAAAATGAGTGTAATTTTAAAGGGTTGGGTTGGTTTAGATATTAGGCAAGTCTTAGCAACTACCATCTACACAAAATTATATAATTAAAATTACTGGATAAACAAACTATATTTGGCATGGCCAAAGAGTCGTTAATTTTGTATAAAACTAGCAAAGAAGCCTGTCTTATAGACATGCACATGAATAATATAATATATTCTAAGATAAAAAAGTGTATTAAAATGGGATGATATCATGATACCATTATTGGAGAAACACTTTTTCATTTGACAATATTAAATAAATATATGGTTTTCCTTCTTCTCTTTATAGATTCAGATCACATTAATCTCTTACTGATTACTCCATTTGTCATGCACCACAAAACCAATATTACTGCCCCCATTCTAAAAATTTTGGCCTAAGCTATTTCGACAAAATTGAATATAATCCACTGCTTTGGGTGTTTCAAGTTGTTTCAACTTAATTAAACAAGAATTATTTAGAACAAAATAAAATAGAGTTTAATTATAGAAGTTCAAAAAGTTTATTGTGGAGATTAATTATTATTTTTTAAATGGTGAGTCTTGCTCTTTTATTTCTGATAAGTAATCATACAAATCAATTAATACAATTTGTAAAATAAATACAATCTTGATAAGCTTACAATTATGATGATAGGCTATACATATTAACACTTAGGAAAGTGGGATGTTATTGCCTATTGCAATTACAGGTTTATTAACTCCTTTAGCTAAGTAGTCGGCTATATGATTAGCTGATCTTGGAGTAGAGTTCAAGGAGATGTTCCAATCCTTGGTGATTTCCAAGAGTTCATCAATGATATGCTTTATCTTCCAAGGGATGTTGATAGCTTTTTTGGCCCATCCAATAGTTAATGTGGAGTTTCCCTTCAATAACTAATGGACAGGTCGACAATGTGGATAATATCTTGACTCCTTCTAGTAGCCCTGTGATTTCAGCTTCATTGGATGTTGTTATTCCCATTGGTCCTGAGTAGACCATTATGATCTAACATTCGTTTCCTCTAATAATTCCTCCATAACCTATTGGCCCTGGGTTACCTTTTGATGAACCATCAAAGTTTAACTTCAAACAACCTATTGGAGGGGGAACCCTTCCACCATAACTGGTGGTTTATGTTGTTTAAAATATATGATTTTTTGCCAATGTTTTCTTAGAACGACTTTGGTTTTTTGAGTTAGCAGTCCAAAAGAAGATATTTTGTATTGATTTAACCACTAGACTTCCAATCGAACCCGATTTGCCGTTGAAAGTTCTATCATTCCTTTCCACCCATATGGTCCCCAGGATGGCAGCCAAGGAGGCTATCCACATTATTTTCCCTACTTTAGGAAAGGGGCATGATGTTATGGATTAAAACAAATTAGCATAGGTTTTAAGCATGTTGTAATATACCCCAAACTTATGTAGAATGGAATCCTATAGTTTACTACTAATCTTGCAATGTATCAAAAGGTGATCAATTGTTTCTTCTTCTTGTCCACACATCTTACATAGTGAATTGACTACCATTTGTCCTCTTTTTGCTAGCTCATCACAAGTATCTTACTATGAGCAGCTGCCCATAGGAATTGTTGGATTCTTTTGGAGGTGGGTAGTCTCCAAACCAGATATGATGGGTGACTTGGGGTTGCTATGTTGGTTTGGGTCTTCATTTTATAATAGGAGGCAACCGAATATGTGCCTTAGGGACAAGGACTCCAGACTATCTCATCTTCACCTTCTTTTGCCACATATTTTTTCCATTTGATTTATAAGTTATGACTGTTTGATAATCTTCTTCTCAAATTAAGATTCCAATTGTTGTTATTGTTTTCTTTCAACTGATTAATCTTTGTCTGTTTGTTTCTTGCTATGGAGTAGATGTTTGGATATGCATCTTGGAGTGCTTAACCAACAATCTTCCCAAAATAGTACTCTAGTACAACTTCTTACATGAAATCTTATATGTTTCTCAAAAAATTTCTTTCCTTTTAGGATGGTCTTCCACCAAGGAGATGTGTTGCAGATAGACCCTTTAAGTAGCCAATTCAGAGGATTACTATCATATTTAGTTTCAATACTTTTTTTCCATAGGGCTTCTCTTTCAGTAGTGTATCTCTATATCCATTTTACTAGCATTGCTAGAATCTTTACTTGCATTCTTTTGATGCCTAATCCACCTGCTTCTTTTGGTTGACAAACTTTTTCCCATTTGACGAGTGGATATTTGAATTTATTTTGTGTTCCTCCCCAAAGGAATTTTCTTTGCATTGCTTCTTGTCTGTAGGAAATGTCACTCTCCTTGCTTGTGATAATAATTGTCCTTTCCATGAATCTAGCCTATTCCGACATTTCTCTATTATGGGATGCAATACTAATTTAGTTGTTCTACCTATATGGAGTGGAAATCCCAAATATGAGGTAGAGAGTGAAAGACGGTTGCACCACAATATAGTCATCATCACTTTCTGGTCCAACTCATCAGTGTTGACTGGTATCAGCTCGGATTTATTCCAATTTATATTGTCCAGAAAATAATTCATACAGTCCCAGCAAGACCTTAACTGAAATTGTCTGGTCAGGTGCTCCACCGCATAATACTATTGTATCATCAGCAAATTGTAATAGTGGGATTTGAATCTGGTCTTTGATTTTGAAGCCCGAAATCCAACTATTTTCTTGACTTTTGTACATTAGAGTACGTAGTGCTTCACCAACAATGAGATAAAGTAAGGGGTGCATGGGTTGGCTTGTCTTAATCCTCTTTGACTAGGGAAATATCCTTTTGCTGTGCCATTTATTAGTAGTGGAAATTTTGCCGAGGTGATGCAACTAAGTATCCATTTTTTCCATCTTGTTAGAAAATTTGTTCTCTTCATCACGTCTTCTAAAAAATTCCAGTTTACCTTGTCGAAGGATTTTTCAAAATCTAATTTCAGCACTACTCCCTTTTGTCCATTTTGTTTGTAATGATGCATCAATTAATGCACCATAAGTGACGAATCAAGGATTTGTCTGCCTTTAATGAATGGAGATTGGTTTCCACTAATTATTTCAGGCAATGCCTCTTGTAGTCTATTTTCTAGGACTTTTGCAATTAACTTATAATGGCTTGAGAGGAGGTTGATTGGTCTGAAGTGGCCTACCTCATTTGTTCCATCTTTTTTGGGGATTAGTGTTATGAATGTAGATCCCATACTTTTAGCTGTGAGGCCTTGTTCATAAAATTCAGTGAACATGTTATAGATGTTTTCTTTTATGTAGTCCCAACCTTCTTTATATGTAAATATGTCTGGTCCAGGGGATTTATCTGAGGGAAGGGAGTTTATAGCTATTTTAATTTCCTCAAGTGAGAAAGGTTTCTCAAGTTTATTTCTCGTTTCAGGTGAGAGTTGTTTCAAGGGAAAGTTAGACGGAAATGACCAGATAGGGTTTTCATCACTATATAAATTAGAGAAGTGATTAATAAATTCTTTGGTAATTTTGTCCTTATCCTATGTTAATTCCCCTTGCACTTTTAGAGCAGAAATTCTGTGTTTTTTGCTTAGGGCTCAGGCTATTGGGCGGAAAACTTTAGTATTTCTATCTCCTTCTTTAAGCTATTTGTACCTAGCTCTTTGTTTCCAAAAGATCCTTTCTTGAACATCTCTTTTTTCGTATTCCTCCTTTAGTGTATCTCTTACTAGATGGTCTACTATAGATAAATTACCTCGTAGCTCCTCTTCATCATCATAATACTTGATTTTCTCTAGTAAGTGGTTCTTCTCCTTTTCAAAGTCATATTTTCTGAGGCCTGTCTATTGCTTCATTCTGGATTTAAGGAATTTTAGTTTTTGACTGAATCTAAGGCATGCTGAGCCAACCGTTGTTGTCTTAGTCCACCAACTTTTTAAAAGGGATTTGAACTTTGATTCTAATAGCCAGCTTTCTTCAAACCTAAAAGGTTTAGTGCTCCAGGTTTGAGGAGAAGTTTCTAAAAGTATTGGCGTATGATCTGATGTAGGTCTGGAGAGCATACGTCCTATTGTATTTCCATGGAGATCGATCCAAACTTGATTTACAAGGAATCTGTCTAATTTAGCTAGGGTCGGTTGAATTCTACGATTTGTCCATGTGTATTCTGCCCCTGCCAATGATGGTTCTATAAGAAAGAGATCAAATATAAATTCTTCAAAATTTCTCATAGCAAGTGTGATTTTATTGCTTCCTCTTTTTTTTTTTCATTGCATCTTCTTATGACTTTAAAATCTCCTCCTACTATCCGAGGCACATCCCATAAATTAATGATTGCCATTTATTCTGTCCTGAAGTTTTGTCTTTGGAAATTATCATTAGGACCATATATGGACAGAGCTGCCCAAATCATTCCATCTTGTCTTGATCGAAATTTTGCAGCTAGACAAAACTCACCCTCTTCTGAATCTATTAGCTCAAATTCTCTATCATCCCAAAAAATCAGGATGCCCCCTGAAGAGCCATTGGCTGGTGATGCCACCTACTTCGGTTTTCTTTCGTACCAAATATCTCTAGCAGTGCTAGGTTCAATCAGGCCTAATTTTGATTCTGGCCACTTGCACTTTGTATTTTTTCAAAGTCTCTCTAATTATAGCTTTTTCCCAGCTTAATCCCAAACCACGCACATTCCAAGACATGATTATCATTGACTAAGTTTTCTTTCAAATTCCTCTTCTAGAGCTGGTTTCTGTTTTGAATCACCATTACGGGCTGCATAGTATTCTTCCAAATGAATGTTTAAAAATTCACCCAACTCTCTTACTCTGTTTTCAATCACTGTTTCAATTCTTCTTTCAATTTCTTCCATGGAATCAACCTTCTTGAATCATCTTCTTGTGCAGGTATATTTCAATTTTTCGTTTAATCTTTGGCTTTTTCCTATAGAAAAAGGAGAAGACGAATTTCTGGTGTTTACGCAGCTGGGAGAGCCTGGTCTGTTGAAGAAGACGACGCATCGTTCTCCACGTCGCGAGGCATGCTTGGTTCGACTGAGTTAACTTGGTCTGGTTCAACTCGATCTAGTTCAACTCGGTCTAGTTCATCTCGGTCTGGTTCAACTCAGTCACTTTGTACTGGTTCAACTTAGTTCGCCTCGCCCATTGTTTCCAAGTCAACTTGGTCTTCTTGACAACATATAGGGTTTCCTAACTCTTCCTCAGCAATGTTTGCTTCATTAAATGCGTGTCCGTATTCTTCAGCAGCAACGTTCGGGTCATTAATTAGTTCGATTTACCATATTTGGGGAGAGAATCCCGTTATCAATTGGCAAGGTCTTTTCAGCTTCCTCGTTTGGCGAGCTTGTTTCCATCACCGGCTCCAGCAAGATTCCGGCGAGCACCAGGGGGGAGCTTCTGACCAGTTCTCCAAATCTTCCTCATTTTGATTTTTCTTTTTTCTTTTGGGGATCTTTTCTCCATATTCACCTTTGGATTCTTCTTTCGGATTTCTTCTTTGATTTTCACCTGATACAAATAGTCGTCTACTATAATCGGGATCTCAAGCTCACAAAGGATTTTGAGATCTTGATTTTGGCACGGAGGGTATCGTTCGCCTTTGAGGCATGCTTCATCAATCTCCGTGATGATTCCCGCAAGACTTAGTATTGCACTGAAAATATCTTCACACAGTGGAATGCCCTTCATCGAGACCCATTTTTCTTACTTGTTTGAATTGAGTCCAGGACTCCATTCTTGTATTTTGGTGAAGATGTCTCCAGTTAGTTCGTTTTTTAGAGTAAGGATTCGACGAACTTCTTTTGAAGATTCTAGCTTTATTAACCACAGATTTTTTCCCATTTTTCGTAGGGAAGAAAGAGTTGTCAGCCTCCAAGATGATCTTCTAATATCTTGGAGATCAATTGGTTTCCACCCATTTCTTGCGTAGCCAACCAAACAGTTTTATAAAGTTTTATTTTGTGCTCTTGTGAATGTTGGGTCTATCTTCAAAGTTGGTTGTCCATTTTTGAAATCCATCTCGAAAGGAGCAGACTTTGGAGGGGCCGATGGTTTCTAAGCAATCCGGACAAGGGCTTCTCTATAATCTCTTCTAATTGGCGTATGGACTCTTTCCTCTTCCTGCAAATTTGGAATTTCTCTTGAATTCGAGGAGGCAAAAATAATTTTTTTCTTCACTTCCTCTAAAATGGACAAAAGAAATCAAAAGTGAAATAAATTGAAGAGGGTGGCAGCGGAATAAAAAATTTCAGAACCATAATATACATCCTTGAAACTGTTATTTCGTCAAGTCAATTGCAATAGAAAGTCACATATATCAAAGACAGAATAGAGATTTAAACAAAAAAAAGTGCATTAAATTTCATAATGCCAAACAAAGAGCAGAAAATGAAAAATGGACACTTTGAAGGAATATAAACGATCATTGAAGGGGCCTGATCGTTCAAATCAAAACTTTAGTCTACTCGGCATCAACAAAAGTCTCACCTGGTGGTCAAATAAAATTTAGGCTATGAGAAAAACATGAGTCAAAACAATTTAAAACATAGACACTTTGAAATAATTGTATATTCCATCAAAGAAGCTATTCACTGGTACTGCAACTTCATCTATCAAAACTTTGAAGGAATATATAATTATTAAAAAAAATTAACATTAATGAAAAGTGTATTGACTTTACCCACTTACCCAATTTTCTATCACAATTTACTAGAATTATAACAAATATTCTTACCCAATTACATATGATTCTTATTTCATTTCAAGGCATAATCCCATGTAACAACTTGACTCACTACATAAATGATAAAAATTCCAATAAAATATAAACAAACATAATATCTGCATCAAGTTTGACGAACAAAGCTATTTCAAAACCTGAGGAAATAAAGGGGAGAGAGAAAGGGGTCGTGGAATCTAATGAAAATCCTCTGCTGCTGCTGTGGAAGTTTTAAAACGCTGATAAGAACTCGTTAAGCAGTTTAACCCCTTTTAACTCTTTCTTTACAAACTTGTTTAAAATTCACAAAGAAGAAATACTGATAGAAATGTACTAGCCAATCTAGGGGTTCTATGGGAATGTATGAGTGAGAGCAAACCATCCCACGACAAAGCTTCAAAGAGAATCATACAAAGAAAAAGAAAGAGAAACGTCGTCAAGTATAGAAAGAGAAACGTCGTCAAGTATAGGAGAAAACAGATGAATGGATCTAAATATGGATACTCGTACTCCTGAGCGCAAGATACTGGCTTTGCTTGGAATTTTTATTTATGAAACATATGAGCGTTTCCACTTTATAAGTACATCAAGTTAGTCTAAGTTCCTCACTAGGGTCCAATTAACAAACAAACTTGTATATACTGTTAGCTTTCATATTTTTGGCGTGAAGACCCATGCAAACTTGCAACTGGCCTTAGTTCTAGTCAACTACAAGTGAATAACCATCTCCAAAGGACCATCAACAAGTAAATGAATCCTTATGCTTACATTTTCTTATTTAATAAGCAGCTATGCTTGACAATCAGATGATGTAGACGAGCTCAGAATAAAAAATGAACAATGGGAAAAGACCTACAATGAAATTGTGGAAAAAGACCTACAAGAATCCCGAAGTACTTGAACAGAACTCAAGCCCCAATGAGCATTCACGTCACGTCAGCTTCAAAGGCTACAACTACCATAGCATGTCAAATCACAGGAAGTACAAGATGAGATTGTGGCTTGATAACAATCTAAGGACTTGTTCATGCAAATTCTTTCTTCTAACTTGAATCGTTGTATCATCTTGTGGCAGAAAATTAAACATTTTTTTAAAGTTGTTTTTCATTGATGTTTTTAAAGAATTACAGGGTATGATCCCAACTAGGCTGATACACGAGAAGCTTAGGGTGACACAACAAGAAGCATTTGCTGATGCACCCCTTGCTTAACAAGAGAATTAGCGCGACCATTCGTGCTTCTTAACATATGGGACCAAGAAATTACAAAGCTGGTGTAAGTACAAAGTTCATTAAAGAGGAAACGAAATCTCCATGGAGGCTTTGACTCGCTGGAACCCCAAGATAAAACCACCTTGAATCCCCTTCTACATTGAGATTACAGCCCAATCCCAAACCAGCAAAACATTTAAGACCTTGCAAGAGACTAAGAGCTTCAGCAGTAGTTGAATCATTAACCCCAATTGGCCTAGAATAAGTTAGAAGAACTTCCCCTGAAGAATCTCCGATAATTCCACCGATGCCAGCAAGGCCAGGATTACCGAGTGAGGATCCATCGAAATTTAGCTTATAAGTAGAGGTAGATGGAGGCTGCCAAACTAGACTTGATTAGAAGTGCCAACACAAGCATGCTCGGCCCATGACTTCCAAATGGTACTAGCATCAACCCTATGAAAACAATTTTGAAGTTTGAGCCATTCCACAATAGAGTGAAGAGTAGAATAGGCTACACATCTCCAATGTTTTTCCTGCCCATAAAAAATCCTCCTATTCCTTTCTTTCCAAAGGAACCAAGGAATAAATCCTACACAACACTTAAACATGAGTCTCCCTTTCTCCTTCAATCCCAATGAGCTAGTCATTGATGCAATACTAATCATATCATGAGGTAAAGCAAATTCAGTCCCAAATAAGCTGAGAATCAGCATCCAGACCTTCCAGCTATATGAGCAGTGAATCAAAACATGGTCAATTGTCTCAGGTACATCTTGACACAAAGGACAAAGACTTGAAGCAATGTGCATTCCCCTCCTCTGAAGTAGATCTCTGGTGGGCAATCTTACAATTCTTTGAAAAGCGCAGTCTAAATATCCAGCTGACACCTTACAATCATGCTAAACTGCAGCAAATCTTTTCTTAAACAAGTTCTTAAGATCAGTCTAGGTTAAGCTGAATAAATTTCACAAAAACATGAAAAAGAGAAACCAATGATGTATCGATGGTCCCTGAAAACACCTTTAGCAAACCAGTTACAATTATCTCATTTTTGCTCCAGAAACAAATGATCGTTCAATTTATACCAAGACAGATATGGGTACCAATTTTGGTGTCATGACTCCCCAAATTTCTCAAGACATTGGATTCTGGGTTATAAATCCTTGTACTAAATCTTTAGGATTGATGATTGAAACTAAGTTGAAGGAAACCAAGTAGTACACTTCTAACTTCTTAAGTAAGACTAATTACTAGAATGACGTGTAGACCGTGAATGGACACTATTTTCTCTGCCTCATGCTCTCTCACTTCCACTTCTTCTTTTCCTATTTGCGTACCATTGTTTGATTTAGTATCTCCCCAATAGATGTCAGACTCATCCTACAAGTATATTATTTAATGGACAGGTATAGGTGGAGAAACCCATGCTCTTTTTAAGATACTGCCATAAGAAGCAGCAATTCGCTAGCTCTGTCATACAAAGTAATGTCAGGTCTTCTGTTCAATCCCCCAGTTTAATTTTGCATGTGCCACCAAAGCTATGCGACCATATTCATCTGTTGAACACATTCATATAATATAAATGGCAAACCATCCAAATGACAAGTTAAATCCAATTTAAAAAATGTAAAAAAAAAAAACTTACCTCCTGATGGATTTCCGAACACCAAACACTCCCTTCATCAAGGCACCCATATCTACAGATCGTTCACGCATAATCTCATCATGGTACATTTTGCTTCCAATTTCCATTATATCATCTTCCACTTCTTCCAATTTCTTGTCTATATTGAGTTCAATTTCACCCTTCCTTATCACAGTAACATTAAAACCATTGGCTTTGGTCTGTTGAAAGACTTCCTGCAAATATAGTGGGAAACATCAAAATAGGTTAAGCAAAGTACAAACGAAATTAAGAAAGAAATGCATAATAAAGCCCCAATGCAGGTAAACCAGATACGAATTATTATAGTACATAAAAAGTGAATAAAACTGCAAAATATGCAAATCCAGAAGAGGGTTACCTGCCACCTAAGAAATTAACACAGTACTTTTTTGGGGGAACAGTGATGTTTATTGATTCAAAAAAGACCCACATTAGAAAAAAAAGAGTCAAAATCCCGCTGACAGGAGAAAAAATAGAAAATATGAAAGTTTATATTACAAAGGGGTTATCCAAATATACAAGAAGTTGCAGAGATGCCTCTCAAGAAGTTCATCTGCCACTGAATTTCTATCTTAACAGCTAGCAAATGACAACAATTGAATCCCCCTCAACAACGGGAGGCTCAAATAGGTGATCAAACTATTTTTGTAGCCAAAGGAGTAATTCTAGCAATTGAGACTATGTACAGTCGAAAATACTCCAAGGAGCGTAGTAAAGTAGATGAACGCTTGAGAGTCATCTGTGGCACCACCACCTATAGGCATTGGATACCTTTTTATGCTGCCAGAAACATTTGGCATGGATATCCATTTTAAGCGGACAACCAAATAGAGATCTAAACCTGGACTCTGAGGAAGCTGCAGACATCCAGTTAGGCCCAATATAGAACTAGTCTGATTTCTGGGTTCTATGAATCTAAAATAAAAGATAATGAAATGTTTTCTAAAAAAATCCAATGAATTAAGCAATTCCTCCAATTTGAAAGTTCAAAGTTTCTCAATGCCTAGTTGACATAAACACAAGTCCACTTCTTGATATGCTCATGGCCAGTATTTTCGTAAGTTTTACAAACATAAGCTTGTTTTCCAAAGTGTTACCTACATAAGCTTGTTTTCCAAAGTATTACTAGCACAAATTCCTTTTCAAAGTGTTACTAGCGCAAATTCCTTTTCAAAGTGTTACTAATAAAGCACAAGTAGAATAGGAAAGTATCATAATGGCACTAACCCAGCCTTCCGTATCTCTCTTCCACAGAAACAAAAACTAATGCTCCGCTTTCTAATATAATTCAACAAGTGCTCCCAACATCTGGTATTCATCTATTCATGCAAGGACTTATCACCCATTCAACCAGCATATATACCATTCTCAGGTTACTTGAGTTGTATTTATTTATTCAAAATCACAACAATGAACAGCAGTAGATACTTTACCTTTGGGGGTTGGCCAACAACAAAAGCACTGCCATTTCCAAGCATCTCAAGATGAGCCTGTAAGATGTAGCAAAAGTTTTTTGAATCTGAAGGATCTTCAAAAGCAATGACATGGCGTGGCTTAGGGTCCAGTTCAAGATCTTGAGCCATCTCTAAGGCATAAAATCCAACGTTTTGGACACCGTCTTCTACTCTGTATAGTTCAATGCACTGCAAATAACAAATGAAACAACAGATAAAAACCCACACCAAACTGTACCTAGAAGTGCCAGGTTGGCTCTGGTTGGATCTAACTCTGACCCAGCCAAATCTACAAACTCTTCAACCTAATTTGTAACAGAATTAAATCTTCTCAATTTCTACACACTAGTCGGATCAGGAGAGGTCAACCTATGACAACTTCATATTGCAGGAAGAATTGTCAAAAAAAGTACCATTTTATATCACTTTACATACAAATATTTACGCAAATAATTGTACTCGTCAATATTAGGCATTACATATATGAAATTATCGGGTTCACCCAGTCTGACTATCCTCACCAAATCTAAACCCTATATTTTCTTAGCAACTTAAAAAGAACTGTTCAGTCGAAGACAGCCCTGAACTTTACCAAGATTTTGTTTTGGGAAAAATTCCTCACCAAGTTTTTGTCTTAGTCTTATTATAACTAGACATGGTTGATAACATGAATCTCCCTCCCTTCTGCTCTAGTACCCATTAGCTCAATTGTAAAAATGGTTTTCATTAGCCAAGACTTCACCAAGTATTGTCTTAAACTAATACAATATGTTTTGAAAAAGTAAATTAACATAATATTTACCAGTACGAAAGAAAGATCCAGCCACCAGAGATAATCTTCTTCCTTTTCTTCACTATATTCTCTATACTTGCTAACAACTGCTTGTGGGCCAAACATTTCCATCTCTTTTTTCAGCTTCTCCATTTTCTTCTCTATATATTTTCGCCTCCTTTTGGGAATACGTGTCATCAAATCAGCTGCTTCCTGTATTTCTTTATCAGTGATCCACCTATCCAGGTCCTTTCCAAACTCCTTCATTGTAGATTTAACTTCTGGATCTGTCTCAGCATTATAAACTTCAAGAAATCCTTGGGTCCATTTCTTAGTGTGTTCCCAATGCTCTTTTCCTTTTTTGTTGCCAGCTCTGGTAGTACCACTACTGCTCTCTATTACTGTTTTGGGAGGTTTTACATGTCGTAATTTTGTAGAACCATATGAAGAAGGTTGTCCAGGTGATTCTTTGTACACATTCACCACACCTTGATCCAACTCATGTAAACCTCCAACCTTTTGTGAGGATAGCTTTTGCTGGCCTTGGAGGTTCTTGAGAAATTCTGGATCTTTATCAACTGATGGACCTTTCCAGCGAGGTACAAATTTTTCTGGGGGATCATCCAAGCTAATACCATCTACAAAATTAATAAATGAAAAAGGTTAACTTATAGAAAGAACTTCAGGGTCTCAGTTCCTAAAAGCTAACACTAAAACATAAAACTTGAAGCATGAATCAATGGAATGAGGACAGATGCCATGATGCACAATACCTGCTCCATAGTCCAGATTTTCCACCCTAGAATGGATCCACTTATGCAAATTAGCCAGCTTAGAATTCTTTCTCTCAGTTTCTTCCTCAAGACCCTTAAAGAATGCATTCTTATCCTCAGGATCCATCATGTGGAATGGGTCACGCCCAGAAAGCTCATTTTCTCGCACACGAAATACAATATCTCTGAGGCTTTCATCCTTCATCCATTCCAACTCATCAAGGTCTTCTCTAAGGGTATCTAAATCAGAAGCCAAACTTGGGTTTTCCTGTGCAGTCTCTTTTGCGGAAAGGTAATTCCCTTTGAAACCTTCTCCTATTTTCTTAATTATAGGCCCAAATTCCTCAAAATTTTCCTCAAGCCAACTCTGGCTTGTTTTTTGTGGTTTATCACTTTGAAAGCTACTTGTAGCAGAAGAATCCTCTGAGGAACACTTTAAATGCTTTGAAAGATTGGATGCATCATAATTTTTGTCAAAATCATTTTTGCATACAGATTCGTCATCTGGAGATGTTTCAGGTTGCTCAGTGCTGAGGAGGTTAAGAGAATCCTCTTCTCTGGGCATTGTACTTTTGGAAGTGGGACAAGCAGCATGGTTTAAATGAGGAAATTCGTCTTTTGTGTTCCCCCACCTGGTTACCTCATCCGGTTCTCCATTTGAATCTGTAGAATTTGCAAGAACATGAACTGAATTCCCATTATCTACACGAAACTCCTTTCTTTTTGAGAGGTACTCCCTTGCTTCTCTGACGGATTTTATTATTCTTGGTTTTGTTCTCACAGAACTTTCATATGAAGATGATGAATTGTCAATAAGGGGTTTGTGAAAATCCTTCTCTTCATAGACATTGAAGATAGCATTGCCTGCATCATTGGGATCATCAATGTCTTTCTCCTTGTCTAGATAACTATTGACACCTATGATCTTATTGGTCTCATTGAAACTGTTGTCCCCTAAGTCATTTAATTTTTTTCTATTACTCTGATTGTTCTCACAATCCAGAGTTGTTGTGCTTAAAACGCTGCTATTATTGTGCTCTTCACTGCTGACACTGTACTGAATTGCTGAGGAATCAATGTCTGGTTCATCATTTTTAAGTTGGGCCAATTCGAGAAGCTCATGTTCCCGAGCCTTCTTTGCCATCTCTTGAATTTCAAGGATTTTCTGACTATAATCAGGACAATTTTGGGATACCTTACTCGACCGATCTGATAATGTGCATTGCTCCATAGACAATTTTGCATGTAAAATGCTTCCCATGAGTTCATGCTTATCCAACTGAGGCCGCCTGGCTGTTCCACCCAAAGAATCGTGGTTATCCCACAGAATTTCCACATTACTGCTTTCCCTTTCTCTCTCCATCCTGACTTTCATTTTTCTTCTTAGCATTTCCTTTTCTTCCCTCGTCAATGGGATCTGCTCATTTCCAACCATAAAAAATTTCTTAACCACCCAAAACACAAGCCATCCACACAAGAATGCACTACCAACACGCGAGACTGAATCTCCCTTCAGATTAAATGAACGGGGCCACTCTATGGAGAAAGATTTTTTCCCCTGAGTCACAAACTTAACAATAGAGCTATTTTCTGGGATCTTAGAGCTGCCCATTTCAATCTCTCTGGCAACCACTTTCGCCCTTGATAGTTTTGATTTTACATTACCTAAGTCATGTTCTTCGACCTGCCGGAGCTTGAGAGACCAGGACTCAATATGACTTCTTTTAATGATTTCGTCCTCATCAATTACGACCCGTTCGATACTCCCACCAGTATCTTGATACACGGTAAAAATTGGCCTAGACCCAACTCCCCAATACTCAGCATCCTGCTTGTACTGCTCAACCCAATCTTCCAATTTACGCCAGAGTAGGGATTGACCAGAAAAAACTGACTTTGCCTCAGTTCCGACCTCGCTTCCACTTCTTTCACCACCCAAGTCACTGTTTATTTCCCAATTACCACCATTCTTATCCAATTGAAATTCTGGGTTCTGCTTAGGAAGGTTATTCAAATCAAGCTTCGGATGAAGAAGTTCTTTGTCGATACGTACCTGAACTTCCTCAACGAGTTTTTTCCTTAGCGAGTTACGTCGCGGTGAACCTCGTCCGAAACGTGCAAACACGCACGAAGCCCCGGGGCTGGAGTTGGGCGAAGTGAACTTACGGTGGAGATTGTATCGACTATGGTGACCGGATATTACAACTGAAGGGAAACGATACGCAGAGAAAGGACTCGGTCTAAAAGGTATAGCTGCAACAGAAAATTTAGGTGTGGATGAAAATGGCGTGTACAGAGCCTCCATCGAACTATACCCAGTTCATCACTGTTCGAAATTCAAACAACAGAAACAGAGCTTCCCAGGGAGACAGCCTCAAATATTAAATTGAAACGACGCGGGACTCGTGACCTTCTCTCCAGAAGACTAGGTAAACCTCGGCGAAGCAATTGAGGCGTCGTCCTAGTTCCAAACTTCCAAACCGGTGGTCCGACTGCGCCACTCTCTCTCTCTCTCTCGGGAGTTTTCTCGTTCCAGACGTGTCGGGGGCTACATTGGACACGAAACACAAATACTGTACAACCCCGGTTTTCCGATTCGCCGAGTCGACCAACGATAAAGCCAAGTCGACTGTAGTAAGCCCATGCCTTTTTCAATGTATGAAAATTAGAACTAGGGTTTGTTTGTAAAATGAAGTACAATCAGTACCAACAACTTTTTATTATATGTATACTTTGATAATTAGAACTGAATGCGAAACTTCGTCTCTGTTCGCCCGCTACTCAATCACAGTAACCGTGCCTTGAAAGCTTTTGGATCTTATCCATCCCATCAACCTCATCGATGTCCTGCGCGTAAACGTTCACCCCTCCCTGTCTTCTCTCTTGCCTCTCTTCCTTTACCATTCAGAATAGTCTCCAGGGCTTTCAAGCATGCATCATCTTTTGTAACGTTGTCAATTGAACGAGAAAAAAAGCCAAGGAACATCGCAGTCAAAGAACAAACTTATTGGGCGGCGGAGGAAACATTTAGGAGTAAAAACATAAACAAATAAGAGTAATGCTAACGGTACGTTACTGTAGCGTACCGTTAGCGTACAGTCTGTCGTGGCTGCCTTATGTGGCATCCACGTCAGAGCCCAGAGAAACCGGAACATTCAGTTTCCGGTTTTCTCAGCGGGAGGGAGGCCGGAGCGGGAGGGAGGCCGGAGCGGGAGGGAGGCCGGAACGGGAGCGAGGCCGGAGCGGGAGGGAGGCCGGAACGGGAGGGAGGCCGAGCTGAGGGTGGCCGATCCTGCGGGTGGGAGGCCGAGCTCACAGCGCCGCCGCCTCCCGCCCGGGGAGGGAGGCCGAGATCCCGCTGCCGCCTCCCCACCCGCGGGAGGGAGGCCGAGCTCCCAGCCGCCCCCACCCGCGGGAGGGAGGCCGAGATCCCGCTGCCTCCCCACCACCGAGAGGGAGGCCGAGCTCCCTGCCTCCCCCCCCACCGAGAGGGAGGCCGAGCTCCCGCCTCCTCCCCCACCCAGCGAGAGGAGGCCGAGCTCCCAGCGGCCGCCTCCCACCATGGGGGGGAGGCCGAGCTCCCAGCTGCCCTGCCGAGATGGAGGGAGGAGAGGAGGCCGTGGGAGGCTCGGCCCCTCCCTCCTCCGGCCTCCCTTCGAGAGGCCGAGCTCCCGCGCCCGGCCCGCATGCGGGAGAGGGAGGCCGTGGGAGGCTCGGCCCTCCTCCCGCTCCGGCCTCGCGAGTAGAGGCCGAGCTCCCATGCGCCCCGCCGAGAGGGAGGGAGGCCGAGCTCCCGTGCAGCCTGGCCCCGCCGAGCGAAGAGGGGAGGGGCGGCGAGGGGAGGGGCGGGCGAGGGGAGGGGGGCTAGACGGGCGGGCGGCGAGAGTGGGAGGGCGAGGCGGGAACTCGAGAGTGGGGAGGGGCGAGGGCGGAAAGCGAGAGGCGGAGGACGAGAGAGTGGCGGGCGGCAGATGGAAAACCGGAACCCTAAAGTTTCGGTTTTCTCGGATTCTGACGTGGAAGCCACATAGGGCATCCACGTCAGACTGTACGCTAACGGTACGCTACAGTAACGTACCGTTAGCATTATTCAACAAATAAATGTTAGCAGTTAATAACATGTCAGAATAAAAACATTTGATGCTAGAGAAAGCGGAAGAAGACAACATTCCTACAAAAACAGTAATCAAGATAGAAGACGAAGAATGGGAATGATAGAAATTAAGAAATTGAAGAAGATACATATTGAAGGATATACCTACAAAAGCAAAAATATAAAAAAACACTGGAAAAAAATGATGCGGAATAACATGGTTAATTTATTTCCCCTAATGAGTCATACTTTCATAAAACATAGTCATAATTAGGTAATAGTATAAAGATAATTATAGAAAGTATGGTCAGTGTATATACATATCTGCATATAATATTCATCATGCTGTGTCTTTGTAGATTCTAACATTCTATGTAATGGTTAGAAGTTAATTTCTAGGAAATTTTATGTTAGTAATTTTTTAATCTTATTATTTTTATTGATATACAATAATAAAAATAAAGTCATAAGATCTTTTAAATACACCAAGTCATTTTTAATATAGATAACAAGAGTGATGTATATTAATTAGATTCTACATTTTATTTTTAGATAATATTCCTTATAGATTCACTCTAGATATTCTTATTTGCATATTTTTCGAATCTAAAAGAATTAGATTTCCCAATCAGGCAATCTTTCATGTTCTTTGACAACGACAACAAATGTACTATTCAATTATGTGTCCCTCTTTCGGTCTCTTTCTCGATTCTCTCTTTCTCTCCTCTGTATCTCCTTTTCTCTTCAATTCTTCGGTCCTCTCTTTCTTTTGATACTCTCTTTCTTTTTGTTCTCTCCTTCTCTAAGTTCTCTTTTTCTCTCGGTTCTCTTTCTCTCGGTTTTCTTTCTCTCTCCTCTTTTTTTCTTTCGTTATCCACTTCTCCCTACAGTTCTCCCTTCCTTTCTTCTGTCATCTCTTTCTCTCTTTCACTCAGATTCTCTCTTGTTGATTCTCTCATTGCTTTTTCAATTTTTCCCTTTGGTAATATTTTCTGATTATTACCCATTTATTACCTGATTACCCCTCGAAAAAAGAGGTAATAAACGGAAACAGAAGAAACCAAAACTAATCGGAATCGGATGATAAACGGTAGATGGAACAATCAACAAAACGATAAGTGGAAGAGCCTTACCCGTTCCATTTATTACCCGTTTACATCCCCACGCAAAACTTTTCATGCTAGAATATCTTATTGAAGCATTTCTTGTTTTAAGAAAGGATTGAAAGAATGGTTTGTGAGTTAATACCTGGTTTGATGACAAACACTGTATTATTCAGTTTTAAATGTGTTATTTGTGGAAACTAGTTCAGAGTTAAAGGTTTCCATTGGGATAATAGTTGTTTATAACTTGTGTAAATTGTGTAATATTCTTAGTATAGTATATTTTGATCCTATGATATATTTTGTACAAAATTAACTTCAAAATTTAAGGAGTCAATTAGGAGAACTACTTGTATATAACATTTTTGCATGTAATGAGAATCAACGTGAATTCTTCCCTATTCCCTCTCTTTCTTTATGGTATCTTTTGGATGTAGTGAAAATCAACGTGAATTCTTCCCCTTTTCCTCTTTTTCTTTCTTTATGGTATCAGACCAGGGAAAATAAATCCTAAACTGATTTTTTTCACCTCTTTCTGTCTATGTGTGATCGAATACCATGGCTCAAAATAATGGTGACAGAGAGAATGGGAAGAAGAGGGTGGCTCTGGATTTGACCTCACCATTTTATTTGCATCCTTTTGATCATCCTAGCATAAAGATCTGCCTAGTAGTTTTGAAGGGAGAGAATTATCAAGAATAGGAGACTGATTTGCATAATGCCTTTTGTGCAAAAGGTAAACTAGGTTTCTTGGATAGAACTGTGACAAAACTGATGGATGATGCAAGCGAGATCAAGGGTTGATGAAGTGTTAACTCCCTGCTCATAGCCTGGATCTTTCAGTCTATCGAATTTTCTCTTTGCTCTACTCTTACTTACTATGATCTAGTAAAGGAGTTGTGAGACGATTTATGACAACGATTCTCCATTGGTAATGGACCTCGGATTCTTCAACTGAGGTCAAATTTGGCACGTTGCGCTCAAAACGGTCATCAGAGTGTTGTTGCATATTACGGGAATTTGAAGAAACTTTGGGATGAGTTGTCAACGTATATGATGAAGAGAGCTTGTACCTACGGCAATTGTGTGTGTGTCAATGGGCTGCTGATCCAAGGAACGTGAGGATGAACGTATTCATCAATTCTAGATGGGCTTGGATGATGATTTGTACGGAACACTTCGGTCTAAGGTTATTGCTCAAGACCCGCTTCCTCCATTGAACAAGGTGTATGCTCTTGTGGTTCAAGAGGAACGCCATAAAATGATGACAAAGGGGCGTGAGGCGCGATCAGAGGCAGTTGCTTTTGCTGTCCTCAACAGTCTATCTAACCATGGTGCAACGGGAGGATATGTTGAGAAGGTTGTTTGCTCGAGTTGTGGCAGGACCGTGCATAAGGTAAGTTCTTGTTTTAAAATTATTGGTTACCCAGATTGGCCGAATAATGGATGTGGGGACAACAAAAACACCGGAAAAGGCAAAGGTGTTGTTTCTGATTCCGGAGCAAGACATGGTCGTGGCAAAACTCCTGTTGGTGTGGCTAATGTTGCTCAATCCTCTGCATCCTCCTTCACTGCTCTTTCAGCCTTGACATCACAGGACCGAAATGTTACTAGCCCTACTTTGACAGACGATCAATGGGCTACATTCATGAATATGTCCAAGTCCTTAAGTAATAAATTTATTTCACATGAAAAAAATTGAGGGATAAGTTTTCTTCTCCATGGATTGTGGATATTGGGAATCTTATCATATGATTGAAGACAAAAGTCTTCGTGGATCTCTCAGATAAGTTTCCTTCTCCTATTGTGCTGCCTGATGGGACGCATATTAATGTTGTCCAAGAAAAGATCGTGTTCCTTGGTGAAAGTATGAAAATTAAACATGTTCAAATCATGAATATGTTCAAATCCTTAAGTAATAAATCTGCTTTACATGAAAAATTGACGAGTAAGTTTTTTTTTTCTCCATGGATTGTGGATATTGGGAATCTTATCATATGACGGAACACAAAAGTTTGTTCGTGGATCTCTCAGATAATTTTCCTTCTCCTATTGTGCTGCCTGATGGGATGCGTATTAATGTTGTCCAAGAAGGGACTGTGTTCCTCAGTGAAAGTATGAAAATTAAACATGTTTTATATGGTCCTCGGTTAACTTGCTACTTGATATCTTTTGCCCTATTGATCAAAGATTTAAATTGTGTAGTCACATTGACTGATAAGTTGTGTGATACTATATTGCACTTCGAGGATGGTGATTGGTGTGGGAGAGAGAGGGGTAGGGTCTATTGGCTTCGTTCGGTGGTGTCGAATGCTCATCTTTGTCACGCGACTGATGTAGACTTATCAAGTGTGGCATCGACACCTTGAGCATGCCTCTTCTCAGCTAGTTGGTCTTCTTCCTGGGGTTAGTAAATTGATTGTAGTAAACATAAAGTAGAGCCTTGCGATATTTTTTTTAAAGCCAAAGACTCTCGTGGATTTTTCCCTGTGAGATCTAATAATGTGGTTGAATTATTTCAGTTACTTCATTGTAATGTACGGGGTCCGTATAGTGTTCTTTCTTCTTATGGTGCTTCTTATTTCTTGACATTAGTTAATGATTATTCTCATGGAGTTTATGTTAATTTAATGGCTAATATGACAGAGGTTGCTAAATTGGTTAAGAATTTGTGTGCAATGACTCAACTCAATTCAATAAGAAGGTGAAACACATTCGCAGTGATAATGGGGTTGGATTTACATATTTGGGAAATTGTTTTGCTAAAAATGGTATTTTGTTTGAAACATCTTGTGTTGGTACCCTTCAACAAAATAGACAGGTTGAACGGAAACACCATCATATATTCTAAATGTTGCTTGTGCTCTTCGGTTTCCGGCAAACTTACCTATTGATTTTTGGGGTGAATGTATTCTTATGGGCCTTGGTTGGCCATCTTATTAATCGTACACCTACTTCTATTCTTTGCAACAAAACCCCATATGAAATTATTTTTGGACAAGTACCTTCCTATAATCAGCTCAAAATTTTTGGGTGTTTCGCTTTGCTTAAAAAATTCCTCATGACAGAAACAAGTTTGTTGCTTGTAGTCGGAAGTGCATATTTGTTGGGTATCCCAATGGGAAATGGGGTGGAGATTGTATGATCTTGAAACTAGGGAATAATTTAACTCTCTAGATAACTATGTTCTATGAAAATCACTTTCCCTATAGCAATATTTCCACCTCTTCTTCCATCTCTACTAATCCAACTCATCCTATGGCCTATGATATGGATTTTGTAACTCCAATCCCAAATGTTCCATCTTGTGATAAACTTGCCAAACCATTGACTAATGTGTTGTCAGCTTCTTGGTCGTCTCATGTAATGAGTGATTTTGATATGTTGGAACCACCTATTGTGACATCTTTTGATGGGACGACTGGTCTCTCTTATGTTCCTTTTAATACTATCTTCAAGCGCAGCTCTAGAGAGCGCCAATCATTAGTTTCAATGAGACTCTCGCCTATGGTTGTGAAGATTGTCTCTGTTCGTGTTTTTCTCGCAGTAGTTGTTGTTCGGGCTGGGAACTCCATCAAATGGACGTTCACAATGCTTTCATACACGGTGATCTTGCCAAGGAAGTTTATGTCTCTCCCACCTGATTTTTTTGGTGCTTCTCCTCGGAAGGTTTGCCGACTGCAGAAATTACTATATTGTCTATGTCAAGCACCTCGTAACTGGTTTTCTAAGCTTGTTTTTGCTTTAAAGTCCTTTGGATTCGTTCAATCCTATGCTGACTACTCATTTCTCTCTCTTGAACGGCAAGGTATCATCCTTCACGTCCTTGTGTATGTTGACGATTTGATTATTGTCGAAAATACTTTTGAGGTGCTTGCTTCCTTCAAAGCTTATTTAAGCATTTGTTTTCGCATGATAGATCAGGGTATGTTAAAGTACTTTATTGGCATTGAGATAGCTTGGGTCCAGAAGGTTTATTTCTTTCTCAACGTAAATATGTACTTGATATAATTTATGAAGCTAGTTTGCTTGGTGCAAAACCTTGTGATTTTCACATGGAACACAACCACTAGTTAGCTCTTGCTACAAATCCCGACTTTGCTCATCCAGATCTTTACAAAAGACTTGTTGGCCGATTAATCTACCTCACCATCACTTGCCCCAATCTCTATCATTCATGCTCTTGCCTATTTATGCAGAGTCCTAAAGAAACACATTGGAACGCGGTTCTTCTAGTTCTTCATTATGTAAAAGGTCATCTGGGGCAAGGTCTTATTCTTTTGAAGGATAACCCTTTACTTTTAATGCTTATTGTGATTCAGATTGGGCCACTTGTCCTTTGGCTCGTCGTTCTCTCACTAGCTATTTTATTATGTTGGGGGTTTCTCCTATTTCTTGGAAGACTAAGAAGCAACCGACTGTTTCTCACTCATATGCTGAGGCTAAATACCGTTCAATGGCTATTACCAGTTGTGAGCTCATTTGGCTCAAGTCTTTGCTTAAGTCTCTCGATGTTCAGCATTCGTTGCCTATGCATTTGTTTTATGATAGTCAAGCAACTCTCCACATTGCTGCAAATCCTATCTTCCACGAACGTATGAAGCATATCGAGATTGACTGCATTTTGCATGTGATCAGATTCAAGCCGGCAACATTACCACTTTTCATGTTTGGCACAAATTTACATCTAGCGGATATTTTTACAAAGGCTCTCGGAAAACAACAGTTTTGATTACTCTTTGGGAAGTTGGGAATTTGCAAACTTCTTGCTCCAACTTGAGAGGGCATATTGGGATCTTAGTTGTATATAACATGTGTAAATTGAATAATATTCTTAGTACAATATATTTGGATCCTAGGATATATTTTGTACATAATTAACTCCAAAACTTAAGGAGACGACTATGAGAACCACTTATATATAACCGTTTTGGATGTAATGAGAATCAACGTGAATTCTTCCCCTTTACCTCTTTCTCTTTCTTTAGTTGTTGTACCAGGTTTAAAAATTACACAAGAGATTGGAAGAGAATTTCTTAGATGGGGAGGTGTCAAATATTCTTCATAAATGTAATTAGCTAAGAATGGAGCTGAATGTAGATTTATTGGGATGCCTTCACTAGTCAAGAGTTGATTTGAGTCACTAAACTGTACAGTCTTTATAGTGCATACGAGAAATGTTTCTCCCATTCACATCTTGGGTGGTGCTTTGGTGGTGCTAATCAAGTGCCTTTGACATATATACAAGATTCTAATAAAATAAACACCAATATCAATTTTAATATTATTTGATATTCGATTTACTTACAAAGACAAAATATGCTATTAAAAGTGCCTCAAACCAGGGATGTAGACGGTAACCAATTAGCCGTTTATTGTCATGGAACAACTCGAAAAAAAATATTTATTTCCAATTACCGTTCATTTGTTTACTATTCTACCAATTAATAAATGAAATGGAAACTGAAATAGCTCTTTCAAATCCTTTTTACCCGATTACCGTTTCAATAAAGGTAATATGGTAAATTCTACCCACTTAGTCTAATAGTAAATATCCAATTTTTCATATTCATAACCTAATATTCTTCCAAATGGTTTTTATTACCTGTGGTAAAAAATTGTAAACGAGTTTTAAAATGTTGAGGGAATTTTAAATATTTTCAAAAATTTTTAATTGGTACAGGTCAATCTCTATTGATTTATAATCTCATAGATCATACATCATAATTTATGTAATAGTACAATCATAAATAGTATGACTAATAGTATTAGGATAAACATCACATGTATATGTATGTATGTATATATATGTAATATTCTTCTTGATATGTTGATTCAAAAATTCTATATAATCATCAGAGGTTAATCTCCAGTGAATTTAAGTTAATAATCTTATTATTAGACTATTTTATTTATTTAATGAGAAAAAATAAAATCAAACTGTATTAGAAATAATAAAATCAATAATATTTCAATTATCAGATCTGTTTAAATAAATGTAACATGCAAAACAGATATTCATAATGCTTAGAAATCTCTAACAAGTTAACTTTAACTATCTTAACAAGAAATTAGATTTTTATGTAGTTATTAGATACTACGTTTAGGAGTAAAGTGTATTGAATTTAATTATACAAAATATATCTTATTTGAAATACTTTATCTTTGGCAGATGGCGAATTGACAATACACACAGAGAAAATGAATATTTAAAATAAATAAAGAAAAGTGAAAACATAAACGACCAAATTGTGTCCAATGTCCAAATAAAAAACCATACTGGTAACTTTTACATAAACTCGAATGACCCCTTGAGAATGTTTTATTTCTTTTTTACCTTACCTAAATCCGTTAACCTTCCCGAATCACCCACTCCTTCGACTTACGGTAGCTGCAAACACGAGGCTCTCTTAAAATGACGACATTACCAACAATGACAGTAATGTCGTCTCGTTTCCCGCCAAACATGGGGCCGACGTGACTTTTACCGTCTTCGCGACGTGCCTTACTGAAAGGAGTGTCGCACGTTTTATCCAGGGACGCCAGCCGAGCAGCTTCGGCCAGATTGGCAGAAACTATCCACGGATTCAGATTATTTCTCTTTCCGTCCATCGTAATTTTCAAGATCGCGTCCTCGAAGAGGTTATGAAACATCCCGTCCGTTGCTGCAACAATTACGTCGCCTTCTTCTACAGAAACCTTCACCTTCTGAAGAAGAACTAATTATCAGTTAAATATGACTTTCACTTTTCTATTTCATAGATGCTAAAGATCTAACAGAACCAAGATTTATTACCTCTTCAATTTGCGGCCACGATCTTACCCAAAGAGGCGGCCAAGAACTGTCTACATAATCAAGCGATACGTGAGAAGCAAGTACCAGCCGGGAACGGTAGGCCACTTCGCCGTTTCTGATCACCAAGAATCCACAATTACCGATCTTGGATGCAATAATTTCCTGCCAATAAATAAAAGCAACAAAATATTAACTTATTACAGGAAAATACTGCACCTCTGCAATGTACCTATCCGATGTACAAACAAATCTGAAAAATAAAACTACCTAAGATTTATCGTATAGAATTTATGATTTTAAAAAGATATAAAGTACTTTTTTTAAGTATTTCAGATTGGCTAGTATGGGTACTGCACGTAGAAGTGTCTAACATATTTTATTTTGGGGTTCTACTTAGTGACGTGACAACGTTGCCAGCTGTCCACGTAAAAGAATATTTGGGATTTAAAGTTTACCCATAAAATAAGTAAATAATATTTTATTCAAAAATATCTCTTAGTTTATCTCCTCCGGTTTATTTCTTATTGGAGGAGATAAACTGGGAGATAAAATCAACAAGATTTTAAATAATGCAATATTAATGATTATTCTATATCAAAACTGTAAGAAAAGACTAAGTAGTCACTAATTACGTTTCCCTGGAGTGCCAAAATACAGACCGCGGATCCTCCTATCACCTCAGTCAGGCCAACGGATTTCTTGAGGATCACCGAAGGCCAATCATCCTCGCTACTGGGTTCCTCTAGTTCGGCGATCTTCAATGCATTAAACATTATGGATTGCGAGTAAACATTGACGTCTCTTTCAATGCTGACACAACCATCAGCAACTCCAAAGATGTCCTTGGTTGGACAAACGAAGTGAGCATCTCTTTGATGGAACCCTGAATTAGTATTGCAAATGTAACACGATCCAAGCTCCAAAGACGCCCTGGAGAACATTAATATGAGAAAATAGTTCAATCATCAGCTTGACCCGTATTTTCCTTCAAATTTCCAAATTGTAAAATGCTTAAATAATCAAATCTAAAAATATTTAATAATCGAACCTGGCGAATGTTGTCTTGAAGAACCCACGGAACTTTCGAAAATAGTCCATAACTCTCGACATCTCGTGGGGCTTCGTCGGCCCCAACGTCCCAGGCAGAACTTGGGAATCCGAATTGGAGTCTGATTCCTCCATCATCCGCTCTGCAGATGAGGAGTATTGGTATCTCAGATAATTTCCTGTTCCTCTGCTAACAGAGCTCATCTGATCAATTACTCTCATAACCAAGAGATTACTCAAATGAGTAGTGTTCATCAGTTGATTTGACAGTGAAAACAATAAGTGCTTTCCACTGGGCAAATCATGCCAGAGCATGTCTCTCTGTAGGAAATAACTGCTAAGGAAGCTTTTAGGAATCACCCAAGACATCATGCTGGTGCCAGATGGAGTTTAGTCGTATCCCGAGTTCAAACCAGACAAATAAAATTTAGTATTTACGGGAAAGAAAAAGGACACAGGAGACAATAAAGTGCTTTGATGTAAAAACAGGGGAAGATCGAAGAGAGAAAGATGTCAGACTCCACGCAGAAGTGAAGAAAAAAGGGAAATGAAAAGAAAAAGGTCTTAAATAATAAAGCAGAATTAATCCATGTCTAGTAGCATATCGTTCACACACATATCTTGTTGCAAGGAAATAGGAAAAGACATTCCAATTCAACTCTTACCTCAGTCAAGTGGAGATGTAAGGGGAAGTTCTTAATCTCCACAATCTTTGAATCTCCTGCTGTTTTACTGCAAAATCAAATAAAATACATGTGAATCATAGGTACGGTCTTTCCAGGAAAACAAAGGAAAAACTTGCGCTTTGCTAAGGTACTTGAGTGTCACGTAATCAGCTGAGGTTCTGGAATGCTAAAATCTCGCTATGGAAACTCTTATTCTTCCGCATTTGTACCAATGAATATCAAGCAAGCTTTCCACAGAAAAATAGCAAGAATGACCATAAACTTAACACGGCTTGGTCTCGATGTAAAGACTCAGAAGCTCATAAACACGTGCATGACAGACAACATTTTAGCTAAAATACGCATGTTTAAGTATATAAAACTCATTCATTAATATAATTAATATGAAAAACACATGTTCTTATTAATACAAATATTAAAAAAACATACAACATAATTATCCAAAATACCACTATTTAATGAACCAAACACATTAATAAACTATATTATATTAATTAAAGATTGGGATAAATTAGAAAAATTATGAAAATATACCATAAATTAGTGAATATTTTATTCCGCAAATGGTCCAAATTTGATACAAATATTAAAAAAACATGTTCTTATTGATACAAATATTAAAAAAACAAAAAACATAATTATCTAAAATACCACTATTTAGTGAACCAAACACATTAATAAACTATGTTATATTAATTAAAGATTAAGATAAATTAGAAAAATTCTGAAAATATACCATAAATTAGTGAATATTTTATTCTGCATATGGTCCAAATTTGATCCTGATCGGTTTTTTAATAAAAAAAATCCTTTTTTAGGGGTTACTTTATTTACCCAGACCTTTCATGTCAGTTACTTTAAATTCTCCTAAGCAACATGCCTTTTTCTTAGGACTAACCCCTAACCGCCCACGTTGTAGAGAAACTCTAGCCCCCAGCTTTTTAAAACAGTTTTCCCAAACAAATCTGGTTTACGGGGCTGACGCCGAGAGGTTAGTTTCCTGTCAATATAAACACCCCAACAAACCACACCATGAGAACTCGAAACAAAAAAATAAGAAGATCAGATCTTGATTCCTACTTCATTTTGAGAACCGAAGAGATACGAAGAGAGAGAAAATCGACAACGAAAATAGAGAAGGAAGATAGAACCACAGAGAACAATGTAACAAATTTCTAAAACAATCATATTTCTAATCTTTATGTAAAAAGAGAGCGAAAAAAAGGAAGATAAATAAAGGAGAGAACGGAAAAGAGAGATAAATCAAAGTGAGAACGGAAAAGAGAGATAAATCAAAGAGAGAACCGAAAAGAGAGATGAATCAAAGAGAAACGGAAAAGAGAAACAGAAATAAAAGAGAGAAAGACAGAAGAATAAGGAGGAACTCAGACCTTTGCCGTACCCGTATACCTCGCGCGAGAAAAAGTAACTGCTACTGTTCGCCGTCGTCTCGTCAAAGTCGTCCTCCAAGGGGAGTTAGCGGCCACTGGTCGGGGATGGAAAGAATTTAGGGCTGAAATTATGGCGCGGGCGTGTTGGGTAATGTTTTTTTTTTTTTTAATCAGAAAGAAAGCATATATTTAGTTCTAGAGAGCAATGTTTTAAAAACCGGCGGAGTTTCTGATTTTGGTTCAACCAGATCAATCGGGTTCAACCGGTATGAGTTTTTTCTAATTAAAAATATATAATAAGAGTTCTATATATAAAAGATAAGATTAAAAATACAGAAAACTATTAAAATACTAAAACCGCTCTGTCAATCGGTTTTTTATCATTTCTGGGTCTTTGAGCGAACCGAACCTTTCAAAGTCCCAATTCCGGTTGAACCTGGTCGAACCAGCCGGTTTAGTTCGGTTTTTAAAACACTGTTAGAGAGAGGAGCGAAGAGTTGGCAGTGTAGAAAATAAGTGTGTGTGTGGTGGCATGAGGTGCCAAAGAGAGCGGGCAAAGGGTAAATAGAAAGAGGTAATCTATATGACATATAGAAAATAGATGATTAATATTTAGACTACATTGGCTAAGATATGTAGTTGTGAGGAGTTTTTTCTAGTAAGGCAAGCTGAAAGAAATGTTTTAAAGAACAGTGATATAAGTACTATAGCTTTTTACTTCCAAAATTTTACATCTGGAAGTGGCGTTGATAAACTCAGAGATAAAATATACAAGATTTTATTTTTTAATAAAACATTATCTTACTATTCTATGGCTAAACCCTAAACCCTAATTTTTCTCTTATTTAAACTGCAAACTATGCAGCCACTTCATGATGTAAAACCTCAAAGTAAAATCAAGAAATACTGAAATCATTTTTCTTTTTATTTTGGGAGGATTTTGAAGCGCCAAATGTAGGCTGGATAATGTCTATAGGTCCATATTTGTAGTTTGGTGTAGAAAGGAGGAATTGTGTGGACAAGGTGATAGGCTATCTTTAAAGAGAAAGTACCTGATAGACAACGGAATCTAACTGAATTAAGAATTCAAATTCAAACAATTCAATTAGGTAGTTTAGTTTTAGTTTTGATGGATATTTTCAGCCGTTCATGTAATTGAAGGAAAACCAATATTTAATGTGAGAAGAAGAAAGAAGAGGAGGAGAAGATTCAGTATTGGGTTTACGTTCTCACCCAAAGAGAATTATTTAATTTTATTTCTATCTCTGATTGAGACCTATCAATGGTATCAGAGCAAACACAAAGAGGATAGACAAAGAATATCTTCGCTCACTGGAGCAGGAAGTCCACGGGATTAAGGAAAGGATCGAAAATCTGGAACAGCCCTTGAGCGTGTAGATTCAACGTTTAGAAGCCGCCTTTACCAAAATAGATGGGCGGCATACCCAAACTTGTTCGGGCACCAAGCCACCCAATAAGACACGCAATCAGATTCTCACTTTAACAAAGATCCTAGCAGCCTATCGAAAGCCATCAGCACAAGGTTCTTCAAGATGAAATTGTGTTGTAAGTTTCGTGCTGCGACTTGCCTGTACAATATGAACTGTAATTTCGCTCACGGGATTGAGAAATTGAGGAAACTTCCTCCTAAGTTTTTGCATGATAGACAGTCCAAAGCGCTGGAGAATGTGGCTATAAGCTTGGGTCCTATCGTCTGCAGTGGTAATGGTGGTGGGGGAAACGGTTCAAATCAAAAGCCTTCTAAATGGAAAACTAGGATATGCATGTAGACAAAGTCATTGTACATCAATTCCCCACTCCGTAGATGTTTACCACATGGGCGTTCCATCTCAAAGATCTGCAGGTGTCTGTCTAGGTAGGTGCGGAGGGAAGGATCTCGTGGTTGCTATGAAAGACATGATGTAAAAAAGGACTTATCCCAAGAAGGAGGAAAAAAGTGAAGATAAACAAAGCAGCGGTGTGGTGGCGGCTAAAAGCAAGGGGAGAAGATCAAATATATGAATTTTGGGGACAAACTTCCTCTCCTAGGGGTCGATAGTGATAGACAACAGAATCTAGTCAATTAAGAATTCAAATTCAAACAATTCAGTTAGGTAGTTTAGTTTTAGTTTGAAGGATAGTTTTCAGTTGTTCGTGTAACTGAAGGAAAACCAATATTTAATGTGAGAAGAAGAAAGAAGAGGAGAAGATTCAGTAATGGGTTTACGTTCTCACCCAAAGAGAATTATTTAATTTTATATCTATCTCTGATCGAGACAAATCAGTACCATCTTTAGAGCTAGTCCAAATGGTGCTATCATGCATTCCTAAGCTAGTCCAAATGGCGGCTAGATGGCCCAAACACGTGTTTCATTCCAAGAATTATTAAGCAGGATAGATGATACCTTTTCAAAGGGACATTGAGGTCCTTCTATTGATCTGGTGAGCTTAGCTAGAGGATGGGATAGAGTGTCCATCCAACTATTGTACCATAGAGAGGTTTGTGTACCGTTACCAATTTGATGATATATAGACTTAGTAAGGGTAGGAAGAAGCTTAAGAATTTGCTTCCATAGAAGGGAGCTACCGTATTTGGGTTTAGTTGGGAGGAGGTGTGGGGAGGGGTCATATTTAGTATGCATAAAAGTGGCCAAGAGAGTGTGTGGATGAGTGTACATTCACTAGAAAAGTTTTAATTGGAAAGCTATTCTAAGGGTATGTAGATTTCATAGGTAATCCACCTTCCCTATGTGAATGTAATAATTGTTGCCAGTTGACTAGGTGGAGTTTTATATTGACATTGCAAAACCATAAGAAGTTTCTGAAAAAAATTCTTTTTTGTGGTTATCGAAGAGAGGAAGCTTGAAACATGTGACTAGGCGTAAAGGGATATTGGTTAGCACTTATTTGAGTAATGTGATACGACCAACGAAGGAGAGAGATTTTTGTGTCCATCCTGATAGTTTATTTTGTATCTTTTTATATATGGGCTCATAAGTTTGTCGGGTTATTCTAGTGGTAGGAATATGAATTCCTAAGTATGTGTAAGAAGATAATTTCCTGATTGAATTCCTCAAAGATTACATGAGTACATACAAGTACAATTGAGAGAGAGTTTGAGTCTCAATAGGTGACTAACTAAGAAACTTAGCAAATAAAAATACTGATTTACAACTAATTACAATTGAATAAGGTAACTAGTTATATATGAATTGATCACATACTGCTCAGCACGTGTAGAATCTTCTAGAGATTTATCTTCTCTAACAATTGGCGTTCATAGAAAAACGAGAAGCTTGATTAAGAACTTAGTAAATTGTCCACTGATTTTGTGGAGGTGGGGAACTGATTTTGTGGGGATAAGTGAAAAAGGGAAGAAAAGTACGAGAGAAATAGAGCAATACACCATATAATTCAAACAGAAATATGCATGTATTGCCATCTGCTGAGCGAAGAGAGAAGGATTACACCATAAGAGAAAGAATAATCCGGGCTTACCATTGGAGAGTAATGACATAGCTCTAGATAAGACGTGGCAGGCAGTTTGGGATTGTGATGAGTTTCTATGGATGTTTGAGATGGTGAAGGTATGCATGAAAGAGGAGGGGTTGTTTTTGTGTCCGGTAGAGTTTTCGGGGAACTTAATTGGAAAGGAACATTGTGTAATGGATCTTTATATCAGGAATCTCGGTTTACATTTGGGAGGATTGTGGAAGTTTGAACGTGTACAATAGGAAGGTGATTGTTGATATGTTTTTCAAGGGGTGTGTGTGTGTTGGGGGATGGTACAGGTATTGCATGATATAACGTAAAAGGGTGAATAAATAATCAATTAATTGAAGCCGACTGGTATATTGAATGCAATTATGGAATGATTTATGCCAGAATTATCGTTTGGTTGATGGGGTAGGATGTTGGGACCGTAGGATTGTATAGGGGAGCCTGTCAACTGCGGCTTTTTATTTAAAATCGGAAAATCGGACATCGTGACAGAAATAGAGCAAAAACCAGTTTCCTTATTCAACTTTGCTTACCCTTCAATCAGACAGGCCTTGGAGCGAAGCTCATCGTCGACGCAGAGCTGATCGGAATCCCTCCACGCAATAGTGTGAACCTCGATAGACCGTCCTTTTATGGCTGCAAAGGTTTCCGATCTCTCCAAAACTCGACTCCTCAAACCTTTCCTGCAAACATACAAATCAAATCCAAATGAGTAACTATAAACAAGTGTTCGATACAAATCAGTGGCTGGAGAGACGACAACCATGGGTCCTCGCCATTGCAGCCGGCGACGGCTGAAGAACAAAAGACACTAACTAGTACATGTAGAGTGAGAGAGATGTGGTGAGACAGACGATTCTGCAGTGGACAATCACGATATCGAGGACTGATACTTCCTTGGTGGAACCCACCCCCCTCTCTCTCTATAATATATATATATTAGATACTCTCTTTCAATTTTAAGTATATATAAATGCCCGAAAGTAGTACAATTGTACTTGCTTTAATTGTCACTGAGATTTCTTCCTTGTCTCCTGCAAGAGGGGAGGGAGGAGCTCAGAAGCTTCTTGCTTTCCGTCCACGAGACCATTAATAATTGAACAAACCCATCATTCGCCTACGGAGGATGACATGATCAAACACCTCTTTCTGTCCTTTTAACCCACTTTTACACATTAAATTAGTATGAGTGAAACATATATCGGGCCAACACACTGGAACACCGACAGGAAGGTGGAGTAGGCCGCTGGCAGCAGCCAGGTCAAGATTGGTCCCGGAGTCAATGATCGTGCTGGGTTTCGGATAGACGGGCATTAGTGAATTTGACAGAGGATATTTTAAAGCATTGGAAAAATTCTTCAAAGAAGGGAAACTACATATAAAATCTATTTTTCCCTACTAATCTGTTTTCTTTCTCCCTTCCTACACCGCCAATTAGACTCCACGGTACTTATACACACACACACACACACACATATTAGTCTATAACACACACAAATCTATATATATATCTTTCCAAATCTATAACAAGCGCTGGCTATATCTCGTTAGGGGTACTAACATAGTACTGCATTCTTGTGCCATTGTTTTTTGGCGCGCCATGTTGGTCTTTTAGTTTTTGTTTCTCACTCGTTCGGCCGCATTCTTAAGGGACCAAAATCTAGTTCTCTAATATTAGAAAGCTTTGTTACATTGATATATTTAATAAGAGTTTGGAATCTTGATAAGTTTGAAGTTCACAATGAACAAAGAAGAGAAAATAATCTCTAAAATTCATAATAAAACCTCTTCCCCGAAAAGAAATAGTGGAGGCTTTAAGTAGCCTAGAATGTAATTGGGCTTAAAAGATAGGAAAACCCATTAATTAGGTTCACTAATTACTCCACATTCAAAATTACAAACTTCTTTCTAAAGATTTTCCACCTGAATCACACTAACACATCCAAGATTAGAATCATGGGAAATCTTTTGACATTCATGATATTTCTAGATAAATGTGTTCAAGCTGTCCTTGAAGCGTTTTGTTCGGGCACTAGTCATCGGTCTATCAAATTCTCCCAGAGCGTTAGAATCTTTATCCTCTGAATTGCCACTCAGGTCGTCACTCAAGATGCCTCTGAATTGCCACTCAGGTCGTCACTCAGGATGCCTCTGAATTGCCACTCGGGTCGCCACTCGGGTTGACACTCGGGTCGCCACTCGGGACGCCACTCGGGTCGCCACTCAAGTCGCCACTTGGGTCGCCACTCGAGTCGCCACTCGAGTTGCCACTCGAGTTGCCACTCGAGTTGCCACTCGGGTCGCCACTCGGGTCGCCACTTGGGTCGCCACTCGGGTCGCCACTCAGGTCATAAGCATTATCAGGCATGATACAAGGTGTATGGAGGAAGATTATGTCGATGGTTGAAAGACATTTTGGAAAGCCAAACGGTGGAAGTTGCACCATAAAATTTCAGCAAGGGGTTTTCGACATTTTGCTGAAAGGAAAATTATTAGAATGTGTAGAGTCTAAGTATGTCTACTTATATTACGGACACTAGTTTCTCTGCTTTGGAAATTATGATTGTCGGTGTAGACAATGGTTATACGTATTCTCTGCTTTGGAAATTATGATTGTCGGTGTAGACAATGGTTATACGTATTCTCTGCTTTGGAAATTATGATTGTCGGTGTAGACAATGGTTATACGTATTCTCTGCTTTGGAAATTATGATTGTCGGTGTAGATAATGGTTATACATATTCTCTGCTTTGGAAATTATGATTGTCGGTGTAGACAATGGTTATACGTATGCTATGGATTTACTCTTATCCTGCCAAGGTGGAAATTGTTGGGTTAATTTTGGCAAAATAAAAGAATGTTTAGTCCCTCTTTGATTATGGGTTTTAAGGCTATATAAAGACCTCAAGGAATTGGTTTTAGAAAGCCCTAGTCAGAACACTTGAAGCTTCAAGTTCTTTGACTCTAAAAATTCGTTTCTTGTAAGAGTTGTGTGTGAGTTGAGGAAAGGGGAAAGCTTTGTAAGAGTGTGGGAGTATTGGGGACAGGGAGAAAGAATTCTGTGATTGTAACAATTTTTTACATAGTGGATTTCTTTTTGGTGGGCCCTTTTTTCCGATTTGGAGTTTCCATGTTAAACTCGTGTTTTGTTTTTTTTTTTTTTTTTGCCTTCTTTTAGTTTCTATTTAAACCATATGATTGAGTATGCAAATGAGAGGAATGGGACAAAACTATAAGAGAAATGTTATGCGCACCCTCGAGGGTGCGCATTTCAGCCACCCTCTGATGTAGTTGCTTAGTTAGTGCCTTGATTTCTAGAGTGGAAAGGCGCTAGCTAAGCACCCACATCAGAGGGGTGGTGTGCATAGCATTACTCAAACTATAATTACTTCCTTATGCATAATGACATCTCATTATTATTGAGGATTATCTAACTTATGGTATATGCAACAATGGATACACCAAATAGGAAAACTACAAGCCGCAACACTAGCAGAAAAGAGAGATTCACCGGTTTACCCACCAATAGAGACCAATTTTCTGCAAGCAGGAATGCACCCGCCAACAATAATGCACCTATCGACAACGTAGCAGCGGGTATAACCGCCGAGGGAGGGGGAAAACCTCCACTGGCGCTAAGTTACGGGAAGTAGAAGTAATATCCACTAGCGAACACAGTTGCCAATAGATATATTTCTATCGACGACGGCAACCCTCCAGCGAGGCAACTTAAAAAATTCATATTATATAATGCTCAAAATCAAAATGTACCCATGTATGAATAAGAAACGAACAAAATGAAGATCACAACAGGATCAATCTCAATATTGGTCTTCACCTAATAAAGAACGTAAGTAGCTATCTATCAAGTATGACTATTTAAGACTATTTATTTAAGTTCTTTAAGAACGTAAAACATAACTGTTGGATCTCTTAAAGTAAGCATTTGACCTCGTGTCAGTGCTATGATAGCTTCTTCCATACAGTCAACCTTGTGCAATCTTGCTCTCAAATGTTTAAACTCCTAGTCCCGTACAATCTCCTTCAGGTTGTCCTCCTTTTCCCTTAATTTTTTCCCTTTCTTGTTCTGAAGCCTGGAATTTTGCGTTACACTCAGCACTACATGAGCTCCCCTCCCATGTAAATTGCCCTCCCCAAGACCTCTCTCATAATGCGTGCAATTGATTCTTGATGTATTTATTCCTGCAAAACAAAAATTGTGTTTTCTATTTGATATAGCACCTTATATATTTAGTTGAAATATGTACTTACGCATTTCTCTAGCTTGCTGCCATCAACAAACGTGTCTTTGATCGAGGGTCGTTATATAAGAGTAAAACAAACTAAATTCGGACCTTTTATGTTTCCTCCATTTTTTAAACCATCAAACAATTATATAACTACAAACGTATACAGATAATTGATGAAATAATAAAGTAAATATTTATCTACCTCGTTTTCATAGAATTGACTAAAGCGGCTTTATCCCATGAGTGTGATCAGACTTTTGCTTCGACCGATTGATTATTTTTAGCCATTTTGTTCACCTTTTCATCCTTCCAATAGGCTATCTATTTATACCACTAATAATGTTTGATGGCCTCTATATGACATTCTTGATAATTCGACTCGCTCTTGTCCTCAAAATTTTTTCATTGAAATTATTTCTGGTGTCCCTAAGTATCTTTTGCATGACCGGCTTAAGGAACTGCTTTACCTTATCATTATCAAACTGCTTCTTTGCTTCATTGTCATAAAAGTGGTACAACTTCAAAATAACATTAGTATATAATTACTTTAATAATTAGAACTGAATACGAAACTTCGTCTCCATTAGCCCAGTACTCAATCACAGTCATCGTGCCTTGAAGCTTTTGGAACATACCCATCCCATCAACCTCATCAATGTCCTGCACATAAACGTTCACCCCTCCCCGTCTTCTCTTGCCTCTCTTCCTTTACCCTTCAGAATAGTCACCAAGGGCTTTCAAGCATCATTTATAACGTTGTCAATAACGAGAAAATAGTCAAGGAACATCTCAGTCAAAGAAACAACTTACCGGGCAGAGGAGGAAACATTTAGGAGTAAAAGCATAATAAAAATATATTAGCAGTTAATAACACGTCAGAATAAAAACATTTGATGCTAGAGAAAACACTGTCGAGGAAAACAACATTCCTAAAAAAACAGTAATCAAGATAGAAGATGAAGAAATAAGAAGAACAGGAAGGATAGAAAATAAGAAATTGAAGAAGATACATATCGAAGGAAATACCTACAAAAACAAAAAGATAAACGAGAGTGAAGAAAAAAATGATGCGGAAGAACTAGGTGCTGCAATTGTCACCGATGTGTTCAAGTAAAATCCGATGCGTGGCGGATGATGCCGGAGTTGATTAAAGCTTGAACCCATTCCCAGCGGATGATGCCGGAGTTGATTAAAACTTGAACCCATTCCCGGCAGCGATGCTGGAGAGGATCCTGCAAGTACGGATTATCATTATTTTTATATTCACTATTTCAGATTCTCTTTCCCTCTCATCGTCCCGTAAGCAGAGTAATTTCGTTCGCTGAAAAACCCGTCGGGATGTCGTCAGGGTTCAGGTTCATCTTCCTCAGAGTCCTTTCTGTGACGAACTTGGATTGTTTTGGCACCTAACCAATGGAAGTTTCATTTTCCAACATCATAGCAGTGAATGACATATTAGGTCTATTGCAGGGAAAATTTTCCACTCTCAACAGACCTAAATGGATGCATCTCACAACTTTGTATTCCAAACAGGACTCTCTGATGCAGGGATCCACCAACTCCACTGCTTTTCCCTCACTCCACAGTTTCCAGACCTTCAAATTTGCAGCTACCATCCTCCAACGATTTTCATCAACTTTCCGTCAGCTCTCTGCCTGATCTCCACTGCGGACCGCTTCTTCTCGACCACCACCGCCCTGTTGTCACAGAGAAACTTCGCAGGAGCAACGCCGTGCAATGTCTTTCTTCCAACGACTAGGGTTTCGGTTGGAAGCAGAAGGGTCGTCGCTCTTTTGTTCAAGGCCCTGACCCGGGCTACAACGGACCGGACCAGTAGTATATCCGGTTTAGCCTATTTTCTTTGATTTACAATTGACACTTTTAGTGTTTGTAATTGTATAAAAGAAAAAAACGAAAAAAATAAAAAATATTAAAAAGCAAGAAAATGTTTTGAAATCTGCACCGGTAATCGAACCGGTGGAACATCCAATTCTGCTTGAACCGGATACGAGTTGTATGTCACCAAAAACATTCATATCAAAACTCATATTACCTATATTCACAAAAGAAGTTTAAAAATACAATAATCATTAAAAATTCTAAAAACATTAAAAAACATTAGAAATACATCAAAAAGTATAAAATGATTCCAAGTTGTGTCTGTCTTTGTTCATGTTAGCTGTGATGCAACTAGTAGAGTTGACCGAGTTGAACTAAAACTATCAGTATCAACCATGAAAAGAATCCCTACACAAGCATAAATAAATTAGTTTCAGGCTATGTGAATCACATATTTTTGCAAAAAAAAAAAAAAGGAACAACCACTGTTTATATTTACAAAATTCACTTGAATACTAATAAAACTAATGACAGTCAACACTCCATCACCATGAAATGAAATAGATAGCTATTTGGGCAGTGCAATTAATGTTTCTGATCTTATTGAGGAAGAAGACCCAAATGAGGGTGTTGTCTAACTTACCTTCCTGTTGATAAATTTTTAAGTTTCAAATCTGTCAACTCTCCTCCCAATTCTTCTAATTCTACCCTCAACTACAACAAACTAAAAGCAATTGGAAACAATATAAATGAGTTGACTATAGAAAAAATTTTGAAGCTATGAACGAATAATATATATGTTGGGCAAAAAAACTGTTGCACTTTTTCTAATCTGAGTTATATGTTCAACTTAATAGTAATATCTTGTTCAAACTGAAACAGGTATCCAATTAGTTTCATAAGATTAAAAAGAATAGACTAGAAATGCTACTAATTATAACAACAACAAAAATAGATAGCCCCATTGGACTTTCGACCTTTCAGGTTCACATACTATATCAACCCTTAGCTTTGAAGAGGGATACACGACACCCACAACTTCCTTACTACCAAGTTATATTACCAAACGACATGACCAAGGAGAAAACGGGAGCCGATTACTCACTCTACCGTCCGACCAATTATTAAATGGAACTAAACGGGAAAAAATATTAATTTTCATTTACCATTCTACCGCTACCGTTCTACCGTTTAATAAACAGAGCAAAAACGGAAATAGCACTTCCAAACCCGTTTTACCTGTTTACCGTTAATGTTTGGTTAATATGGTAAATTTATATATTCAATTAGCTTTAACATAAATTTTTAATTTTTCATATATATAACCTTATATTATTTCCAATACGTTTATTATCACTTATGAAAAAAATTATTAGAGTTGAAAGTTTGGACATAATTTTAAAATTGTTCAACATTTTTTGAAATTATTAACTCGTGGTCTTATAGATCATATATCGTAATTAGGATAGTACCCCTTAATATAAGAATAACAAATATTTCATTTTTTCTTGCAAATGTCAAATTTTATAAAGATGTCAAAACTTTTATATAAATATAACAAATCGTCATAAAAGAACAAATAATTATAATCCATAATTAAATAATTGTACAAAGATAAACATCGTAATAAACAAATAACACATATACCATGTATTTATCTATTCTCATTATAAATAAATGACAAAAATTAACATAAAAAATTCAATCTTTATAAAAATGCCAATAACTTATTAATTACGTAAGAAATCAAACTCTAAAGTTTATATATTCTATTTGCTTTAACATAAATTTTAAAATTTTCATATGTATAACTTTATATTATTTCCAATAACTTTTTTATCTCTTATGATTAAAATTATTATATCTGCTTTTTTATTGTGCTTCATTTGATACAATTTTAAAATTAATTTTTCTTAATTTTTATCGTGTTTTATGAATTTTTGATAATTTTTATTTTTTTTTAATTTTTTCTTTTATTACGTCTTTTTCCTTCGGGTAATAAATAGAAAGGGAATAGCTGGAATTATATGGTATACAGACGTTAAACAGGTAAAGGTTCCTAAACGGTAAACGGTAAATGGAAAACCCTTACCTGTACTGTTTTTTACTTTTCCTCCATAGACAGGACAATATCCAGTAGAAAGGTCACAGACTCACACGGGGCTGAGATATTGATAAAATATAAACAAAACGTTTTGCAATTTCATCTTTAGAACAAGTGAAAACGAATTGAACATTACTTTTACTGTCTTAGAAGAAGAATAGCATGAGATGATGCCAATATTGCAGAGGCCAAATAGAGTTTTGACCAAAAACTAAAGAAAAAAAATCAACCTGAGATACTAATTACTATAGAATAGAATCGAACAAAAAATCAAACAAAACACCAATAAACTTTCCTCTATCGTTTTTTGGAAGCCCTTGTAAATATTTTGATTTGAGAGAAGGCATGTAGTGTGCACCGTATTGCATAAACCTGGACTTCATCCTTTTTCAAAAAGTTGAAGTCGAAGAATACACATTACAGGGTAAGGAAGCTTTCACTTTTGGCATTCCCAATTGAATGGAGTCGAAAGAGGAGAGAGTTGTATTCTGTTTCATGCCGTCGCTTTCTTATTTGGGGCAACGGTAGTTAGATAGGTTTTACCGGTTTCGACAATTAAACAGTTCAATGGTCGAACCAATAAAATTGACCGGTTATCCGGTTTTCAATGGTTTCAAAGCAAATCGAACTGCAAGAAGCATCAGCTCTCACTGGGGTCAGTTCGGTTCGGTTTTAAAACACAATAAAAAAGGGTAAAAAATTAAAAAAAAAAACCCTCCCCCTCCTCCCTATCTTTTTTATTTGATCATAATTTTTTAATGTGATTGTGAATGATCTTGATTCTGGATTAAAATTGTGTGGAATAGTTTATATTTGAGTATGCTTTGAATTTTAATTTATCATGGGTAGAGTTATTGACTATCTGTTTAAGAAAATCAGCAAGTGCCAGCTCGTATGATCTCTTTATGAGGTGTGGTGATCAATTAAGTTGTTGACGATTTTTGTTATGTTATGGCACAACTTTTGTTCCTTCTTTACTGTATTTGTGCAGGTTGAACAGAGGCCTTTGCCTCTATTATTCATGACAACGGTTATTCATCGATTATTTTCCAGGTGTTACTTATCCTTTGCGTTGGTGCTACTTATACTTTGCCTTGTTTTATTTTTCTTTTGCAGAAGGTTGCAGCTGTTAGAGACTCTTCCTCTTTCCAGAGTTAGTTTGTAAAGTTATTTGACTTGAGCAGGCCGAGGAAAGGATGAGAATCGTTGCTGGTTTTTCCAAACATAGCTTAAAAGTATGTTTTCCAAACATTTTAACTTATCCTTCTTGGATCACATGGCTTAAAAATATGTTTTTTTCCAAACATTTTGGCAGACTCCTTGGCTTTTAGTGCTACTCAAAGGGATGTTTCTGATTCTTTTAAAGCCTTCATTATAGCTGGAGGTTGATTGACTTCGGCTTTGCTCTGATTTGCTTTACCTAACGAATGTATGTGTTTGACTCAATACTGATATTTGAGTCCGCCAATGAAGATGAATCACCTGAGCATTCAAGATGGTATTATGCTAATAATAGTTTACAAGATGATGCGTTTGAGACATTCCTTTATTTTCGTTTTAGCTGTTACCCATTGCTGAAGTAACCTTAAGGGGCATCGTTACCTTTATGTCACATGATCAGCATCCCAAAGACATGGCGCAGATAACGAATGGGAAACTGTTGAACGACGAGGAAAGAGATGGGGAGGATGAATCCGACTTCTCGGGTCTTGGCGATTTGGAGAATCCTCGTTAAAACTGGAACATGATGCTGGATGGGAAGATTTTTACTTTCTTTTGGCGATTTTGGAGAATCCTCGTCACTGACGCAAAACAAACTGTTTCGAAAGTGATTTGGTGGGTAAGCCCTCAATACATGATTTCTGCTTTGAAACGATGTACTTGGAGTGTGTAAACATGTCTATTTCTGGGCAAAGAAAGTTCTTGAAAGGATCTTTTTTCTAGAAATCGATGAAGAAGGTATATGGGTATGGGATTCTGTCATTGGTGCTCTCCAGAAACTGTTTCCCCGAGTTCGATCTAAACCTCCTAACCAAATGCCAATTCCCCATGTTGGTCGAAGTTGGAACGAAGTATGCAGTGGAGAGATATGTTGGGAACATTCTTATGTGAAGCTGTTTGAAAAAATGGGCTTGTTAGCTCTGTTGCTGAAGCACAGCCTTGTCGTAAGTATTGATTGGGACACCAGGAGAGCACATTAGATTTGGGGAAATGGATCAAAAGCAAATAGCAATTACATTATTGGTTTTAAATATCTATACTAAGTTACCGATACAGGCCGATACGTATATGTATTCTTTATTAAGGAAAATAAAAACAAAGGAGTTTCCATTTACAGGAAACAAATCCCCATATCTTTATATATCCACTTGTTTCTGCATGTTTGTTGATGTACGAGGAAACTAAGGTTGATACATTCGATATTTTATTAATACAGATTTGAACAAGAGAAATGATATCAGTACTTCGAAGTTTTACTTTCAAGTTTTACAGTCTGACGTGGATGTCTTATGTGGCATCCACGTCAGCTGCCTATTTGGCAAAGAGGAGAGAGGAGAGGGGCGGGAGCGGGAGAGGGAGAGAGGCCGGAGCGGGAGAGGGAGAGGGAGAGAGGACGGAGTGGGAGAGGGAGAGGACGCAGCGGGAGAGGGAGAGAGGACGAGCGGGAGAGAGGAGAGAGGACGAGCGGGAGAGGGAGAGGAGAGAGGAGGCCGCGCGGAGGGAGAGGAAGGGGCGCGCGCGAGGGAGGCCGCCGAGCGGAGGGAGAGGAAGGGCCGCCTCCGCGCGCGCGTGAGGGAGGCCGAGGCCGCCTCCGCCCGCCCGCGGCACGTGAGGGAGGCCGAGGCCGCCTCCGCCCGCGCCGCGGCGTGAGGGGGCCGAGGCCGCCTCCGCCCCTCCGCGCGGCACGTGAGGGAGGCCGAGGCCGCCCGCCACGCGCGCGAGAGGGAGGTCGAGGCCGCCCGCCGCGCGCCTCCCTTCCTCTCACACCCTCCGGCGGCCTCCTGGAGCGGGAAGGGAGGCCGAGGCCGCCCCCGCGCGGCGCCTCCCCTTCCTCTCACTCCCGCTCGGGCGACCTCCTTCTTCCTCTCCCTCCCGCTCGGGCTCCCTCCTCTCTCCCTCCCGCTCGGCCTCCTCCTCCTCTCCCTCCCGCTCGGCCTCCTCCCTCTCCCTCCCGCTCGGCGGCCTCCTCCCTCTCCCTCCCGCTCGGCGGCCTCTCTCCCTCTCCCTCCCTCTCCGGCCTTTCTCCCTCTCCCTCCCGCTCCGGCCTCTCTCCCTCTCCCGCTCCGGCCTCTCTCCCTCTCCCGCTCCGGCCTCTCTCCCTCTCCCGCTCCGGCCTCTCTCCCTCTCCCGCTCCGGCCTCTCTCCCTCTCCCGCTCCAGCCTCTCTCCCTCTCTACCTCCTTGCCAAATGGGCAGCTGACGTGGATGCCACATAAGACGTCCACGTCAGACTGTAAAGACCGACAGTAAAATGCCGCAGTGCGTATATCACGACTCTTTGAACAATTAGGAACATTAAAATGTAATGGCATAGAACATAAATCAAAATAGAAAACCCATCAAACACTTTTTTGTCGGTTAACAATATTGTCGCCTTCTTACCTTGAGTCGGCACCATTTTTCGGATTCTTCTATGGTCGTCAGTGCCAAGGCGATGGGTCTGTCTTCAGGAGGCGCTGGGAGTTGGTTTGCGTGCCTCAATGCTGGTTTTTTTTCTGCTCCCAGCGCCCGTGAGCTATTCTGGGCACGTGGGCGCCCAACACTAACACAATTTTCTCGATAGGTGACTGTCCTGCTGACACTTGATGTTGGCGCCATGTAGTGTCGGCCACTCTTGCGTCAGGCACAGCGCCAGGCACAATGTTGATCTTCTCTTTCTTGACGCATAATGAAACATCGCCTAAAAATGCAGAATATTTTACATTAACTATGCATATATATTAGGATTAATTAACATTATGGGCAATTAGTGGGTTTTATATTGGGTTTGGTTAGATTAGGGATTATTTTATTTTTATAAGTTAGTTAGGGGTTTATTTTGTACGTATAATAGACTAATTTGTAATTACATATCTTTTAATCATTATAAAAAAATAGACTAGAGTTATAATAATTCTAATCTCTTAATCTCTTTCCTCTTTGCTCTAGAGTTTTGACCGACAGTGATCTTGGTGCCATCTTCCAGAATGTTTTTTGGGTGATTGAAGCCGTCGCTTGGAGAGCCAATCCCTTCACCGTGTGGAGGGTGATTTCCTCTTTCGTTTGCTTCCGCTCTCCTAGCTAGATAAGTCGAGAAACTAGTTTAAGAAGCCCTGCAACTTTCCATCTTCAACGGAGACCAGTGTAGACGTTATTGTTGAGCCATCTTCTCTCTAAGTTTTTTTGTGATTGTAAAATTTCCTTGGCCACTGAAGCCCGGGTGTAGAGCATAATACCCTCTTTCTTTTTCATCCTCCCTCGTAGCTAAACTCACCTAGAAAACGATTGTGATATCCACGCAAGTTGTACTTCCAGCCATCTTCAATAAACTCTAGTGCCAACGGTGATCAGGGAGCCACATAAGAGGTACTCTATCCGGCGACTGCAATTGTTCCCTACTGAGACAAAGGCCATCTTGGTTTAGGAAGTACAACCCTTTTTGTTTTCATAAAGGCTGTACTCCGCCAGAGTACAGAAACTGATGTGGATGGCTTACGTGGCATCCACGTCAAATACTGAATCAGACGTTAGAAAACCCTATTCGGGCTAATGTTTTCGGGTTCGGATTCGGATTCAGGAAATTCTTTCCCTCCTTCCCTCCCGCTTCCTCCTTCCCTCCCTCCTGTGGCCTCCCGACAGTGCGGCGTCCCTCCCGCGGCGTCCCGACGGCGGCATCCCGACGGCGGCCTCCCACTGCGGCGTCAGTCTTGCAGCGTCCCTCCCGCAGCTGCTGCCTCCTGCGGCCTCCCGACACCGGCCTCCTGACAGCGAACCCGACCCTCCTGCGGCGTCCCTCCCGCGGCGTCCCTCCCGCGGCTGCTTCATGCGGCGTCGCTGCCAACGGGAGAGACGCCACGGGAGAGACGCCACGGGAGGGATGCCGCGGCAGCGACGCCGTAGGAGGGATGCCGCAAGAGGGACGCCGTCGGGACGCCGCGGTGGGGAGGCCGCCGTCGGGACGCCACGGTGGGGAGGCCGCCGTCGGGACGCCGCGGTGGGGAGGCCACCGTCGGGACGCTGTGATGGGGAGGCCGCCGTCGGGACGCTGCGGGAGGGACGTCGCGCTGTAGGGAGGCCGCTGTCGGGAGGCCGCAGGAGGGAGGGAAGGAGGAAGGGGAGGGAAGGAGGGAGCAGGAGGGAAGGAGGAAGCGGGAGGGAAGGAGGAAGCATGAGGGAAGGAGGAAGCGGGAGGGAAGGAGGAAGCATGAGGGAAGGAGGAAGCGGGAGGGAAGGAGGAAGCATGAGGGAAGGAGGAAGCGGGAGGGAAGGAGGAAGCCGGAGGGATGGAGGAAGTCGGAGGGATGAGAGGAAGCCGCAGGGAAGGAGGAAGCGAGAGAGAAGGAGGAAGCGGGAGTGAAGGAGGGAAAGAATTTCCCGAATCCGAACCCGAAAACATTAGCCCGAATAGGGTTTTCTAACGATTCAGTATTTGACGTGGATGGCCACGTTCAGTTTCTTTACTTGGCGGAATACAGCCTCCGTTCCCGTATTGGAAGTGACTAAAGGTACCACCTTTGACCGGAGTTTTACTCTGCACCGAAGTAATTTAAAACGTGTTTTGGTTTAGAAAACCGACGATTATAAGCCTCCAAAAGGTGACCGAAACTTTGCCAATCACCGTGATTTCCTACTTGACCCAGAAACACCAAAGTTCGAAATTCCATCCTAATTCAAAAGAATTATTCACATTTAGAATTACCCCTTTTTTATTCCATTAATTGGACTTTGTTTGATTAACTCGAAGTTCTTTAAAGACCTCCGCCTTCTTTGAAATATCATGAACAGTTCCTGTAGGTTGAGCCCCCCTTTCAAGGAAATAGAGAATAGCAGGAACATTTAAATAAGTTTGATTCTTTATCGGATCGTAAAAACCGACTTTACGAAGATCTCTTCCCTCTCTTCGGGATCGAACATCAATTGCAACGATTCGATAGATGACTCATTGGGATAGATGTAGATGAGGAATCTCCCCTCCCATAGAAACGTATAGGAGGTTTTCTCCTCGAAACGTATACGATTCCATTACGCTGCTCAAGCTGATATAGAGTTGCAAGATCTTCTTTGTTCATCATCGATGATAGTGGTGCATCACTCTTTTGCAGCCATATCATCACTCTCTTCCGTTCCAGTTGATCCCGTGGTCGATTCTATTTTAGTCGTTGATTCGCCTCTTTCAGAAGATTCTCCATCACCGGACCAACCTGCCTTGTCAGCTGAAGTTTTCTTAGCTAGACTTGACTAATCCAAACAGGGTCCCAGCTGATGGATTTTTACGAAGATCCGTCCTATCAGATTATCAAATTAAGGAGATGAAGACTTACCCGATTCCATCTTCTGAGTAGCACGTGGGTTGATCCTGTTGTAGAATAGAACAGTGGCTTGTGGCTTTCCTCAACCAAATCCTTTAGTGCCCAGAGGCCTGAAATTCTCTAGTCCAGATGGGAAAGCAGAGAGTGATTGATTTGGTGTGTTGGGAACCATAACCTTCAGCCTTTATATAGTGGTCCATCAGGGTACCCATTATCCCCTGATGGGCCAATATTGGTATCCACTCATAAAGCCCATATCGATTTAGAAGTCCACGGGCTTATCAAATTGGATCACTTAATGTAAACCCATTAGTATAAATAGCTAATACAATTGTAAATAGTGTGAAGTCCATATGGGAAATACGAAATTTCTAACAATCTCCCACTGGACATCATACTACCCGAAAATCAATTGCATTTCAAATTCTTTAGGCGCGCATCCGTATGCTATTTATCTATGGATTTCTGTTTTAATACAATCTGGTCCATTTCATATATTAGTAATTGAACCACTGCAGCTTTTGTCATATTAATAATCATGACTAAACCCCAATGATCACTATACCGATATACGGAATGACATAGATCAAATATGGATGAGCAGCATGGAAATTACATGTAATGTGATCTCAAACATGTCTATTTCCAACTGGTCCTTCTGTAGTCTTTATTGAGATCAATCAAAAAATCCTTAAATGCAATTCAAATATCGCATATACAAGTTCAAAACAGAATCATAAATCATGAACTTTATTCTGCAGATAATCAAACATTACAATGTTTAAAATATTACATAGAACATAAAAGATTACTCCCACTAAACCAAGGTATAATCATAAAGAACACCCATATGAGCAGTATGCTCAAGAAAAACCTTAGGTGTTAAACCCTTGGTTAGTGGATCAGCAAGCATAGAGCTTGTCCCTATATGTTCTATAGAAATCTGTTTCTCCTGAACTCTTTCCTTAACAACTAGAAACTTGAGGTCGATGAACTTCGACTTCGTGGAACTTCTGTTGTTGTTGGAATAAATCACTGCTGAGTTATTGTCACAATAAATCTTCAATGGCCTTTCAATACCATCTACTATGCGTAAATTTGTGACAAGGTTTCGCAGCCATATCCCATGGTTTGATGCCTCAAAACAAGCAATGAACTCCGCAGCCATGGTTGAAGAAGCTATAAGAGTCTGTTTAGCAGACTTCCAAGAGATAGCTCCTCCGGCCAACATGTAGATGTAACCTGAAGTGGAGCGCCTGCTGTTTTGGCATCCCGCAAAATCGGAGTCAGAGTACCCGATGATCTCTAAACTGTCAGACCTCCGATAAGTGAGTATGTATTCTGTCGTTCTCCTCAAATAGCGCATCACACGCTTTGCTGCCTTCCAATGTTGCATGCCTGGATTACTCATATATCTGCCCAAAACTCCCACGATAAATGTTATGTCAGGACGTGTACAAACTTGAGCATACATCAGACTCCCTACTACTGATGCATAGGGAATCTTTTGCATCTCCTTCATTTCAAGATCATTGTATGGACACTGTTTGAGACTAAATTTATCTCCTTTCGCAACAGGAGTATCACCTGGTTTACTATCTTTCATGCCGAATCTACTTAACACTTTATCGATATAGCTCTTTTGTGATAATCCAAGGATACCTAAAGAACGATCTCTTAGTATCTGAATTCCTAATACAAAAGAGGCGTCGCCAAGATCTTTCATCTCGAAATTCTTCGTTAGAAATCTCTTGGTTTCGTGCAATAAGCCTATATCGCTGCTAGCAAGTAGAATATCATCGACATATAAAACCAGAAAAATGTATTTGCTCCCACTGAACTTGTGATATACACAGTCATCAACAACATTTGCCTCAAAACCAGACGAGGTGATGACTTGATGAAACTTGTGATACCATTGACGGGAAGATTGTTTGAGACCATATATGGATTTCTTTAGTTTACAAACCATAGATTTTGGATCACCCGATACAAAATTTTCTGGTTGAGCCATGTAAATTGTTTCTTCAATGTCTCCATTAAGAAAAGCACATTTAACATCCATCTAATGTAGCTCTAAATCAAAATGAGCTACTAGTGCCATTATTATTCTTAAAGAATCTTTCGATGATACTGGAGAGAAAGTTTCTTTGTAATCAATGCCTTCCCTTTGAGTAAAGCCTTTAGCGACTAGACGAGCTTTATATCTTTCGATATTACCCTTTGAATCCCTTTTGGTTTTAAATATCCATTTACAACCAATAGGTTTCTTTCCTTCAGGTAATTCGACAAGATCCCAAACGTCATTGTCTTTCATAGACTTCAACTCATCCTTCATGGCATCAATCCATTTATGAGAGACAGAACTATGCATAGCTTGACAGAAGTTGATTGGATCATCATCTGTTAAACCTATGCCATCCTCATGTTCTTGGAGAAATACGATATAATCATCAGAAATCGCACTTCTCCTCTCTTGTGGATCTCCTTAATGGCACTTCTTGAGGTTGTTGAGGTTGTTCTATAAGTAGTGCTTGAGGAGGAATATTAATGTTGTCTTCTATAGGATCAATGTCAAGAACAGTGAGGGGTATCAATACCTGATCACCTTCAATAACAGATTCTTCTTCAAAGACGACATTCCTTATATTTTCTTCTCCCCCAAACTCAACATCCTCAAAAAATCTCGCATTTCCCGTTTCAAAAAATGACCGTAATGTGGGATCATAAAATTTAAATCCTCGAGAGCGTTCAGCATAACCAACAAAATAACAGCTTACCGTTCTGGAGTCCAGTTTTCTTTCATGAGGACGATAAGGTCGTGCCTCAACTGGACAACCCCAAATGTGCAAGTGCCTCATGCTGGGCTTTTTCCCAGTCCAAAGTTCGTAAGGGGTTTTGGTAACTGCCTTGCTTGGTACTTTATTGAGGATATAAACTGCAGTCTTTAAAGCTTCTCCCCAAAGAGACTCAGGCAAGGAAGAATGACTAATCATACTTCTCACCATATCCTTAAGAGTGCGATTTCGTCGTTCTGCAACACCATTCATGCTGGGTTTGCCCGGCATAGTGTATTGCGGAACAATTCCACACTCATTGAGGAAAAGTGCGAAGGGTCCTGGACGTTGTTCTCCTGATCTATCATACCTACCGTAGTATTCACCACCACGATCCGATTTGACAGCCTTAATTTTCTTTCCAAGTTGAAGTTCAACTTCAGCTTTAAAAGACTTGAAAACGTCCAAGGATTGAGACTTCTCTTGTATAAGATAGAGGTAGCCATATCTAGAGTAGTCGTCTATGAACGTAATAAAATATTGTTGTCCATTCCAAGATGCCGTATGGAAAGGACCACATATATCAGTATGTATTAGTTCTAAGACTTCCTTAGCTCTATTAGCACCTAATCTTCTAGTATTAGTTTGTTTGTCTTTGATGCATTCATTGCAGACTTGAAAGTCTGACAAATCCAAAGGTTCCAAAATTTCATCCGACACAAGCCTTTGAATTCTCTGTTTAGAGATATGGCCTAAACGCTTGTGCCATAAAATGGCGGAATTCTCATTTAATTTTCGCTTCGTACCACGAGAGCTTGTTTGCAGTATACTATTATATGAACTTATAATGTCAAACATATATAGATTATCAATTAAACGACCAGAACCTACAATATTTGAATTTAGGGAGAGACTAACTTTACTATTTTCAAATGAACAAGAAAATCCTGATTTGTCCAAAGTTGAAATAGATATAAGATTCCGTCTAAAAGACGGTACAACAAAAGTCTCAAACAAATCCAAATAAAATCCAGTGTTTAATTGTAATCTAAAAGTTCCTATTGCTTCAACTGCAACTTTATTGCCATCTCCCACAAAGATGAATCTTTCAGCATCACTTGGAGATCGGCTCCACAGGCAATCCTGCATAGTCATGCTTATGTGAGTAGTAGCACCAGAATCTACCCACCATGTATCTTGTGGTACAAAAGCTAAATTAACTTCAGAACAAACTAGAGTAAGAAGCTTACCCTTCTTTATGCGCCAGGTGGCATACTTAGGACAATCTTTCTTCATGTGTCCTGTCTTCTTGCAGAAATAACAGTTAATTTCCGACTTCTTTAACTTCTTCTGCTGAGGGAACCCTTGAACAGTCTCTTTTGCTCGCTTCCCTTTCTTATTCTGAGAGCTTGAGGCGAAATGGGCACTTTCGGTCTTAATTTTGAGATGCCTCTCTTCCTCTTGCACACAGTGAGATATAAACACGTTCAGGGACCATTTGTCCGTTTGGATGCCATAACTCACTACTAAATGACCAAAAGTCGCAGGAAGAGATATCAAAACTAAGGTCACCAAGAAATCCTCTCGATATCGCAGTAAGCCGAGTGCCGTGAGTTTCGCCATAAGATCAGACATCTGCATAATATATTCTCGCACGTTCCCATTCCCCTTATATCTCATCGTATTCAGTTGACTCATAAGAGTACATGTCTCTGACTTCTCATTCTTCTTGAAATATTGTTCTATTTGGAAAAGGAACTCTTGTGCATTGGTCGCACTAAGGGAGCCTCGAAACGAGTCCGGAATGGAATGTTTCATGAGCATAACACACAAACGGTTAGACCGATCCCACCTTTCAATCTTAATCTCATTGAGATTATCTGGAGTAGGAATGGGTCGCTCTACCCGTAATGCATAGTCTAAATCCATACATCCGAGGCTTATCTCAACAGACTCTTTCCAGATCTTGAAATTCGTCCCACTTAGCATTGGGATGTTAGGGCGTTGAGTAGAAAAATCCGTGGCAGTAGTAACATAAACTGAATTGTAGAACGAAAGAAATAATCATACTCACAGAAATTTTCATATCAAAGAATAATCAAGACATGAATAATCAATCCAAATGGGGACATTATACAAGATACCTAGCACAACATTAATTTCTAGTCTTTGGACAGAGAAAATTAATTGTAAGTGGTACTCTCCAAGCAATGATCAAACACTGATGATTAATTCTGCCAAACTGTGTCTTCCTTTGGGCCGATCACAATTCGCATGAATAATAAAACTTAAGAATCATCACGTATTTATCATCACAGGCATGTCATTATTCTCGCCAAACTGCGTCTTCCTTTGGGCGAGCACGCAGATAAATAATGTCACACTAAGCATCTACGTAATTTCAATCAAATCAATCTAGACAACAGAGGTTACTTTGGCAACAGTGTTGCTTTAATCGATTTAATTTGAAATTACAAGACTAACTGAATATAATTCAGTTATAAAAATATTTTAGGTACTGCCCCATGGTACCAACTATATGGAATTTCAAAAATAGCATGATTGCATACATAAAACAAAATGCATACTTGAAATTTAAAATTTCCTCATGCTTTAACAGTTTATCCCCTCAAGCAATAATCCAAATCCATCAAGAAAATAAATTGCATTAATAGGGTATCGAGATAAACTCATAAAATTCCCAAAAATTTACCATAAAATAGAGAGAACTATATACTATTTATGATTAAATTTTCATCAAAAAATTCCAAATTTTCGTAATCGGATCCGGATCCGGATTCGGATCTTTAATCGGATCCGGATTCAGATCTGAAGTCGGGTCCGTAATCGGAAGCGGAGCCGAAACCTTAGTCGGACCCGGAGTCGGATCAGTAAATGGATCCTAATCGGATTCAGATCTTTAATCGGATCCAGTTATCGAACTATTTTCGGACCCAATAATCGGAGTCGGAACTCTAGTCGGATCCGGTAATCGAAACGCCATCGGACCCTTAGTCGGATCCTATTCGGGTCTTATATTCGAACTCAAATCGGATCCGTTAATCGGAGTCGGATCACTAATCGGATCCGGTTATCGAACTCCAAATCGGATCCAAATAACCGAAATCCGGATCGAATGGTCCGGTCTGCGTATTTTTCCCTGAACCAGTCCGGTTTAAACTTTTAACCGAACCGGTTCGGTTCATCCTTTCATCAGGATGAACCGGGGAGAAACCTTTTAGGGTTTCTCCCTGTGGCAGCCGCCAGAGAACCCGGTTTAACTAGTTTAAACCGGGTTGGTTCATTAAAACATCGAACCGTCTCTTTCTTTAACGACGAACCGGCAGGAGAAATTTAGGTTTTCTCCTGCCGGCGCCGCCTAGCTTTCGCCGGCGTTCCGGCCACTGATATGGCCGGATTTTGCGGCGAAATGGTCGCCCAGCCACGGATGACCATTCTCTGGTGTAGCCGTCGCCGCACGGCGACGAAAAAACGCCGAAAAAACGGAAAAACGAGGGGTGCTTTCGCAGCCCCTCTCGGCTTCTTTGCCGAATTTCCGGCCGTCGCAATGGCCGGAAATCGGTACGGAACGGTCGGCCGAAGGTCGGCGACCGTTCCTCTTCACCTTCTCTCCAGATTTCGACCTCGAAATCTGGCCAGAACCCTAAATTCCGACGGGCCGAAATCGAAATTCCGACGGGCTGAACTCGAAATTCCGGCGGGCCGAACTTCTAGATTCTTTGATAATCCGAATCAGACGCCTGCTCTGATACCACTTGATGGATTTTTACGAAGATCCGTCCTATCAGATTATCAAATTAAGGAGATGAAGACTTACCCGATTCCATCTTCTGAGTAGCACGTGGGTTGATCCTGTTGTAGAATAGAACAGTGGTTTGTGGATTTCCTCAACCAAATGCTTTAGTGCCCAAAGGCCTGAAATTCTCTAGTCCAGATGGGAAAGCAGAGAGTGATTGATTTGGTGTGTTGGGAACCATAACCTTCAGCCTTTATATAGTGGTCCATCAGGGTACCCATTATCCCCTGATGGGCCAATATGGGTATCCACTCATAAAGCCCATATCGATTTAGAAGTCCATGGGCTTATCAAATTGGATCACTTAATGTAAGCCCATTAGTATAAATAGCTAATACAATTGTAAATAGTGTGAAGTCCATATGGGAAATACGAGATTTCTAACACCAGCTTCTGAGAGGAAGATCATCAACCGTTTCTCGTTCAATGGAGGATCCTCCAACGGTTTCCCTCTCACCGTGGCCCTCCCCTGCAGTTATAGCCGTCGGAGATAAAAACTTGGTGCGGCTGTCATCTCTGTCCGGGGTGACTTCCCCCGACATTCGTCACGCGTGACAAGGCAGAATCTGCTGCCAGCACATTTTGGCTCCTACAACGGTTTTAATCCGCCGTTGGAAGTCATCTTTCCAGCTGTGATATAATCATTTTTGTACAATACTTAATGCAAGACTAACTCTCTATTGAAGGGTTTGATGATCCACGGATTGGAATTGCGACCCGTGAATTGAATTCTATAGTCCATGCATTATGCAAAGTTGGACTATTGGAAGATGCCATGAGGATGTTCAGAAGGAACTTATTTTGGTGGTTACATGACAGTATGAACTTATTTTCATGTTTCGATGCAGTGAACAGAGGTTCGGAAAAAGATATCTATGGATGGGGAGCCCACAATTAGGTTTGATCATAGCTTGGACAATGTCTTCCTGTATACACTTCTAAAGGGAGGTTTCTTTGATGCAGCCATGCAAGTAGTGGGAAAAGCCCAAGAAAAGAAATTTTCTGCAGACAAGTGGAGGTATAAGCAAGCATTCCTAGAGACACACAAGAAGCACAAATTACAAAAACTGAGAAGAAAGAACTTCAGGAAGATGAAGGCACTTATTGCTTTTAAGAATTGGGCTGGTTTGAATGCTTAAAGACTCTACCTGCATGTTTTTGTAATGTTGGTGTCATGGATTATCAATGGATTTTATACAACTGGCTTTGCTGTCTGCAGGAAAATGGACGTGTTTGTAAGTGCCGACAAATTGTTTTGTTTTGTCCTATAAAAAATCATAATTTGATAAAAGTGTCTGGGAGGATCCAGGAAGATGCATTAACTCGAAATAGTTTATAATAATCCAAACTCTGAAGTTCATTACTGGAAGAGTTTTAGCCGTTGTTGATCTACTCAGAAATTTGTTCATTGTCCTCTAGGGCTTTGAGGAAATGCATCACTTCGCAACAGCTGAAGGCAATTGGTCCCTCTGTATTGTCCTGACTAAATGGTTGTCTGAGGAAGGAAAATTAGAGGACACGAAGGCACCCCAAAGATAGATGGTGCTGACCAAAGACACGCCACTCCACCGCAAAAGATTGACCTAGGGAAGAGCTGAGACTCATGTTGCTTCGAAGCATATATATATAGTTGGTTATGGCTTTCGAGTGTGGATATTTAACCATAGCTTGTTCTGTAGATTGTTGCAGAAGCTGCCAAAAAGAACTCACCATTGCTGCTTATTATGGGAAATTGAATGGAGATATAGGAGTGAATTTAAACTTCAACCCAAACCTAGGGATGTAAACAGTATCCCATTACCCGTTCAACCGCCCGCCCATTCATTAAACGGAACAAAGAAGAAATAGTTCTTCTACCGTCAACCATTTCTGATTACCGTTTACCGTTTACCGTTTACCGTTCTATTGTTTAATAAATGGAACGGAAACGGAAATAGCTCTTCTGAAACCATTTTACCTGATTGCAATTTAAGGATAACATGGTAAATTTATTTCCCTAATTAACCTCTGTAAATTCAAATTTTTCATATATATTACTCGTATATCAGTCTAAATAGAATATCATGTAGTAAAAATTAGTAAACAAGTGGAAAAGCTTATAGAGATTCTTAAACTTTTTCACCTTTTTTATAATGATTAGAGGTCTAAAAACTCATAGTTGATAAGTGCATATTTTCACAACTTTTGATCCCTTAAACTTCATTTATTTGATTAAATTTTGTGCATTATATGGGTTTATTTGCAAAGATTTATCAATTTTGAGTTTTGAATGCCTAAATCCTATTTTCAATGTATAAAGGATCAAAACAAGTTATTTTAGATAGGTTTAATAGTCATATTTTTACCATAACCTCTTTGTCTATGATCCGATTCAAATAATTAAAGAAGCACTAGAAAGCTAAAAGACAAATCTACAAGTTCCTTATTTTGTATTTTCTCTTAATCAGGACGTTTTGTGGTCGAAATTGAGCTTAAAGTCATGTTCAAGAAAAAGAGGAAAGAAGAAAGTATGAAGCATTTAGAAACCCACGCCAAAAGAAAGTGTAGCCCAATAATTCCCAAATAGCATTGAACCACCGAAAGAAGCCTACAATCCCAATCGAGTAGAAACAAAGGCACAAAATCGAATGACAAAAATACCCTATGACTCAAATCATGTTTTCATTCAACTACCCTTATTCTATTTATTATTCTAATGACTATGGTGGTTGGGTTCCTATTGTTTATTCTCTTGAGTGTGGTTTTTGGGTTCCTATTGTTTATTCTCTTGAGTGTGGTTGTTGGGTTCCTATTGTTTATTGTCATTAGTATGGTTGTTGGATTCTTATGCGCCTATAAATAGGCTATACTACATGTAATAGAGTCATCTTGGAGTAGACCTTGGACCTTTGGAGATAAGAGAAAGAGATAGATGTAGACTTTTTCTTATCACTCCCTAGCAAGGGAGTGAGAAAAGCAAAAAAACCAATGTTGGAACAAGCTGGAGTGGAAGACACCTTTGAAAACAACATGGAAGATAAACGATTACGCTTGAGGGATGTGTCATACCAAACTCTCAAAAGGGGAACGTTTTTTAGCGTAACTTCGTTTCTTACTTCTTATGCTATGCTTAAGAATTTCATCTTTATGTATGAAATTGATCACTTCATGTGTGTGGGTTAAGGTTATAGCATTTCGTTTCGTTATGCGCTGAGATGACAAAATGGATCAAAGAAGCAAATAGTTGGATTTAAAGTTGTCACACATATCTTCATTCCAACTAAAGCATGATTTACTCTAACTATTTTCAACATGCTGGTATGTTTAATATAGTTTGGGATGGCTAAATTTCAGCTTAAACCTGATTTAATTTGAACCATTGCTTGTATTGGTTTTAATAATATGAATCAAAAGGAGAGTCCAGCTTATGAATTTTTTCATGTCAACTTATCAAATGTATAATACTAGGTCAAAATGTTAGTTAGCACTTACTTAGCTAAGGAATTGGGAGTGAGATGGGGCAGGTAGGCTGTATTTAGTAGATTTAGATCAATAGTTTCTTTCATTTTCAAACATTGCCACAATCCCCCCTAAATTATGTATGATTTATATAATCCTAGTAGAATAAAGTTTAATTGTTAAGCACAAAACTACTCTTTTGGGGATTAAGAATTGATTAAATTTGGTGGTCGAAACGACACGCCATCAATAGTTTCATAGAACATATTCATAATTAGATAATAGTACAAAGATAATTATAGAAAGCAGAGTAAATATACAATCTACATATATTCATCATGTTATGCAAATTCATCATGTTGTGGCTTTGTAGATTCTAACATTCAGTGTAATGGTTAGAGGTACATTTCTAGTAAATTTAAGTTACTCATTTTTATTATCTTATCATCTTTATTGATATTTCATAATAATAATAGAATCTTTTAAATACACTAAGTCAGTTTTAATATTGATAACATGAGTGATGTATATTAATTAGATTATTGCATTTTAATGTTAGATAATATATCATATTGATTCACTCTAGATATTTTTATTTGCATATGTTTTGAACCTAAAAGAATTAGATTTCCATGTGTCTTACTAGATATTGCATTTTGGATAAAGATATTAAATTTTAATAGTGTAAAATATATTTTATTCAAAAGGCAATAGCCCTAATCAACACAAAAGCAAAGATAAGATTGAAATTTAAGGATAAATATTTCATATGAAGGTTTCCAAAGGATGGAAACATCAGACAGGAACTATCAATGGAAACCACAAGAAGTGGTTACTTTTTTCCCTCCCTAATTCCCCTTTCTTCTCGAATGCCCCAAAGCTCCGACTTCCCAATAGGGCAATCTTTCATGTTCTTCGACAAGGACGAAGGTACTCTTTGATTCTCTGTCTCTCTTCTGTTCTGTTTCTCGATTCTCTCTCTCCTTTGTTATCTCTTTCTCTCTTCAGTTCTATCTCTTTCCCTCCGGTCCTCTCTTTCTTTTGATTCTCTCTTTCTTTCGGTTCTCTTTCTTTCTGTTTTCTCCTCTCAGTTCACTTTTTCTCTCAGTTCTCTTTTGCTCTCAGTTCTCTTTTTCTCTCAATTGTCCTTTTCTCTCAGTTCTCTTTTTCTCTCAATTCTCTTTTTCTCTCATTCTCTTTTTCTCTTTTCTCTTTTTCTCTTTCGTTATCCCCTTCTCCCTATGGTTCTCCCTTCCTATCGTTTGTTATCTCTTTCTCTCTATCAATCAGATTCTCTCTTGCCGATTCTCTCTTTGTTTTTTTCAATTTTTTCCCTATGGCTATATTTTCCGATTATAACCCGTATTACTGACTACCCGTCAGAAAAAAAGGTAATAAACAGAAACGGAAGAAATCGGAAGTAATCGGAAATGGACGGTAAATGGTAGATGGAATGGTCAAAGAAACATTAAACGGAAGAGCCTTACCCGTTCTATTTATTCTCCGTTTACATCCCCACCCAAACCTCTGCATGCTCAAATATCTTATTGAAGCGTTTCTTGTTTGAAGCAAGGATTGGAAGAAGGTCTGTGATACCTGATTTGATGACAAACACGGTATTATTCAATTTTATAGGCGTTGTTTGTGGAAACTAAGCTTTCGATTGGGATCTTAGCTGTTTATAACATTTGTAAATTCAGTAATATTTTTATTACAATATATTTAGATCCTACAATATATTATGTACATAATTAACTCCAAAATTTAAGGAGTCAATTATGAGAACCACTTTTATATATGACCTTTTTTATGTAATGAGAATCATCATGAATTCTTCCCCATTTCCTCTTTCTCTTTCTTTATGGTACCTTTTTGGATGTAATGAGAATCAATGTGAATTCTTCCTCTTTTCCTCATTCTATTTCTTTATGGTATCAGAGCAGGGAAAAGAAATCATAAGCTTATTATGTATAGGTGTTTGATCGAATACCAATGCTCGAAACAATGGTGATGGAGTGAATGGGAAGAAAAGGGGGACTGTAGATCCATCCCCTCCATTTTATTTGCATCCTTCTGATCATCCTTGCATGAACATCTACTCGGTGGTTTTGAACAGAGAGAATTATTAAGAATGGGAGACCAATATGTGCCTTTCGAGCCAAATGCAAACTAGGTTTCTTGGATGGAACTGTGACAAAACTGATACATGACGCAAGCGACATCGAGGATTGGCGGAGTGTTAACTCCATGCTCGTAGCCTAGATCTTTCAAATCATCGAATCTTTTTTTCGTTCTCCTATTGGATATGGACCTCGGATTCTTCAACTGAGGTCAGATTTGGGTGTTGTGCTCGAAACGGTCAAAGTGTTGCTGTATATTATGGGAATTTGAAGAAACTTTGCGACGAGTTGTCCATGTATATGACAAAGAGACCTTATACCTGCAGCAGTTGTGTGTGTCAATGGGCTACTGGTCTAAGGAATGTGTGAATGAACGCGTTCACCAATTCTTGATGGGCTTGGATGATGCTTTGTACGGAACTCTTTCGTCTAAAGCTATTGCTCAAGACCCGCTTCCTCCTTTGAACAAGCTGTATGATCTTGTGGTTCAAGAGGAACTCCATAAGACCATGACAAAGGGGCGTGAAGTGCGATCAGAGGCATTTGTTTTTGCAGTCCACGGCAGTCCCTCTAACCTTGGTGCAACGGCAGGACGTGTTGAGAAGGTTGTTTCCTCGAATTGTGGTAGGACTGTGCATGAGGTTAGTTCTTGTTTTAAAATTATTGGTTGCCCTGAAAGGTGGAATAATGGTTGTACGAACAACAGAAACGCCGGTAAAGGCAAAGGTGTTGTTTCTTATTCCGGCGATAGACGTGGCCAATGCAAAGCTCCTGTTGGTGTTGCTAATGTAGCTCAATCCTCTGCATTCTCCTTCATTGCTCTTTCTGCCTTGACATCACAAGACCGAAATGCTGCTAGTCCTAATTTGATTGACCATCAATGGGCTACATTAATGAATATGTTCAAATCCTTAAGTAATAAATCTGATTCACTTAAAAAATTAATAAGTTTTTTTCTCCATGGATTTTCAATATTAGGGCATCTTATCAAATGACTAGACAAAAGTCTGCTCGTGGATCTCTCGGATATTTTTGCTTCTCCTATAGTGCTTCCCCATGGGACGCATATTAATGCTATCCAAGAAGGGAACTTGTTCCATTGTGAAAATATGAAAATTAAACATGATTTATATGTGCATCGGTTAAATTGCTACCTAATCTCTTCTGTCATATAGATCAAAGATTTAAATTGTGTAGCCACATTGGCTGATAAACTGTGTGATACACGACTGCATTTTCTTTTAAATAGCTCTATCAAATCCTTTTACCCAATTACCGTTTAAATAAAAGTAATATGGTAAATTTATCTACCCACTTAGTCTAATCGTAAATATCCAATTTGTCATATGCACGACCTTAATATCCTTCCAAATGGGTTCTTATTACTTGTGGTAAAAAATAGTAAACAAGTTTAAAAATGTTGAGAGAATTTTAAATATCTTCACATTTTTTAAATTGGTAGAGGTCAATCTCTATTGATTTATAATCTCAAATATCATACATCATAATTTATGTAATAGTCCAATAAAAAATAGTATGACTAATATTATTAAGAAAAACATCACATGTACGCCCGCATGTATATATATGTAATATTCTTCTTGATATGTTGATTCAAAAATTTTATATAATCATTAGGTTATTCTGTAGCGAATTTAAGTTAATAATTTTATTATTTTACTATTTTATTTATTTAATGAGAAAAAATAAAATCATACTGGAATAAGAAATAATAAAAAATAATGCTTAGAAAACTCTAACAAGTTAAGTTTAATTACCTAAACAAGAAATTAGATTTTTATGTACTTATTAGATACTACTCTTAGGATAAAGTGTATTGAATTTAATTATATAAAATAAATCTTATTTGAAATACTTTATCTTTGGCAAATGGCATATTGACTAGTGTTTTAAAAACCAAACCGACCCAGCCAATTCGACCAGGTTCAATCAGAACCGGGGCTTTGAACAGTTCGGTTTGCTCAAAGACCCAAAAATGGTAAAAAAACTGGTCGACAGACTGGTTCAACCGTTCAGACCGGTTGAACCAGTTTACTTACCTTTTAGTATTTAAATAGTTTTTTGTATTTAAACTTTTATTTTTTATATATAAATCTTATTAAATATTTTTTAATTAGATACAACTCATTCTGGTTGAACCATTGGTTGACCCGGTTGATCCGATTGAACCAAAATCGGAAACTCATTTTTAAAACACTGTATTGATCATATACACAAGGAAAAAAAATATTTAAAATAAATAAAATAAAGTGAAAACTTAAAGAACCTAATTGTGTCCAATGTCCAAATAAAAAAGACTAAGACAGACGTACACGTTAATCTAAATTCTTAAAAATATAAAAATAATATTATTTTTAATAAAATCCATTTTTCTAAAAGATAAACCCTTGACATCAAAATTAACATCTACGTCGGATAACTGCATCCGCCGAGCTAACATTATTCAATAAAAAACCATAATGGTAACTTTTACATAAACTCGAATGACCCCTTGACAATGTTTTATTTCTTATTTACCTTACTTGAATCCGTTAACCTTCCCGATCCGATAGCTGCAAACACGAGGCTCTTTTGAAATGACGACATTACCAACAATGACAGTAATGTCGTCTTATATTCCGCCAAACATGGGGACGACGTGACTTTTACCGTCTTCGCGACGTGCCTTGCTGAAAGGAGTGTCGCACGTTTTATTCAGGGACGCCAGCCGAGCAGCTTCGGCCAGATTGGCAGAAACTATCCACGGATTCAGATTATTTCTCTTTCCGTCCATCGTAATTTTCAAGATCGCGTCCTCGAAGAGGTTATGAAACATCCCGTCCGTTGCTGCAATAATTACGTCGCCTTCTTCTACAGAAACCTTCACCTTTTGAAGAAGAACTAATTATCAGTTAAAAATGACTCTCACTTTTCCATTTCAAAGTTGCTGAGGATGTTACAGAACAGAGATTAACTACCTCTTCCATTTGCGGCCACGATCTTACACAAAAAGGCGGCCAAGAACTGCCTACATAATCAAGCGATACGTGAGAAGCAAGTACCAGCCGGGAACGGTAGGCCACTTCACCGTTTCTGATCACCAAGAATCCACAATTTCCGATCTTGGATGCAATAATTTCCTGCCAATATATAAAAGTAATAAAAAATAACTTATTATGGGAAAAAAAATGGCTGCACATATACCTATGAAAAAAAACTGTAATATAAAATACTTTTTTTTAAGTATTTAAGATTGGCTGGGACATCCAATTCTACTTCGTGAGGCAATGGTTAGCCGTCCAAGTAAAAGAATATTTAAGATTTAAAGTTTACCGATAGGATAAGTAGATAATACTTAATTCAAAAATCTCCGTGGATGCCACATAAAGATGGAAACCTCTTAGAAAAATTTTACTGTACTCTATCACCGCATGACTCTTTATTATATCAAAGAGCGGTGATAAAAGGCTTACATCCTGATTTGGAGTCGGTTACAAAGGAGGAGATAAACTAGGAGGTAAAATCGGCAAAAATTTATTTTTAAATAAAATATTTTCTTTGTATTCTGTGGGTAAACCTTAAACCCTAAATTTACCTTAAACTCTAAATTTACCTTAAACCCTAAATTTTTTCTTCCCCTCCAACTATGTAGCCACAATATGATGTAAAACCTCAAAGTAAAATAACATGGTATTGATCATTATTCTATATCAAAACAGTAAGAAAAAACAACACTAAATTAAGTAGTTACTAATTACGTTTCCTTGGAGTGCCAAAATACAGGCCGCGGATCCTCCTATCACCTCAGTCAGGCCAACGGATTTCTTGAGGATCACTGAAGGCCAATCATCCTCGCCACTGGGTTCCTCTAGTTCGGCAATCTTCAATGCATTGAACATTATAGTTTGCGAGTAAACATTGATATCTCTTTCATAGCTGAGACAACCATCTGCAACTCCAAAGATGTCCTTGGTTGGACAAACGAAGTGAGCATCTCTTTGATGGAACCCTGAATTAGTATAGCAAATGTAACACGATCCAAGCTCCAAGGACTCCCTAAAGAACATTAATATGAGAAAATAGTTCAATTAGCTTGACCCGTATATTCCTTCAAATTTCCAAATTCTAAAATGCTGAATAATCAAATCTAAAAATATTTAATAATCAAACTTGGTGAATTTTGTCTTGAAGAACCCATGGAACTTTCGAGGAGACAATAAGTGCTTTCCACTGGGCAAATCATGCCAGATCATGTCTCTCTGTAGGAAATAACAACCAAGGAAGCTTTTAAGAGGATGAGTTTTGGCTATCCTGGACATCGCCATGTTATACTGGATGAAAATCTCTCCCAAAACCTCCTTTTCAGAACCACTAACGAACCGAGTTTCGCAAAGCGGCTGTTGAATCTGGCCAAAGAAAAATAGAGCTTTCATAGGAACCATGAACAACCGTGTACAATGGATGTCATTTTTTTTTTGAAGACGACAAACAGGTATCCCATTAAGTAGAGCAAGAGGATGGTTATGTAATTTTACTCTGTTTGGTAGATTGAGTTGGACATAATGGGTGACACTAAAGCAACAAGCACTTCAATTGCAATTTTAAATGTACAATTTTTACACAGGTAATCTTTGAACAATTTGAAATTTTAAATGGACAAATAATTTGATTCGAGATGTAAAGTTGAATCTGAAGTCTAACCCAAAATGACTTAGCCGAAGTTAGGAAGCATGTTTCCAATTAATAAAACCGAGATATTTTCTACTTGCATTTGCATGTTGGACTAATTTCCAACACCCAAAGGGTAATTCAATTGCTCAATTTTGAGCAGTACATTGAGCTGATCGAATCTACCTCATGAAGGACAAGAGTTGTTCTACTTTGATAGAGATAGGATTAAATTTGGTAGTTTCCTATTTTGTTCCCTATTTCCTCAGGGATTAGTATTGATTAAATTTGATAGTTTCCTATTTAGTTTCTTATTTCCAATAGTAGTTTCCTATTTATTTTCTTATTTCCAATAGTAGTTTCCTAATTAGTTTCTTATTTCTGTTTTGATTTGGATTGGTTAGAATTAGTTTCATATTCTAATTCTTCATAGTTTTTCATCTATTTAAAGCCTTTGAGGCTAACAATTTGTAATTAAGTTGGCGTTAATACAATCTTAGTTTCAATTTTTCGTTTTAGTTGTTCTGTTGCACCAAAATTGGTATCAGAGTTAAGATCTTTACCTAGTTCGATGGCTGAGGATGGTTCCTGTGAGAAACGATCCGCTGACGACGAGCAACGGGCTCGAAAGGGTCAAACAAGGACTCAATGGAATCCCTTCACACTCTAATGCACATGATAGCTGTGTTCGGGGATAGCAGGTGCCCTTTGGTGGTGACCCCGACTTTGATGGGAATGGTGTGAGAGGCAGCCGACGAAATCCCAGCGAGGAGGAACGTGAAGTTCTGCAACCTAGGGAACAAAATCGAGCTGACCCAGACCAGGACAACTATGAGCTGCCCTTGGGTGGCAATGTCGGTGATTTCCAGCAAGCAGCACATGGAAACTTGGCTAGATAGGATTGGAATTTTTCCTTTCCTTAAGAAGGTGGCAGCTTTCAACGGCAACGATTTTACACAGAAAGGGAGCAACACGAGCTAAATTATTCATCAGATGAGGGTGGCGATTTGGGTTTTGACCGACAAATTCATACCAAAGGTCAACACTCTCAAGAATTTAAGAAGATGGATTTGCCGACTTTTGATGGACGGTTGAACTTTAATGATTTCCATGAATTTCCTTCAAATTTCCAACTTTAATAATCGAACCTGGTGAATTTGTCTTGAAGAACCCACGGAACTTTCGAAGAGAGACAACTCTCGACATCTCAAGGGGCTTTGTCAGCCCCAATGTCCCAGTCAGAACTTGGGCATCCGAATCGAAGTCTTATTCCTCCATCATCCACTCTGCAGATGAAGAGCATTGGTATCTCATACGATGTCCCGTTCTTCAGCTAACAAAGGTCATCTGATCAAGTACTCTCATACCCAAGAGATGGCTCAAACGAGTATTGTTCATCAGTTGATTCGACAGTTAAGACAACAAGTGCTTTCCTCTAGGCATATCATGTCATATTATACTAGATAAAAATCTTTCACCCCTAACCTCCCTTTGAGAAACACTAATGAGCCGAGTTTCGCACCAACAGCTGTTGAACCTAGCCACAAAAAAACAGAGCTTTCATAGGAAGAACAAACAACCATGTACAATGGGTGTCATTTTATAGATGACGAACAGGCACCCTGTTAAGTAGAGCAAGAGGATGGTTATGTAATTGTACTCTGTTTGGTAGATGTTGTTGGAGATAATGGGAGACACTAAAGCACCTAACAGTTCAATTACAATTTTAAATGTACAATTTTTTAAACAGATAATCTTTGAACAGTTTGTAATTTTAAATATTGAACCCGTAGGAAACATGATTCCCATTAATAGCCCAGAATATTTTCTACTTGCACTTGTACGTTGCACTAATTTCCAACACCCGAAAGGTAATCCAATAGCCCAACTTTAAACAGTACGTTAAACTGATTGAATCTACCCTTTCTATCTGCGAGGTTTCTAGTAATCTCAATTATATCTAGAATATATATCAGCCTAAGAAAGTAGATAACCAATTTACTCAAGGAATTGTAATCTGAATTAAAACAAACAACTAAGCAATCTAATAAAAGCTATGTTAAAGAGGTTGTATTCCAGCAGTAATAAAATTACTTTCCAGCACTTTCTAACACAGCAATATGCAAAATCTACTGATGAATTGATAAAACAGAGAAGTAATCTAAAAAGTAAAAACACATATTGAATTCATAAAACAAGAATGTTGACAGAATAAATAAATCAATCTAAAACTTATGAAACAAACCAATATAGTTACAATGGATTGAATGCACTAAATTAAAATGAGTTACTTTATTTCTCATGAATGCTTAAAAATTTAACCATGTAGACTAACTATCAAAAGAGTATCAACAAAGAAAATTAAAATACAGTAACCATTATTTTCCTATAAAGTACATGATCAATGATCAATATAAACTTTACATGCATGCAAACACAGACTACTCATCTGCCATTTCCTATTGGGAAATTTCCTGATACGTTCGGCAGTACCATTTCTTGGATTTCTTGGTACCAGTCAACCAGACAAACCCTTTCTATAGGTTAAGAGGATAAGATTAACCATTAGAACACATAGATCAATTTGAGGATTAAGAGATAATAATCCCGAATGAATGAGAAAATAAACAACGAACTATAACAGATGTGAAGCAGACAACAGAGTAAATAATTAGAGAAAAAGAGCAAAGACAGAATAGAAGCTATAGAAAACAGACTCGAAGGGAAACAAATCGACAGCAAAGAGGATGAATAGCAAAACAGAAAAAATAGGGAGGATAAAAGAGAAAAATGCAACAAAAATTTTAGCCATAAAACAAGAAAAGTGAAAAATTGAAGGGCAAAAGATAGGGAGAAATAGAGAGGAGAATAGAGAGTACCTGGAAAGGATTTCGACGAGGGAGACAACCACTTCTGCAATAGCTAGGACAAACGGAAGGAGGAGGACGCGCGTCGATGTAACAACGGTGTGAAGACTCTGAGAACAGACAAATGGAAACGAGACTGGTAAGAATGGAATCACTGAATCAGGAATTACAGAAATCAGAGGTAAAAGAGAGAGAAATCAGAGGGAAAAGAGAGACGAATCAGACGGAAAAGAGAGATGAATCAAACGGAAAAGAGAGGAATCAGACGAAAAAGAGAGGAATCTGAGGGAAGAAGAAAAATACCTCGGCTTTAGACAGAATTTGTCCAGAAGTGAGCGGTACGCCGGTAGCTCGATGGTCGCCTGACTCGCCTCTCACCTGGATTTAGGGTTTGCACAGTTGCGCGGGACGCTGGATTAGGGCGGGCACGACTAGTGACAATGAGTGTAGTTACTATATAGTATTTGCAATAAACATAACACAAAGTCATTAGATTAATAGATTTAGGACTTTGCCTTTTATAAGTTTATAACATGGTAGACTTCAGGGATTTGCTTTTAGAATATGTTAGAACTTATTAATTAGGTCTTTGCTTTTTAGAACTTTGGAATAGTAGAATGATGGTAATTTTTTTCAAAACAAAATGATAAACAATCTTAAAATTTGAAATTTTTAGGTATTATGAAAGTGTTACTTTATTTAATATGTGCTTCTTGATAATGGACTCATAGACCCATGGCCATGGGAAAAAAAGAATCATATGTAATCTAATTAATGAATCGATGGCATATACTACTTGTAATTTTATTTTGGTTGATGTATAAGTAAAATTGTGGAAGATTGCTTATTAAATGTTTATTTGATTTGATTAAGGACATAAACGGGTATTAACTATTTCTTAATGAGGTAATTGTATAATTAATAATAAGTTTATTAATTTTCATTCAATTATAGTAATATAATAATTCATGAAAGTAAATTTAAGAAATTTGGCTGATTTAATAAATATTCACATATTCAATAAATTACAAAAATGTATTAATTATTGAATAATAAAAACCATAATAGAAACTTAACTCGTATTGCAAATATGTTATTTTGACAATTGTTACGTATAAAACACTAAAATATGTTACAAAAGATTTAGCTCAAACGAAATTAAGATTCTAAACTAATTACTCAATTAGTCATTATACTCAATTCTTATGACAAAAGATTATAAATTTTAACATAATTATACAAATATAAATATGGGGAAATAATTTTTTTAACTTTATACAATCACTATTAAATATTCTTTATTAATTTTACTAATATATTTTATCAAAACAAATAAATAAGTAAATTATTATTTTTTCTCTAATATTTATATGATATCTCATTGTGTGAAGAGTTTACTTGGCAAATTAATCAATTAATAAAAATAAAAGATTGATAAATTTACCATACTACCTTATTTAAACGGTAGAACGGTAGAACGGATACGGAAGAGCTATTTCAGTTTCCGTTTCATTTATTAAACGGTAGAACGGTAATCGGTAGAATGGTAATTGGAAGAACGGTAAACAGATAATATTATTTTATTCTTAGAGACAGTAGAACGATAATCGGTCAGACGATAGAGCGGATAATCACATACCGTTTACACCCCAAAATGAGGGGTATTAATACTTGATCACCTTCAATAACAAATTCTTCTTCAAAGACAACATTCTTTATATTTTCTTCTCTCCCAAACTCAACATCTTCAAAAAATCTCGCATTTCCCGTTTCAAAAAATGATCTTAATGTGGGATCGTAAAATTCAAATCCTCGAGAGCATTCTGCATAACCAACAAAATAACAACTTACCATTCTGAAGTCCAGTTTTCTTTTATGAGGCCGATAAGGTCATGTTTCAACTGGACAACCCCAAATGTGCAAGTGCCAAATGTTGGATTTTTTCCCTGTCCAAAGCTCGTAAAGGGTTTTGGTAATTGCCTTGCTTGGAACTTTATTGAGGAAATAAAGTGCAGTTTTTAAAACTTCTCCCCAAATAGACACTGGCAAGGAAGAATGACTAATCATACTTCTCACCACATCGTTAAGAGTTCGGTTTTGTCGCTTAGCAACACCATTCATGCTAGGTTTGCCCGGCATACTGTACTGTGGAACAATTCCACACTCATTGAGGAAAAATGCGAAGGGTCCTGGACGTTGCTCTCTTGATCTATCCTATTTGCCGTAGTATTCACCATTATGATCAGATTTGACAGCCTTAATTTTCTTTCCTACTTGAAGTTCAACTTCATCTTTGAAAGATTTAAAAACGTCCAAGGATTGAGACTTCTCATGTATAAGATAGAGGTAGCCATATCTAGAGTAGGCATCTATAAATGTAATAAAATATTGTTGTCCATTTAAAGATATCGTAGGGAAAGGACCACATATATCAGTATGTATTAGTTGTAAGACTTAGCTCAATCAGGACTTAATATTCTTTTATTCGTTTGTTTGTCTTTGATGTATTCAATGCAAACTTGAAAATCTGACATATCCAAAGGTTCTACAATTTCATACGACACAAGCCTGTGAATTCTCTGATTAGAGATATTACCTAAATGCTTGTGCAATAAAGTGGCGGAATTCTCATTTAGTTTTCGCTTTGTACCACGTGAACTTGTTTGCACTACCATATTATATGAACTTATGATGTCAAACATATATAGATAATCAATCAAATGACCATAACCTACAATATTTGAATTTAGAGAGAAACTAACTTTACTATTTCCAAAGGAACAAGAAAATCCTGATTTGTCCAAAGTAGAAATAGATATTAGATTCCGTCTAAAAGATGGTATAACAAAAGTTTCAAACAGATCCAAACAAAATCAGGTGTTTAACTATAATCTAAAAGTTCTTATAGCTTGAACTGCAACTTTATTGTCATCTCCCACAAAGATGAATCTTTCAGCATCACTTGGAGATCGTCTCCACAAGCAACCATGCGTAGTCAAACTTATGTGAGTATTAGCACCAGAATCTACCCACTATGTATCCTTCGGTACAAAAACTAAATTAACATTACAACAAACTAGAGTCAGAAGCTTATACGTCTTTAACTTCTCATTCTTCTTAAAAAAATTGTTGCAATTGAAGAAGGAAGTCTTGTGCATTGCTCGCACTAAGGGAGCCTCGAAACGATTCCAGAATGGAATGCTTCATGATCATAATACACAAACGGTTAGACCGAACCCACTTTTCAATGATTTTCTACAGTATGAATGGGTCACTCCACCCGAAGTGCATAATCTAAATCCATACATCCGAGGACTATCTCAATGGACCCTTTCCAGATCTTGAAATTCATCCCACATAGCATTGGGATGTTAGGGCATAGAGCAGAAAAATCCAAGGCACTACGAGCATAAATTGAATTATAGAACGAATGAAATAAACATACTCACATTAATTTCCATGTAAAAAAATATAAATCAAGACATTAATAAACAATCCAAATAGGGACATTAGTTTCTAGTCTTTGGAGAAGAAAATTAATTGGAAGTAGTACTCTCAAAGCAGTGATCAAATACTGGTGATTAATTATGCCAAACTGTGTCTTCTTTTGGGCCTATCACAATTCGCATGAATAATAAAACTTTAGAATAATCACATATTTATCACCGCAAGCATTTCATTATTCGGCCAAACTGCATCTTCTTTTGGTCCGAGCACAGTTCTCATAAATAATTTCGCACAAAGCATCTTTATAATTTCAATCAAATCAATTTACACAACAGAGGTCACTTTGGTAACTATGTTGCTTTAATCAATTTAATTAGAAAATACAAGACTAACCAATGTTTTGAAAACCGAACCGACCCGGCCGGTTCGACCAGGTTCAACCGGAACCGGAGTTTTTTGCGGTTCGGTTTGCTTTAAAACCGGTAAGAGACTCAAAACCGGATGACCCGGCCGGTTTTTTTGGTTCGACCGCTGAACCGTTGAACCGACGAAACCGGTTGAACCGTTTAAATTAAATCCCTGCAAAGTTTAGGGTTTAATGAAACAGAATGCGGCCCTCTCCTCTCTCGCCGGCCCTCTCCTCTCGAGAGAGAGGTTCCTTGACCTAAACAAATTTTTAATGACATACAACTCCCGGTTCAACCACCGGTTCAACCACCGGTTCAACCGCCGGTTCAACCCGATTGAACCGGTTCAACCTGAATCGGCTGCTCCACCGGTTCGATTATTAGTTCGATTACCGGTTCGATTTTCAAAACATTGAGACTAATTGAACATTATTCTGTCATATAAATATTTTGGTAGCGCCCCATTGTACTGTCTTTATGGAATTTTCAATAATAGCATGATTGTATACTTAAAGCTAAATTTATGCTTGAAATGTAAAATTTCCTCATTCTTTAACAATTTATCCCATCATGCACTAAACCAAATTCATCAAGAAAAAACATATTGCATTAATAGAGTATTGAGACAAACTGATAAAATTCCGAAAAATATACCATAAAGTAGATAACGATGTATTCTACCTATGGTTAAATTTATCTCCAAAATTTCTTAATCGGATCCAAAGTCGGATCCTTAAACGGATCCGAAATCGAATCTATCCTCAGGATCTAATCGGATCCTAACCGAACACGAAAATCGGATCCATAAGCGGACCCAAAATGGGACTCCAATCGGATACTAATCGAATCCAGTAATCAGATCTGGGTTCGTCAAACAAACATACTCGAACCCAAAACCCGGACTGACTATTCCGGTCGGCGTGATCCAAAACCGGACCACACAAAAGTGAACCACATCAGAACTGGACAGAAGGGTCCGGTTTGAACCAATAAACCGATTCGAAATGGTTCACTGTTTCATAAAGATGAACCGCAGGAGAAACTTTAAGGTTTCTCCCGCCACCACCGCCATGAAAAACCCGATTCAAGTTCAAAATCGGCCCGGTTCACCTTCCTTAAGAGTGAACCGCAGGAGAAACTTTAGCGTTTCTTCATCTGCCGCCACAGCATCTATTGCCGATGTGCCGGCCACTCCAGTGGCCGGATTTTCCCGTGGAACGGTCGCCCAGCCACGGACGACCGTTTCCCCTGGGTGGTCGTCGCCGCACGACAACGGGAAACCCCCAAAACCGAAGAACAAGGGGGCGCTTTTGCGTCCCCTTCTCGGCTCTGTTGCCGACTTTTCAGCCGTCGCCATGGCCGGAAAAGGATACAGAACGGTCGGCCACAATTCCCCTTTGCCTCGTCTCCTAACGGCATCGAAATCTGGCCAAACGAACTCCAAAATCCGGCGGCCAAAATTCTGGATCTGGAATTAGACGCACGGCCAAATTTCTATGAATATTCGTCCTATCAGATTATCAAATAAAAGGAGGAAAAAACATACCTGAATCCATCGATTAAAGAATCAATTGTAAACAGTGGCTCGTGGCTTGACAGTGACTCGGGACGTCACAGTGGCGCGTGATTTAGAACAGTGGTTTGTCGCTTTCCTCTACCAAATCTCTTGGGTGAAGTTTTTTTATCCAAAAGGGGAAAACATAAGAGTTAATGATTCCATAACCTTCAAATCTTTATATAGTGATCCATCAGAGTACCCACTATCCCTAATGGGCCAATATAGGTATCCACTCATAAAGTCCATATCAATTTAGAAGTCTACGGACTTACCAAATTAGATCACATAATGTAAATCTATTAATTAAATAGCTAATACAATTGCAGACAATGTGATATCCTAGGAAATGCGAATTAGATAAGAGACGTGTTCAAAACAAAGGCGAAGCACAACCTTTCTGTTCAGTTGATCTTTGGCCAGGTTTTTGGGGTAAATTAAAAATCACCTCGCATATTGGTTCTAAAGGAAGAGAAGAGTGGAGGCAAATCTTTTTGGAAGACCGTAATACCTCCTTGCTCTTGTGGTATCATTAATGTGTGGAGGAAGAGGAACAGTTTGGCAAACATTAATTTATACAATTCCAGATCTTTATTTATTGAATTTTACAGCAGCCCCTTCTTCAAAGAATTGAAAGGTCTATGAAAGGAATCGCCCAAGACATCCTGCTGGTGCTTTGATTTACGGGGAAAAAAAGACACAGGAGACAATAAAGATGTAAAAACAGGGGAAGATATGGAATGGGAGAAAGATGCCAGACTCCACGCAGAAGTGAAGAAAATGGGAAACGAAAAGAAAAGGTCTTAAATAATCAAGCAGAATTAATCCAAGTCTAGTATCATATCGTTCACACACATATCAAACTCATAAATCATTGTGACAAGGAAATAGGAGAAGACATTCCAGTTCATCTCCTGCTATTACTTACAACAAAACCAAATTAAATACTTGTGAATCAAAGGTACTGTCATTCTAGGAAAACAAAGAAAAAACTTCTGCCCAAGTAACTTGAGTGTCACTTAATCAGCTCGGGTTCTGGAACGCTAAAATCTCGCAATGGAAACTCTTATCAGTTACATTTATTCCATAATAAAACTGATAAAAAAGAAACATTCTCAGCATTTGTTTTGCTTCCACATTTGTACCTAATGAATATCAAGCAAGCTTTCCACGAAAAATAGCAGAAATGACCATAAACTTTACACGGTTTGGTCTCGATGTAAAGATTCAGAAGCTCATAAACCCGTACGTGCATGACAGACAACATTTTAGGTAAGATACACGTGTTTAAGTATAGGAAACTCATTCATTAATATAATTAAAAAGAAAAACACATGTTTTTATACAAATATTAAAAAAAATACAACATAATTATCCAAAATACCACTAATTAGTGAACCAAACACAGTAATAAACTATATTATATTACCTAAAGATTGGGATAAATTACAAAAATTTTGAACATATGTTGTAAATTAGCGAATAGGTGTTTAATATAAAACCTTTTTTAGTGAACCAATGCCAAACCTTTAATATAACCCTCTACGGTATATGTGATATAGCATCTAAACTATCCAGATATATACAATCATCCGTAATTAAAAATTGTGGGCTAAGTGTGGCCCTTAGATTGTCTTTTAAAAGAGGTAAATATGCACAGACAGGTATAGCATTATGCCTAAATCTGAAGCGAAAGCCCCTCCAGTCGGTTAGTAAAGTTCCTTCCTTTGCCAGGGCATTTGGGACCTCATTTGTCTCCCGAGAATGGTGTTGGAGTTGCACTTGTGGGGGAGATGTCAGCATTCTATGGCAGGTCCAAACCAGTGAGACCAATCTCCAATGGTGCATCTCTGTCTCCTGCATCAGCTTAATGACAATATTTTGCGAATCTCCATGAATTATAATTGTACTTAAAAAAAAGGATGTATGAAATAGAGGGTGAGAAGTAAATAACATAATTCAGCTTCATTGTTAGTTTTATATGGGACGGGCCAAATGGCGTTGATAATAGGTGCGCCCTGAGAATTATGTAGGATGAAACCACTGCCAACTGCACTTGTACTCATGTTTGCAAAACCATCAAAGTTTGCAAGTAGATGGGTCTGTAGGGGTGGTAGCCAGGATATGTTGTCTCTGTTTGGTTCTTGGTGTGGGCAGGGTGGGATTTGTTTGAATTTAATGGTTACGGTAGGCTGTGAGGAAGCGCGAATATAAGAGGTGGATGTGGAAGGTGTAATGTGTTCAAACGTATACATGTTTCGAGTGCACCAAATTTTCTAGAGGGTATTTGCCACAAATATATGGGTATGGGGAAGGGATTTTGTTGGGTTTATGGTGAAGAGTTTATAGAGAGAGGAGCGAAGTGTTGGAAGTGTAGGAAATACGTGAGTGTGTGCTTGCATGAGGTGCCAAAGAGAACGGGCAAATGGTATAATAGAAAGAGGTGATCTACAGTTTCAAGTTCCATGTGACAGATAGACCATAAATGATTAATATTTAGACTGCATCAGCTAAGATATGCAGTTGTAGAGGAGTTTTTCTAGTAAGGCAAGCTCAAAGAAATAGTTTTTTGTTTTGGGAGGATTTTTGGGTGACAGATGTACCATCTTTAGAACGAGTCCAAATGGTGCTATCTTGCATTTCTAAGCTAGTCCAAATGGCACCCAGATGGCCCGAACACTGTTTCATTCCAAGAATTATTAAGCAGGATAGATGATACCTTTTCAAAGGGACATTGAGGTCCTATTGATCAAGTGAGGTTAGCTAGAGGATGTGATAGAGTGTCGATCCAAGTATCATACCATAGAGAGGTTTGCATACCATTACTAATTTGATGACATATAGACTTGGTAAGGGTAGGAAGAAGCTTAAGAATTTGCTTCCATAAAAGGAAACTACTGTATTTTGGTTTAGTTGGGAGGAGATGTGGGGAGGGACCATATTTAGTACGCATAAAAGAGGCCCAGAGAGAGTCTGGATGAGTGTACATTCGCCCGAAGAGTTTTAATTGTAAGACTATTCCAAGGGTATGGTGATTTTGAAGGCCTGATCCACCTTCCCTAAGTGAATTTAATAATTGTTGCCAGTTGACTAGGTGGATTTTTTTTATTTCCCTAGTAAGACCATAAGAAGTTTCTGAAAAAAAAATTATTCTTTTTTTATAACGGAGAGAGGAAGCTTGAAACACATGAGTAGGTGTAAAGGGATATTGATAAAGACTGATTTACGTAATGTGATACGACCAGAAAGGGAAAGAGAATTTTGTGTTCATCCTAATAGTTAATTTCATATCTGTTTTTGTATGGCTCATAAGTTTGTCAGGTTATTCTAGTGGTGGGAATATGAATTCCAAAGTATGTGTAAGAAGATTAATTTCTTATTGAATTCCTCAAAGATTACAGAATACATATAGTCACAACTGAGAGAGAGTTCAAGTCTCAATAGGTAAACTATCCGAAAAACTTAACAAATAAGAATACTGATTACAACTAGTTAATGTTGAATAAGGTAAATAGTTATACATGAATAGATCACGTAGTGATTTGCGCATCACGTATAGAATCTTCTACAGATTTATTTTCTCTAACATTTCCCCGCAAAGGTTGGCATTCTAGGAAGGGCGAAAAGCTTGATTAAGAACCTTGTATATTGTCCACGAGATAATCCCTTCGTAAGTGAACTGATTTTGTGGACGTGAGGAACTGATTTTGTCGGGATAAGTGAAGAAGGGATGAAAAGTATTAGAGAAATAGAGCAGTACACCATATAATTTAAAGGGAAATATGCATGTATTGCCATGTGTTGAGCGAAGAGAGAGGGATTGCACCATAAGAGAAAAAATAATCTAGGCTTACCTGTGGAGAATAATAACGCAACTCTGGATAGGTGATATGGCAGGCAGTTTGGGATTGTGATGAGTTTTTATGGATGTTTGAGATGGTGAAGGTATGCATGGAAGAGGAGAGAGGGTGTGTTTGTGTTCGGCTGAGTTTTCGGGGAAATAAACTGGGAAGGAGCATTGTGTAATGGATCTTTGTATCGGGAATCTCGGTGTACATTTGGGAGGACTGTGGAAGTTTGAACGTGCAAAGTAGGACAGTGATTTTTGACATATTTTTCAAGTGGGGGAGGGGGAAATGAGATATGTATAATGAGGGTGAGTATAGTATCGGGAGTATGAGTGTAGGGGATATGCAAGCATGTGGGAACCATTTCGAGTAGCTTTGGGTAATATAAGGCAACTGTGAGGATGGTCTAGGTAATGAATAATATAAAAGAGAGGATATAACGCAAAAAAGTGAATAAGTAAGTAATTAATTGAAGACGGTTGGTATATTGAAATGCAATTACGGAAAGATTTATGCCAGAGTTGTAGGGTGCTTGATGGGGGAGGATGTTGGGGCTGTTAGATTGTAAACGCTGCAGTATGGGAGAGAGAATCACTTGGATATGTGGTAGAAGATGAAAGATAGGGGAGCCTGATTTGGTGGGTTGAAGGGTTTGCATCTGGCTAGGTAGATTGTACTAACCTAGAGTTGAGATTTGTGAGGGCAAGGGGGGTGTACCTCGTGTGGTGGGAAATTGCCATTTTTCTTCTCGACTGGTATCTCTACTTCCACAAAGGTGATGTGTATTTTATAAGGGTACTTAATTTAATATTTATAATAAAACGATATAACAGTACTGTCAAGTGTCAACTATGCCTTTTTACTTAAAATCGAAAAATCGGACATCGTGACAGAAACAACACAAGAACTAGTTTCCTTATTCGACGTTACATACCCTTCGATGAGACAGGCCTTGGAACGAGGCTCGCAGACGCAGAGCTGGTCGGACGCTTGCCATCCATTAGTGTGAAACATATATCGGGCCATCGCATGCCTGACGCAGATAGGAAGGTGGAGTAGGCCGGCAGCAGCCGGGTCACGATGGTCCTAGAGTTGATGATCGTGCTGGCATTCGAAAAGTGGGACGATTAAACTCCACGACAAGATGTCAAACGTTGAATAAAAACTCACAGTACTTACGTATCTCTCTTTCCAAATCAATAACAAAGCGCTATAGCTTACGCCAAAGATACTAACGTGGTGCCCCGTTTGGCACGCGTAGTTTTTTGGCGCGATATTTTGTTGGTCTTTTAGTTTTTGGTTTTCACTCGTTCGGCTGAGTTCTTAGAGGAGCAAAATCTAGTTCTCTAATATTAGAAAGCCATGTTACATTGTTATATTTAATAAAACCTGAATGCAGTGGCTCTAAAATAAATACTGGCTATTTTTTTTTTTTGAAATTCGGAATTCTTGGTTGCATGCCACTCAAGACTTGAAACCAAGACCTCCTGTTATACACTCTCTTATGTGACCACTAAACTATGCTCAAGTTCACCTATCAAATCATGCATTAGTAGCTCTCTATTACACAAAGAAGAAAGTAATTTTATGTTGGAAGCACCATTAGAGTTTAGGTTTCTTCATGGAGAAGACATCTAGCCTTTCATCTAACAGTTTAGTTTTTGATGAGTTTGGAAAACTATATTTATTTTTGTATGTTAGTGTAATTAGTGACTCTTATTTGCCATACATGGTTATGTGTTTCAATGAAGCCACAAGAAAACTCCAGTGTTGTTTCACATGGGACATTTAATATTAATGTTGTTCCACCAGTATATTACTCATTATATATATTTTTAATGTTTAGATATTCTTTTTTTACTAATTATTATCTACATATTATACTTGAGTTTCACTTGTTCTAGTTGTAGCAGAAATATATTGTTGGGTTTTGGCAAAAAAAATATTTAGTCCTATATTGATTCTCTAGCAAAGAGGGTTGGGATTTTTAGGCTATATAAAGACCTCAAGGAATTGGTTTCAGTAAGTCCCGGTTAAGGACACTTTAAGCTTCAAATACTTTGACTCAAAAAATTCCTTTCTCATAAGAGTTGGGTGTGAGTTGAGGAAAGGGAAAGTTTTGTAAGAGTATGGGATTATTGGGGATAGGGAGAGAGAATTGTGTAATTGTAACAATTAATTACACAGTGGATTTTTTTCTTGTGGGTCATGATATTTCTGCGATTTGGAGTTTTCATGTTAAACTCTTGTGCTTTGTTAGATTTTTTTGTTTTGTTTTAATTTCTCCGTTATTTTTTCAATCTTAGGGTGAATGTGGGATCTAATTTCCCAACAAGTGGTATCAAAGCGAGATTTGAAATATATATATTGTGATGTGGTAAGGTGGAAGTTTGCATTGTAGGCATTGCTCACAAAACTGCATAGTTTTTCACCAAGCTAAGAATAGAAGCAAAGATGACGAAGTTTTCAAGTCCTATGGGATTTGACGTGGAGATATTTGATGAAAAGAAAAACTTTGGCTTGTGACAAGTTCAAGTCAAGGATGTGTTGATATAATCAGGGCTGCACAAGGTTCCAACAAATATTATGACACGTCCAACATGAGCGATAAATATTGGGAGGATATAAATTTGTGGGCGGCAAGTGTGATATGCAAGTGTTTGGCAAAGAATGTTATTGCAAACATGCATGGGATTTCGACGGCCAAAGAGCTTTGGGAGAAATTTGAAGAATTGTATCAAGCGAACGACATCTCAAATCGATTATACCTGAAAGAGTAATTATACACATTACGGATGGATGTAGGTGTGAAAATCACAGATCACTTGAACATTCTCAATGATATTATCTTTGAACTAGAGGCTATTGGAATTGAAACCAAAGATGAGGATATGAAGTGTTAGGGCTCATCTTGTCTCTTTCATCTTCCTACCAGCATATGAAGCCAATCTTGATGTATTAGAATGGGAGTTTGAATTTTGCAGAAGTTACTACAAAACTTCTATCTAAGGAGAGAAAGTTGAAGAGTGTGCTTCAACAGAGAATTCAACGCTGGTAGCTAGCAAGGGGAAGAAGAAAACTCTATGAATAAGGTACTTTGCTGGGGGTGTGGACAATTTGGGCACATCAAAAGGAAATGTAAAGAAAGAGCCAGTTCGGAAGAGGGCTTTGAGTTAGAAGCTAAATGTGTCTCTCTCTTTATGGGAGAGGGTGATGTCACTTGAAGAGTGAGAAGTGTCATCCTCATGGTATGTCCGCTTTTTCATGAAAGAGGATGTGTTTCTTTTAGCAGATCCACAATTTTGCATACGGGCATTAGTTTGGCATTTATGAGACCCTTGTTGCACGAAGCAAGGAGAACCGTGGGTTGCGGGACAGATAGTTTTGACTCGGGCGATGTTGCACAAAGCAAGGCCGATGAGGTAGAAGGATAAGGTGAATCGTAGGACGCCAAGAATGAATGTGAAAGTTCAATCGATAAGTCGGGATTGAACGCCACAAGAACGATGGATTCTTGATAATTTCGAACTTCTCAATGAACAAGGAAGAGAAAATAATCTCCAAATTTTGTAATATATAAAACCTCTGGCCGTAAAAGAAATAGTGGAGGTTTTAAGTAGCCTAGGATTTACACAATTAGAGAAGTTACTCTTCTCACTAGAATGTAATTGGGCTTAAAGATAGGAAAGCCCATTAATTAGGCTTACTAATTACTCCATGATGAAAATTAAAGGCTTCCTTCTCTAGATCTTGCGCCCGAATCACGCTAACAAATCCAAGATTAGAATCATGGGAAATCTTTTGACATTCAAGATATTGCAGGATAAACGTGTTCAAGCTATTCTTGAAGCCCTTTGTTCGAGTACGAGTCATCGGTCTGTCAAATTCTCGCAGATCATTAGAATCTTTATCCTCTGAATTGCCACTCGGGTCACCATTCAAGTTGTAAGCATCATTAGGTACGATGCAAGGTGTGTGGTGGAAGATTATGTCGGTGGCTGATGGACTTCCATGAAAGCAAAACGGTGGAAAATTCACCATAGAATTTCAGCATGGGGTTTTCAACATGGTGCCTAAAGGAAAATTATTAGAATGTGTGGATTCTAAGTGTGTTTACTCATATGGTGGAGTAGGGATATAGTTCTCTAATTTGAAAATTATGATTGTCAGTGTAGACAATAGTTATAGCGTATGTTGTGGGGTTTCTTTTATCTCGCCAACGTGGAAATTGTTGGGTTTTGGCAAAATAAAATAATGTTTAGTCCCACAAAGATTCTAGAGCAAAGAGGGTTGGGGGTTTTTAGGATATATAAAGACCTCAAGGAATTTATTTCAATAAGCCCCGCTCAAGTACACTTTAAGCTTCAAATACTTAGTGTTTTGTTAATTTTTTTTGTTTTCTTTTAATTTATTAGTTATTTGTTCGATCCTAGGGTGAATGTGGGATCTAATTTCCCAACATATTTAAACCATACGATAGAGTATGCAAATGTGAGGGATGGGACAAAACTATAAAGAGTAATCCTATGCACACCCTCGAGAGTGCGCATTTCATCCACCCCTCTTATGTAGGTACTTTGTGTCTATTGCAGTCCATTCAGAGTATGGCCCCCATATCTTAAACCCTAGAGTGTAAATACATAGTAGAATAAGAACAACCAAACACAACCTATAGTAGTAATACACTTATTATGCTAAAAAAATTCTGATGTAATGTGTTGGACAAAATGATGCAGTCCATTAATCGATCCCAACAATCACATATAGAGTACAAGTAAAAATTCCCTAACCGAGCAGTAATGTAGAACCGTGAGAAACAAGGGGACCATTAATCTCTCTCTATATGAAGCAATATTAAATTTTAGGTACATAGTGGAGCAGCATGTTTACACTAACAACAGCCAGCGGTACCAATAATACACACAATTTCTGACACTAGATCATAAGAACAATCTTTTGAGTACTTTATGTTGGACTATTTATGTTTAGAATTAATTAAATGTAACCCTAGCGATGCGAGTGATAAAGTGGATGAAGGAATAGGAGTAGTCATATTTAAAGGACCAATTTATGTCGTCCAAGTAAGCGAGCATTAGTGAAGAATATAAATCTGCCTGCCCCAAGGTTTGGTCGAATATTGGAACCCCACAAGCATTGGTTATAACCTTTCGTAAGACAAAGTACTAGTAGATATGCAAAGGCTCGTACTCAATTGCATGGGTATGTGGCTATACATTGTGTGTCCAAGGGGACCGCATCCTTAATTCCTTAATTCCTTCAACAATCTTTAATGAATAGGACGTTGTTGAGATCGGCCAGCTCTGTAGCTGGTAAATTAGCACTAGTCAATAAATTTTACTCTAGGTAATTAATTAATCAGGAGGAAGAGCTTAATTACACTAACAATATGCCAGTGACCAAAAAACCCATGCAGTAGCTAGTGAGATTTTGGTACGTACACACATTCTTATTTCCTTAATTACGTATTGTTTCAATCAAAAGAGGTCGGATCCGTGGACTTTCCGCAGTCGGATTTATTTGGGCATGAAAGGGAAACCCGATCCCCGAAGATCCGTCCTGTCGCATGTCCCGTCCCATCTCGCACAAAAAAAATGGCGGATTTTACCAGTCAAATGGCGTGTCCTTAATTATTTCACACGAGTGGTGGGGGGCGGGTCACTGTTTAAACTATATATCTGTAAAGTATAATTCCTCGTCAGAGTCAACAGGAAGCAGGGGGTGACGCAAGGCATAAAATATTGGATGCATGGCGCCGCCCGCCGTCGCCGGACACGACGACAGGCTGTCGCCGGTGGCGTCACCCTCCTCTCGGCGGCGACAAACTCCACGCGACTCACGTGACGGTTACCCCCAACCCCCGGCCTCCCCCACTCATCCAAACCCCATCGTAAATATTATATTATGAGAAACGGTCGACCAAATAATATTCGGCCATAATTAATCTGCGTCTTTTTGGCTAACACCGTCTCATAAGTTAGTTTTCGTTCGTTAAAAAGATCTAACGCCGCGGCGGCGGCGGCGGCGGCGGAGGCGACCGTTTGCGTCTTCCTTCCTCGGTCGTCCTTATCTCAAGCGAGCAACAGAGGGCCAAAGTGACAGGAGGTCGCTCGCTCGCTCGTGGGGGAAGCCGGCAGGAGGTCAATGATAGGCCCACGAACACACGCACCCGACAAACCCCACGTGGATCGCCGTATCGGCCGCGGGGGTCCCCCCCTCTCTCCCTCCTGGGACTGTACACGTCACCGTATCTCGCCAAACAAGGCGGTTACTTTTGCTAACACGTGGCGGCGAACGACCGGATCCCACCTTTCCACGCTCGATCGGTAACATAATTCTGCAATTTTTATCATTTCCCAATTTCCCAAACTACAATTTCTTTATTTTTAAAATTAAAATTAAAATTATTATGGAATAACGGGTGGTTAGGGTTTAAAGGAGAACCTAATTACCTAGCTTAATATTCCACCGGCTCGGCTCGCCTTGCCAAACCATAGTTTCTTGAAAAAGTGATGACGAGTACTTTGCATTACCAACTTCGTTCTTGTTTGGCCAACCCACTGAAGAACATATCTATCCCCACCCATCTTTTTTCAGGTCTCCTCCACATCCTTTGCACTTACTCGATATGTGCTTTATGCGTACTAGAGCCAATAATGGGAGAAAGCTAAATTTACTGCTCTTCTTTTATACGTCCCATGCGTCATATGAAATTTTGTCATTTTTTTTTCTCTTCTTCTTCTTCTTGGTTTTTCTTTTAACGTCCTAATAAATCCCTTCCACCTTCCTCACTGACCCACTTGTTTTTACTTTAGCGTTTAATACTCATCCATCATTTACAGGGAATTAATGAACACCCTCTAAGGCATCTACTCTGCTGCTTCTCTCTCTATCTATCTATCTATTTATATATGTGAATTAATGTACTAAATAAACCTGCGTGCAAAAGCAAACAATAGAAATGGAATCAAATTAAAGTAGTTGGGATAAGTGTATGTTATTGAAAAAGTGGGGGGTGGGGGTGGTGCAAATTGAACAAGTTATATAAGGTGAGATGCATGAGTGCCTAAAGACCTAGCTAGCTAGGGTGTGAATCAATGGGGAGAATAGCTTAATGATCCAGTGTTACTCTTTGGCTGTACACGGCATTATTTTGCCCACTAGAGAGGGTGAGTGGTCCCAATTCACCGGCCGTATCGATCATCATATACAAGACAAGAGTGTGGAGGCTTCACCAGATCAGGGTCGTCAGGACGTAGCAGAGGTCGAGGGGGTAGTGCTGGGATCGTATTTGCGATGCAGAATCCATCAATAATTGAGACATTGTCACACGTACGTATCAGTCATTAATCTGTTTTCCTTTCTTTTCTTCGGCGCCTTTTTCCGGTTTCTAAATGATCAGAGAGGCATTTCGTCGAACAGTTCGGCGCGCTGAATCATATATATGTTGTTAAGAAGAAGGCCTCGCGCGGCAGTGGACGGACGAACTTTTTGATGATCGAGAAGAAGCAACAATTGAGACAGAAGAAGCCGAGTCTCGCCTCGTGAATGACTAATGACTCGAGTACTCTCTCAGTTATTGCCGTCAATTATTTTACCATGCACAGCTTTTTCGTCTTCGTGCTTATCCCTTTGGGAGCGAACCCACCACCCGCACACCGTCACATCTTCCCTGTCCTACCCGATTTATCCCCCTGATCCCCACTAACCCTCTGCACTCGGGATTCCAGGGATTTAAATAAAAGAGGAGACGAAAGAGTAGGAATAGAGTACTGTTTGGACGTAAGCAAGCTCACGACCGTATTTTTTCACTACTGTGTTATTCGTTTGACCCAGCAATGAGGCAGAGAGAGAGAGAGAGAGGGCTTCTGTTCTGTTCTGTTCTGCTGCACGCGGTGATAGCCACGCATCGGTTGGTGCCCCTCAACAAAGATCCACACCTTTCTCTTTTGCAGGTTTCTTGGGTATGCCAGCTTCTGAAACTTTGATGAAACATCATCCTGCTGAACGCTTCTCCACACTCGGGCAACGGAGGAACAGCCTTTGATCGAATCATCTCTATCCTGTCTGCTTTGGATTTTCTACTTTCTGTCCCTTTTGGCAGTTATTGTCTCCTCTTTCAGAAAGGACTTTCATAGTCTGAAACAGGGAACCAACTCCGATGACTTCATTTTTTTTTCTCCCTCAATTTTACTTCAAATTAATGTATCTATCTCTAAGCAGAGAACACCTCAAGTAAGTCAAATGAAAAGACCTAGGGTCTAATTGTATCCTGAAATTAGTTTTGGGGTGATCCGCAAAATTATTCCTGGCTCGATTCATCTACAAAGAGAAGACAATTAAAGAGGACAAATTGAAGTTTCAAACCATTAAGACCAGAATGATCGGGAACTTAACGAAGTATTGCTCATGAATCATGAGTCTTCCGTCCGCGATGCTTGGCGTGTCGTTGACGTCTCTTCCTCGAGGAAATTTAAGATTTCTATCTACTCAATTTTAGCGTCATTTAGTATCAAAGAATGCCGGACACCTGCAATGTCCATCCATGCTCTGAAAGAAGCACGTAAAAGTGGTTAATTAGCAACAGATCACTGAAACCAGCGATTCAGCTCTCCACCCCTCAAATTCATGGTTTGCAGCCTGCGGCGGTGCTCTTAATGGAACAGAGAACGGAAGCTGCAATTGAATTAATTATTCTGGGTTGAATTAATTATTCTGGGTTGAATTAATTATTCTGGGTTCGTAAGAAAGGGAGGTTGCCTTTTACCCGTTTTAGATGCAGACTCTAAGAGGTTTGGTGGGTACAGGTTGCTCGGGAAACGGAATGAAGAAGATGACTGACAAAAAGAAAAAGGCGACATCAAAAGTGAAATTTGAAAACGGAAAGGAAAGGAAACGAAAGGAAACGAAACGAAAACTAGTTAAGATAAAAATAAAAAATAAAAAGTGGGAAGGAAGATTTCCTTGAACAGGAACTGTTTTTGTACATTACTGATTTAGGCCTAAACATATTAAACAACAGCTAATTAAAAGCAAAATAGAAAAAAAAAAAAGAAAAAGGTCATCCTCCTTCCTAAAGCGAGAAAGTCTTGAATATTTCTTCTTCATCAGAGAGAGAGAGAGAGAGAGAGAGAGAGAGAGAGAGAGAGAGAGAGAGAGAGAGAGAGAGAGAGAGAGAGAGAGAGAGAGAGACTAATTAATTAACGATGGGACTAAGAAGAAACAGCTCCTCTTTGTTCACAATTGCATGAATAATATGGTGGGTACTTGGTTTAATTTGATGGATCATCATCTCATCAGTTCTGGCTGTTCCACTGCTTGTGGCCAGGTGCCCATTTGGGGCACTTGGGGCTGAAGTAGCTGGAAACGACCCTGGAGTTGAGGAGCTCAACAATGGGGGCGTATTTGACGCAACGAGGCGTCTTGTACTGATTAATGGAGGCGCCCCGGGAGAGGGCGTAGTCCATGAGCTTATCGAAGGTACCCGGCTCCACGACCCTAATCTCCAGAGGTCCGATGGCCTTGTCGGAGGCCCGACCTTGGCGGTAAACGCTGTTGAGGGACTCCTCGATGGCGAGGCAGCAGTCCTCGAAGACGGAAGGCGGGACGGGAGTTGAACCCAGTCGGAGCTCCCAGAAGAGGACGTAGTGTCCGGGGACGGTGGTTGTGTCGGCGTAGCTTGTGTACTCTATGAGAGACGCATCGAACGGCTCCATGTGGTTCACCGCGTTCCTCACCGCGTTCTGGAGCTCCACCTCGTCCGTCTTGTCGGCATCGATACTCAGCACCACGTTCTTCCGGCAAACGAAGTTGAACTGCGGCACTTTGTTCTTGAACCCCGCCACCCGGAGCACATCCCCGACTCTGTAACGATACAGCCCTGCATGAATGAGAGATGAAGAAACCAACCATTAATTAATCACCCACCACAAAAGCAAGAAAAAGAAAGAAAGCACAAGAAAAATGGGGGAGCTAGGTGTGGTGATCATAATTACCAGCATAAGTAGTGACAACGAGTTCGTACTCATGGCCTAGCTTGACATTGACAAGATCCACCAACTCCTGCTGCTCTTTCTCGTTGAGGGAGTCGGGCAGGGAGAGGGCGTCGGAGACGCCATTGTTGCGGTGAACAGGGAGGAACTCGAAGTAAGCCATGGTGGGAATGAGGGTGTAAGAGACTTCGCTGGGTTTGGCCAGGGGGTGAAGGTTGAGTCCGAAGTAACACTCGGAGGAGGCGTACATTGTGCAGACGAGGGGGAGTCCGTCGCTGTAAAAATCGAGGATGGGAATGTACTGGGACATGGTCCCGGTGACAATCACCTCGATGTATCTCGCGTTGGGCCACAGACGGGTGATGATCCCTCTCCACGACTCTTTCTCACATTCCCCTTGGATGAAATCCGCCAGCTTCGGGTCGGGTTGCAGCAGCGTCCTCGCGACGGCCTCCCTCACGGCGGGGTCGGCGATCTGGTCGTCTAGGGCTCCCCTCCGGATGTCCCCGCACAGGCTCGTCCAGTGCTTTTCCAAGAAGCGAATGGCTCGGATGAAGCCGGAGGCGAACACGGCTCCCACCCGGAGGACTTCCTTGTTCTGTAACAGCCCGCACAGGAGCTGGGCGTACATGCTCTGGTAAGAGTCCTGGCACAGGATGGCCTCGTTTGGGCTCGTGTAGACGTTGTAAGGGTCGTAGGGCCTCTCCTTGAAATGGCGGCTCTTGTAGTAGCTGGTGAGAACAGGGCGGGCCAGCAGACCCCCCGGAGTCTTGGCCTCCGACTTGACGAACAGGAAGTACATTCCTTTCCCCTTGTCTAAATCGGGAACGAACTGGTCCATCACCGGCATCAGCAGACTGTAGAGCTGAGATCGCCTCTCCATCTCTTCCTCGATCGTGGGCATCAATTTCCTTTCGCCCCCAGAGGTCCCAGAACTGCAGAAATTTTTAATCACCAAAAACAATCAATACAGGATCCGGTAATGAAATGCTGCATACACAGTACCTGCAGTACAATTTATAATTTAAAAACACAAAACTGATCATAATTAGTTACTTGTAGCTAGGCCCAGTATGTATACCTGGTGAGGAACTCGGAGATGGGGTGGGAACAGAGGATGGGGGACTTGTCGCCATTGGCGATGCGGTGGATGTCGGACTGCAAATCCTCGTAGACGACGACGGGAACGAGTTTCTTGAAGCTCTCTCGGTCGGTTCTCCCGTTGAGGCCGAAACGGGACAAGTACTCGACGTGGGCATTCCGGCTGAGGATTTCGGCGAGAACCCGCTTCTGAACCTCGTCCGCGCGCTTGGTTACGTCCTCGATGAACTCCAGCGCCTTCTTGTTCTTGTCTGCGGAGGCAATATTTTTATGATCAGTGCCTCCCAGCGCCTCCAAGTGCTGCTTCGGAGCTTCCGGCATCGCTTAAAATTACAGTACTATTTGTATATCCTGTATATCTTTATATATCTCTTCGGAAGAGGAAATTAAATACGACGAGAGCTGATGATCGAATTAAGAAGAAGATTGAAGAAGGGAAGAGGAAATTAAATACGACGAGAGCTGATGATCGAATTAAGAAGAAGATTGAAGAAGGGAACAGAAAATCGAGCAGGCGATTGATAGATATGTAGTGAGGGAGAGGGGACAGAGCAGAGAGCAGAGAGCAGAGAGCAGAGAGCAGAGAGGAGGAAGGGGATCGATATTCAAGATGGGTGTGTTGCTAGCTCAGAGATGCCTGGTCTGGGGGGAGGGTCAAGAGTGAGTATATATAGACGACGAAGGGGGAAAGCCAGGTGGCTGGACTCCACTTTAGAGATTCTAAGATAACAAATTACAGTCGTCATTTTAGCCTCCGCCTTTTCTTCGAGTTTTTCAACTCAGTGGGAGTTTCTTTAAGCTGGTATTTGTTTCAATACCCATTGACTAGTAGTATTATATTCAGAGGCATACATATATACTATTACTAGCTCGTTGAGTCGGTTGAATGACTTGAAAAAAAAAAAAAAAAGGACCCAAATCCCAATCTTTTTCCCTTCCTTGTGGTACAAGAAAACCGGTTGAATGACATAAACAATTCACCCTCTCATGGATTTGAAGAGGTGGAAACAGACGACAGAAAACTGGGATATTGACCGGCAAAGTCCTGTATATGCGCCAGTACGTACTAGGGTACATGCGTGTTTAGACCGCGGGTGCTCCTCAAAGAACCGGCAGCTCCTCCTTACGTAATCCCTCCCTCCCTCCTTCCCCGTAAAAAAATAAAAATAAAACAACACCTTTGACTGCCCAGTACTGCTGACTGTCACCGGTTCTCTATGTCGCCCTCTTTTTCGATCCTTCGAGCCTGCGCTTGAGAAGAGTCTAGAGGCCGGATTATGGCTGAACCTCTTTTTTTTTTCTTTTTTATCTTTTACTTCTGGGTTCTGGATTTGAGTCAATTCCTCGGGAAAAGCTCGGGGTGCTCACCTTGGGGATTGAAAACAGTGAAGAGAAAGAAAGAGGAAATTTTCATGGAGATGGGAAATTGATAAATACTTGCTTGCACGGCTCCATGAATGTAACGGTTTCATTCCCCACGTGGGGGAGATGGGGACTTGTTTGTTCCGATTCCAAACTTTCAGTCTCTCTCAGTGCCACACAATATTGCTTTCAAAATCGAAATTAAGTCCCTCCCCCGTAGCACAGGCGCTGGGTCATGCATGATCGAAGCTGCAGGTAGGCGGTTTGATGTTTTGCCCCGCTTACAGTACACTGCTTTCATTCCGCTTGATTGATCATGTGAAAACTCGAGTTAGAAGTTGATCTCAGTCCGTTACGGGATCGTCAAGTTTGGCGTCGGAAAATATTGGAATCGTGTTAAAGTGTAATTAGATGATGTGTGTCTTTTCTTGGGGTAGTAAAAATAGAAACACAGAAATATTGGAACCCATGCAAAGGTTCGGTCTCTGGCTTTTTCTGCTGCGTATATATAAAAATTGCTCTTTTTCCTCGTTATATATATATATATATATATATATATATATATAACTGGTGTGTTGTTTTAGCCGTTCAGGAGCCAACACAGAGAGCCGGGAACGAAAGCAGTGCGTTGCCATACCGAGACGATGATTGGTCAGTTGGAGTTCGATCCGCACCCACCCCAGAAACAAAAATGGGATCGATCGACAGAATTATACTGTAGACATTGAAAAACCGGAGTAGTACTAACAACGAACAGCCACTGTAGATCTCATAAATATTCGATCGGTCCACGAAGCTTTCCCATAAATGATACAAGACGACCATCGATCCGAAAACAAATAACACTATTTGCTCTTTCCAGATCTGGGTCGTGAGCTCAACGATCCTTGCACACTCCCCACGCTGAAACGGAAATATTAAAAATTGAGTAAGTGGACCTAGCACTGCTCGGAAAGGCGAACACAGCGCAGGAACGAAAATATGGTATGTTATAAATAAAGTGTACAAAGGACAAGTTAAGACAAACTTCTCCTCATTCGTTCAACACTCATGAACCAGAGAGCTGGAGGAGAGAGAGAGAGAGAGAGAGAGAGAGAGAGCAAATGAGAGAGAGAGAGAGAGAGAGCAAATGAGAGAGAGAGAGAGAGCAAATGAGAGAGAGAGAGAGAGCAAAATGAGAGAGAGAGAGAGAGATGAATGAGAGAGAGAGAGAGAGCAAATGAGAGAGAGAGAGAGAGCAAATGAGAGAGAGAGAGAGAGAGAGAGCAAATGAGAGAGAGAGCGCAAATGAGAGAGAGAGAGAGAGAGAGCAAATGAGAGAGAGAGCGCAAATGAGAGAGAGAGAGCGCAAATGAGAGAGAGAGCGCAAATGAGAGAGAGCGCAAATGAGAGAGAGCGCAAATGAGAGAGAGCGCAAATGAGAGAGAGAGAGCGCAAATGAGAGAGAGAGAGAGAGAGCGCAAATGAGAGAGAGAGAGAGCGCAAATGAGAGAGAGAGAGAGAGCGCAAATGAGAGAGAGAGAGAGCGCAAATGAGAGAGAGAGAGAGCGCAAATGAGAGAGAGAGAGAGCAAATGAGAGAGAGAGAGAGCGCAAATGAGAGAGAGAGAGAAAATGAGAGAGAGAGAGCGCAAATGAGAGAGAGAGAGCGCAAATGAGAGAGAGAGAGCGCAAATAAGAGAGAGAGAGAGCGCAAATGAGAGAGAGAGAGAGCGCAAATGAGAGAGAGAGCGCAAATGAGATAGAGAGCGCAAATGAGAGAGAGACAGAGAGCGCAAATGAGAGAGAGAGAGCAAATGAGAGAGAGAGAGAGAGCAAATGAGATAGAGAGCAAATGAGAGAGAGAGAGAGAGAGAGAGGACCGACCAGTGACCGACCAAGTGCAACTGTATACCATGTCGGGGCAACGCAGAAATATGAGAAAAAACCTTCCAATGGACGACTGGCGCTCCGATCGGACGTTCAACAGTCAACACCGAACATGACATGTATCGCTCCCCTTCTTTCTATAAACTATTTGGAAGCCACATGCACGCTGCTCGTCATGGACCTTATGTATAACTCTCTTAACGGTCCCAATTGTCTCATGATATGTGACTAATAACGCCTCAGGGGTTATATGCATGTACCTTTGCTTTCAATTTCGGCCATAAGATGACACATGTGACTAGTCATCACTTAGTGGAGCTGCTCTAGTGGGATCTTGTCTCAGCACTTGTATTTTATTACATGTTATGTGCACTTCATTAAACTTCGGAGGCGCCGGTTATCTTATCAATATGGTATATAATATGATGAAGCAAGGCAGAGCTTCATATTAATAAATTAAAGGGCGGAAAATGAAATAATTAACAAGTAGGAGAAGATCAGTCAATGAGTCAACGAGTGAAGAGTTGAGAATACGAATCGGCGAGTTTTTGAGTTAGGGCCGGACGCGGGGCCTGGCGTCAGGCGGACGTCACAAGGGTGGAAGGGTTAAACCGGTTGACACGTGGTCCCCGCCCGGCTCCTCCGCCGGTTGTCGTCCCCGTCCGGCAGCTCCCGAGGGTGAGGGCGTGCCCGCCGAATCGCAGGAAATCGGGAGATCCCGACGGCCGAGATTCACCCAAGAAGAAGAAACAAGCAAATAAGAAGACGGCTCAACCAAGGGGCCGAGTTGGGCGCGTTGTGCTTGGCGCCACTTCAATTCATTCTTTCTCGGAGTCGTACCCCTCTCTCTTTCTCTTCGGAATGTCGCCATGAGAATGTGTAGCCATTGATGTACTCTGGGTGTTTGACTATGAGAACATTTGATGGGATTTGAATCATTCAAGGCCATTAAAAAACAAGGGTTTTTCTTCCCCAAATCCCTGCCTTTCTCCTCTGTCTCCCATAATCCCAACTCCACCTACTGTAGTACACCCAATCCCGACTTTTAATATTGCTTCACTTCCCCATTTTTTTTTTCATTACAGTAATCTCATGCACTGTCTTCCTCTTTCTCCCTTGAATTGCTGCTGCCTTCCTCCCTCTTCACCCAATCACCCACAAGCAGTCTTTTTCAAGCTAGCTATATTTCACCGCCTGCTGCCCTTCTACTCAATATGCCCGCTGGTGGCCACCATTAATAATACTATGCATCTCAAAATATCTAATCAATCTTCTCCCTTCCCCATGAGAACTGCTGACTTCCCACCTCCGTTATCGCCATTCAATGCCCTCCACCCACCACCCACCCGGATTGCTGCTAAGCCTTTATAATTTTCCTTCTGCATGCAAACAGCAAACGTACCACTAGTACTACGTACTGGGTCACTAGCTAGATAACTGTGTCTGTATTAATGTACAAGTTGATTACGTACCCACTGTGAGAAGACAGACCTACCCGTTTGTTTCAGGGAATGTCGATCGATCGATGAAGGAATTATGAATATTAATTGACTACACTTGACGGTAGAGGTTCCTCACGGATCGAAATCCGGAAAGGGTTACTTTTAAAAATCCTCCATCTGCAGAAATTACACAAGCCTGCCTCACGCACACTAGTCGCCGTTGCCTTCCTTTTCGTCCATCCATTGGTGGTATATATATATTATTGTTAATTTTTGGTTTAAATTACAGAACACGATATATATAAATTGGGTGTACTTCATTCATTATATAGAGCAGGATCCTGCATGAGGGGTACATTATTAGCATGTTGACGAGTAGTTTAATTCGAATAAGATCTTGATTAACGAGGGGATATTCGATCGACAGGTCACATGCGTCCCAGGCTGCTGCTTCGAAGGCGTAGAAGAGGAAGATGGCGACTTTTGAGATGTGTAGATGCCTCGGGAGCAGCACAAACCCGTTTCTTTATGATTATAGAACTGTGATTGATTGATTATCGACTTGTTTAGCTAACAAACCTGCCCACAGGATGTCTGGTTTCCCAAATCTCGCAATCATGGGTTTAGATTTTCTGGGCGGGTGCTCAATAAGTGTATTCTGCACTTTAATTCTAAGTCTTGTTGTAAATACGTATCGATCTCATCCATGCATCTGTTAAATTATTTGAGATGTGCCAAGATCGTACACGTCAGTCAATCTCATGCAACCATATTCTTCTCCCATAATATTCTTCACATTACGATTGTTCTGTTTGTGCATCAGACAGAGAGAAGAATAACGTACAGTGAAGTACCAATGAAAGTTGAAGTTATCTAGAGATCAAATATATAGAAAATCAATCCTGAGAGAGAAGGAAAAGGAAGAGTTAATCTGGGGGCGTTGGGGTAGACCCACATGTAATCTAAGCATCCATATGTACTTGGCTCGTACTGTTGTTCCGACATGGCCATGCATGATATCTGTAAAGATCTGTAGCTATCGACGATCAAAGAAAGATTCGTGGACGCTATAATGTACATAATATATTACATATCGAAAAAGTTACTACAGTAGCTAGGGGAATTAATATCTCCGGAAGTGTAGTTCTGGTCACTAGCTTGTTAATTTTAGGCTCCTTTGAAAAGAACTACGCGCAAATGGGCATCAGCACGTAGCCCTGGAGCAGTAGGATTCTGCTGAAGATATTATAACTTTGTACTAGTTCGTGTGGGATTGTAGAATAGTACTAGAACACATGGAAAGATATTGATATATATATATTTTGTGGAGAGAAGTCCTTATCTGATGGCGTTTCTCCCCCTTCTCATCTTGATGGCTGGTTGTCTGTGATTATGGCCTCTGAACGTGCACTTTGTCGTCCTTGACCCTTTTTCTTTCACTTTCATGGATAGCGATCTCGGGTCGATCTGAAATATGGAGGGATGGGGGAGCCTCATCTTCTCTTTTCTGCTCAGCACTGTTTCTACACTCTTGTCGGTCAAGTGACCTTACGTTGAAGACACTGTTCTTGTCCCTCCAATTATCAGCTATAGCCCGACTCTCATGGAAGACTCGAGAATTATGATCATTTCCCTGAACAGCCTCCTGGTGGAACAGTGCTGCTGAGAAGCTTCAAGCTTCAAAGGGAAAGAAGCGGCCAAACTCAAAATTAGCCGCTTATATACCCCTCCCCATCAGCACTGAAAATCTGAAACGACGTCCCACGTAAAGAAAATGCTTAATAATTTAACCAAAAGGGTTTGAGATCAGTCGACAAAAATATATAGGTCAATGAGCCATGACATTACAAGCTAAGCAGCTAGCTAGCTAAGAAGAGACTGCAAGCTAGGCGAAAAAGAGCCACACAGTAAGGAATTAGCATGTCCCATCAATAAAAAACACTTGGATATCTTATTAGAAGGGATGAGCTTAATCCTTGTCATTGCAGTGTACTGGAGCTATATGACTATTGAGTTTAATTGTTTAGTACTAGAGTTGGTGAGCTGATCACAATGAAGTCCACTTATATTAAAGGGGGAAGAGAACTAGCTAGGAGAAGAACAGCTTGCATTAATAGTTTAGAGATACACGGCAGAGTACTGGGTGTGGTTGATACTTCATCGGGCCACGTTGTCTGTGTTAATATACCGTGTCAGATGAAAGAAACGGAATTTTGAAGCGTCTTGTCCAGGGACAAGAATGAAACCTTTTTAGTGGTTGATCCACAGAACCGCATATATAAGAAATACTAAATTTGGACAGAAAGAAGGGTTGAGAGAAGGAAGGACATAAAAGAGCACGTATAATAATAAAATAATAATAGTATAATAAAAGAAGGAAAAGAAAAGAAAACGAAATTAATGGAAGCTGCAGAAGAACACGTTGGAGAAGAAGGGGTGCAGTAGTAGTACTGCAGGTTCATTAAGTGGAGAAACAAGCAATGGGAGACCAGAAACTTGAGAATGTGGATGGCCACAGGAAAAACTGTCGGGCTTCCTCTCAAAGGTGGTGCAAGAGGAGACTGATGAGCAGGGTGGGACCCGGAGAGACATTAGAAGACACTGATTATGGTTAGTGATGGTGGATAGGGTACTTAATACTATAATATAGATATATGTCACAAAATGTCACCACTAGACGTGATGGAACCAAAAGCGAGAGACTAGTGATCAAATTAAGAAGAAGAGATGAGAGTCTCTCCTGTGGTCTGATATTCATCTGGGTGGGTGCTGCGTTTTTGTGGATTTTCCCGTGCTCTAGAAGAGATTCCCACACTTTTTAGGACGTTGTTGAGTGTTGTGGGTCTTGGGTGCATGGGAGTGAGGACTTCGCAGCCAATCTGGGAAGAGCAATCACATGAAGAGACCTTTCGGCCCATCGCCTCGTGTCGAGGATTCACCCGACCTGTGGCCCCGGTCTCTACTGCGCACAAAGTGACAATCCTTTTTGAGAGCAGATGATTGTGGTCGATCGCTTTGAATTTTCTCTTCGCCGTGCAGATCATTGGAGAATGGCCGGTTGAGGTGGCAAGCACATTTATTTATGGATATATGGCGAGTGAGGAGTTTGAGATTTTCCTGGTGGAGCTTAATCACTGTTATTTTAATGTCTGATGTTTCCTCTCAGCTCCCGCCTTTTTATAATATGGAGATGGTGAGCGCAGACTCCATTTCAAACAGTTTTTACGGAGCGGAGGGGCCCCCGGAGCCATTGGGGCGAGGGGGAGGCTCCTGCCTGTCTCATGACTAGTGCTCGATCGAGCTGATTCGGGATAAGGGGGGAAGAAAGGCTTGATTTCTTTTGACTAGGGAGGAGTGAAGTTCTGCCCTGCTGGGGGGTTTCTTTCTTTAATGGGGGGGTCCTTTTTCCTGCAAATGCATTCCTCAGAGAGGTCTTTTTGCGTCCGTGTCGTGTCTCCGTCCCATTAGCCCCATCCATCCAAGTAGAAGAAGAGGGGGGTAGCCATGATTATGTCCTGCTCGAGCATTCCTTTCTCTTGTCCCCTCTGAATCTCAGAAAAAAAAAGAAAAAGGGGAGGAGACAGGCCTTTCGATCGCCCGTGAATCATTAATGACCCTGGGGGTGAAAGGAAAGAAACGTCTCCTGCAAATGGATGATGCGTTCTCTCCTGTGGTTTTGTATTTCTCCATCCATGTGTTCTCTCGATCGGTAGGTGAAAGATCTCCAATATCCTTCGGAACCCAGAGTCACCAATTATCACCATTAGCCTGGTTCTAATTACCTGACATTTATTTGATGTCCTCTACGGAGGCGGGTCATTTAATTTGATCATCTCTCACAATTTATTTGATTAGCCAATGAATCGGTGAGCTTTTTAAGTTGAATCTGAGGTGAACTTCGTAATGTGGTAAAAAAAAAAGAAAGATAAAAGAGTGATCAACTCTTAGTCATCTGGGGATGCTTTTGGGCAGGTTCATGTCAAAAGGATAAACGGGTGTTCATCGCTGTCGGCTACGGATGATCTTGCTGAGCTTTCGTTCGGTTCCCAATGTCTATAAATTTCCTTTGGACATTTGCAGGAAAGAAAAGAGAAGCACGATGTGAAAGTCAATACACGTCAATATAGCAAAACCACTTTCGGTTCTGGTGAAGCTTTTGTCACAGTGAGACAGCCGTCGTCAATGGCGAATGGCGAAACAGTGAAAATTGATACAGATAAAGCTATTCATTTATTCCCCTGTGCTGCAGTCGTGCAGAGCCGGCCTGAAAGTTGTTCAGGCCGTGCACTGGGTAATTCATTCTAGGGCTACAAACCTACATCATAGGCCAATGCATTCGGGTTTGGAAGGCGGGTCCGCCATGGAGTTCTTTTCATGGTACTGTTGCAGCAGTAGTCATGAATTACAAGTAAGAACATTGCATCATCTCTTCTGTAGGTATCAGCTGTGGCAATTCCTTTTTTCTATTTTACCACCCAAAAGTATAAATAATGAAAGAAAACAATCCAATAACAGCATAACGTCAGATGGATGATGATCGTTATTTGCCAAATAAAACACCTCTTATGTGAAGTCTATTCATTGATGTAGATTCAGAAAGTATCTAAAAGCAATTTTAAGGGTACTGAGCATTTTCTGTCAATGAATTTGTTAACAATCTGATGGATGAGACAATTGAATGATGTTTACTGAAGAGGATGGTCCTTTCAGCAGATCTAACAAAGGAACAGTATCAACAGCATCACTATCCTCACTGCATTTTCTAAACGGCCATTCAAATTCAACAAAAAACGTGAAGCTCGAGAGGGGTGGGTCATTCGGAAATTAGTGGGCACTTCCAAATCATACCTCACGCTCTAGTGGGCATCTTTTCTGTCACGAAAAGCCACTGACATACCAAATCAAAGCAAGAGCCACGAGTAGGCCAATCGATGTAGAAAACTGTAGCATAAACATCTTATTCAAAGATGGAAACGTCACCACTCCAACTGCAAGACGCAATTACACTCGGCAGGATGGGATGGAAAGCAACGTCTATACATGGCTGCTCATACACCTTTATTTTCTTTACAAGCTCAGAAGATCTATAATTATAAATGTACATACACCCATCAGAAGATCCGGATGCAAGTTCTGTGCCATCCAAACTGAAGTTACACTTTATGGGGAAACCAGATACTCCGTGCTGCTCGTACCTCTTGCAGCGGTCCAACTTGAATGGGTGTCTGGAGGAGAATACAGCAATATAATTCCCATTTGATTGAGCAACAAAGCAGGAATCCAATGGGTGGTACCTAATGCAGGGGCAAGTATAGGCTTCTGCATAGACCTGATATGAGCAGAAACAAGTGCAGCACGTTGAATCAATCAAAGAACTTTGCTTGGAATTATTAACTAGTTCTTATAACAGATAAACATTAGCACCTCTCAAGATTGATAGGAGCTCTACGTACATAGGAATAAGGATTTACTGTTGAGGAGGCAAGGACACCATCACAAAATGGGCGACCACAAAAGTTTAAAGACCTATCTAGATAAGAATAAAGGTAACTGGAAAAGGAGAGTCTATGGGCCAGCCACAAGGGACATCATCGGGGAACCATTGCGTCAAAAAGAAATAACCACACCGACAATATAAAGAAAGAAAACTAGGACTAAAACTGACAGCACATGAATGAGAAATTGTATTTTCCGGAAGCACGTTCATTAATGAATAACCAACCACTTCCATTTGAAAGCAACAGATAAATGAAACTGCTGCAAGCAATTAATGAGATGAATGACACATGACAAGGCCGAAAGAACTCTACAGTTAATTATTTAATTACCCATTATCCCTAACACTCCAAAGTGATGAAGAAAGTGCAAGATCTAGAATAGATGCCAAACACGGTTGAGAAATTAGGGAGACTTAAAGATACATACCTGATTAGATAGTGGAACTTGTCTAAGGACGTCCCAAACAACAATAGCATTTTCACTGAGATTGCTAGTAGAGACGTCACTAGACGAGATCATGTGTCTCGCATCAGCACTAAATTCAACATCAAGAATGGGGCCAAGATCTCGAACATACTCATATACTATCTTTCCTAGCCTTATATCCCAGAGCTTCAGAGAGCCCTTCATACTTCCCGAAAGAAAGAGATTTGAATTGCCAGGTTGGAATCTAACAGCAGTGATCACCTCGTTTTCCTTGAAAACCTGTTTTTCTGTTCCCTTCTCGACATCAATTAACCTTGCTGAACAGTCATATCCACAGGAAAGCAGAGACAACCCTTCTGAGGACCATTGCACATCTTTGACTGCTGCTTCATGGCAGCTCAAAACACGGGCTTTCTGCTGACCTCGGTTCCAAACATTCCAGACATAGATGGTATGATCCATTCCAGCAGAAGCAAGTAGATGAGCTGCAACATATGTTTTACTTTAGATATAGAGATAGAGACAGTTTAATGCATAGTGCAATATGCCTTATGGTGGGTAAAAATGAAATAAAACTTACAAGCAAAAGTCCGTGGCCAGATGTCCCAATAATGATAAAAAGATGCTTTAAAAGCTAAAGCCCAAGACACTTTTCTCTCTAAGGAAACAAGCAGTGTACTTTGTACGCATATCATAACTAAATTTTTCTTAAATTTCAGAAAAAAAAGTACTGAATTTCTGGTCATTGAAACTCGTTTAATCAACAGAGTAGCAATGGCTTCCCCAAAATCCTGGGCATTTATGACTCCCCCCTCACCAAGTTAGAGCATCTAATTATTGTAACTTATCTGCTTCATCCCCATTCCAGATTATGCATCCATGTAAGAATTGAGGAAAACACATCTTCTGGCTAGATAATTATTTGTGAGAAGCACACAACAAAGTAGTGTACCTACACATGAAAGTTATAATGGCATCATATTATTTCTTCAAACTAGTTATACAACTTTAAAATGTATGAAAATCAAAATAAACAACTGTATAACATGAATCTCGTAGTCAACCTAGACCACAGTATTTTTGTCGTACTGAGAAATCATAGATCATGTGAAACTGAGCATAGCTCAGTGGTAACACCGAGGGTTGTGTTGCAGGAGGGCTTGAGTTCAAGCCTCCCGGAGTACGAAGTATTAAGCTATTGTAGCCACTATATTATCCCACATGTAATGGAATCAATCTCTTCAAGAAAAAAAAGAAAGAAATCATAGATCATGATTATTTCCACAACAAATCTTGGCCATGAGCTCAGTAACGTGGCAAATCATGGACAGGAAAACTGACAGTAAAAAAATAAAATATTGAACTAAATATGAGGAGAATCTACACAAATACAACGAATATTTTGTAGAAGACAACCTCAAGCCTTAAATCACTAAACCCTAAACATCTCTTTGCTCTTAAGAAGAAAGGAACACTGAAAGTAGCCTTATAATAAAATGAAGCTACAAAAATTGTATATTCAAACATAGACAATCCAGAGTCTTCACATGAGGCCGAGAACTTTCTTTGTGCACATTGACAAGAGATTTTACTGAGAAGAAGTTGATAAAATGGTTGTTGGGATAACAAAACCAAATAAAGGAGGATACAAGTGCTAGATCATGGAAGACGAAAAAGAAGGAAAATAGATACAGTTCATCGGATAGGTGGTTCCAGCAATCAAGAGTCACCAGGAGCATGCGAGCTACAGCATAGCTCAGTGGTCACACAGAGGGTTGTGTAACAGGAGATCTTGGGTTCGCTCTCCTGGTAAGAAATGGAGTATGTGAATTGGATTAAAAAAATCACTTCCCTCAACGAAAAAAAAAGTATCACCAGGAGCACCACAAGCAGCCACAGTGTCAGTAATATCAGTAATATTGTTTGGTCAGGATCAGTCAAATGTCCTCATTGCACGATGAAGCAACCTACAAAAGATTTCATCCTTATATTTTTTTTGTTGGCATAGACTTTGAGCTCTTGAAGGGGGGGCCTTTCAACTCAACTATGGTAATCACAACAGGCTAAGGGAAATTCATTCAATGAGAAGAAATTCCTTCCATGTTATTAGTCATTTTTTAATCGATCAAGAACTTATTAAAGAGCTAAAACAATAACCAATGAAGAGGGCGGGACTAGGCTTACGTAATTTGATAATTCTGACCGTTAAAAAGTTACCCAGAACTAAATAATGATAAAATATCACTGAGGGGGCTCCTGTGAGAAACACTACAACAGAGTGACAGTAACAATAGGCTAACAAAAACAACCGAAAAAGAAAAATAATTCTAGCGGAAACTAGTTTAGACACTGCCTAGAAATCAATTAATGAATGTGGAGAGATGCCTTAATGTCAGCCATCTGACCAAGGCTTCACACAAATGCAGTGTGTCATTTACAACCAGCAGGTTATGGTGCCTACTAAACCATCAGAGGGGACAAACAGGGAGGCCACCCACACAATGGGCTTAACATAAGATTGTTGCCAAGGCTTCTAAGACAATGTTAACCTGCAAAGTAGATTCAAATTCTCTCACAAGATGAAAATGTATCTTCAACACAAACATGGTCAAGGAACTATAATCTTCACATCTTTTCCAAGTCCAGCTTGGGAATGATCTCAAACCTATTACTTAATAGATACAGGTTGAATGAAAGTAAAATCAAGGACCTAATATATGGGGTAATGCATTATTCAAACAGTTGGTTAGGACCTTGGCAGCAATTTTAAAAACAAGATATGGGGACTATGGGCTGGAAAACACCACAGCAATCAACACCTTTGTTTCTTTGGGACGAGCACAATGAAGTACAATCAAGTTACTGAGGATACTCTTGTGATAGAAGTCCAGAAAAAACTTAAAGTGTCTAACCGGACAAAGAAACAATTAATAAAATAAACACCTCAACCTTACTTGTAACTTTGACGATGAAACTTTCTAGAAAAGGCTCTCCATCGGAGGGCAACATTTTTATCTAATAGTAGCTGTCAGGCTGGCAAGAAGTAGAGGAAGTTTTGTAAATACATTGGATACTTGATAGGAGTAGATTGAAAAATGACTTCTTTTATCCATTTTTTGTTTATTTGACAAGACCACTAGACCCACTCACTCACACATCTGTTCTGGTATCATGAATTGTTCCTCTTACACACCAAGGCTGCATTTGTATATAAACTCAAGATAATATCAAGCACCATTTAACATAAGAAAACCTTTGCACTTTAGATTCTTGCCGAACATTTTCTTTAACTTAGACTGGGTAGAAACTTCTCCCAGTTTCTACCCAGGTTCTGAGATGCTCTCAAAAAAAAAAAAAATGTCTAAAGAAGTTCTAAAAACAGATAGCACATCAGTTACTTTTTGAAACACAATGGGCTTCAACTAAGAACAACACAAACTAACAAATATAGGCAAAAAGAAACTAATATAAAGAGTCTCACGAAAAAGTCAAATAAAAGAGGGGAATGGCAAATGGAATTACAATGTGTTGGAGACCATTGTATAGTACTAACTGCCTTCGTGTGGCTGTTAAGAGCTTTAGTACGGTTTTGAGGGACTCTTCTTGGCTGCCTACAACCATTTGTTTTATACTTCAAAGAGGACAGTATATGAGTTGATAGGTTTGAATCTGAGATACTTCCCACCACTGAAACAAGCAAAAGAAAAGTTTAGTTAGACTAACCAATATACACTTTGAACATGAGAAATGATGATAGTACAAAGTTATGTCTCTTTAAGAAAAACAAAACATTCAAACACACGCTAATAAAGTAGCCTTAATTTTTTTTTAAAAATAAATAAATTAGCCTTAATCAATAGGTAATATATCAGAGGAGAGAAAAAAATAAAAAAGGAAAAAAACTCCATTGTAACATTCCCTGTAACATTTCCAAAGTAAATATGTGATAATACACGGGAGAAGCAAAGAGAGATTAGACGAAACACAGTTCATCATGTAGAGGTCTTCTCTACTACAAGTACAAGTACCGGTCAGCTCATGAGTCAAATTAGCTCCGCTTGTCCGAGAAAGTTCCCCAAATGCGTTAATATAACTGGAGATGACTCGGTACAGAAAGGAGGAGACGGAAGAAGAAAAGCTAGAGACGTCAAGCTTCAGCATAAGTGTCTTCCGTTTCGTATGCTCCTCTTCTCCCATCAACTGGGAGTTAATTCGATAGTTTTGAGGGATACACCGAGCCTTTTTTAGCGTTCCCCCTCCCGCAGTCCATTCTTTTGTACCTTATGTGTCACGCAACTCATCTCATAGAGATGAACCTGATAAAAGAGCCAGAGCTCAACGACCTTACATAATCACCATAAAAGTAGCAAAAAGGGGCATTTTTATTCGTCCAATTTAAAAAGATTCATTAATAAAGGCTCACTCGAACGACATAAAAAAAAAAGAGAATGAAAACACAAAAGGAAGAAACATCAACAGTCGAAGCAATGGATGAAGTAATAAAATAGGAAAAAGGAGCAAGTATAAAGCAAAAACCAGGAGATGTGATGACCGTGGAAGAGGAACTCGAATCGACGGAATGCGGAACCGTGGAAGCAGCTAAGGCGGCTCGCTCTCTCTTCGATATGTACCTCCCTGGAATTGGAGCTTCTTTGGGTCGAACAGAAACTAACTTCTGAGACGCTTGAAGAAAGGGTCTGACGAGTTGAGGCGTGTTCTCGAGTTTGAGTCTCTTCGACGACGCAACTGTAATCTTTTCGTTTTCCTCTTCGTCGGACGCATCTCCGTAAGCACGGCACAGAAGATCCATCAGCGGAGACGGGAAGCCTAAGCTGAGCAGACCCCGAACCTTGAAGCGTAAAACTAAGACGGGGCAACCGGGTCGAGCTAGAGCTGCGCTGTAGCGAGGGAGCCAATGGTTCGAGACTTTCGACCCGAGCTACACCCGGATTTTGAAGCCTTCCATAAGAAATCTCTTGGTGCGTTTGGCCGAACTCGAAGCTGCTGTATGAATGAAAGAACGAATGACTTTATAGACAAATCTCTCTAATTTCGAAAGCAGCTCTAAAACGAAACTTCTCCATTTCAACCAAAAGCTGCCACAAAATTTCTCTCTCGATCTTATCTTATTCCTATAAAAGAATAATGACGTTTTAATTAAAAGGATTAATTTAATTCAAAGATAATAAAATAAAAAAGAGTAATTTTGTCATAAGATTAATAGTAAGTCGTTCACTTGGTGATTAAGTGAATTTTCCAACGAGGAAAAAAGGTCTCAACTTTCAAAATATTACAATTTGGAATGGCTACAGGAGTATAAAAAGAGACCGAATAACCCTTTAGGAACAAAGCTTGCGAGTATCCAAACCAATGCTTGTCAAAGCATGAGTCCTATATACACGCCACACCATCCCAGTTCCCAACCCACATTTGCCTCGAAATCTCACTTCATTATGGTCCGCTTCACCTCAAAATGCATCTCCTTGATGACAGACTGTGGTTCACTCGCCAGCAGCTTTTTGCCTTGTTACATCTTGACGTTTCTATTAGAAGGAAGAAAAAACGAAGTATTAAAATCTTTCAGAAACTGCCTTCGTATCCACATTGCATAAGAATAAGTACTTGGGGAAAATACAGAAAGCTAGCAGGTATAAGCGAAGTGGTTGTGTTTTGTTTTTGGTTGTTGTTTTCTTTTTTTTTTTTTTTTTTTTTTTTTTTTTTTTTTGGGTGGGGGGTAGAACCTGCTTTTCCAGAAACTCATGTCTGCTGAAGATGGACGCTAACGGTAAAACCTTATAACTCATTATGCAAACCATGATAATTAGACTATGCAAAACACCAACATCAGGCAGAAGAATGCTATTCCAATGGGCATATAGAATCTATCTTTAAGCATAAACATTAAATTATCCGATTAAGATTAAATGATACTCACCAAATTATTCTAATGAAAGCGGTTGCATGCTAGAGAAATCTCTTCTCAATGCAAAGAATTATAATGAGCGAAAAATGAAGTATACACATACCCTGTCTTAAATAAAAAGAGAACTCAATCAAAGACATCACTCCTTCATAGAATTGCCATCATCTACATCCTCATCCTCATCACTGAGGTCAAGATCAGCAAGCAACTCCTCCAAGGGCACAGAAGGCATGTCACCTCCATCAGTGACAGATGCCATTTCTGATGACTCGCACTCCTTATTCCGATAGAGTGATACGTTAAACCTTAACTCTGGGTTCTCCTCCAAGTCCCTCAAAAACTCTTCATACTCTGCATCCCTTTTGTCCTCTTCAGCCTTACCATTTTGGTTTTCTACCTCCATCTCCAATCTCTTAAGCTTCCAGCTACGAGGTTTGCCACGTTTCTTTTGACGTTTCTCCTCATAGCTCTTCTTTACTAAGATTGCCTCAGGCAGAACCAGGTTTTTGTACTTGTCCAGTTCAAGATCATTGCAGTTAGAACCATATAGATCATAGCCAAGAGCATAATCACCAGGATTTAGAAGATGACCAAGATGGGTTCTAATGTGAAATACGTTGTCGTTCTTTCCAAAATCAGAGACTCTGGCAACCTCTGCCTCAGCTAAGCAATACTTTGAACCTCCAACACTTACAACAGAACCATTAACCTCTATATCCAATATTATGTACTCCACAAGCTGCCTACATGAAAGCAGTGACTTAAAAGGCATTCCCCAGTACTGGTTTGCATTCAAGTAGGATTGGCGCAGTGTAATTGGGTCTAAAAGCATTATGCTGTTACTAACTTTGGTGCACAATACAAGAGGACCCAGGTTACCTAAATTTCTCGCCACTTTAGGGGGAAGACAAATCAAATCCTCCCGGCAGACAGGAGAGATCTCCACAGAGAATGTGTATTTGTAGTTATAATTGTTACTCTTGGAATCATGGGAGACAAGCTGTTTATCATCCCGATTCTGAATAGGAACTACACTACCAAGGAACTCGACAAACTTAACGGCATGACTTCTGTTTCCAAAGAAAAAATCGATACCTTGATCCATTTGTTTAATCCTGATAGCCCGAACTGCTGCATCATGCTTAAGAATAAGTTGCTCCAGAAAGAAAAATGTCCTCCTATGAGAAGCATGCTGTCTCACCTGAACTGAAGCCTCCCACTGGTCTGGATTAGCTTGGACACGTGAACATGACTCACATAAGCGATCTGTTTGAACATACTCAACGATATAGGCCTGTTCCAATACTGCCCCATGGAGAACCTCTTTTTGAACTCTCAATTTTACTTTAATCCTCTTGGAGTGAGGCTCAGTCCAAACAAACTCTGCATGAATCAATCTAACTTTATTCAAGTTCTTCAACCTCTTTATGCAAAAGGTTAGAAGCTCCTTGGACTCTAAGTTTGCTTTTATCCACGTTTTTGGTGGTTGCAAGTAGGTATTGCAATCCGGACAGTGGTATATTATCAAATGCCTCTGAAGTCCTTCAGTGATATCCACTTGGGAACGGAGGCATTTCACACACATGTTCGCAGCATTTGGTTGCATTGAAATACCACACATGCAACAGAGCACACTGCCAATAGTTTGTTGCGAAATGAACATTCCCTCCAAGCTTTGTTGGGCCATATTCAAATACTCAAGAATAAGTAGTAGAAAAGAAGTTCCGCTATAACTCTGCGAAACAACGAAAGAAAAATGTCAATACCCAACTAAAAGAATAGAAATTAATCTATCATGTGCGCTAGATGCTCTGCAAATCGCTTGAAAACATGGTAACCTAAACATCAAACCGAGCCCTGCCATGAACAGGCAAAAATTTATCACTATCCTCCAAACCATGGACTCAACCAAAATCAGAGTACGTAACCAATTATGCGATAGCATCAACCTTTAACCGAATGGCCGTGACTATATATATTCAGCCCTTTCCCTCAGACCATCTCAATCCTCCATAAAACACGTTAATTTTACACGATGAGATGAGCCTAAAAATACTTAAATTCCCAGAATAATCGGATTATCGACCATTTTACGGGCCTAGTCAACACAAAAGATATTCCTTTTGGTAAGCTCCACATAAAACATACAAAGAGGGGTCACGTTGAAACAAGAAAATAGAGGACAGAAAGCGCCTTCAGAAAACGTAAAGGTGAAATTGATGAAACTGCCTAGTTACGAGGAAGGGAGCAAAAGAGAATTGAGTGACAACGGTAAGTTGAGCAATTAGATTAAGAACATGTCTTGATGGAGAAGCCTCAAAACAGCTAAAATTAGAAGAATAACAACTCGGGAATTTCATACCGGGCAAAGGAGACGATCACTTCACAGCGCGAGTCGGTGTTGCAGAGATCACGAAGACCTGTTTAATGGTCGAACACATCAAACCTTCACATCGGTGGCCGCTGGCGTTTTATAGGCGCCAAAAACCCTAAGTCCATTTCCGTGAAGGCGTGAACCGACCCACAGTTCTCTGACCACCTAGTTAAAGCCGCATAAGAATTTTGCAAGAAAACAGTAAATGTGCAAAACTGTGATTTGATTAACAAGTAACGTTATTTTGAGTAAATAATGAGGGTATTTTGGTAAAAACCTTATAATAAGAACGAGAGAGGATAACGACCCTGGTCGAAGCGTGAATTCCGCTCTTTGAATGCCCGAGAACACAGCCTGAGCCCACTGCCAGCGAGCGTACACGACGAAGTAAAGCCTCGTAATTTGTGGAAGCAGGTTGTGACACTCCGTCTTGTTTAGTTTAATTGCTAATCGCTCCGGGAATTTCCCTCCTGTGCATTGCTCTTGTACTTCACCCAACGCGCCGAGGTATCTTTCGCATCTTTGCTTTCTATCACTGCAAAGATTAATGCTCTAATTTTCCTATTGGATTTTTGCTTAGTAGTCGAGTTCCCTTTAAATCGTTTCGCGACGTGATTTTTGGTATTAATTCAGCTAAATGCGGTCTACTCTCGATATCTCTTGCGTATTCAATCTGTCGACTTGGTTGTACCGTTCCTTCATATTCTTTGTTTTCTTGAAAGCTAGTCAAAACAAGAAAAAAAAAAGGTTTTTTCAATGGCTACTTTGTCTTTTCAGGGTGCTTCATCTTTTTTTACATCGAGTATTACAGTTTTTTCGTAGTCGAAAGTCATCGAACATCAAACTGTGAACTGTTAAAGAATTGAAAGGTCATGGTGATTTAAATACAAACTTTTTTCTTTTTCGTTTATTTTAGACTTTTGGTGGATAAAATGGGGATGAATTGTTGAAGTTTTCATGTAGTCGTCCGTGTAATCTTGACAATTACCGTGGAGGAAGTATTTGACACTCGTTTCATTCACACTTTCTTCTTGCAAGGATATTTACCCAGTTGCTTGGTCACAAATAGGTTATCATCATGAGGGCGGCTCAGTTGAAGGGGCCATCTGTTAATTTAGCCAATATAATTGAAGAAAAACCTACAAAGAAGACAGTCAAATCACCTTCTAATGCTGTCTGGCTCTTAAATAATATGAGACTATATGAAGCCAACACCATGAAGCATTACCATCTATCAGTTGGAAGATTGAAGTCTTCCTTATATTCAAGAATTGCTTACAAGAAGAATATTTCTGCTGTGTTTGCTTGCCAAGCTGGTTCATATTGTGATGTGGGTCCATACAGGGAAGATGAAAAATTAATCCCAAGAAAAGCAAGTTTTCTTAGCAGTTTCAAGGAGGGAATTTGGTAAGCCTTATGCCACCATTGTTCCTTATTCCACTGATGTAGTTATCAAATTATTAGATGTTAGCCAAAATTTTGATCACTGAGTTATCTTCTCTCAAGGTAACCCTTCATTCTGCCAGAAAAATAAGGACTCAGGCAGCCTGTTTCACTGATAGGCTATGAAACAGCATTCATATCTATAAACTACCTTCACCTTTTAATTTGTGTTGATCTTTTGTATATCAATTTTTCTTAGTGAATTATTGGGGATTCCTTATGGTGGAGCTCGGTCTGGAAGTGTTGTGAGTGACCTTACTGTTCTTGCTTTACCAGCAATTTTTGGACAAGCTCTTGAACCTCTGGCACAACTAATGGAAACAGCTTATATTGGCAGATTAGGTACTTCTCTACTTTTTTATTTTCATTCTCTCCATTGTACCTGGCACTTCATCTCATTTATGTAAGTTTGGTGCTCTGTATCTTTCGCTGAAGATCTGGTTGGTCCTGCATTCTGACTCTTTGGAGTTTTACTTGGGAAGTTTGTTCTATGTCAACATCTTGATTTTATCTGTGGAATTTTAGTCTAGTATACAGTAAATGTGGCTCACCAGCACTGCCTATTTTATAGGATTTAGGTGCTTTTAGTTTCCATGCTTATGCCCTTAAAGTGGTGTACAAAAATTTGATCACTTAACAAATCCTGGGGATTTTAATCTTTACTCTTTGGGACAGCTCATTTGGAAGTCTCTTTGCTTTGATGTCTTTTATCTGTTCACCTCTAATAGTTGGTTTGGTTGTCTCTGAAGGTTCGGTGGAGTTGGCTTCTGCTGGTGTATCGGTTTCAATCTTCAATATTATATCTAAGCTATTTAATGTTCCTCTTCTTAGTATTACAACATCATTTGTGGCTGAAGATATAGCTAAAGTTATCAGTGTAGAATCTGAGTCAGGTTGGTAAAGTTTTAACTCTACAAGCAATGTTAAATGAAATATCTAAGTTTTTGTTCTATGTATTTTATTTTTATTCACATGTGGAATTTATAGTTGCAGCTTCCTATAATACTGAAGAACATTTTGATGGAGCCTACAAAGCTATTGATACGAAAAAAAGAAAACAACTTCCTTCTGTCTCTACGGCCTTGCTATTAGGTACTGGAATTGGTATTATTGAAGCTTTAGCACTGTATTTTGGAGCTGGAGTTTTCCTCAATTTGATGGGAGTTTCAATGGTATGTTATTATTAAACATTGATTTTTGTTGTATTCTTTATTTTTATACATGGCATTGTTCTTTTCTATGGAACCTTTATTTGCAAGAAAAGACTATCTTTGTTTTATATTTAAATTCTGTGCTTTTTTATTTACAGGTGAGGACTGTTCCCTAAACTCATTTTCTGAACAGGCTTCACCTATGTATAATCCAGCAAAAAGATTCCTCTCATTGAGAGCACTAGGTGCTCCTGCAGTGGTAGTTTCTCTGGCAGTTCAAGGTATTTTCCGAGGTTTTAGAGACACAAAGACACCACTATTTTGTGTAGGTAAGTCTCAGCTTCTTCTTTTAGCGGAAAGATCTCTAATTGTTCAGTCGACAATCAGTATAATTACTCTTTTTCAGTAAAATTACAAGTGTTGTAATTCTACTTATTATCTTTGCTTAAAAACCATTCACATTTATGACATCAACTAGCAAACTAGCATTATATTTGAAGTTTCTGGAATGGAGCACTTATGTGGGTTTTAAACTTTTAAGTGCTTATAAAATGTGGATTCTTCAGCAACACTGGTATGATATGATGTGTTGTTTGCATCTTGAAACTGCAATATCATTGAAGTGGGTTTATGGTGTTATAAATTGGAGCTCTCAGACTTCCTTGCTTGTTGAATAGTAGTTCTGGTGTTAGTTTGTGCGGAGATTATGTATGTCATGGTTTTTCCCTTAGTTGCAGGTTTGTTCCATTCCCTAATAACTAGAATTCAAGTGAGAGGGAGAACGGTGTGCATATCTCTCTCCTCGTTTGACTCTCTTCTCTTCCCTTTCACCATCTATTTCGGAGTTCTCTACTTTTCTACCTATTCCTCTCCTTGTTTGAGAAAAGATATGTTCTTGAATCTTGTACTCGTTAATGGAATATGGACTGAACTTTATATTTATTTGGTGGACACATTTGTCATTCGGCAGTTAATTTTAAATATTCTGGCATAGATGAAATTTTGGGTATCAAGTTTCTTTAAAAAAAACTGACTTCTTTGAGTTGGATACGTTTGGGTTGTAATTGTTGACTCGCATATGTTTCCCAGATGTGTTTTTATTTCATTTGTTGAATAAAAACGTTATGATTATATTTATGTTAATTTTATGTATTCAAATGATGATATCTAGACATGGTACTTTAAATGTACAGTTGTCATGATTGTATATCTTCTTATTAAGGTCATTTGGTGTCCACTTGATAAGTATTGGCCTGGTAGATAGATGAGCCCAACCTAGAAAAGGAGAACGATAAGCCCTAGTCATATGATTATAAATATCAGATACTGTATTAGGGGGTCTATGCTTCTAAATTATAGTGCTCAATCTGTTATACTTTGGGCAGCGCAGATTATTCATTTTCTCAATGAAAAAACTATGGATCATTTACTGTAATCAACACCATGACGTTGTTGCACTGTTAGTAGATCATATGTTCAATTCTCTCTTTTTTATTTCCACAGATTGTCTGTGAATAAAGGAGCATATTGTGAATTTCTTTGTATAATCGTATTTAAGCAGTCCCAAATAGCCGATTGGAATAATTAGTCCAAAAGAGTCAAAAATTGATGGTTGATGCATACAACTTCCATTGTTTGGAGGTGGGAATAAGTAAGTGATGCATGCCATTCTTTAAATAAGATACATTACTTCTGATGTTTGGGTGCGAGTTAAGTTGCACTTGTCCAAAGCTTTTGTCATAATTAGTTCAAAATAGGCAGTAACATATGATGGTTGAGTCATACATCTTCTGTTGCTTCGTGACAGTAAGAAGGAAAGAGTGATGCATGACACGCTTTAAATAAGATATGCTACATCTGACGTTGTTAAGCACTGAATCAGAACAATTGCACAAGTAAGGTTTCGATCTAGAATTTCAGAGTAATTTGGACCATAAACAGGTCGTTTCTATTGATCTTAAGATGTAGATAGACACAAAGATGCTTCTGCCCAAGCTTTCGAGAGGCTGGGTCTCCCCAAGAGCTATGCTCTCTAATTACAAAATATTCCCATGCCCTTCTTTCTTCCGCACATCCGTTTAAATTCCCCTACTAACACCTAAAACATTTCTCTTAATTACACATAAGCCCTTAGTGAAATAACAACTCTCCCTCATGACCTGGAATTATACTTCCACGTTAGCCTTCTCATTCTTCCTATTCTTGCGCCTTGCATACGTGAAACGAATGTGAGGCCTAACATTACCTCCCTCCCAAACTCTCACCTTGTCCTCAAGGTGAAACTCAGGAAATTGCTGCTGCACCAGATGAAAATCTTCTCGAGTAGCCTCAAATTGAAGATTTAAGCAAGACCTCTCTCCTGCAGCGCCCCGCTGTTTGGGCCAAACATTTAAGAGTTCTTCTGGCGCTACCACCATTTCCATTTCCAAGTCAGTGGTAATTCCGGAGTGGAATGAGACGCGCCATGAGCTCACTGAAGTTGGGATACATGAAAAACAGGGTGTATGGCTGTTGTAGGAGGTAGCTTCAACTTATAAGCGACTGGACCAATCCGTTGGAGAATCTGGTATGGACCATAGAAACAAGCAGCAAGCTTCTCAAAACGGCGTTGTGCAAGAGATCGTTGTCTTTACGGTTGAAGCTTCAAGAATACCATATCCCCAACTTGAAATTCTTCATCGTGTCGCTTGAGATCAGCTTGGAGCTTCATTTTCTGTTGTGCACGTAGTAAGTGCATATGCAGGTCGTCTAGGATGGCATCACGATCAGAAAGTAGCTGGTCAACAGCAGAGACCACCGCTACCCCTTTTGCATAACGAAGGAGGGCCGGCGGATCCCGGTTGTAGAAAGCACGAAATGGGGTGCAGCGAGTGGCTGAATGAATAGAAGTATTGTACCAATATTCTGCCCATGAGAGCCACCGATCCCATGCTCGCAGTTGTTCAGAAGCGAAACACCGTAGATAGGTCTCTAAACTCCGGTTTACCACTTCCGTTTGGCCATCTAACTGTGGGTGATATGCGGTACTTCGTTTCGATGCTGTGCCCTGTAGCTTAAACAACTCCGTCCAAAAATGACTCAAAAAAATCCGATCACGGTCCGAGATGATAGCTTGGGGCAGACCGTGAAGCTTGACTATTTATCGGGCAAAAATTGTAGCTACCAAGAGAGCGGTGAATGGGTGTCGTAAGCCGATGAAATGGGCATACTTAGTCAAGTGATCAACCACTACAAGCATAGTGTCTACTCCTTCCGACCGTGGTAAGCCTTTAATAAAGTCCATCGCCACCTCATCCCACACATGTGCAGGTAAGGGAATAGGTTGCAAAAGTCCAGCCGGTGTGGTGGCCAGATACTTGTTTTGTTGGCAAGTAGTGCAGTCCCTTACAAAGTTCCTCCCATCCTTCCACATACCAACCCAAAGTAATTCAGCAGCTATACGCTGATAAGTCTTTGTCTCACCTGAATGACCTCCTATTGGGGAGCAATGAAACTCGGCCAGAATCTTGGGAATGAGCTGAGACTTGTGGGGAATTACCAAGCGCCCCTTATGGTACAACACTCCATGTTCCACTAAAAACCCCACACGATGTCGAACACCGGAGGTGATGTCATCTTGCAATTGCCTTAAAAATTCATCGGTTACCAATTCGGATTGAAGAGTCTCCCAATGCTGCCATTGTGGTACCATGATTTTTTTTTTTTTTTTTTTTTTTGAGGAAGTGGTGCCATGATTTCAGAATACTCAATCGGGACAGGTATGCGTGATAAAGCATCCGCTACTCGATTGCTCGCCCCACTCCTATATTGTATATCAAACTTATAGCCCATAAGTTTAGAGATCCACTTTTGATAATAAGCACCTACTACCCGTTGCTCAAATAAGAATTTTAAGCTTTGTTGGTCAGTCCGAACTACAAATGTCCTTCCTAGAAAATACGGCCGCCATTTTGGACAGCAAGCACAATGGCCATCAACTCCTTCTCATAAGTCAATTTCAGACGTGCTTGAGGCTCCAATGTATGGCTAAAGAAAGCCACCGGCCTCTCATGTTGCAATAACACAGCCCCAGGACCGAATCCTGAGGCATCCGTCTCAACAGTGAAACTTTGCGTGAAATCTGGCATAGCCAGCACTGGTACTTGTGTCATGGCCTGCTTCAATGCACCAAACGCTTGTTCTGCCTCCACTGTCCATCCAAACTTGTCTTTCTTCAACTGCTCGGTTAGGGGCAAAGCAATCCGAGCATATCCTGTGATGAACTTTTGATAATACCCGGTCAACCCCAAGAATCCTCGCAGCTCCTTCAAATTGGACGATCTTGGCAGGTTACCATGACTTGCACCTTGGTGGGATCAACTGCCACTCCTTGACCTGATATGATATATCCTAAATATGCCACCTCGCTCTTGCCCAGCTCACACTTCTTCCTATTCACGTAGAGACAGTGTTGCTGGAGCAACTCTAGAACTTCAGCCAAGTGGTTCTTGTGAGCCTCTTTAGTGGGGCTATAAATCAGAATATCGTAAAAAAAAGCAAGTACCGACTCCCGCAAAAATGGCCGAAAAATGTCGTTCATTAACGATTGGAAGGTGGCTGGGGCATTTGTGAGGCCGAACGGCATCACCAAGAACTCATAATGCCCATCATGTGTTCGGAACGCCATCTTCAGAATATCAGATTCCCGGACTCGTATTTGATGGTACTTGGATCTCAGGTCGAGCTTAGAGAATACTTGTGCACGATATAACTCATCCAAAAGCTCGTCTATGACTGGAATTGGGTACTTGTGTGAAATGGTTGCTTTGTTGAGGGCCCGATAGTCAACACAGAACCTCAAGACCCGTCCTTCTTCTTGACCAACAACACCGGACTCGAAAACGGGCTCTTACTGACTCTTATGATCCCTGCCAGCAGCATTTCCTTGATCAACCTTTTAATTTCATTTTCAGAATATGTGGGTACCGATATAGGCGGACACTAATTGGGGGACAGCCATCTTGAAGAACAATGGCATGTTCGTGCTCGCAGATTGGTGGCAGTCCACTAGGTATTTGAAACACCGTGTTGTACTGTGCTAATACTTCTTGTAAAAAATTCTGGTTCTTCAAACTCCCGTTGTGCCCAACTCTCTAACTGACTCAATTCAACCAACACCCCTGTCCCTTCTTGACGGATAGTTTTCATCATTGATTTGAGAGAGACCAATGTCCTGCCCAAGGAGGGATCCCCATGCAAAGTGGCTGTGTCCACACCCACTTTGAACTTCATGACTTGGGTCTTCCAATTAGTGTGAGTTGTGCCAAGAGTTTCTAGCCACTAGGTGCCCAAAATAACATCCGAACTGCCCAATCGCAGTGGCAAAAAATCATTAACAATACTGATGCTCTGAAGATGCAGAGAGATGCCTCGACAAATACCTTCTCCTTTCATTGAATCCCCTGTGCCCATTGTCACCCCGTATTCTACTGTCTTAGTCAGCGGTAAGCCCAATGTCGCAACTAGATCAGTCGAAATGAAATTGTGGGTGGCTCTCGGATCGATTAAGATGACAACCTCTTGCTTTTGGATCCTTCCTTGAATCTTCATGGTGCGAGGTGTGGTTAACCCAGCGACGGAGTTCAGCGATACTTCAATAATTTGATTAATTTCGGCGTCCTCTTCTTCTTCTTGAACTAGCAACATGCTTACCTCTCGCCGCTTGCATCCATGGCCAGGTCCCCACTTTTCATCACAACGGTAACAGAGTCCTCTTTCTCTCTTCTTCTGAGCTTCCGCCTCTGACAGCCGACGAACTTCTCCCAAGGGCCGAGAGCTGGTTGTGGAGTTTCCGGCCGACAAAGGAGGGTTTTCCGCCGTGCGTCTCACTGGTTGCGAATTCTAAACAATGCGGTTGGTCGTCTGGCCAAACCCTTCTTTTGATTTTTTTGTGAGGACAAGTTTGTCCTCTATCTTTTAAGCTAATTCCATAGCCCGTCCCAAATGGTTCGGTTCAAAAAGTCGCAACTCAGCCCGGACCTCTGGTTTGAGTCCGTTAATGAATTGCCCTAAAGCTACCGCTTCCGAAATATTTTCCAGAGGTGAGGCGAGCTCGATAAATCGCCGGCAATATTCATGGACAGTGCTGTCCTGAATCAGCGCCATCCATTGCTCGTAGAGAGTCCCTTAACCCATCTACCGGAACTGCTTCAACAAGCGCAACTTCATCTCCTCTCAATGAACAATGCCTTGCCTCCTACTCTCCCACTGGTACCAGAGAAGGGCGTCTCCTTCAAATGCATCACTGCTGCCTCGAGTTTCTCCTCGTTCGAACAACGGTACAAGCTGAAGTATCTCTCTGCCTGGAGAATCCACCCATCCGGGTTCTTCCCATCAAACGTTGGCATCTCTATCTTCTTGAACCTGAACTTATGGCGATTTCCGACCCCTTGATGGTTGCTGCAAACTCCGTGTGACTCCTTTGTTATCGTCTGAATCGCTGGCCCCTTCATCTTCTGTGCCGACGATGATTCTCCGTGAATTGATTCCTCTTGCATCCTCAGAAATTGCTCTAACTTGCGGGAAGGTCTTTAATCTGATCGAGTCAACGGCTGAAACTCTGCAGCTCTTCCTTCACCGTGCCTTCCATTCTCTGCACATCTTGTTGAACTGGCCCGAGAGCTTCCTCCAGTAGATCCATTTGCTGGGACACATTCTTAGTCATGCTGCAAGATCGAACTGCTCTGATACCAATTTATTAAGCACTGAATCAGAACAATTGCACAAGTATTCGATCTAGAATTTCAGAGTAATTTGGACCATAAACAGGTCGTTTCTATTGATCTTAAGATGTAGATAGACACAGAGATGCTTGTGCCCAAGCTTTCGAGAGGCTGGGTCTCTCCCCAAGAGTTATGCTCTCTAATTACAAAATATTGCCATGCCCTTCTTTCTTCCACACGCCCCTTTATTTTCCCCTACTCACACCAAAAACATTTTTCTCTTAATTACACATAAGCCCTTAGTGAAATAACAACTCCCCCTCATGACCTGGAATTATACTTCGACGTCAGCCTTCTCATTCTTCCTATTCTTGCGCCTTGCATACGTGAAACGATTGTGAGGCCTAACAGACGTATAGGTACAAACTAAGATGATTTGTCCAAGTCTGGTGCATCACTGGTTAACAAAATCTCAATAAGTGTTTCCCACTGGTTTGGGTTGACTAAGTGAGCCATGATGTGACAAGCCGAGTTCCCAACAGTCTCGTGGTATTATATCTCAATCTTGTTCTACGTTTTGATCTTTGGTGATTTTATGGTCGGCAGTTACTGGGATAATTTCTGTGTGGACAAAGATATGAAGATACTGGATTGTTGGTAATATTATGTGTAAGTGAGTATCGTTCAAATATCATTTTTTTTTGGAAAGCAGTTTTTAATACAATTCATACTCCATAGTACTCCAGGAGACTCAACCCAAGACCTCCCATTACACAACCCTCTGTGACCACTAAGCTATGCTCAAGTCACTTCAAATGTCATTTTTTTAAAAAAATGGGAAAACGAGAATGCAGCAACGCTTGGCTGGACTTGAGTGTAGCCTTCTTATCCTCATAAAAAGGTGTATATAAAGTTTCTTGTTCTTAACGTATATCCTGGTAACGTGAAGCTGAGCTTAGCGCAGTGGTAACACCGAGGGGTATGTTGCGGGAGGTCTCGAGTTCGAGCCTCTCAGACTGCGGAGTATTAGGCTATTGTAGCCGCTGTATTAATCCCACATGTAATGAAATCAATCTCTTCGAAAAAAAAAAAACGTATAACAAAATTTTTAAGCACACTAATCACCGGAAGTAAAACAAAGGCATGTAGTTGATATCTAGTATTTCACAATGCATTCTTGCAATTTGAACTATCCCACAAATGCATTCTACTGCAATTTCAACTATTAACTTATCTTTTCATTTGACATTGTTATGTGTGTGTAGTACTGATATCTGTAATGGATAAGAGGGATGAGTAATTTTTTTAAGATAGGGTTATTTTTTGTGACACAAGATATTTTATGTGGTCTAAAGCTTAAAAAGTAGGGCATTCTGGTAATTTTTCAAGACCAAAGAAGGGTTGTTTTGTAGGCCTGATCTTTCCTCTTTTTCTTGACACAAACTCTTTTGTATTCCTTACTTGCTTCTGCCTTGCACCTCTTTTATTTTTAGTTCACCGGCATGATTATAGTGCTAACCATCTTTTATGCAGGAGTTGGCAATCTTTCTGCTGTCATTTTACTTCCTGTGCTTGTATATTCTTTTGGCTTGGGGATTACAGGTGCTGCCAGTGCAACAGTTGCATCTCAGTATGTCCAGAAACTTTTAGCTCATGCTTACACCTTTTAGATAGTTTCCTTGAAGTTTCTTTCGAGATGTTACTGGGTTTCTGCACCTCCTTTTCCAGTAACTTTTAGTTCATGCTTGCATCTTTTAGATATTTTCCTTGAAGTTTCTTTAGAGATGTTACTGGGTCTCTGCACCTCATTTTGCCATTTCATTTCGTTATTCAGAAAGAAACACGTATAAACTCGTAATTGATGTACATAACCGATTTGTGTCATCTTGCATCAAAACTTGTATCTTACTGAATAATGGACTCAAGGGTATGAAAAGAAGCAAGTATTTATTTGCATCCTAGTGATCACACTATGGGTTGGATCATCTCTGCATTTGTTAAAATAAATCAAGAAAACAATTTCTGTAACCTAGAGAAGACTGAAAGGGTAGCTGCGACTATTCAGCAACTTGGGTGGTGAAATTAACGAGCAATATGTTTTTGAAGTAAAATGACCGAGTGAAAAAGGCTGATTTTGAATTTCAAATTGTGAGTATGATCAGTGGGCACAAAATTGTATATTGATCTTCATGGATTTATTGAGATTTCTCATATACTGAATGATTTTTTATGTTTTTTCACAATTTCCTCTCTTGTTTCTTGTAGGTACATTATGACTGGTTTGCTGATTTGGTTTCTTAACAAGGAGGCTGTACTGTTGCCACCTAGGGCGGAAAATTTGCAGTTTGGAAGCTACTTAAAATCTGGTGAATTTGTCTTGGTCTTTTTTCCTCCCTTGGTTTTATTAGGAAGTAGGAATAATTCAGGGCATCCTGATATATATTTATTTGTTAGGTGGTCTGCTCCTTGGAAGGACACTATCGGTGCTGATTACAATGACTCTGGGAACCTCAATGGCTGCGCGTCAGGGTCCTGTAGCTATGGCTGCTCACCAAATATGCTTGCAAGTGTGGTTGGCTGTCTCTCTACTTTCAGATGCATTAGCTTTATCTGGCCAAGTATGCAACTTTTGTGTTCTCAATAACAATCTATACTACTGTTCTGTGGTTTTTTTTCTATTAACCTTATATACTATTGCGAGTTCCAAACACGTAATGGCAGATACTCGCTGATGGGAGATTATCCCTCTTTCTTTTTCACACACCACCCACACAGCACTAGAAGATGCCCTATCTCATGATTATCATGATTACTGACTGTTATATGAAAGAAGGAAAAACTTTGATTCTTTTATTTTTTTTATTTTGTACTTTTCTAATGGTTTGGGTGTATTTTCTTAGGCTCTGATTGCAAGTTCATTTTCGCATGGTGACTTCAAGAGGGTGAAGGAAATAACTTATAGTGTGCTTAAGGTGATTATCTTTTACCTTTCAAGATATTTAATCTTTTCTTGCTGAGTGTTTCTTCCAGATGACAATACGGTACATGCTTCACCTTGTTATACTTATATGCACACTCATAAACTCTTCATTTTGTATACAGATGAGTCTATTTACGGGTGTGACTTTAGCTATTATTTTATCTGCTTGGTTTGGATCTCTCTCACAATTGTTTACCAAGGATATGGAAGTACTTCAAATTGTCAGTTCAGGGTTGCTGGTAATATGCTAGTAGCTAGCCGTTGAGATAATTATTTTTAATTTGGTTCTCCTCAAACTCTTATATTACCTTTTTTTTCTTTTGTTTTTTTGGCCTGTATCAGTTTGTCTGTGCCAGTCAACCCATCAATGCTCTGGCTTTTGTGTTTGACGGTCTCCATTATGGTGTTTCGGACTTCTCATATGCAGCAGTTGCTATGGTAATTTGTCAAGTTCACATACCCTGAGATGTTATTGGTTGTTTTGGCTGTAAGTTTTAGTCACATATTTTCCAATTTATAACAAATATAGCTGAATGTGGATATCATTCTTGGCATAGATGGTGGTTGGGGCAATATCTTCGGCAGTTTTACTATATGCTCCTTCAACTTTTGGACTTCCAGGTGTTTGGTCTGGATTAACCATATTTATGACCCTGAGAATGGCAGCAGGATTCTGGAGGTATTGGTGTGCCTACGCATGCATGTGTTCTCGTTTGAGACGATGATTTGGTGGTTGTTTTTTATCCAGAGTTACCTGGAAACGGTTCTTACTTTTCTTAAAGAGTATTTATTATCCCTGTACGCTTATTATTACTTATACTTCCAGGCTGGGATCAAAGAGTGGTCCGTGGTGGTTCTTGCATCAAGACTTACAGAAACTGTAGGTAAGTTAAATAAAATTTCTTTTCTTTCAGCTGTTTCTTATATGCTGTAATTTTTTTCCATTCTATTCTTATCAAATATTTATTTACCATTTTCTTTTTTTTTTCTTTTCTTGTCGTGAAATTTGTTACATTTCGTGCATTGTCTCCCAAACACGTCATCTATTAAATCCTTACTGAAGTCAGCCAACATGTACGGCATGTTACCGGGTCATTGGTTAAAGCAGAGAGCAGTACAATTACTTAACCTTCTTGGCTTTTTCTTACCATCTCCGGGAGTAGAATGCTGTTGCATTCTTTTGTTCTTTCATGAGCAATTAATTTGATCGAAGCTGATAAATGAAGAGAAGGATCTGCCCCACATTGGCTCCAATTCCTTGATGATCCGCAGTTTTGCTTACTTTTTACTAAATGCTCATTTTGTTGAAGAGTTTTCTCCAGCTGATTGCACAAGTGACAAGACATTTTGGTGGTAATACGAACTTAAATATTTCTATACCTGTGTTTAGCCAGTTATTGTTTCGGTTTTCAGGGAAAACGAAAAGAAACTGTTCGTCTTTCTTTGCATGGGCTTGACTGGGTTAGATCTTTTACATTAAAAGGAGTAATACCGGAGCTGAGATTTTTTTCTATTCGTTGATAGATTCGACCAACATACACTGATTAAAGGTGAATCCAGCTCTTAGAAGTTTGGTTCGCTGGTAATGATTTATGAAGAGACAACCCGACGAAACACAGTATTGGTCTACGTCCAGCTACAAAATCACGACGGTGCCCAATTGTTCGGCTGCCATTTTCATAAAATCCTGTCTTTGGTTTTTTAACGAGTACCAAGTTCCAAATATTTACTAGTGCAGAATCACGTCAGAGTTCCTTCTGCTAAATGGCAAGGACTATTCCTTGCAATAATTAATGGACATCCACGGACACGATTTCTTATTGTACTCTCCCTTCTCTGCTCTAAATCTTATACTCTTGTCCCGAGGAGTCTCACTGCTAGCTTCCGTCTGCCCTTATCTCTGCCGGAGCGAGCGGAGTTCTTCAATGGCTTCTCTCTTCTCTGTTAACTTCGTCCAGCCCCCCTTCACCCTATTCTCTCGCTTGATTGTACTTCATGTGCCTCTTGCTTCTGGAATCAATGTGCTGAATTAAACTGAGATTGACTCAGCAACTCGTTGCCCCATTCTTATATTACAACCGAGTCTTGAGTTGACTCGGTGAGCCCTTCCTCGTTATCCTGTTAAAAACACCATTCTGCCAAGGAAAATACTAGTAAGTCATAGGTGTAGCTAGCCTTTCTCTTCTTCGAAATGCCTATATAATAAGTGTAAGACTCCGAATTGCCCGCTTATGTCCAAACAATTGTCTTTATGGTACCACAAAGAGTAATGCTAGCTCCACCTACATTGTAGTTCTTATCCTACGTATCTGCCACCCTTAGCAGCTTTGTTTCTGATTGGTTGTTATATCCGATAAGTCAGCTTGCATTTTCCTACCGAAAATTACAGTTGTAGTTCCAAATGCCTACTCAGTTTCATATTTGAGAATTTTTGTTCAAAAAAATATGCAGCCCTGCTCATTCATTTCTTCCTCCTTCCAATTCAAGCGGTTTCTCTCTCATTTTCTTTCTGTCTTGCAACTTCGCTCCATTAAAGACTTCCGGGGCGAATGACATTATCAACTGCTAAAAAAGAACAGAAACCCAGTTCATAATGTCATTCGCCATGGAAGTCAAAAATGGACCGTCTCCGGGGACCTCCGTAGGCCTTAGATGGTCCAGAAAGAGGAAACACAGGTACGATAAGTTCTTTTCTTTTCCTTTCTTTTTTTTTTTAATGAGATTCTATTTCGCATGTTAAGGTATATATATATAGAGAGAGAAGAGAGGAGTATTCAAGCGTTTCTCCCTCCCACGCCTGTAGAAATTTTTTTATTTAAATACCGATGTCATTGAAACAATTCATTCTAGAGTTAGTGATAATAAAGAGTAAAGAGTAGCCGAAGTTGGAAAAAGAGCCCTAGAAATCGGGTTAAGTGGTAGGAGATTCTAGACAACAAAAAGAGAATGCAAAACACCTCTTTCTGCGTTTTAATCATTTTTGGCACAAAGGTTCTTCAAAGTTACGCATAATTAATACCAAAAATTGTCCTCTTGCTTTTTATTATTCTAAGGAGTGGTCTCTTATTTTATGCTTAATTTTGGTGGGCAGTCTCGTAATATGATTTTAATTTTACCCTATTTAAGGTCCCTTTTCAGCTACATTAATCCAAGGTTTTATGAGTCTTAGAACCATTTCTGACACATTGATGCATATATAAGCTGGAATTTAGAGTCGGAATTGTTGTAAGACTACTGAACCTCGAGTTATAGCTCGGAGATTGTTCAGTGGCGTTTCTTATCTCTTCGACGTATACCTCGGAAAGATTAACATGTGAACACGGCATGCATGCAATTAGTACATGATGTTACATTCTGAAAGCAGAAGAAAAATATCTTCCGGGTTTTAGTCAGGCAAGCGTGGCTCTTCGATATCCCTATAATTAAACAACTGATCCACAGATCAACGTCGTGATGGATGGGGAATGTATGCCTCTAAGATTGAGGGAATATCTTTTTACTTTTAATTTTGCTTCCACGTATTTTATTAGATTGTTCAAAGATGTTCGCAGTAAAGAAAGTCGCGCCGGTGCCTCCTATCGTCAGCCGATCAACATCACGAGAAATTCTGACAGTAAATATATATATTATTAGAAGCTTATAGAATTTTTCCAGGCTATTTTGAAATCGGCTTTGATCTCCAGAATCTCCCTTGCTGTGCGTCTTATTTTGGAAAGGGTAAATTACCAGTTCTGAATCAGATTCACAATCGACTTTATTTTAGGAGAATAAAGAAAAAAAATCAAATTAAATTCCGGTCCTAGATTTCCTTAACTCCGGATTTACGGGTTGGTTTATTTTACTCTGTACTGATTTGCTTAATAGAAGTCTGCAGCGAATCGGATTCACATCATTAAGAACTCATTCTTGATCTCAATCTGGTGGCAATTCTCTGCCCTTATCTGTCAAGGGTTTTATAAACACTTTGAGACAAACAGGTTTCAGTAAACAATGTTTCAACTGGTTTCTTGAAATTTCGTAACTACATCAGTCTTCGGGTCACTTTCGTCTCTGTTTATATTCAAATTCAGAGTCCTTCCATGGAAAGGCTCCTACTTATTCAAGGTGGGTTCTCTCAAAGCAAGTAGAAAAAGAAGGAATCTTGGCCTGTTACTGGAAAATATTAACTCTCGATGAGGTAAGCAGTGGTTTATTATCAGAAACATGAAGGTGGTTCCAAGGACTTGATGACATTCAAAGTTTCAGCGGATCAAAAATTGCTACATGGGTCCAGATTCTTTGTCAAGGCTGTTTTAAGTCATCACCTACTAACCAGTATAGAAGCTCATTAATTCCGTCTTTAGCGAGTTCATTAATCTCGTTATGAATTTCTTATTTGCTCCCAGAAGACGAAAGAAATTAGGAGCTGGATTAGCTCTAAGGGGAAAGGGGAATCTTTGAGGATTTTGTCTCGGTCACGACGTAATTTTAAACTCGTCGACGTGGGATCCATGGCGGCTGACTCTGCCTAATGTTTCTGGTCTCTTTGTCCTAGTAAGGATTGTATTTTACAAGTCGAATACCAGTTTGGTACAGAAGAGGACCCCTGCACGCCTCTTTTTTTTTTTTTTTCTTGGTTTGATTGCCTCGGTTTGGCTCGCAGTCCGTCGTCTTCCTCCGGCCATTCCGTATTGGATGGAAGAGTAGTGACGGGCAACTGGGTCTGTGATGTATATAAAGAGAAAAATCATCTCAGAAACAACTTATCTCCATCTATTATTCTGAATCTGATATATACAGTAAGGCGAAATGACTCGCGGCGTCGTTGTCTTTGTTTTGTCTATAAAAACATAAGATTGCCGCTGGCACGATTTAAATCGGAAGCGGGAGGCACATGCCAGCGGGTCCCTTCCCAACTTTTCGACCGATTTTAGCTTTTCGACATGTTTTTAAGGCAGGGACGGCGAGGTTGCCAGTCATCTTCGGAGTCCGACGCCGCCTCAAATGGCTCGACGCGGAGATGCAGAATAAAACCTGTTAGGTGTTCGATGAAGTCCTCACAAGAAGCGAGGAGAGAAATGAAACCTCCTGCAGCTCTTACCTTTTTCTTCTTCCTCTGTTTCTTTTCGTTTCTCCCAAGAATTTCCGTTGCAGGGGATACTCTTACTTCATCTGGGTCGATTGAGGGGGACGGGAGCCTGATTTCCGCAGGCGGAACATTCAAGCTGGGATTCTTTAAGCCGGGAAGGTCGGAGAATCGGTATTTGGGAATATGGTACGACAGAGTCTCGCTTCAAACTGTTGTTTGGGTGGCAAACAGGGAGAAACCTTTGAAGGATTCTTCCGGGGCTTTCAAGGTCGGAGATCAGGGGAATGCGATTATCGTCACCGGAGACGGAAGGCTTATCTGGACGTCTAATCATACCAAAGCGAAGAATCCGGTAATTCAGCTACTAGAGAACGGAAATCTCGTTCTGAAAGACGACGACGACCCGGAAAACTTCTTATGGCAAAGCTTCGATTACCCGTCTGATACTTTGCTACCGGGAATGAAGCTTGGTTATGATGTAAGAACAGGGCTGGATCGGTACATCAGGTCCTGGAAAAACGTTGATGACCCTTCTCCAGGAGAAACCATCTTCAGGCTAGATCATCATGGCATGCCCGAGATATACCTTTCAACTGGCTCAGTCGTCAAGTATCGGAGCGGACCTTGGAACGGAATCAGATTCAGCGGGGTTCCTGAGATGAATACCGCTTACATCTTTAACTTCACTTTCGTGTTCAACGAGCAGGAGATCTATTACGAATTCGATCTCGTTAATCCGTCCCTTATATCAAGGTTAACCGTGAGCCCAGCAGGGCTTCTTCAACGATTCACCTGGTTGACGGAGAGTAGAGTCTGGAACCCAATCTGGTACGCGCCCAAAGATCAATGCGACCAATATGCCGTCTGCGGGCCGTTTGGAGTTTGTGATGCAAATGGGTCTCCAGTCTGCAATTGCTTGAAGGGATTCCAGCCAAAATCGCCTCAGGACTGGTTTCTGCGAGACAATACTGATGGTTGCGTGAGGAGAACGCCCCTTGCTTGTTCAGACTCCGATGGGTTTATGAAGGTGAAGGGAATGAAATTGCCAGATACGGATGTCGCGATGGTACACGAGGACATGAATCTAGAGGACTGCGAAGAATTGTGCTTGAAGAACTGTTCTTGCATGGGCTATGCGACTGCTGATATCAGAGGAAGAGGCAGAGGATGTGTGACTTGGGGCGGGCAACTGATCGATCTCAGAGAGTATGCAGACAGTGGCCAAGATTTATATGTCCGGCTGCCAGCTTCTGAACTAGGTACCTATACTCTTTTATCTGTAATTTTACATCTTTCCTTTGATATCTTCTTTTCGTTTTAGCTTATTAAGAAAGCAATTAGCAGAAAGGTTGAGTTCATAGACTGAGCAAACTGTGGTTCTTAAACAATCCCTCAAAGAGCCACATGTTCTTCTTCAAACCAAGCACCATTCCAGCTGAAATATATTATAGAAATTCTCATGGTGGTTGGGTACACTGGACAGTGAAGAGAACCAGAGGGCAAGAGGGAGAAGAGTGCCATCCCTTGTTTGGCAAGGATTCTGACCTACCAATCCATGGTGTTCCATCACATGGGCCCGTTTTTGGTATCTGAATTCTGGCTTTGCTCACCGCCTAGAGAGCCGGTTTTCTTGACTTTGTGCTTGATTTTCCTAGATTCCTTCCTTCTTACCATCTTTCCTGCACCCTACTTGAGTAGTCCGACTAATTCACCTCTGTTGCGAAATTCAATTCAAGCTGTCCCGTCTGTTTTTACAAAGATAAAAAGTTCTTCTTGGCGCTGCTTTCCGGTCCCAGAAACTACATGTCCTCACCGTATTGTTTCTGTTTCGTCGACGTTACTATGGTCGGCCGAATAAAAGTTCTCGTTTCCTTCCTGTGTCTTCCTTTGGTCTACTAGTCACTCGCGGTGGTCTTCGTCGGTCGCAACCCTTCAATCAAGGAAGAAAGACAAAACTCCTACTTCGAAAGAGCAGCCTGAATTCATAACCGTCCCTCCTTTTTGTTTGCTTCTTAATGAAGACACAGAGTTCCGTGACACCCGTTCCATTTCCTACTGGAAAGAAGCACAGTTGAATCGTGATACGTGCAACCCACTTATGATATTTAGTATGCAGATCACGATCCTTTCTTCTCATAATAATGCAAAAGTTTCATAAATTTATCACTTATACTGATCTGACTTTCAGTACTCTGTAGTATGATCCAGTTGTTCTTTCTTTAATTTTTATTAATTATTTAAAACTTTCTATCATCTCTGAAAAGATGGCTCCAGTGCGAATAAACGAGCGGCCATAATAGTAGCAGCAACCGTAGTTCCTGCTCTGCTTTTGTTGGTGGTAGGCGGAATCTGCCTATGGAAGAGAAAGAAAAGGATTTTTACAAGAAAAGAAACAGGTGAAATGACGTTTTTTTTTTAGCTTTCAATACACTACTCTCAAATGTAAAACACTTAATCTTATCTGATCCAACGTTTTTCTCCTAACTTAGGGATTAAGGAACGGAGCCAGGATCTGCTACTGTTTGATGTGGGGGGTAGCAGCAGTGCCGGCAAAGAAAAGTCTCAAGAACACAGGAAAGAAGACCTTGAATTACCTTTACTTGATCTGAGCGTTGTAATTGCTGCAACTAATAACTTCTCTGATAGTAATAAGCTTGGGGAAGGCGGATTTGGCCCCGTTTACAAGGTAAATTCCCATTTTTTGCTATTGGTTTAAATTACATCACTTTGATAAAAAATTCAAACTTGAAGGGTCCTGTTGACAACGAAGTTATATCAGCATCCACTCAATATTAATTAAACAAAGGGCCCAATAATTGAACCTTAGATTAGAATCATAAAGCAAGAGAGAACGCTCATATTGACACTGCTCCCCTAGTGGGTGGCACGTATATTTTCCAGGTCCCACTGCATGAACTTGTATTAGGCGAAGCTCTCTTTTCTGCTCTCCAAGTCTGAAAATGATAACATGTAAAGCATCTTTTGATTCGAGTATCGTGGGAAACGTGGACTCTCTGTTTCCCACGTACGGTTGCCTTTTCCATTTTCCTATTGGACTCTGGAGGAATGCTGTACCTTAATGTTTAATATAGGATTTTTATGTTTCTGAAGCAACTAATTGTGGGAATACATTCAACGGCAGGCAGACCTGGGAGACGATCAAGAAGTAGCGGTGAAGAGACTATCTAAACGGTCTGGGCAAGGCTTGGATGAATTTAAAAATGAGGTGACACTGATAGCAAAACTTCAACACAGAAACCTCGTTAGGCTCTTAGCCTGTTGCATCGAGGGAGAAGAAAAAATGCTGATTTACGAATACATGCCTAATAAGAGCTTGGATTTCTTCATCTTTGGTATGATGATTTACTTTACCCATCACATTTCATGTTTTCCATCTGAGTTGATTTGCTTGACTCGCCTCTGGACTGAATTTTCTCTTTAACTGAAAACTGTTCAAGATGACGAAAAGAGAGCATTGCTGGATTGGGAAAAGCGGTTTGACATTATAATGGGAATTGCTCGAGGACTTCTCTACCTTCACCAAGACTCTCGCTTCAGGATCATTCACAGGGATCTCAAAGCCAGTAACATCCTGTTGGACAGCAAGATGATCCCCAAAATTTCAGATTTTGGCATGGCCAGAATTTTCGGTGGGGACGAGACAGAAGCAAACACAAAGAGAGTTGTTGGAACATAGTGAGTATCAGTTACAAACCGCCTTCCTCTTTTTTAAGAACTCGCCCAGAATTCTCATCAACCCCATTAACCATTTCTTCTCTAACGGTTGAATACAGTGGTTACATGTCACCAGAGTACGCCATGGACGGCCTTTTTTCAGTGAAATCAGACGTCTTCAGCTTTGGTGTTCTGGTATTGGAGATAGTGAGCGGCCAGAAGAACAGAGGGTTTTATCAGACGAACAGTGATCTCAACCTTTTAGCTCTTGTAAGTACCAAACACAGTCTTGACCTGGTTGAATGTCTGCAGTTCTCTTTTGAGGCCTCACTAATTAGGAGATGCTCTATTCTGAATTCAGGCGTGGAGACTCTGGAAAGAAGGAAAAGGCATGGAGCTAATGGATTCATCCATCGACTTTTCGAGCTCGATGCCAAGCGTACTGAGATGCATTCAGGTGGGTCTGCTGTGTGTTCAGGAGCGAGCTGAAGACCGACCTAAAATGTCCACCGTGGTTCTTATGTTGGGCAGTGATAATCCCACTCTGCCGCAGCCCAAACAGCCGGGATTTTGTACAGTGAGAAGTCAGCCTGAGATGGGTTCGTTCTCCGGCCAGCAGGAATCGTGCACTATAAATCAAGTTACTGTTACAATGCTTGATGCTCGATAAAAAAAAAAAAAAAAAAAAAATCATTACGTGATTCGAGTCATTTGCCCCGCAGAGCTGTTGTAAATTCAGGCCAGTGGATTTTGGTTTCTTTTACATCAAATTTACGTTATATAGCAGAAAGAGAGTGGATTTTGGTCATTTACCCCTCGGAGCTGTTGTAAATTCAGCCGAACAAGTTTTATAAAACAGGTTTCCAGTTTAGTAAAGCTTTTTATTTTAATAATAATGAAAATAAATTGGTAAAGTCACTTACAATACGTGTTCAACTTCGGAGATTCTGTTAAAGACGGTAATTATTCTAGAAGTTATGCAGGGTCAACCTGTTATTTGGAGGGAAAAATCAGTCAAAATATAGATTAAACTGATAATTTAACGAATAAACAACAACTGCAGAAGTTGAAACTTCACACAGTGATTAAAATTTAAAAGTCTCGCAGTGAATAAGTTTTTTTTTTTCTCTTTTACAATTTTATAGAACTTCCAAATGGTCCAAGCAGAACCGAGCGTGGTCATGGCATGCTGATTAACATAATCAGATGGCTGTCTGACTTCTTTCCTCTTTGACATGGAATTGAAGAAATATATTAAATAAACTGGGCAATGCTGCCACATCGCCACTCTGTTGCGTGTCAGTTTCAGCTGCCAGAAATTAGAATGCTTAATTGGTACGAATACCCGTCTCAACTTCCTACGAGGTCAGAATCCGTGAAAATTTTTTTTCCTGACCAAAATTTCCAGGATCTTTCAGAAATGGAGGGTGTCTTATCCACCAAGTGTCTCCTTGATGAATTCTACCAAACAGAAGGGAAAGACCAAGAGTTTGCTTCTCAGCTTACGGTACCTGTTACACCGATCGGACATGGACCTTCCCAGACACTCATCTTCCCCTGCTTCAATTCTTGACAGGACTATGTTTCAGATCAATCAGATGAAACGAAGCTGTCATGGGTCCTCAGGGACGTTCGTGATCTCCTCTGTGTTTCTCCTGATCCTGTCATCTAATTTGCTATCCCCAAGTTGTGAAGCAGCTGATACACTTGAACAAGGCCAAACTATCAGAGACAACCAGACCTTAATCTCTGCTAACGGAGTCTACGCATTCGGGTTCTTCAATCCTGGTACGCCTAACAACCATTACCTCGGAATCTGGTACGAGAAATTTTCAAAAGGTATATATGTGTGGGTGGCCAACAGAGAAAACCCAAATACGGATTCTTCCGGCGTGTTTACAGTCACGGGAGAAGGGAAACTGGTGATTTTGGATGTAAGAGGAAGCACGACATGGTCGGCCGAACCTTCCCAAGATGGGTTCTCAGCCAACAACGCGAGCCTCACTCTAATGGATTCTGGGAATTTGGTTCTGAGAGATGGGTCTGGTGAGATCTTCTGGGAGAGCTTCTCGTTTCCCACCGATACTCTTCTTCCAGGCATGAGGATTCAGTTCAATCTCCGAACAGGGGAGAACAGAATCCTGCGATCCTGGAAATACGTCGATGACCCTGCGCCTGGAATTTATTATTTCGGTATCGACCCTCAGAGATCACGACAGTTGGTGGCGTGGCGGGAGTCGCTCAGTATCTGGAGAAGTGGTCTCTGGAACGGCCAGACCTTCCGGGGCATCGATAGTTCCAAAGCTACCAAAGTCAACTTCAGCGTGATCAGGGACGAAGAACAGATCTCTTACAGTTACTACTTCAACGACCGGTCGACAGTGACGAGGTTCATAATGGGCATTGACGGGCAACTGAAGATTTTGATCTGGAACTACGAGAAAGTCTCTTGGGAAGTATTCTGGTCGATTCAGAACTCGAGCTGCGATGTGTATAACCGGTGCCAGGAATTCGGTATATGCAAGAACGGTGGGGAGAAAAGATGTCAATGCTTGACGGGTTTCGCAAGCGGAGATGATCTTGAGAGCTTGGATTGGCCGGAGAGATGTGAGCGGCAGAGTCCACTCAAATGCGGCCGGAACGATGAGTTTCACAAGGTGCCCAACATTAAGCTCCCTGACAGGTTCTTCTACACGGATTCCTCCACTGTTAAAAGCTGTGAAGATCAATGTAGGGGGAACTGTTCTTGCCCTGCCTATGCTTTTGTTGATATAGGTGGGAAAACTAACACCTGTCTCATCTGGGACGGAGCCCTGGTGGATATAACGGAGTTTGTAATAGGCGGCAATGATCTCTATGTTCGCCTAGTTAAGCCTGATACAGGTATCCCTGTTCATATTTATCATTTTCCCAACTGTTTCAATCGATCAATCATTAATCTTATAAAAGACAGGGAAAAGAAAACACCCCATGTAGCTCAAGCTATTCTAATTCAGCAAATCCGGTTTCAGGTTCCGGAAATGGGAGCGGCAGTACAACTGTGATAGTGGTTGCAACAGTGGTTCCTGGGGTGATTTGCTCCTGCGCTTTTATCTTCTGCTTGTGGAAGTTGAAGAAGAGAAAACGAGGTGGTTAGATTTCTTGAATCTCAGAAATTATGGGTAGAATACTGTAGGAATCTTAATATTTGTCGGGGAAATTTTTGTGTTCAGGTAATGGAGGAAGAGAGGAAGAGATGTCCATGTTTGGTGGTTTACGAAACAGAGCGACTGGTAAAGCAGGGGAAGCTTCAAAGAGTGCCGACCTACCGTTCTTTGATTTCCGTTGTATTGCCATTGCCACGGACAATTTTGCAGAGGCAAACAAGCTAGGGGAGGGTGGGTTTGGACCTGTTTACAAGGTAGTCTTGGGTCCTCTTTTTGCTGCAATTCTTTTATATGAAGGATCTCTGACATGATATTGTTGTGGAAATCGGGTTGGTTTCCACCGAATGTGAACAATTGTACCAAGAAATTAGACTAAGAAAAATTCCCAGGTAGTTGGAGGAGACACGAACGGTCTCGCTTAAAACCCAACTTCCTTAGACTCGTAAGTCTTTTTGACAGAATTTTTCCTAAATAATTTAATGGACAATATATCACCTAACAAAGTTTATCCGACAAATGAATCGAACAAAAAATACACAAAAGTATAACACAAAATTTACGTGGTTCGGTAACTTACCTACATCCACGGGCAATGACCAATATCTCCAATATCCACTGATGTAAGAATTACAACTGCTGGGTATAATCACAACTGGGAGAAAACTCTCAACCCAAAATACCCACAAAATTGGAGATAAACAAATTGTTCCAAAAAATGGAACTTACAAGATCCCAAACCCAAGAGAACAAAACTAGAGAAAGAGATTTCTCTCTCAATCTTTCTCTCACAAATGCTCTCTCTTCAATCGAATGAGATATATGAAATAAGGATCCGAATGCCTCTATTTATAGGAAAAATTCGGATCCTTTTTCAAATATAATAATATTTTAATAATAAAATATTATTATTATTATAATATTTTAATAATAAAATATTATTATTATTATAATATTTTAATAATAAAATATTATTATAATAATATTTTATTATTAAAATATTATTATAATAATAATATTTTATTATTAAAATATTATTATTATAATAATATTTTAATAATAAAATATTATTATAATAATATTTTAATAATAAAATATTATTATAATAATATTTTAATAATAAAATATTATTATTATAATAATATTATATTATAATAATATTATTATATTATAATAATAATATTATATTATTATTATTATAATATTACTATTACTATTACAAGGGGCGGTGTCTCCCATTTCATAGCCGCCCACAGTCGACATCTTTAAATACAATTAAAGATGTCGACCATATGATGGGGGGACAAAATGACGTCACCCCCACTCACAAATCTCCACCTTGGCGAATTTTGTTCACCCATATAAAAAATAGGGAATACTAACTAATGCGCCTTGCAACGTCTTCAAATCCGAAGGATATTGATCAAGTCCAAACAATATTTGAACTTGATCCTGTTATCACCTTGGTCAAAGCGTCTGCGCAGATTGTCATCGGTCTTGATTTTGTGGACTTGAACTCCACCTTCTTCGATGATCTCCGCACAAAAATGATACCGTACATCGATATGTTTGGTCCGGGCATGGTATACTTGGTTCTTTGCTAAGTGAATAACACTTTGACTATCACGAACAACATCGGATGTTTCTCGACCAATTCCCAAGTCTTCAAGTAACCCTTGTAACCAAATAGCTTCTTTTACAGACCTCTGTAATGGCCATATATTCGCCTGCATCGTAGACAAGGCAACTGTGGGATCGTAAGGTAGACTTCAAACCGACCGGTGCTTTTGCAAGAGTGAATACATAACCGATGAGTTGATCTACGCTATCCGGATCACCAAAGATAATCTGAGTCGCAGATCCCACTATTTGCTGACCAATACTATCATCCTTCTCAAATATCAACCCAATATCTAAGGTTTTAAGAATATACCTTAGAATCCATTTCACAAACTTGCCAATGTTCCTTCCCCGGATCATGCATATACCTGCTCACAACTCCAACTGCGTGTGAAATGTCTGGTCTTGTACACACCATAGCATACATCAAGCTACCTCTTGCATTTGCATAAGGAACCTTCGACATATACTCTCGCTCCTTATCTGCTTTTCGGACACCGTGAAGCACTTAGTTTAAAATGAGGTGCCAATGGGGTACTTACAGTTTAGACTTCTCATCTACGTTAAAATGTTGTAGTACCTTCTTCATATATTGACTTTGTGTCAAACAAAGTGTACCCTCATTCTATCTCTTATGATCTCCATGCCGAGAATTTTCTTTGCTTCACCTAGATCTTTCATTTCAAACTCCTTGCTCAATTGAGTCTTCATTCTATTGATCTCCTCTTGATTCTTTGATGCTATCAACATGTCATCAACGTATAAGAGGAGATAGATGAAAGATCCGTCTCGTAGCTTGTTGAAATACACACAATGAACAAAACTGCTTCTAGTATATTTCTGCTTCATCATGAATTGATCAAACTGCTTATACCACTGCCTTGGTGATTGTTTTAGGCCATATAGCGATTTGTTCAATTTACGCACTCCAATTTTCTTTTCCTTGAACTTTAAACCCATCAGGCTGAGTCATATAGATTTCCTCTTCTAAATTACCATGTAAGAATGCTGTCTTCACATCCATTTGAACTAGCTCCAAATCAAATTGTGCTACCAAAGCCAAAAGAATTCTAATGGAGGAATGTTTCACAACTGGAGAAAATACTTCATTATAATCAATTCCTTCCTTCTGAGCATAACCTTTAGCTACTAGTCTTGCTTTGTAGCGGATATCATTCTTATTTGGAAATCCTTCTTTCTGAGCATAAATCCATTTACAACCGATTGCCTTCTTTCCCTTTGGAAGCCATGTTAGCTTCCATGTGTGATTTTGCTCAAGTGACCGCATTTCCTCCTTCATAGCAGTCTTCCACTTTTCTTTTCTACACTCTTGGTAGCTTCTAGAAAAGTTTGAGGTATGCCTTCAACTATGATAGGAAATGCATAACCCACCATATCATCAAAACGAGCAGGTTTTCTAATCTCCTTCTTGGCCTACTCGATGGCAATTGGTAAATCATCCTGATGAGGAGGTTCTTGGGTTAAAACCTCTTCTACTCCAAAGACCATCTTCTTCCTGGAGTGTTACTTTCCGTTGCTGGTCTTCTACCGCCTTGGTTGAAGTTGTTTCAAACTCCACTGTTGTGGAATTACCTCCACCTGTTGTGGACTTCTCTTCGAATCATTTGTTACCCTTTTGAACATAGAAGATTCATCAAAGGTAACATCCTCCTGCAAATAGTCTTCTTTGAAAATAGACACCATAGTCGGTATCCTTTCACACCAAGTGAATCCCATAAACAAGGCTTTCTTAGCCCTTGGATCCGCTTTAGATTCCTTTACGTGATAATAAGCGGTGGAACCAAAAACACGTAAAGTATCATAATCATTTGCAAGGTTACCAAACCATACCTCTAAAGGTGTTTTGCCTTTTAAGGCAGTGATGGTAGACGATTAATGAGATGGCTTGCATACGTGATCGCTTCTTGCCGTAACTGTTTGCCCAAACCACCATTGGACAGCATACATCGAACTTTCTCCAAAGAAAGTCCGGTTCATACGTTCTGCCACCCCATTCTGTTGTGGTGTATATCGGACTGAAAAATGTCGAGTGATACCTTCTCTCTTGCAAATATCGAAAAAAGGATCATTTCGATATTCACCTCCATTATCTGATCGGAGCACCTTAATCTTCCTCCGGATTTGGTCTCCATCATTTTCTTCCACTCGAGAAATTTTTCCAGAACTTCATCTTTGGATTTCATAATATACACCCAAACTCTTCTGGAATAATCATCAACAAAAGTAACAAAAAAATGTTTACCTCCCAAGGAAGCTGTCTTGGTTGGTCCCCATACATCTGTGTGAACGTAATCCATAATTCCTTCTGTATTGTGGATTGCGGTACCAAACTTTACTTTTGTTTGTTTTCCCAGAACACACTGCTCACAAAAGTCTAATTTACAGACTTTAGCTCCTTTCAATAATCCTTGTTTTGACAATGTTTGCAAGGATTTTTCTCCAGCATGTCCAAGCCTCATATGCCATAGCCTGGACATCTCAGCTTCTTTGTCTTCTTCTCGATATTGCTGCTGCAGCGGTGCCAACTTCTCATGCTACCTTGATAGAAATACAAGTTATTTCTCCCGACTCCTTTCATTACAACCAAAGGTTCTCTGAAATAACCTTAAGAATCCCATCTTGCATATTTATGATGAAGCCTTTTGATTCTAAGGCTCCCACCGATATGAGATTCTTAGTTATTTTCGGTATATTCCGAACTTCTCTCAACACTCTTGTTGATCCATCATGATTCTTCAAATTGATTGAGCCGATCCCTTCTATCTTACATGTTTGACTGTCTGCTAGATAGACAACTCCGCCATCAATTTCTTCAAAGTTGAAGAACCACTCTTTTCTGGAACACATGTGGAATGTACATCCAGAATCAAGTAACCATTCATCTGTGTGAGCCATTCCTGAAAAACAAGCCAGAGAATAGTCTGACTCGTCATTTTCTGCTACACACACTCCAGACACGGCTTTTCCCTTTTGTTGTAACTTTAGGCAATCTTTCTTCCAATGCCCTTTTCACGATGTATAAGCGCATTCATCTTTAGCAGTGTCTACCCTTAGAGCGAGATCTGCCTCTACTTTTGGGTTTACTAGTTTTAGTACGACCCCTTATAGTGTAGGCTTCTCCTGGCGATGAGCTACCGTGTTCTTTTGGTCTTTTCTCCCGGATCTCATTGTCATACAAAGCAGCACATACTTCATCTAATGTAATTTTCTTTTTTCCATGAAGTATTGTAGTAACTAGATGATCATATTCATCGTGAAGGAAGATACAAGCAAGATTGCTTTATCTTCATCCTTGATAGCTTCTTCAAGATTCAACAATTCTGCTACCAGCTTATTGAAATTTGAAATATGAGTATACATTGTTGTACCTAACTGATACTGAAAGCGGAATAATTTCTTCTTCAGATACAACCGATTCTGGCAACTTTTCTTCAAAAATTGTTTATCTAGCTTCTTCCATAGTTTACTACCAATTGTCTCCTTCATATAAGGGAATTTCATTTCCTTTGTGAGACATGATCGGATTACTACGCATGCATTGCGATTAATCCGATTCCATTCATCATCATCTAGATACGAGGGTTTAACTTCTTCTAAAGCAATATCAAGCTCTTGTTGATAAAGAGCATCCAACATTTCACATTGCCACATACTAAAGTTGTTCGATCCATCAAATTTTTCCACGTCAATCTTAGCCTTTGTCAACACTGTCCGGGAAGACCTTGAAGTCGACGCGGCGGTTGTTGATGATGCTTCCATAGTTAAATATAACTACGACATAGACGTGGAAATAAACAAACTGCCTAGGTCGTTAACCTTGGCTCTGATACCAATTGTTGTGGAAATCGGGTTGGTTTCCACCGAATGTGAACAATTGTACCAAGAAATTAGACTAAGAAAAATTCCCAAGTAGTTGGAGGAGACACGAACGGTCTCGCTTAAAACCCAACTTCCTTAGACTCGTAAGTCTTTTTGACAGAATTTTTCCTAAATAATTTAATGGACAATATATCACCTAACAAAGTTTACCCGACAAATGAATCGAACAAAAAATACACAAAAGTATAACACAAAATTTACGTGGTTCGGTAACTTACCTACATCCACGGGCAATGACCAATATCTCCAATATCCACTGATGTAAGAATTACAACTGCTGGGTATAATCACAACTGGGAGAAAACTCTCAACCCAAAATACCCACAAAATTGGAGATAAACAAATTGTTCCAAAAAATGGAACTTACAAGATCCCAAACCCAAGAGAACAAAACTAGAGAAAGAGATTTCTCTCTCAATCTTTCTCTCACAAATGCTCTCTCTTCAACTGGAATGAGATATATGAAATAAGGATCCGAATGCCTCTATTTATAGGAAAAATTCGGATCCCTTTTTCAAATATAATAATATTTTAATAATAAAATATTATTATTATTATAATATTTTAATAATAAAATATTATTATTATTATAATATTTTAATAATAAAATATTATTATTATTATAATATTTTAATAATAAAATATTATTATTATTATAATATTTTAATAATAAAATATTATTATAATAATATTTTAATAATAAAATATTATTATTATAATAATATTTTAATAATAAAATATTATTATAATAATATTTTAATAATAAAATATTATTATTATAATAATATTATCTTATAATAATATTATTATATTATAATAATAATATTATCTTATAATAATATTATTATATTATAATAATAATATTATATTATTATTATTATAATATTACTATTACTATTACAAGGGGCGGCGTCTCCCATTTCGGCGCCGCCCTGGTCGACATCTTTAAATACAATTAAAGATGTCGACCATATGAGGGGGGGACAAAATGACGTCACCCCCACTCACAAATATGTTGCTGTGGCAGGGCAAGCTGATGGATGGGCAGAGCATTGCAGTGAAAAGGCTCTCCAGGAGCTCTGGACAAGGGCTCGAGGAATTAAAAAATGAAGTGATTCTCATCTGCAAGCTTCAGCACAGGAACCTGGTAAGGCTTTTGGGTTGTTGCGTTGAGGAAGAAGAGAAAATGCTGATATATGAGTGCCTGCCAAACAAGAGCTTAGACAAATGGCTCCTCGGTATGATTACTTCCCCTCGTTCTCATTGTAATAACTCGATTTTCAGGTGGAACTTGTTTTGTTTCTTATACGGTTTCTCGTATCCTGGAACAGATGGAGACAGAAGCGCAACCTTGGATTGGCCAAAACGAGTACAAATCATCTCCGGAATCGCGCGAGGGCTTCTGTATCTTCACCACGATTCCAGGTTACGGATCATCCACAGGGATTTGAAACCCAGCAACATATTGTTGGATGAGGAAATGAATCCCAAAATCTCAGATTTCGGAATGGCCAGGATCTTTGGAGGAAACCAGAATCAGGCCAAGACCAACAGGATCGTCGGAACATAGTAAACATATATAATTTGCCTTCGCCTACGCATTAACTCCTGAAAAATTTGTATTGCCTAACCCAGAACGACGTCGATGCTGCAGCGGCTACATGTCCCCCGAGTACGCCATGAAGGCCTTCTTCTCCGTCAAATCCGACGTCTTCAGCTTCGGGGTCCTGCTCCTAGAAATCGTCACCGGAAAGAGAAACAACGCCTCCTTGAATCTCCTTGGACACGTAAGTTGCTTCTTCTAAAATCCAACACAAACCCACGAACATGTACCGATGAATTGGGGAATTTCGACTCAGGTATGGAGCTTATGCAACGAAGAGGAAGAGTTACAGTTGGCGGATCCGTGTATCAGAGAATCGTGCCCCATTGTGGAACTGACGAGGTACGTTCATGTCGGGCTGTTATGCGTGCAGGAGAAGGCAGACGACAGACCCACCATGCCTTCTGTGGTCTTAATGTTGGGAAGCGAAACCGCCGTTCTCCCTCCTCCGAAACAACCTGCGTTTTGCTACCAAGGAAACGCCACCGATTCCGATGCTTCATCCAACAGAGGCACAAAACTAGAAAGTATAAACGAGATGTCCATTACTATGTTGGAGTGTAGATAGCAAATTCTTGAACGAATCCAGCTGTTTGACTGCTTTGTTTTGAATAGATTACTGCCAATACAGAAGAGGTATTTGCGACAATTGGACAATGAAATCATATATAAATTCATTATAGATGATCTGCGAGGAGAACAACTGACAGGGGTTTTTGCGCCACCATCCTAAAACCTCCTTTCTCCTTTCTCTCTTGCTCTCGTTTTTACTCTTTGTTGCGGTGAGCGATTTTTTTTCTTCGAATTCCCTATTTGAGTTTATCTTAGAATTCTCTTAATATAGTCTTTAGTTTAAGTCCTTCGAATTCCCTGTTCGAGTTTTTTGAATTCCCGGTTCAAGTTTTTCTTCGAATTCTCTTAATATAGTCTTTAGTTTGAATTCTTCTTCGAATTCTCTTATTATAGTCTTCAGTTTCAGTTTTTCTACGAATTACTTACAGTAACCTTCATTTGAATATTTCTTTAAATTCCCTTACTATAGGCTTGGGTTTGAGGTTTCCTTCTAATTCCTTTACAATAGACTTCAGGTTTAGTTTTTCTTCGAATTCCCTTATTATAACCTTTAGTTTGAGTTTTTTCATTGAATTCCTTTACTATAGCCTTCAATTTGAGATTTTTTCGAATTCCCTTACTATAGCGTTTGGATTGACTTTTTCTTTGAATTCCCTCAAGATAGCTTTTAATTTGAGTTTTTTGTTCGAATTCCCTTACAATAACCTTCTGTATGAGTTTTTTTTTTTCATATTTCTTTACAATAGTATTCCGTTTATGTTTTCTTCAAATTCCCTTACTATAGCCTTCAATTTGTGTTTTTCATTGTAAACTCATTCTATAGCCTTCAGTTCGATCGAATTTCTGTTTCATATTCCCTTACTATATCTTTCAATTGTGTTTTTTCTTCAAATTTCCTTTAGCCTTCGGTTTAAGTTTTTCTTCGAATTCCCTTACTATATCCTTGTGTTTGATTTTTTCTTCGAATTCCCTTACTATAGCTCTCTGTTTGAGTTTTTGTTTGAATTCCCTTCCTAAAGGCTTTAGTTTGAGGTTTTTCTTTTTTCGATTTCCCTTATTATAACCTTTAGTTTTATTTTTTCAATGAATTACCTTACTTTACTGTAGCCTTCAGTTTGAGTTTCTCTTCGAATTCACATACTATACCCTTCAGTTTTAATGTTTCTTCGAATTCCCTTATCTTAGCCTTCACTTTGAGTTTTTCTTCCAATTCCCTTACTTGTACCCTTCAATTTGAGTTTTTTTTCTTCGAATTATCTAACTATAGCCTTCAATTTGAGTTTTCTCCGAATTCCTTTACTACAACCTTCAGATAGAGATTTTCTTTGAATTCCCTTACTATAGCCTTTAGTTTGAGTTTTTTCTTCGAATTCCCTTACAATAGCATTCCATTTGAATTTTTCTTCGTATTCCCTTACAATAACATTCAATTTGTGTTTTCTTCATATTCCCATATTATAGCCTATAGTTTATGTTTTTCATTGTAATCCCTTACTATAGCCTTCATATTGATTGAATTTCTGCTTAATATTCCCTTACTAGCCTTGAGTTGTGCTTTTTCTTTGAATTCTCTTACTATAGCCTTCAATTTAAGTTTTCCTACGAATTCCCTTATTATATCCTTGTGTTTGAGATTTTATTCAAATTCCCTTACTATAGCCTTCAGTTTGAGTTTTTGTTTTCTTCGAATTCCCTTACTATAGCCTTCAATTTGAGTTTTTTCATTGAATTACCCTACTGTAGCCTTCAGTTTGAGTTTATCTTTGCATTACGTTATAGCCTTCACTTTTAGTTTCTCTTCAAATTCCCTTAGAATAGCGTTCAATTTGAGTTTATCTTCGAATTCCCATACTATAGCCTTTAGTTTTAATTTGTCTTTAATTCCCATGCTATAGTCTTTAGTTTGAGTTTTAAAATACTATAGCCTTTAGTTTGAGCTTATTTTTACATCCCTTACAATAGCATTCCGTTTGAGTTTCTCATCGAGTTCTATTACTATAGTGGCTTTTTACTGCCAAGACTTTACATCCCGACGTGGAGTCCACGTTGCAGTCCAGGTAAGAGATAAACTCAGAGATAAAATCTGCAAGATTTTATTTTTCTAATAAATTATTATCTACCTATTCTATGGGTAAATCCTAAACCCTAGGTTTTCTCTTACCTACGCAGCCAACTATGCAGCCACGTCACAATGTAAAACCTCGAAATAAAATCAGGAAGTACTGATATCATTTTTGTTTTTTAAATGTAAGTTTGAGTTTCTCTTTGAATTCCCTTACGAAAGCCTTCAATTTGACTTTCTCTACAAATTCCCTTATTATAGCCTTCAGATTGAGAGTTTCTTTGAATTACCATACTATAACATTGAGTTAAGAGTTTTTTTGTTGAATTCCCTAAATATTGCATTCAGTTTGAGTTTTTTGTCAAATTCCCTTGCTAAAGCCTCTAGATTTTTTGTTGTTTTTTTTTCCAAATTCCCTTTCGATAGCCTCCTATTTGAGTTTTTCCTGGAATTCCCTTACTATAGCCTCCAGTTAGAGTTTTTGTTCGAATTCTCTTACTGTAGCATTTAGTTTGAGTTTTCTTCGAGTTTCCTTACTATAGCTTTCAGTTTGAGATTTTCTTTGAAATCCCTTACTATAGCTTTTTGTTTAGTTTTTTCTCCGAATTCCCTAACTATACCTTTCAGTGTGAATTTACCTTCGAATTCCCACATTATAGCATTTTATTCAAATATAGTTAGTATAACCTTTAGTTTGATCTAATCTTTGAATTCATTTCCTATACCCTTCTGTTTGAGTTTTTCTTCAAATTCCCTAGCTATTGCATGCCATTTTAATTTCTCTTTCAATTTCTTTACTATAACCCTTAGTTTGAGATTCTCTTTGAATTCCCTTACTATAACCTTTAACTTGAGGTTCGTTTCGAATTTTCTAGTGCCTTCAGTTTGAGTTTCTCTTTGAATTCCCTTAATAGCATTCAGTTCGAGAATTTGAAAAAACTAAACCAGAAGGTTACTAGAAAAGGAAATTCGATGAAAAAGTCAAATTAATGGCTATTGTAAGGGAATTCTACGAAAAACTCAAACTGAAGGATATAGTAAGCTAATTCGAAGAAAATATCAAACATATTGCTAGGATAGGCATTAGATCACCATTCTCTATATCAAGTACATAGAAATCAACAGGCTAAAATAAATCATCAACTTTCTCCAGAACATCCTCAAATTCACCTGTAGGATAGGCATTAGATCTATCAGCCAATTGAATCACAACACTAGTTTTATGCAAAGACTCAAGTTTCAAAGAATTATATATAGAAAATGGCATGACATTGATAGATGCTCTCAAATCTAATATGGCCTTCGCAAATCTAGTGTCATCTATCATATAGAGGTTAATAAACATACCTGGATCCTTGCATTTTGTAGGGTGTTTTCTTTGAATGATTATAAAAATATTCTCTCCTACTCTAACCTTCTTGCATCCCTTCAGTTTATGCTTTCTCTTAATTGTACATAATTTAATGACATCTAAAAGTAAAATTTTTACCTCGCATCCTCTAAAAGTCTCATATAACTCTTTGTTTTGTTCATCTTTTTGACTCTCTGCTAAGGGAAAAGGAGGCACTGGCTTATAATCATAAATGGGCAGAAACTTACGATCAGGTTCATCATTGACATTTGGATTACTCTTGTCTGCAATGATTTTTTTTCTCCTTCTTTTCTTTTCATGTTGAAGGAGAAGCCTCAACCTCCTTACCACTTCTCAAAATGATTGCACTTGCATTTTGTTTTGGATTTAATTCTGTTTGAGATGGTAACTTTCTTGATCTTTGTTCTTGTAGCCGACTAATTGTAGTTGCCATCTGACTTTGATTGTCTATACTTTGAATACTAGCCCTTGTTTTCAGTTGAAATTGTAAAGTATTAGAAGCAAAAGATTTAACTATATCTTCTAAAGACATACTAGAATTAGAATTTTGGCCTGGTTGTTGTCTAGGGACGAATTACTGCTTAAATTGTTGGAAACTTTGATGATTTTGAGTTGTTGGCTGATTGAGTTGAGGAATCTCGTATCTAAGATTGGGGTGATCCCTCCATCCCTGATTATACATACTTGAATAAGGATCATGCTTTCTAGGTGGTTGCCTGGGAAAACCATCTGCAACATTCACTTGCTCAATGGGTTCCTATTGACGAGTTGGACATATATCAGTTTGATGCCCTTCCATAGAACAAATCCCACAAGTTTTTGCTATTTGCATTTTACCTACGGCCATTTGAAGAACAAGAGAAGTTAGACCTGCAATTTGTGGTTCAAGGGAAGAAATATTTACCTCATTTACATGTTTTAATGGAGGATCAAGCCTACTGCCAAATTGTTGTGAATTTGTTGCCATAATTGCGATCAAGTTTCTTGCAGCTACAAGAATATCGTCCACCAAAACTCCTCCACTAGTAGTATTAATCATGCTCTTATTAGTAGGTAAAAAACTCTCATAAAAATACTGGATAAGGAGATGCTCAATAATTTGATAATGGGGGCAGCTAGCACATAATTTCTTAAAACGATCCTAATACTCATATAGGGATTCTCCATTGTGCTATCTTACACCACATATTTCTTTTCGAATGTTGGCTGCTCTTGAAGCTGAGAAATATTTTCCCAAAAACAACCACTTCATCTCATTCCACATGATAATACTCCTAGATGGTAGATAGAAAAGCCAATCCTAGCTGAATCATTCAATAAAAATGGAAAGGCTCTCAATTTTATTTGATCTTCACCTGCAAGTCCAAGAAAATAGGGCAAAAGATCTATTTGACCAGATTTTATTTTAAAAGTGGTAGCAGCTTCTATAGTAGGAATGACTTCCAGGTGCATCAAGTTCCTTTAATGTTTGGTTTCCAGCCATGACTTCCACCTCTTCAATATTAGGATTCTCAGCTACCAGTGAATCAGGAGTTAGATCGTTCCTTCTCCTCTGAGCTTCTTTGCTTGACTGGCACAAAGTTTTGCCTACGTTTGGATTGTACTGCAAGTCAACTTGTGTACCATCGCGACATCCGTTTCTGGCAATTTCATTCCCTTCACCTTCATAAACCCATCGGAGTCCGAACAAGCAAGGGGCGTTCTCCTCACGCAACCATCAGTATTGTCTCGCAGAAACCAGTCCTGAGGCGATTTTGGCTGGAATCCCTTCAAGCAATTGCAGACTGGAGACCCATTTGCATCACAAACTCCAAACGGCCTGCAGACGGCATATTGGTCGCATTGATCTTTGGGCGCGTACCAGATTGGGTTCCAGACTCTACTCTCCGTCAACCAGGTGAATCGTTGAAGAAGCGCTGCTGGGCTCACGGTTAACCTCAATATAAGGGACGGATTAACGAGATCGAATTCGTAATAGATCTCCTGCTCGTTGGACACGAAAGTGAAGTTAAAGATGTAAGCGGTATTCATCTCAGGAACCCCGCTGAATCTGATTCCGTTCCAAGGTCCGCTCCGATACTTGACGACTGAGCCAGTTGAAAGGTATATCTCGGGCATGCCATGATGATCTAGCCTGAAGATGGTTTCCCTTGGAGAAGGGTCATCAACGTTTTTCCAGGACCTGATGTACCGATCCAGCCCTGTTCTTACATCATAACCAAGCTTCATTCCCGGTAGCAAAGTATCAGACGGGTAATCGAAGCTTTGCCATAAGAAGTTTTCCGGGTCGTCGTCGTCTTTCAGAACGATATTTCCGTTCTCTAGTAGCTGAATTACCGGATTCCTCGCTTCTTGTGAGGCCTTCGTCGAACACCTAACAGGTTTTATTCTGCATCTCCGCGTCGAGCCATTTGAGGCGGCGTCGAACTCCGAATATGACTAGCAACCTCGCCGTCCCTGCCTTAAAAACATGTCGAAAAGCTAAAATCGGTCGAAAAGTTGGGAAGGGACCCGCTGGCATGTGCCTCCTGTTGGGTAAATGACTCATACGAGTCGGATCCGTGGTTCGGATCCGGATTCGGGTCCGGATCCAATAATTGGATCCGGCTCGTATTATTTTTCCCCTAAGTTCTCCCGACAGAATTCGGGAGAGACGTTAGGGGTTTTGCGGCGACAAGATGAGAGAAAAAAGAGGGAAGAAGAAAAGAAGAAATGTTAGGGTTTGAGGCGACAAGAAGAGAGGAGAAGAGGGACAGAGGGAGAAGAGAAAAAGGAGATCAATCAACTCCATACCTTGAAAAATCGTAAACGGCTCTTAGCCTAGCTACGGACTTTGGAAGAGGCGACGACCGTTGAGCTTGAGGTATAAAGAAGGTTTTTTCCCGAAAATCAGAGGTACGGGAAATTCTAATCCTTCTCTCATTTGATCTCTCTCTCTCTCTCTCTCAATCGTCCTATACTTCTCGGATTCTAAACTCTCTTTCTCTCTTCTTCTTTGTTGAAACTCGATTTCTGTTCTGGGTCTTCTCCGGCGACTCCACTTCTCCGGCGACGAGTGCACCTCACCGGAGGAGAGCTGCGTTACCTTGGGAGACTATCGGAACGTCGATTGTGCATCCGAGATCGCCGATTAAGTCTTTAAGGCAGTGGGTCCTCCACGCCGCAACTTTGGTCTTCAACCGATAAGTCTTTTCTTTGTTTTATTTTTCCTATTTGATTTACTTGATTAGAATGATTAAGTTTTATTTGTTGTTCTCCTTGTTTATTAGTTTATGTCATTGAGAATGCAAATGGCTCAATTCTGATTTTTAAGAAGTCATAGTTGAGTTATCTATTTTTTATGCATTAATTAGGAACAATTGTATTGCTGCATTATCTTCTACATTGATAAGGTTTTTTCTAGTTCTAGATTGATTTCATTAGGTTCTCTGAATTGTAGAGTACTTGCATTTATTAATTGTTATAAATTGAAATCAGATTGTTTGTAATTCTGAAATTGATTTCTGGTTAGTCCTTTATTTAGTTTATAGTTGAAATAGGATTGCTGTCATTAATTAATTACGTTCTGAAATTAGTTGTTCTTTTCTGGTTAAATTTTATTATAGTCCTGTTGGCTTTATTAAGAAAGGACCAGACCAAGATTAGTGATTCTGAATTATTTGATAGATACTCTGCTGTTATGTGCTTTTATAGGTCCATCACCTCCCGCTTCCGATTTAAATCGTGCCAGCAGCAATCTTATGTTTTTATAGACAAAACAAAGACAACGACGCCGCGACTCATTTCGCCTTACTGTATATAACAGATTCAGAATAATAGACGGAGATAAGTTGTTTCTGAGATGATTTTTCGGTGCCTCTTTATATACATCACAGACCCAGTTGCCCGTCACTACTCTACCATCCAATACGGAATGGCCGGAGGAAGACGATGGACTGCGAGCCAAACCGAGGCAGTCAAACCAAGAAAAAAAAAAGAAAAAAGAGGCCTGCGGGGTCCTCTTCTGTACCAAACTGGTATTCGACTTGTAAAATACAATCCTTACTAGGACAAAGAGACCAGAAACATTAGGCAGAGTCAGCCGCCATGGATCCCACGTCGACGAGTTTAAAATTACGTCGTGACCGAGACAAAATCCTCAAAGATTCCCCTTTCCCCTTAGAGCTAATCCAGCTCCTAATTTCTTTCGTCTTCTGGGAGCAAATAAGAAATTCATAACGAGATTAATGAACTCGCTAAAGACGGAATTAATGAGCTTCTATACTGGTTAGTAGGTGATGACTTAAAACAGCCTTGACAAAGAATCTGGACCCATGTAGCAATTTTTGATCCGCTGAAACTTTGAATGTCATCAAGTCCTTGGAACCACCTTCATGTTTCTGATAATAAACCACTGCTTACCTCATCGAGAGTTAATATTTTCCAGTAACAGGCCAAGATTCCTTCTTTTTCTACTTGCTTTGAGAGAACCCACCTTGAATAAGTAGGAGCCTTTCCATGGAAGGACTCTGAATTTGAATATAAACAGAGACGAAAGTGACCCGAAGACTGATGTAGTTACGAAATTTCAAGAAACCAGTTGAAACATTGTTTACTGAAACCTGTTTGTCTCAAAGTGTTTATTAAAACCCTTGACAGATAAGGGCAGAGAATTGCCACCAGATTGAGATCAAGAATGAGTTCTTAATGATGTGAATCCGATTCGCTGCAGACTTCTATTAAGCAAATCAGTACAAAGTAAAATAAACCAACAAATCCTTCCCGTAAATCCGGAGTTAAGAAATCTACTGTCAGAATTTCTCGTGACGTTGATCGGCTGACGATAGGAGGCACCAGCGCGACTTTCTTTACTGCGAACATCTTTGAACAATCTAATAAAATACGTGGAAGCAAAATTAAAAGTAAAAAGATATTCCCTCAATCTTAGAGGCATACATTCCCCATCCATCACGACGTTGATCTGTGGATCAGTTGTTTAATTATAGGGATATCGAAGAGCCACGCTTGCCTGACTGAAACCCGGAAGATATTTTTTTAAGCTTTCAGAAGGTAACATCATGTACTAATTGCATGCATGCCGTGTTCACATGTTAATCTTTCCGAGGTATACGTCGAAGAGATAAGAAACGCCACTGAACAATCTCCGAGCTATAACTCGAGGTTCAGTAGTCTTACAACAATTCCGACTCTAAATTCCAGCTTATATATGCAACAATGTGTCAGAAATGGTTCTAAGACTCATAAAACCTTGGATTAATGTAGCTGAAAAGGGACCTTAAATAGGGTAAAATTAAAATCATCTTACGAGACTGCCCACCAAAATTAAGCATAAAATAAGAGACCACTCCTTAGAATAATAAAAAGCAAGAAGACAATTTTTTGTATTAATTATGCGTAACTTTGAAGAACCTTTGTGCCAAAAATGATTAAAACGCAGAAAGAGGTGTTTTGCACTCTCTTTTTGTTGTCTAGAATCTCCTACCACTTAACCCGATTTCTAGGGCTCTTTTTCCAACTTCGGCTACTCTTTACTCTTTATTATCACTAACTCTAGAATGAATTGTTTCAATGACATCGGTATTTAAATAAAAAAAATTCTACAGGCGTGGGAGGGAGAAACGCTTGAATACTCCTCTCATCTCTCTCTCTCTCTATATATACCTTAACATGCGAAATATCATTTAAAAAAAAGAAAGGAAAAGAAAAGAACTTGTCGTACCTGTTTGTTTCCTCTCTAGATCTGGACCATCTAAGGCCTACGGAGGTCCCCGGAGACGGTCCATTTTTGACTTCCATGGCGGATGACATTATCAACTGGGTTTCTGTTCTTTTTTAGCAGTTGATAATGTCATTGGCCCGGAAGTCTTTAATGCAGCGAAGTTGCAAGACAGAAAGAAAATGAGAGAGAAACCGCTTGAATTGGAAGGAGGAAGAAATGAATGAGCGGGGCTGCATATTTTTTTGAACAAAAATTTTCACATATGAAACTGAGTAGGCATTTGGAACTACAACTGTAATTTTCGGTAGGAAAATGCAAGCTGACTTATCGGATATAACAACCAATCTGAAACAAAACTGCTTAGGGTGGCAGATACGTAGGATAGGAACTACATTGTAGGTGGAGTTAGCATTACTCTTTGTGGTACCATATAGACAATTGTTTGGACATAAGCAGGCAATTCGGAGTCTTACACTTATTATATAGGCATTTCGAAGAAGAGAAAGGCTAGCTACACCAATGACTTACTAGTATTTTCCTTGGCAGAATGGTGTTTTTAACAGGATAACGAGGAAGGGCTCACCGAGTCAACTCAAGACTCGGTTGTAATATAAGAATGGGGCAACGAGTTGCTGAGTCAATCTCAGTTTAATTCAGCACATTGATTCCAGAAGCAAGAGGCACATGAAGTACAATCAAGCGAGAGAATAGGGTGAAGGGGGGCTGGACGAACTTAACAGGTAAGAGAGAAGCCATTGAAGAACTCCGCTCGCTCCGGCAGAAATAAGGGCAGACGGAAGCTAGCAGTGAGACTTTTCGGGACAAAGAGTATAAGATTTAGAGCAGAGAAGAAGGAAGAGTACAATAAGAAATTATTAGTCTAAAGTCTGAAGTATTGCGAGGCGTGGAATCGTGTCCGTGGATGTCCATTAATTATTGCACGGAATAGTCCTTGCCATTTAGCAGAAGGAACTCTGACGTGATTCTGCACTAGTAAACATTTGGAACTTGGTTCTCGTTTAAAAACCAAAGACAGGATTTTATGAAAATGGCAGCCGAACAATTTGGCACCGTCGTGATTTTGTAGCTGGACGTAGACCAATACTGTGTTTCGTCGGGTTGTCTCTTCATAAATCATTACCAGCGAACCAAACTTCTATGAGTTGGATTCACCTTTAATCAGTGTATGTTGGTCGAATCTATCAACAAGTAGAAAAAAATCTCTGCTCCGGTATTACTCTTTGTAATGAAAAAGATCTTACCCAATCAAGCCAATGCAAAGAAAGACGAGCAGTTTCTTCTCGTTTTCCCTAGGGATGTAAACAGGAGCCAATTACCTGTTCTACCGTCCGCCCGATTAATAAACGGAACTAATCGGAAATAAAATATTATTATCCGTTTACTGCACTATCGTTTACCCACTCTACCGTTTAATAAACGAACGAAAACGGAAATAGTTCTTCCGAACCAGTTTTACCCGTTTACCGTTTAAGTAAGGGTAATATTTACTTAGTTTAATCATAAAATACTTATTTTTACATAAATAACATTATTATATTTTTTATCACTTATTATAAAATTTTGTGGAGTTGAAAAATTTGGAGAGAATTTGAATATATTTATATATTTTGGTAATTATTAGAAGTCAATATATATTGACTTTAACTCATAGTCTCATAAAGAATCCTTAGTCATAGTCATAGACTCATAGTCATAAAGGATAAATCATATATTGTAAATTCATAATTAACTAAATAAGGTAGTATGAGTAATCTAAGATTAAAAAAATTTATTTTTCTTACAAATGTCAGATTTTATACAAATGACAATTATTTTTATAAATGTAAACAATTGTCATACAAAAATAAACATATTATAATTCATAAAAAAAATATTATAAATATTAGCATAGTAATTAACAAATACACGAGATGATTTCATATTTTTTCAATTAGCTTACATAATTCAAATTTTTTGGCCCATAACATTTTACATCATATACCCTAAATTCTTAATAAGTTATAAGTAATATCATTAATTTAATTACTAGTTACTTACTTCTCTAATTAATTTTTGGTTTTCCCTCTCTCTCTAGTCTCTAGTCATTGACTCATTTCTCCCTCTCTAGTCCCTCTCTAGACCCTAGTCAATTTTAAGTGTAGGAGACAATTTATATTTTTTTTTGATTTTTGTGTTATGTAACTTGTATTTTGAACTCTAGAAAAGTGTTGTATTTGACTGTTTATTAGTAATTTTCTTAACATTTCTTCTTTTTTTATGGGCTTTTTATGATTTATATAGTTTTTTATTATTTACCCGTTTATTACCCGTTTATTACCCATTTATTACCCGTTTATTACCCGATTACCCGGTTTTCCGGCGGGTAATAAACAGGTAAGAATTTCACGGAACTAAACGGATACGGACAGAAACGGGTAAGGGTTTCAAAAAAATAAACGGCATACGGAAACCCATTACCCGTACCGTTTATTACCCGTTTACTTCCCTAGTTTTCCCTGAAAACCGAAACAATAACTGGCTAAACACAGGTATAGAAATATTTAAGTTCGTATTACCACCAAAATGTCTTGTCACTTGTGCAATCAGCTGGGGAAAACTCTTCAACAAAATGAGCATTTAGTAAAATGTAAGCAAAACTGCGGATCATCAAGGAATTGGAGCCAATGTGGGGCAGATCCTTCTCTTCATTTATCAGCTTCAATCAAATTAATTGCTCATGAAAGAACAAAAGAATGCAACAGCATTCTACTCCCGGAGATGGTAAGAAAATGCCAAGAAGGTTAAGTAATTGAACTGCTCTCTGCTTTAACCAATGACCCGGTAACATGTCCTACATGTTGGCAGATTTCAGTAAGGATTTAATAAATGACATGTTTGGGAGACAATGCACGAAATGTAACAAATTTCACGACAAGAAAAGAAAAAAAAAGAAAATGTAAATAAATATTTGATAAGAACAGAATGGAAAAAAAAATTACAGCATATAATGAAACAGCTGAAAGAACAGAAATTTTATTTAACTTACCTACGGTTTCTGTAAGTCTTGATGCAAGAACCACCACGGACCACTCTTTGATCCCAGCCTGGAAGTAAAAGTAATAATAAGCGTACACGGATAATAAATACTCTTTAAGGGAAGTCAGAACCGTTTCCAGGTAACTCTGGATCAAAAACAACCACCAAATCATAGTCTCAAACGAGAACACATGCATGCTTAGGCACACCAATACCTCCAGAATCCTGGTGCCATTCTCAGGGTCATAAATATGGTTAATCCAGACCAAACACCTGGAAGTCCAAAAGTTGAAGGAGCATATAGTAAAACTGCCGAAGATATTGCCCCAACCACCATCTATGCCAAGATTGATATCCACATTCAGCTATATTTGTTATAAATTGGAATAAATGTGACTAAAACTTACAGCCAAAACAACCAATAACATCTCAGGGTATGTGAACTTGACAAATTACCATAGCAACTGCTGCATATGAGAAGTCTGAAACACCATAATGGAGACAGTCAAACACAAAAGCCAGAGCATTGATGGGTTGACTGGCACAGACAAACTAATACAGGCCAAAAAAACAAAAGAAAAAAAGGTAATATAAGAGTTTGAGGAGAACCAAATTAAAAAAATTTATCTCAACGGCTAGCCACTAGCATATTACCAGCAACCCTGCTCTGACAATTTGAAGCACTTCCATATCCTTGGTAAACAATTGTGAGAGAGATCCAAACCAAGCAGATAAAATAATTGCTAAAGTCACACCCGTAAATAGACTCATCTGTATACAAAAAGAAGAGTTTATGAGTGTGCATATAAGTATAACAAGGTGAAGCATGTACCATATTGTCATATGGAAGAAACACTCAGCAAGAAAAGATAAAAAATCCTGAAAGGTAAAAGAACATCACCTTAAGCACACTATAAGTTATTCCCTTCACCCTCTTGAAGTCACCATGCGAAAATGAACTTGCAATCAACTAAGAGGAGAGAGATTGTTTAGAGGAAAGAAGAGAAAGAGAAGAGCTTTGTTCTTCTCATTTTTTTTTAAATAACAGATTCTGAATATTGAGATATACAGATTCGTTATCTGTTGGATCGTGCTGATATTTTGGGTGTATATGTGTATCTCTGTTTCGACATTCTAAATGGTGGAGATCATTTTTGTCAGTTTGGAGGAGTATTAGAAATCGAACCGAAAGCTTTCACCAATAAATTCTGCACTGACCGGTCTCACAATTCCTTGCAATGGGAGAGACATCCGTGGTCAGATTGGGCCGATTGTTTGTAAGTATGTTTGAGGCACCTCAATATATATTCTGAACAGTGGAGATTGAATGTTTATGGTTGGATTGTTTTTTATGGGTGCCAATAGTACGTATATTGTTACAAGCTGTCGGTTGAATGTGCTGCTTGTTTTTTGGTGAATTAAGGGCTGTCCCTGAGTTATTCAAAGTTGGACTCTCTTTGCCATTGTAATTCTGTTCATATAGAGTTTTCTACTTAGTTTTTATTAGAATTTTACTTATTTGATTCGATTGGAAGTGTTTAACTGAGTTTGGGAAGTTTCTTAATTTGTTAGCTTGTATGATGTCTATTCCTTGCTTGCTAAGTTAACATATTTAGCTGTGTTATGGAATTTTCCTAGTTGGTTAACTTGTTGGAATCTATTGATTGTTTGCTAAGCTACTCACATTTCTTGATATAAGTCATTGTAACTAAATTGGTGCTACTGTATTGAGTTGCTATGGTTAATATTCAAGTGAACCCTATCCCGAATAATGATGTAGTTGAAGAAGCAGCTGGAAAAAATTCTTTGCTTCAGCAGATCCCAAGGTTCCCAAGTTTGTCTCTGATCTCAAAGTCAACATATTATGCTTCGTGGCTCAAACGGGTAATTCAACATTCCATGTCTCTATTCCAAACCAACTTGGGTGATTGACTCTGGAGCTAATGTTCACATGTCAGGTAATTCTTCCCTTTTTGATTCAATAACGTACTCCTCTAATTTTGATTGTGTTATACAGGATCTCAAAACCCAGAAGATGATTGGTTTGGGCCGTGAGAGAGGGAGCATGTTCTACATCGAGCAAGAAGTCTATCCATTCACATGTCTATCATTGTCTCCATTGGAATGGGATACTCGGTTTGGACATCCTAATATGACTAAGCTTCGGTTTTGACATTCAATCTAGTAATGCTTGTTTGATTTGATTCATTCTGATGTGTAGGGGCAATGCCCTATTAGAAGTCTTTTAGGATATTCATACTTTGTTACTTTCATTGATGATTTTAGTCGATGTTGTTGGCTTTATCTTTTGAAGAACAAGTCTGAGGTTTTGTGTATCTTCAAACAGTTTGTCAGTGAAACAAAAACTCGGTATGGTTTCTTGATTAAAACTTTGCGTAGTGACAATGGTGGTGAATACATTAATGTTGACTTTTATTCATTGTGTTTGTTTAATGGTATTTTTCATCAATTTTATTTTTCTTATTCTCCTCAGCAAAATGGCGTGGCTGAGAGGAAGAATAGGCATTTGCTTGATGTTGCACATACTTTGATTTTTGAGAATAATGTTCCCCAATTTTATTCGCTGAAGTTGTGTTAACAACATGCATGATTATTAATCGTATGCTTAATGTCTCTTACTATAGTGGTCCAAATTCTAGTATTTTTGTTCCCTCAGAATAGGTTTGTCATGAGACTCCTATAAAGTTGGGCTGAGGTCTATCTCAAAATGACTAGTTGAAGTTAGGAAGCCTCTTTCCAACTAATAAGTCAGGATATTTTCTACTCATATATCAATGTGGGACTAATCTCTAACACCTCCCAGTATAGCTTTGCCTCTTTCTTCGGTGCACCACTCTCTTCTGAGAATATGATATCAGGTCAATCTCCTTCTGAATTTTCTGATTCACGTCTTCCCATTGATGTTAGGAAAGGTGTCACGGTCATGTACTCAACACCGTATTTCACATTTTGTTTCTTTTGGGAAGTTGTCTGATTCTTACAGATCATTTGTCGCTGCCATTTCTACTAAGTCAGTTCCTAAGTCTGTTTGTGAGGCTCTGTCAATTCCTGTTTGGCGCCAAGCAAGACTAGAGGAGATGGCTGCCCTGAAAGGTCAGGATACTTGGGATCTCAATGCGGCTCCATGTGGAGCAAAGATAGTCGGAAGTCGATGGGTGTATATAATCATGTACAAGGAGACGAGTGAAATGGCCAGATATAAAGCTCACCTTGTTGCAAAAAGCTATACACAGACTCTTGGGTTGACTACGGTGAGACCTTCTCTCCAATTGCTTGTATGAACTCCATTCGTATTATTTTGGCTGTTGCTGTGAACAGGGGTCGGTCATTGCATCAATTTGATGTAAAAAATGGTTTTCTCTATGGGGACCAACCTGAAGAGGTATACATGGAGCAACCGCCCAGATTTGTTGCTCAGGGGGAGGAGAAAAAGGTGTGTAAACTCAGGAAGTGTCTCTACAGTTTGAAACAGAGTCTGAGAGCATGGTTGATAAATTTATTGGTGCGGTCACTAAATTTGGGTTTAAGAGATGCTTGTCCGATCACTCAATGTTTGTTCTACGACGGCATACAGGTATGGTGATATTAGTTGTGTATGTTGATGACATTATCATTTCGGGAGATGATATGCATGAGATATCTGAGGTAAAGAAGTATTAAGCTACTCTTTTTCAGACTAAGGATTTAGGAACTCTACAATATTTCCTTGGCATTGAAGTAGCAAGGAGAGATAGGGGACAACATTTATCTCAGAGAAAATATATCTTGGCCTTATTGAGTGAAACGGGGATGTAAGGGCGAGACTTGCAGAGACACCACTCGCTGAAAAGTCCTCATTGTTTGATACAACTTCTCCCCTAGTAGAAGATAAAGCTCGTTACCGTAAGTTGATTTATGCTACTGTTACTAGACCTGATATCTCTTATGTTGTTGGGTTGGTGAGTAAGTTTATGGAGGCTCCTAGGCAAGCTCATATGGAAGCTCTTTTTCATATTTTGAAGTATTTACAAAGGGTTCCTGGTAAAGGGTTGTACTATAGAAATTTAGGACACGCAGATGTTCATGGTGCTTCAGATGCTGATTATGGAGGGCATCATGATGACAGAAAGTCCACCAATGGGCATTGTGTTACAGTGGGGGACAATCTTGTCACATGGAGAACCAAGAAGCAGATAGTGGTTGTTCGTTCTAGTGTTGAGACAGAGTATAGATCAATGGTATATGCAGCTTGTGAGATGATGTGGGTTTGTTCTATGTTGGAATAGTAGGGGATCAGAATCAACAATCCAATGCCTATGGATTGTGATAATCAGGCAGCTATCTTTATCACAGGTAACCCAGTTTTCCATGAGCGTACTAAACATGTGGAATTTATCTTTATCACAGGCCTTCAAATTGAGTTTTTGTTCGAATTCCCTTACTATACCCTTCACTTTGAGTTTTCGTTCGAATTCCCTTTCTAACACCTTTTGTTTGAGTTTTTTTTCGTACTCTCTTACATTAGTGTCCAGTTTGAATTTATCGTCGAACTCCCTTATTGTACCCTTCAATTTAGGTTTTTCTTCAAATTCCTTTACTATAGCCTTCAATTTGAGTTTTTCTTCGAATTTCCTTATTGTTCCCTTCTGTTTGATTATTCCTTCGAATTCCCTTATTATAGCCTTCATTTTGAGATTTTCTTCATATTTTTGTATTGTACCCTTCGGTTTGAGTTTTCTTCAAATTACCGTACTATAGACTTCAATTTGACTTTACAGCTTGACTTTGTAATCGTATTCCCTCACATACCCTTCAATTTGTGTTTTTGTTCAAATTCCTTTACTACAGCCTCCAATTTTATTTTGTTCATATTCCTTAACTATTCCCTTCATTTTGAGCTTTTCTTCGAATTCGCTTACTATAGCCTTCAGTTAGGGTTTTCGTGCAAATTCTCTTATTCTACCTTACAGTTTTGAGGTTTTCTTTTAATTACCTAAATATAGCCTGTAATTTGAGTTTTTCTTCGAATTCCCTTACTATAACCTTCAATTTCTTTGAATTCCTTTACTATAGCCCTCAATTTAAGAATTCCTCGACTTTCCTTACTATTGTCGTCGGTTTGAGTTTTTGTTTGAATACCCCTATGACATGCTGTCGTAGGCAACATATTTACGAGTAAGGATCGTTCCCAGAGAGAGTATCTAATGCTGTAAATAAGAATTGGGGGGAGGGGGTGTTGAGTTTAAAATAAGTAAAGTAGAAGAAAAACTAAATAAGGAACAATCCAGATTGAGATATCAAAAACACTAAGAAACAAACATCGGTCTTAGACAACATCTACCATCGGAAGTCCGCAACTAATCGTTGACACATACATATATCAATTCAAACTTTGAATATTCACCATTGAACTGTTTCTCCTTGTTAATAGTTAATTAGAAAACAACCAATCTAATTAACTCTAACTACTAATCATTCAAAGACAACCACTAGAGATTCAATATAGTAGCAACATTAAGAATTAGGAAATCAATGAAGCTAAACAACACTAGCAAATGCGGTTTCATTAATTTAGTTGGAAATTCTCTCTAAGATTTAACAACTTCAAATGCAGTAATTATTAAATCTTAGTTGTTACACAAGTTAAAGGGAACAACCAATTAAAGATTTAATATCTAACTTTGCAGCAGATTGTAACGATCAATAAACAAGTTGGCCTCCTAGTAATCAAATGAAACAATCATGAAAATAAGTGCAAAAAAAATCCAATACTAAAAAGTATAATTTGAATGATGAATACAAATTAGATCTTGCAGTTTTTGTCAACTCCAAGGCTTCAGTTTCCTTCGACCAATAGTAGAAATCTAGCCACGTAGGGCCATGACGAAAATTACGAAAGGAAAAACAAGTTGAGAGGAGGGAATAGAGAAAATAAAAGATGCCCTAAAATGTCTAGCCCCTTACATATATATAGACTCGATTTACAAAAATCCTCGGGAAAAAAAACCCTTTCCTAATCAAACTCTGAGTCCGGAAAAATATGATATTGTAGATTCTGATCACCCTACTAAAGCTTTCAGTTTGAGTTTTAGTTCGAATTCCCTTACTATAGCCTTCAGTTTGAGTTTTTCTTTGAATTCTCTTACTTTAGCCTTCACAATGAGATTTTGTTCAAATACCCTTATTGTAGCCTTCAGTTTGAGTTTTTATTTTGAATTCTCTTACTTTAGGCTTCACATTGAGCTTTTGTTTGAATACCCTTATAGTAGCCTTCACTTTGAACTTTTCATAAAATTCACTTACTGTAGCCTTACACAATTCTAGTTTTTGTTCAAATTCCCTTATTGTAACCAATAGTTTGAATTTTTTTTTTTTGAATTCCCTTACTATAGCATTCAGTTTAAGTTTTTCTTCGAATTCCCTTAGTAAACCTCTACTTTGAGTTTTTCGTCAAATACTCTTATTGTACCTATCAGTTTAAGTGTTTCTTCAAATTCCATTACTGTAGCCTTCAATTTATGTTTTTCGTCGAATTCCCTTACAGTACCCTTGAGTTTGAGTTTTTATTTGAATACCTTACTATAGCCTTCAATTTCAGTTTTTCTTCAAATTCCCTTTCTATAGCCTCTGGGTTTTAGGTTTTGTTCGAATTCCCTTATTATAGCCTTCAATATGCCTTTTTTTTCAAATTCCCGTACTATACCTTTCAGTTTGAGTTTTTATTTAAATTCCCTTATGATAGCCTTCTACTTAAGCTTTTCTTCAAATTTACTTTCTATATAGACTACAGTTTGGGTTCATGTTCGAATTCTATTACTATGCCCTTCACTTTGAATTTTTCTTCGAATTCCCTTACTATAGCGTCTAATTTGAATTTTTCTTTGAATTCCCTTATTATTGCCTTTGGTTTGAGTTTTCTTCATATTTAATTACTTTAACTGTCAATTTGAATTTTTCATCGAATTCTATTACTATTGCCTTCAGTTTGATTTTTGGTTCACATTCCCTTATTTGTTTAAGTTTTATTTGGAATTCCCTTACTATAACCTTTAATTTGAGTTTTTGTGCGAATTCCCTTACTAAAGCCTTCAATTTAGGATTTTGTTTGAATTCGCTTCCTATTGCTGTCAATTTGAGTTTTTGTTCAAATTCTCGTACTATACCTTCAATTGAATTTTTCTTCAAATTCCCTTACTATAGCCTTTAGTGTGAGTTTTTATTCTAATTCCTTTACTACAACATCCAATTTTTGTTTTTGTTCAAATTCCCTTACTATTGCCTTTGTTTTGAGCTTTTGATCGAATTCGCTTACTATAGCCTTCAGTTTGAGTTTTTGTTCAAATTCTCTTACAATAGTACCCTTTTTTGAGTTTTACTTTTAATTCTCTTAGTGTAGCCTCTAGTTTGACTTTTTCTTCAAATACCTTTATTGTACCCTTCAGTATTAGTTTTTAATACAATTCCATTACTATAGCTTTCAATTTGAGTTTTTCACCTAATTCCCTTACTGTACCCTTCAGTTTGAGTTTTTATTTGAATTCCCTTACTATGGCCTTCAATTTGAGTTTTTCTTTGATTTCCCTTGTTATTGCCATCAGTTTGATGTTTTGTTCGAATTCCTTGCTATAGCCTACAATATGCATTTTTGTTTTGAATTTCCTTGCTATAGCCTTCAAATTATATTTTTGTTTGAATTCCCTTACTCTAGCCTTCAGTTTGAGTTTTTTATCGATTACCCTTGCCATGCCCTTCAATTTGGGTTTTTCTTTGAATTCCCTTATTGTAGCCTTCAAATTGAGTTTTTCTTTGAATTCCCTTACTATTGCCTTCGATTTGAATTTTCTTCGAATTCCCTTACTATGGACGTCAATTTGAATTTTCTTTGAATTTCCTTACTATAGCATACAATTTGAGTTCAATTCTTTGTTCATATTCCCTTACTATAGCGTACAGCTTGAGTTTTGAACAAATTCTTTTAGTATACCCTTCAATTTGTGTTTTTTCTTCGAATTTCGCCTTTAGTTTGAGTTTTTCTTCAAATTCCCATACTATAGCCTCCAATTTGAGTTTTTCTTTGAATTCCCTTATTAGCCTTTGGTGTTAGTTCTCTTCAAATTCACTTACTATAACTGTCAGTTTTAGTTTTTCTTTGAATTCCTTTACTACCTTTAGTTTGAGTTTTTTTTTTATCAAATTCCCTTACTAGTTTATGTTTTCTTTTGAATTCCCTTACTATAGCGTTCAGTTTGAGCTTTTGTTTGAATTCCCTTACCATAGGCTTCAGTTTGAGTGGTTGTTTTAATTCCCTTTCTATACCCTTCAGTTTGAGTTTTTGTTCGAAATCCCTTGCTATAGGCTTCAATTTATGTTTTTGTGTGAATTCGTCTACAATAACCTTCAGTTTTGAGTTTTTGTTCGAATTCCCTTACTATAGCTTTCGGTTTGAGTTTTTCTTTGAATTCTCGTACTATATCCTTCAATTTGAGTTTTTCTTGGAATTCCCTTATTGTAGCCTTCAATTTTATTTTTCTTTGAATTCTCTTACTAGAGCTTTTGGTTTGAATTTTCTTGTAATTCCCTTACTATAACCATCAGTTTGAGTTATTCTTGGATTTTTCCCTTACTATCATTAAATTTCTTAAGTGAATGGCAATATTTGTATTCTATTGACCAGGAAGAACATGACCAGCATCCTCGTTCGTCTTCTACTCTTATTTAATGATTACAGGGCCCTCTTCAATATTTTTTCTGATTTATAACTGATCATAGGAAATGTAATTAGAAGTTAAGAAAAGATTTAATGGCACCTCTAAAATTAATTATCAATATATAAATAAGGATGAGGTGAAGCATTGCAGTGACAAACAACCTGTTTTTTGTATGCTTATTCCACAATATGGTTGGTTGACTCTGTCTCCTTCTTCCTCCTGATTATTTTCTTTTTTTACAAGTTCCTCGTACTCTCTTCTTCCAGACTTCATTGGATCAAATATTTCTGAAATGTGTGTACCTGCACAAAATTCATCATGACATGAAATAAACAAAGGATTACTTAATTAACTCAATCGTCAATAATGATCGGAAGAAGATCTTGGAAATAATTAGAGGGGCTCTTAGGTACGTGGTAAATTCTTACCAGCTAGTTGACTCCTAAAATAAGGGTCACAGTCTAGTCTTGATCTCCATAGGCATCCTTCGTTAATACCATGACGCCGTTTTCTTCCGGCTATTAGTTTTTTTGGCTTGGGAGCATTATCCAGTCCCAGTGGAAGGTGCCTCAGCTTGCTGCACTTATTTATACTCATCTCTTTTATTGATGCCAACTGAAAGGAATTAGTATCCCCGTAACTGTAAAGGCTCCTCAGCTCTGCTAAGTCTTCTAGGATTATTCTCTTCAACTGAAGTAGTAGCAGTACCTTCTTATTCTTCTTCTCATCCACCAAATTGGAATAGGAATCTTCATCCTTATCGGAGACCACAAGTACATTCTCCAGTTTTTTACATGACTTAACACTCAATTGTTCCAGAAATTGGAGGCTTCATATGAGGATCCGAGATAACAAACACCCCCTCAAACTGTTGCATTTTGTAACTTCTAGAGTTCGTAGGTTACCGAAGATTCTCAGAGGTACACGACCCCTCGTGCAAATGCTTTTCAATTTTGGTAGGTCTGTTAATTCTAGAAGGGACAAAGCAGGTAGTATTGGCAGCACCTTCTTTTTTTTCCCATGGAATAGGAATAATTGGAATCCCCATCCTCATTCGAGAGTAAAATAAGGTTTTCAGGTTTCTTACAAGATACAATCATCAATGACGGTTGAGGTGTCATGCGAGAGTTGGAGATAGCAAGTATCCCCTCAAACTATGGCATTTTCTGATATACAAAGCCCTTATGTCAGCAAAGATCTCAAGAGGTATAGGATTACGCACGACTATATTTTCCAATTTCGATAGGTTGTGTAAATCCAAATATTGCAATTTGTTGAAGAATATGGTGGTAACTATTTCATCCTCGAACCCAGAAACTTGTTGGATTTCATCCTAACCATGATCCAAAGACTATGAAGTGAAGAATTCTCCCCTCACACTAATAGTAGCAAATAACTTCGATAAGGAACAAATTCATTCTGTAAGGAAGAATTACTAGTACAAAAACTACAGACATCACTGACACAATTTCTGGTCTTTAGTTCTCTAACAATATGACACAATGGATTAGTGTAAACAATGGAGCATTGGCAAGTACTATGACCATAAGTACGATATTACAAGCATGTAACTTCGGAGTCTATAACAGCTTCAAGATACAACTGTAAGCAAAAAATTTAGAATCGATATATAGCAGGTATTTGAGCCTTTTCCCCCATTGATATCTCTTTCACTGCTTGGGCTTTTTATCATTTTTGCTGCTCTTTAGGAATTCTCTTTTCTCTGTTGAATGTTGCTTCTTCTTCTTCTTTTTTTTTAATGAAAGTTATGCAATGTTGTCTTCACATGATCAGCTTCAGCTGCCTCTGACAATGCCTTTTCCTCTTCGGCAGCACTTACACATCCTAGCAATTTCCCAAGTAACTTTTCTCAAGCTATTATTCATCATGTGAATGGCAATATTGGTATTCTATCGTGTAGAACACTGGCTTCATTGTTCGTCCACTACTCTTTTTTCTTATGATTATTGACCCTCTTCAACACTTTTCTGATTTATAATAAATCAAAGGAAACAGAGCTAGCAATTAAGCAAAGACTTAACGGTGGCTCTAGATTTAAGTACCAATTAAGGAGGAGGTGAAGCACTGCAATGAAAATTGCCAACCTGTTTTCGTTTCCCTCTGCCACACTATTCAAGTTTTTCTCCTACACAGAGTTAAGAATGATTGAATAAATAGCTACAATTGACAATTACGAGGTTGCAGAATTCGTCAGACATGAAATAAACAAAGGACATACTACTTAATTAACTCAATCTTCAGTGAGGATCGGAAGAAGACGTAAATAATTACAGGGATCTTAGGTAGTAAATTCTTAGGTAGTAAATTCTTGATCTCCATCGACATCCTTTGTTCCACACCTCATCGCCGTTTTCTTCCTCAAAAAAATATTTAAGCTCGGGAGCGTTATCCGGTCTCAATGGAAGGTGTCTCAGCTTACTACACTCAATGATACTAATCATCCACAACGATGGCAACTGAAATGAATTATCATCCCCGTCACTGTACAGACTCGTCAGCTGTGGTAAGTCTTCTAGCTTTAGACACTTCAACACTGGTAGTAGCAATACTTTCTTCGTCTTCTCATCCACCAAATAGGAATAAAAATCTTCATGCCTATTTGAGGCCATGAGTACGTTCGCAAACTTGTGACATGACTCAACACTCAATTTTTCCAGAAATGGGAGGCTTCGTCTGAGGATTGGAGATAACAAGCATCCCCTCAAACTGTTACATCTTGTAACGTTTAGAGATCGTAGGTTGCGAAAGATACTTTCCAATTTTGGTAGGTCTTTCATATCTTGATACGACAACACAGGTAGTATTAATAGATTGAAATCTTCGTCCTCACTTGAGAGTGTAAGAAGATTCTCATGTTCACTACATGATTTAGTCACCAATTTCCTCAGACATTGGAGGCATCTTACGAGAGTTAGTGATAGAAAGTATCCCCTCAAACTGTGCATCCGGTAATTGTCAGAGACTATAGGTTACCGATTATCCCAAGAGGTATGCCATTACCCGCGACTATACTTTCCAATTTTGGTAGGTTGTATACACACTAATATCCCAATCTGTTGAAATATGTTCCTTCCTCGAATCCAAAAATTTGCTGAACTTGATCCAAACCCCTGGTTGCAAGATACTGAAGAGAAGATTTCCCCCCTCGTACTAAGAAAATCGGAGTATTTGTATAAGACGATGAGAGGTTTAATAATATTTTATTTACGAACAACAACACCCCCTTGTGTTCTTCTTGATGTTTCTGCTGCAGTATAAGATACCAAGGCAAGAGGAAGAGAAGAATGTTGTTTAAGCCCCAATTTTGGACAATCTACTACATCTATATATATAAATCTGTTTTTGAAGGATGGGGGAAGGATAAAGTTGTTGCTAGTACGATCACTACTATAGAAACGTAACAGCTCAGGTAGTTTTTCTAATGATAGGTACATCAAGTGGTTAAACATGCTTTCTATTGAGCAAACCGACCCCTCTCTTCCTTCATCCTCATTCCCAATTATCCATTTCAACTTGTTGCAATCGCTTACTACTATCATTGTGAGATTTTGAAGGCCGTTTTGAGTCATACTCAATGTGAAGAGGTTTTCCAAATTGTGGCATCTAGAAACTTCTAGCATTGTTAAGTTTCGGAAAATAGCTTCACTTGGTCTCAAGTCATTCACCATCGCTTTCTTATCTTTTGAAACAAAAGCCTCTTCGAGGCTTTGCAATTTGCCACATCCTCTCACACATAATTTCCGAAGATTTATGAAGCTCTCAACTTGTGCAGCCTGCGTACAGATGCTCACAAAATTCGGCAAATCCTCCAAGGTTAAATTTACCAATCCAGCCAACAAGCCACCTCTTTCTATTGCACTTTCTTCATTGTTGAAAAAGTTTTCCATCTTCATAATCCTTGTAAGGCACAATATGCGTAATCTTCCGAGTGCATTTGAGGGAACCGAATTTGATGACAAGAAGTCAAAGAAAACCTCTGCTCCATCAATGTTTATTAGTGTAATTTCCTCCAAAAGCTCTAGGCTTTGCACCAGCTCATGAGAAAGGATATTAATTGTCAAATTCCCACAATTCTTAATTGAGAGTACCTTCAAGTTTGTGAGGAACTTGGTTGGAATTGGCCCATTGCAGAAGCTTGTAAAATTAGGCAATCCATCAAGTTTCAAAGAGTTTACTTCCTCCAATGCTCTATCCAACATGCGTATTCCAGCTTCTACTGTGCTAACCACATGTGTCAATGATATGCAATCTGCAACGTAGAGCGATTCCAATGATTGTAGTGATTTCAAAAAGTCGAATGGCAAGATAGTTATAATTTTTTCACACTTATTGATGTGAAGAGTCTTAAGGTTCATCACATATCCATCTTCAACTTGACCTTGAGTGATCTTCTCCAAGTTAGCTAAACCCTCCAAACGTAAGTTTTCCAATCTCCCCAAGGTATTAATTATTTGTGGAACAACTTCTGTGTTTACAACATGTTGCATTACTGCCCATTCACGGACTTGAAAGTGCTTGAGACTACCCATGACATCCAAGTGAGGAACATAACTGAAATTTTTGTTTTTCCTCACATGAAGATACTCAGTCTTTTGAAGCAAAAATAGAACCCAATTTTGTACCGGATAAGATAGATCAGTAATGGATAAGTGTTTGGAGCAGCCCTCAGTTTTCAATTTAATAGGATTTCCAAAACGTAAATCGAATTCTTGCAAGTTATTATCATTCCAACAAATGGGAATATCTCAAGTTACTATTCCCGCACTTTGTACAACTAATCTTAGTGTGGTTAAACACTTCAAGGAAGTCACCTCATCCAATCTAGTACAATAGTCAACCTTATGTTCTTTCATTTTCCGATAGTAAACGTCATTATATGGATGAGGATGAAATTCATCTACAGCCAAACATAACTCTTCAAGGTGAAGTAACTTAGATAGCACTCCTGCAGGTATTGACTCCAACATTTGGTTCAAATGTAAAACCTTCAATTTCGTCAATGATGCTAATTCATTTGGAACTTTGAGTATATTACCTCCAAAGATCAATATCTCAAGGTTTTTCAACTTTCCTATAAGGGACACATCCATTACAAATTTACCCACATCATTTGATAACCGTAGAGTTTTCAAACTTGTTAAGCAAGACATCGATGATGGTAACCTTGACAATCTAATCTTAAAAATGTCCAAATTTAGAAGTAGACCCATTCCTTCAAAAAATGTGTCAGGAATTTCTCCCAATTTCCTATTTACTTGCATCAAAAGAGAGCGGAGTTCTGGCATGTTTGAAGAGCTTGGTAACTTACAAATATTATTTTCCATCAAAGACATATGTTTGTAGCCTGTAGTATGGTTTAATTCTGGCCATTCACTTATTCTAAGCCTTGCTTTTTCTAAAAACCCATGCTCTTTGTATGCAATTAATCTTGCCACATCTCGTACCACATCATGCATCTTTACCCTCAATGCCTCTTTCCAAAGAACTTCATTTTGATTCCCTACTAAAGCCGAAGCAAGTGTCACAATTGCTAAAGGACACCCTCCACATTCTTTTACAATTTCTTTTCCAAGGCGCTCCAATTTTGGATTTTTAGGCACAATGTCAAGGTCCACTTTTGATTCAAATAGTTTCTTTGAATCGACCACCGACCATGGCTGCACTGCAATATTTTTGTCCATCCTCATTCCATTACATTCATCTGTGTTTCTAGTGGTGATGATAATTTTACAGCAAGGGTGTTCATCTGTGCATGGTATTCCCACTTGAATCATCTCTAATTTTTCCCATACATCATCAAGTATGATTAAGACACGTTCATATTTTTTCAACTCTTTTACCAACAGATTTGCTCTATATTCAGTTGTGTTGACCTCCTTGATGTGCAATCCCAATCTTTCAGCTATGTTTCCTTGAACGACCTTCAAATCTGGATTTTCAGAAACCGTGACCATAATAACTTTGTCAAAAAGATCATTAGAATCTTTCGTATCATTGTTTATCTTTGTGACCAGAGTAGTCTTTCCAATTCCAGCCATACCATGAATGCCAATGGATCTGATATTGTGGTCAGCCAGTGCATGCTTAATCTGCTCTTCTACTGATGTTATAGACTCATTAGTTTGAATCGTATCTGTTCTAATGAATGTAACAGCCGGGGGACGAGGGCAGTATGTGAGTTCCCTGAAGTTGTTGTGATCATCTGACAATTTTTTAACTCGACCAATTTCTCTTGCTGCGTCTTTTCCCAATTTGTAACGGGAACTGATGAAGTTTGGACACCAGAAGCATCCCGTCTGATTAATTATAAGCCTATGCTCCCCACGTAACTTCTCACTTAAAAAATTTGCCTGATATGAAGCATTCTCTAAATTTTCTTTCCAATCTTTCACAGCTTGGAGAGGTTCTCTCAGCAACCTGCTCGCCTCTTCGAGTTTCCTGTCTACATCCTCTCTCTTTATGCATAAATTTTTCACATCTTCAGATAGTTTATCAACGTTCAGTGAATAGCAAAAGAGATAACCGCAGTGGCGTTTCAGGGGTTCATACAAGCACTTTCCCACTTCGGAGATCAGCACAGACAAGATCTCCATGCTTCTGTAATTTGATCTGTGTCTAATTGATATTTTTTTAATAACCAAAAATAAAAACAGAAAAGTAACAAGAGAAAGAAACATAAATATTGTAACAACTTACAGAGAATTAAAGAGAAAGAGATGAAGGGAGAAGAGACGGACTGCCGAGAAGCTCAAGGGCTCGGAGAACTATTTGAACGCTTGCAACAACACCACCAGCAACATGAACTTGGAACAGCGTACACAGCAGGAAATTACTCAAAGGAACTCGAAGCAGCAGCAATAAAGCCTAATTCCTTCGGACCAGACGATAACGAAGATGTGGATGAAAATGAGTATTGAAGTCAATGCCAGAGCATGAGAAAAATTAAGAAAATGTAGATCCATTCAATAATTCAGTCCCAGTTGATGAAGATAAAACATGAAGATTGTACAGTGAAGATAGCTAATTGTGAGCGCGGGGCGGGTCATGGGTAAGTGGTGTGGTGGCACCCAGCTGTATAAATGATATGTGCCGCAAGTCAAACTACAAACATTCTCCAATTTCAAATTCGCAAGTAAAGAATCTTGCAGTGCTCCTTCAGGGTAATGACATTAAGATCTGCACCAAAAGCCAACGGTTGAAAAAAAAAATTATCTGCAGGAGGGCAGGAAGAATCAGCTTCAGAAATCTTCTCATATAGGGTTTTGCGGCAAATATCTTGCTTCGTGATCCATTTGTTAGTGTTCCAGTCCTTAAGAAGCCATACCTGAAACCCGTGTGGCTCCGAACGGTAAATACTAATGACCCCTGGTGTTATAGAGACGACCTTCACACTCATATACTCATGCAGCTGGGGCTCCTTGATGGGCAACTCAATCACCCCATGATCCCCTTTCATAATATCAACTGTCATAACATGAAATGGAAAAAGCAGAAAATAGAGAGCTTTGCTGTGGAAAACAGGACATCCACTGTATCGCCAAAAGGCTCAGTTGGATCCATGAATCACTTTGGTCTGCACCCAGTTGCCAGTATCAGAAGAGAAAATCTGAAGAGTTAAACGGCCATGTTCACGATATAACTGTCTTGGACAGAGAATGACCCTGAAGTGGGCAGTGTTCACGATATACCAAGGCAAGAGGATAACATATATAGTAGACGGGGCCATTACTCTTCACTGAGGCAGAGCAGCAACGCGCTATGGCTATGGACAATATCGAAGTGAGGAAATGCAGGAAAGAAATCGAGGCCCAAATCTATACTTCTGTTCTTCGTGCTGGTGACACTCAGTTTCTCATTTGATGAGCTACCATATCTGTACCCATGCTTGTGATTTTCATCAGCTACGTACGAGTAGTACGTAGTTTGCAGAAGAAATTAAAACCGTCACAGATTCCAGGACTCATGTCTGATTGCAGTAGTCGGAAAGTAAGCTGCGCCGTGCTTTACTAACACATCTGAATTTGAAAAGGGGCTCAATAGGTAGACGAAAAGATTGTACAGATTTAGCAAATATTGGCAGGAAAGGAATGTGAGCAGTGGTGTATATGAACTTAGTTGAAACTAGAGGGAATTCACCTCACGGGCGGTTTGTGTTACTTACTTTAAAATTCAATTATGTGTTTGACTAATACTTTACCCGTTCATGCATCACTCCAATTTCCAATAGCATCATAAATTTTTAATCATGTATTAATGAATATTTTTTAAATTAATTAATTGGCTGCGCCAAAGCTAAATTAAAACATCACTCTGCAGTAAACTGAAACGGACGATAGTAACATAAAAGTGCAAATGATTCTTTTTAATCTAAGTGCTCACTCCAGTTACCGAAAAACAAATTTGTTTTTTTTTCCTGGAGACAACTGAGGTTCATCTTAAGAAAGCTATTAATCTTTAGATATTATATTATCATTGGGAAGGGTATTTAATTTGAGCGTCAACAAATTAATTCTGAATGTCGTAGGTCAAAAAGAAATAAATTAATTCTGAACATTAAAGTAAAGTACGAATATCACAGACACCAATATGGGAGTTATTTTCTGGTTTTTGCTATGAGTGGGAACTATCTACCTATTCTGTAGGTAAACCTAAACCTTAGACCTTATCTGGACTACTAACTAGGCTGCCAGCAGGACAACCACATTAGGATGTAAAAACTCATAGTATTGAAATCATTTTTCTTTTGCTATCTATCATTATGACCAATTTTGTGTAAAAAAATAAAAACCCAGCATATTTTTTCATATATTCGTAGTGTGGATGGCAAGATAACTGAAAAATGTTTTTGTTTTTTTTTAGCAGACAATTGAGGTTCATCTTGAGAAAGCTATTAAACTTTAGATATTATATTATCAGGAGAAATTTAGTGTTAAAAAACGATGTCAAAGCCAGTACTGGTCTTGAGCAATATTAATGGGAGTAATCCAAGCTTAAGACAACAAATGAATGAACAGGGTACCCAAAATCATTCATACGAGCACATGAAATCAATTTGAAGTTCATTAACAACTAACAGCGGGCCTCTGCCATGTGGAGATAGAAACTGTTCCAGACGACTCTATTACCAGTAGCAGAAACATGGATCAGATTCCCATGGAACGATTTTAGTAGCCACCTGGTTCAACCGACAATTTATTCTTTTCCTCACATGTGGTTCATAAGATAGCCATTCAAAACAGTCTCTGTTTTATTTCGAATCCTAAATTATAGCATAAATACACACATGATCCACATTCTCGAACAATATTCCTATACTCTCCCTTTTACTCAGCATATACAAACTATCAGACAGACAAATAGGTAAGTTACAAATGCCATAGAAATTCAAGGAAAACCTAGGAAAAAAACTATCAGAATGTCGTCTAAATTCCAGATAGAGAAAGAAAGATGAAGAAAAACCAAAAATTATTCAACTTCATTATTATATATAATCCTTAAAAGCTGAAACCTTGAAATTCTTTTTTCATAAAAAATATAGCCACAAAAAGAAAACGAGTTCATTTCGTCAGGAGGCAATATATAGTAGCAAAACTACGGACTCCACTAACACAATTTTGCTGGTCTTAATCATCTAACAATATCATACCATTTATAATTAGTGTAAAAAATAGAGCATCGGGCTAGTACTCCAAGAAGATAATCATGTGAAAATTAGAGCACTAACTAATTCTCTCCAAATCATTAAATTCCTCATGTGAATGGCAATATTGGTATTCTATCACGAAGAGTATGACCAGCATCCTCGTTCGTCTTCTACTCTTCTTTGATGATAGCTGGGCCACTTCACTATTTTTTTTATTTATAATAGATCAAAGGAAACGTAAATAGCAGTTAAGCAAAGATTTAACAATAACTCTAAATTTAATTATCAATTTATAAATGAGGGTGAAGCTCGGCAATTACAAACAACTTGTAGTTGTACCCCTCTTCCACAGCACAGCTGGCCGAGTCTGTCTCCTTCTTCCTCCTGAGTATTTTCTTTTTCTGCAACTAACATGAATAAATAAGGAGCTACTTAATTAAGTCGAATGTAAGTGATATTAATCAGAAGAAGATCTTATAAATAATTAGATTGGGGATCATAGGTACATGGTAAATTATTATCAGCCAGTTGCCTCTTCCTCAAAGAAGGGTTAAGAGTCTAGTCTTGATCTTCATAGGCATCCTTTGTTCCACACTTTAACGTTGTTTTAAGCTTCTATTATTTCTTCAAGCTTGGGGGCGTTATCCGGTCCCAATGGAAGGTGACTCAGCAGCTTGCTGGACTTTTTTATACTAATCTCCTCCATTGATGGCAACTGAGAGGAATTAGCATCTCCATCACCGTAAAGGCTTGTTAGCACAGCTAAGTCTACTAGAATTATTCTCTTCATCCGAGGTAGTAGCAATAACTTCTTCTTCTTCTTCTTCTTCTTCTTCTTCTTCTTCTTCTTCTTCTTCTTCTTCTCATCCACCAAATCGGAATAGGAATCATCTTTATCTGAGACTACGAGTACGTTGTCCAGATTTAACATGACTGAACACTCAATTGTTCCAGAAATTGGACGCTTCGTACGAGAAATGGAGATAAAAAACACCCCCTCAAACTGTTGCATCCTATAACTTTTAGAGTTTGTAGGTTACAGAAGATTCCGAGAGGTATGTGACCCCTCATGCAAATGCTTTCCAATTTTGATAGGTCGGTTAATTCTAGAAGTGACAAAGCAGGTAGTGTTAGCAGCACCTTTTTTTGTTCTATGGAATAGGAATAATTGGAATCCCCATCCTCATTCGAGAGTAAAAGTAGGTTCTCAAGTTCCTCATATGATTCAATCATCAATGTTTTCAGATGTTGGAGGCTTCATACGAGAATTGGACATAGGTTTGTAAAGATTAGAAGAGGTATATGATTACCCGCTACTATGCTTTCCAATTTCGTTAGACATGTATATCCAAATATTCCATTTTGTTGAAGAATGTGTGGTAAATATTCCTTCCTCTAACCAAAAAGCATGTGGGACTTGATCCAAACGCCTATGTAAATACGATTAAGTGAAGCATACCATCCTCACAATAAGAAAATCGGAGTAGTTGAATAAGATGACCAAAGGTAATGTTTTATTTCCAAACAAAACCAACCCCCTGTGCTCTTGTTGTTGTTGTTGTTGTTGTTGTTGTTGTTGTTGTATGGACGATACAAGAGCAGGAGAAAGGGAAGAATGTTGTCTAAACCCCAGATTTGGACATCTTGTTTTAGACAAGTTTGTCAACAATGGGGGAACGGTAAATCAGCTGCAAATGCTATATATGCCGCAGAAGCTCAACAGCTCAGGTAGGTCTCAGAATTTTAAATCTCTCAAGTGACACAACATGCTTTCTGCTGAAGGAACCAACCCCTCTTTTCCTTTATCCTCATTCCCAATTATCCATTTCAACTTCTTGCAGTCGTATACTTCTATCTTCTACCGATCTTGGAGGATGATTCAAATCATACTCCACGTGAAGAGGTTCTTCAAATTGATGTATCAGGAGACTATTACATGTGTTAAGTTGTGGAAAATTGTTTCACTTAGAATCAACTCATTCATCATTGTCACCCTGTCATTTAAAATAAAAGCCTCGAAGGTTTGCCACATCCTCGCACACATAATTTTTGGAGATTGCAAAAATTCTCAATCTTTGCAGGTTGATTACAATGCTTACCAAATTTAGTAAATACTCCAAGGTTAATTTTTCCAATCTTAGCAACAAGCTACCTCTTTCTATTGCTCCTTGTTCATATCTGAACAATTTTTTCATCTTCAAAATCCCCCCAAAGCACAATACGCGTAATCTTCCCAATGCATTTGAGGGACCCAAATTGACGACAAGAAGTCAAATAACACCTCTGACCCATCAATGATTTTTAGTGTAATGTCCTCCAAAAGCTCTAGGCTTTGCACGAGCCCATGAGAAAGAACATTAATTGTCGACTTCCCATAGTTGTCAATTAAATGTAACTTCAAGTTTTTGAGGAACTTGGTTGTAAGTGGCCCATTGCAAAAGCTTACAAGATTAGGAAATTCATAAAGTCGAAAAGACCTCACATGCTCCAATGCTCTGTCAAACATTCTTATTCCAGCTTTTACTGTGCTAACCACATGTGTAAATGATATGAAAGCTGTAATGTAGAGGGATTCCAATGATTGTAATGCGTTCAAAACATCAAATGGCAAGATAGTTAGAATCTTTTCACACTTATTGATGTGAAGAGTCTTACAGTTCATCACAAATCCATCTTGAACTTGTCCTTGACTGATCTTCTCCAAGTTGGCTAAAGCCTCTAAAAGTAACCTTTCCAATCTCCCCAGGGTGTTAATTGTTAGTGGAACAATTGCTACGTTTGCAACATTCTCCATGACTGCCCATTATTGGACTTTTACGTGCTTGAGACTACCCATTACATACAAGTGAGGAACATAACTGAAATCTATGTACTTCCTCACATGAACAGCCTTTTTCTTTTGAAACAAAAATAGGATCCAATTTTGTATCAAGGAAGATAGATCATCAATGAGCAGCCCTCACCTTTCCCTACAATAGAATGGCCTAAAATTATATCGAATTCTTGCAGGTTATTTTCATTCCAACAAAGGGGAATATCTCAAGCTACAGTTCCCCACTTTTTGCAGCTAACCTTAGTATGGTTAAACACTTCAAGGAAGCCACCTCATCAAATCTTGCAGAATAATCAACCACCTCATGTTCTAAACAAGGAGAAGTGTGGTTTGGAACCAGACTCAAATGTAACTCTTCAAGGTAAAGTAAATTAGAGAGCATTGTTGGTATTGACTCTAACCTTTGGTCCAAATGTAAAACCTTCAATTTAGTCAATGCTGCTAATTCATTTGGATATTTGAGTCTTTGATATGCAAGGATAAGTATTTCAAGGTTTTTCAACTTTCCAATAGGGGGACACATCCATTTCAACTTCACCATGATTTGATAAAATTAGAGTTCTTGCACTTGTTAAGCAAAACATTGACGAGGGTAGCCTAGAAAATGCAGTATGAGAAAGGTCCAAATTCACAAGGAGATTCATTCCTTCAAAGAAGGTGTCTCGAATTTCATAAAAGTTCCAATTTCATTGCATTAAAAGCGTGTGAAGTTCTGTCATGTTTGAAGAGCTTCGTAGCACACAGATATCATTATTCATCAAAGACATATGTTGAAAGCCTTTAGCATTGTTTAACTCTGGTCATTCACTTATTCCTATCCGTAATTTTCCTATAAACCCATGCTCTTTACATGCAATTAATCTGGGCACATCTCATACCACACCATGAATCTTTACCATATTCTTTACATTGCAGTCTAATAGCAACTTACGTGTCTTTAGCCTTTCGATATTTGACTCCAATTTACCCCGTGCTTCTAATCGGCTTCCATCACCTCTTAGAAATCCTTCTCCTGTGCCATATGTTCTTAGATCAAACAAATCGATTTCATAGTCCTCAGGAAAAAAGCTACAAAACAAGAAACAAAGTTTCATCCCTTCACTAGTTAGATTATTGTAACTAAATTTAATGGAGGAAAACACCTTATACATTCCTTCAATATTTCCTAGCTCAATTGGATCGGAGCTTCTCAAGCTCCTCAATGCCTCTTTCCACAAAACTTCATTTTGATTCTCTATAAGAGATGATGCAAGTGTTACAATTACTAAAGGAGAACCTCCACACTTTTTTATAATTTCATTTGCAAGGGGTCCCAATGTTGGACATTTTGACATGATGCCAAAATCCACTTTTGATTTAAATAATTTCCTTGAATTTTCCACCGACCACGGCTGCACTGCATTTTTTTCATCCAACCTCATTCTATCACATACATCTCCGTTTCTCGCAGTGATGATAATTTCGCAGCAGGGGTGTTCATCTCTGTACGGGATTCCCACATGAACCATCTCTAATTCTTTTCATACATCTTCGAGTATGATTAAGACACTTTCATATTTTTCAACTCTTTTATCAATAGATTTGCTCTGTGATCAGCTGTGTCGACCTCCCAGAAGTGCAATCCCAATCTTTCAGCTATTTGTCATTGAATGACCTTCATATTTGAATGTTGACAAACCACGACCATAATAAATATGTCAAAAATATCATTAGAATCTTTCATATCATTTCTAATCTTTGTGACCAGCCTAGTCTTTCCAATTCCATCCATGCCATGCTAGCCAATGGATATATCATTTTATTCAGCCAATGCTTGCTTAATCTGCTCCTCTACTGATGTTATAGACTCACTGGTTTGAATCATATCTGTTCTAATGAATGCAACAGCCAGGGGAGGAGGTCAGTATGTGAGTTCATGGTTGAGATCATCTGACAATTTTTTAACTCTTTCAATTTATCTTGCTGAGTCTTTTCCCAATTTGTAACAGGAACTGATGAAGTTGGGACACCAGCAGGAACCTCTCTGATCAATAAGCTTCTACTCCCCATGCAACTTCTCACTAAAAATATTGGCCAGACTAGCAACAATCGCTACATTTTTCTTCCAATCTTGTACAGCTTATTGTAGCCTTCGGTTTGAGTTTTTTTTCGAATTCCCTTATCATAGCCGTCAATTTGAGTTTTTCTTCGAACCCCTTCCTGTAGCCTATAGTTTGAGTTTTTTGTTCATATTCCCTTACTATAGCCTTCTATTTGAGTTTTTTTAATCCCCTTACGCCTGTAGTTTGAGTTTTTGTTCGTATTCACTAACTATAGCCGTCAGTTCAAATTTTTGTTCGAATTCCCGTAGTATACCCTTCAATATCAGTTTTTGTTCCAATTCCCTTACAATAGCATTCAATTGGAATTATTTTTCTTTCAATCCCTTCTTATAGCCTTCAGTTTGAGTTTTTGTTCAAATTCGCTTGTTGTTGCCTTCTATTTGAGTTTTTATTCAAATTCGCTTGTTGTTGCCTTCTATTTGAGTTTTTGTTAAAATTCCCTTACTCTAGCTTTCAATTTGAGTTTTTTTTTTCGAATTCCCTTACTATAGCCTTTAGTTTGAATTTATGTTTGTATTCCCTTACTACAGGTTTCAGTTTGAGTTTCTCATTGAATTCCCTTACTATACCCTTCAGTTTGATTTTTTCTTCGAATTCCTTTACTATAGCCTTCAGTTCCAGTTTTTCTTCAAATGCCCTTACTGTAGCCTACAATTTAAGCTTATGATCCAATATTCTTACCATAGCGTTAAAAATGATTTTTTCTTCGTATTCCCCTACTGTAGCCTTTAGTTTATTAATAGCCTTCAATTATAGGTTTTCTTCGAATTCCCATATTATAGCCTTCAATTTGAGTTTTTGTTCGAATTTTTTTTCGATAGCCTTCAGTTTGAACTTTTTTTCGAATTCCCTTATTATAACCTCCAATTTGACTTTTTTTCGAATACCCTTACCATACCCATTTGTTTGAGTTTTGTTCGAATTCCCTTACTATAGACATCAGTTTTGGTGCTTCTTTGACTTCCCTTATTATAGCCTTCAATTTCAGTTTTTTTATTCAAATTTCTATACAATAGCCTTCAGTTTGAGTTTTTGTTTTAAATTCCTTACAATAGCCTTCTGTTTGAATTTTTCTTTCAATTACTTACTGTTAAGCTTCAATTTTAGTGATTTTTTGAGTTCCCTTACTATAGGCTTCAATTTGAACTTTTGTTTGAATTCACTTACTATAGCCTTCAGTTTGGGTTTTGTTCGAATTCTCTTACTATACCCTTCCATTTGAGTTTTTGTTTAAATTCCCTCACTATAGCTTTCATTTTGAGTTTTTGTTCCAATTCCCTAACTATTCCCTTTACGTTTGAGTTTTTGTTCGAATTCCATTACTCTAGCCTTCAGTTTGAGTTTTTGTTCGAATTCACTAACTATACCCTTCAATTTTGGTTCTTCATTAAAGTCCCTTAATATAGCCTTCAGTTTGTGTTTAATATCGAATTCCCTTCCTGAATCCTTCTCTCTAATTTCTTTGTTGAATTCCCTAACTAAAGCCCAGACTATAGTCTTCAGTTAGAGTTTTTATTCGAATTTCCTTATGATTGCCTTTTGTTAGAATTCCCTTACTATATCATTCAGTTTGAATATTTTGTATAATTCTCTTACAGAAGTCTTCAAAAAGAGTTTTTTTGTTCAAATTTTCTAACTATAGCATTTTGTTAAGTAATTGTTTGAAATTTACTTACTATAATCTTAAGTTTGAGCTTTTGTTCAAATTCCCGTACTATAGCCTTCAGTTTGTGCTTTAGTTCGAATAGCCTTAAGTTTGAGTTTTTGTTCGAATTATCTTAATGCACCCTTCAATTTCAGTTTTTGTTCGAATTCCATTATGATATAGCTTTCAATTTTAGTTTTTCTTTGACTTCCCTTACTATAGCCTTCAATTTATATTTTTGTTTGAATTCCTTTACAATAGCCTTCAGTTTGAGTTTTTGTTCAAATTCTCATACTATAAGCCTTCAGTTCAAGTTTTTCTTTGAATTACCTTATCGTATCCTTCAATTTAGGCTTTTGTTTGAATTCCCTTACTATAGCTTTCAGTTTGAGTTTTTGTTCGAATTCCCCTACTACACTCTTCAGTTTGAGTTTTTGTTTAAAGTCACTTAATACAGCCTTCAGTTTGAGTTTTTGTTTGAATGCCTTTACAATAGCCTTCAATTTGAGTTTTTGTTTGAATTTCCTTACTGTAGCCTATAATTTATTTTTTGTTTTCTAATTCCCTTACTCTAGCCTTCAATAAGAGTTTTTCGTCAAATTCCCTTACTATACTCTTTATTTGAAATTTTCTTCGAATTCCCTTTCTATACCCTTCCATTTCAGTTTTTATGAATTCTGCTACTGTAGCCTTCAATTTGAATTTTCTTTGAATCCCCTTACTATAGCCGTCAGTTTGAGTCTTCATCGAATTCCCTTACTATAGCCTACATTTTGTGCTTTTTGTTCATATTCCCTTACCTTAGGTTTGAGTTTTTGTTCGAATTCCCTTCCTATTGCCTACATTTTGTGTTTTTTGTTCATATTCCCTTACCATAGGTTTGAGATTTTTTCGAATTCCCTAACTATAGCCATTAGTGTGATTTTTTGTTTGAATTCCCTCACTATAGCCTTTAGTTTGAGTTTTTGTTTGAATTTGCTTACTATAGCTGTCAGTTTGAGTTCTTGTCCGAATTCTCTTAATATACCCTTAAGTTGGAGTTTTTGTTCATATTCCCTTACCATAACCTTTTGTTTGAGATTTTCTTCGAATTCCCTAACTACGGCCTTCAATTTGAGCTTTTGTTAGAAATTGCTTATTGTAGCCCTCAATTTTAGTTTTTGTTTAAATTCCCTTACTATACCCTTCAATTTCAGTTTTTTTGTTAGAATTCCCTTACTATGACCTTCAGTTTGAGTTTTCCTTGTATTACCTTACTATTGCGTTCAGTTTGAGTTTATCATCGAATTCCCTTATTGCACCCTTCATTTTGAGTTTTTCTTCAAATTCCCTTATTGTGCCTTTCCATTTGATTTTTTCTTCGCCTTCCCTTACTATGGCCTTCAATTTCAATTTCTCTTTGTATTTCTTTACTACAGCCAAGGGTTAGAGTTTTGTTCGAATTATAGTACTATTGCCTTCAATTTGAGTTTTTCTTTGAATTCCACTACTATAGCCTACAGTTAGAGTTTTCGTTCGAATTTTTACTATAACATTCAGTTTGAGTTGTTATTTGAATTCCCTTAATATAGCCTACAATTTGAGTTTTTTTTGTATTCCCTTACTATAGCCTTTAGTTTGAGTTATTGTTTCAATTCCTTTACTGTAGCCTCCAGTTCTAAATCTTGTTCAAATTCCCTAACTCTTAGCCTTATTTTGACCTTTTGTTCGAATTCACTTACTATAGCCTTCTGTCTGAGTTTTTGTTCAAATTCTCTTATTAGAGCCTTCAGTTTGAGTATTTCTTTCATATTCCCTTACTATAGCTTTTAGTTTGAGTTTTTCATCAAATTCCCTTACTATAGCTTTGAATTTGATTTTTTCTTCGAATTCCCTTACTGTAGCCTTCGGTTTGTGTTTTCTTCGAATTCCCTTACTGTAGCCGTCAGTTTGAGTTTTTCTTCGATTACCCATACTATAACCTTCAGTTTAAGTTTGTCTTCAAATTCCCTTACTATAACCATTAGTTTGAGGTCTTCTTCAAATTCCCTTCCTATAACCTTCATTTTGAATTTTTCTTCAAATTCCCTAACTGTACCTTTTAGCTTTATGTTTTCATCGAATTCCCTTACAATTTCCTTCAATTTGGTTTTTTCTTAAAATTCCTTTATTGTAGCATTTGGTATGACTTTTATTCAAATTCTTTTACTATAGCCTTTAGTTTGAATTTTTTCTTCAAATTCCCTTACAATAGGTTTTTCTTTGAATTCCCTTACAATAGGCTTCAGTATTAATATTACCTCGAATTCCTTACTGAGGCTATAGTTTGATTTTTTCGTCAAATTCCCTTACTATAGCCTACATTTTGAGATTTTGTATATAACTCCCATACTATATCCCTTCGATTTGAGCTATTGTTTGAATTCCATTACTATAGCCTTTAGTTTAAATTTTCATTCGAATTCCCTTAATGTACCTTTGAGATTAAGTTTTTGTTCAAATTCCCTTACTATTTGCCTTTAGTTTGAGTTTTTCTCAAATTCCCTTACAATAGCCTTCGGTTTCAGTTTTTTTCTTCGAATTCCCTTATAGTACCCTTCAATTTGACTTTTTCTTCGAAATCCCTTAATATAGCTTTCAATTTCAGTTTTTCTTCGAATTCTTTTGTTGTAGGCCTCGGTTACAGTTTTCTTCGAATTCCATTATAGCCTTCAATTTGAGTGTTTTTTTTTTTTTGAATTCCCTTACTACATGCTTCAGTTTATGGTTTTCTCATAATTGCCTAACTATTGCCTTTTGATTGAGTTTTTCTTCAAAATTCCCTTACTATAGCTTGCTGTTTGAGTTTCTCTGTAAATTCCTTTACCATAGCCTTCTGTGCTATTTTTTTGTCGAGCTCCCTTTGTATTACCTTCTGCTTGAGTGCTTCGTTGATTTCCCTCACTATAGCTTTCAGTTTGTATTTTTCTTCGAATTTCCTTATCGAAACCTTCAGTTTGAGTTGTTCTTCAAAACCCTTACTATAGACTTCAGTTTAATTTTATATTTGAATTTTGATATTATAGAGTTTAGTTTGAGTTTCTATTCAAATTCCGTTAGTATAGCCTTTAGTTTGAGTTAATCTTCAAATTCTCTTTTTATAGCCTTTAGGATGTGTTTTTAGTTAAACTTCCCTACTATATTCTTCAGTTTGAGTTTCTCTTTGAATTCCCTTACTATAGTTTTCAGTTTGACTTTCTTCGAATTCGCTTACTAAAGCCTTCGGGTTGAATTTTTTGTCGAAAACCCTCACTATACCTTCAGTTTGAGTTTTTCTTCGAATTCCCATTTATAGCCTTTAGTTTGAGGCTTTTTATCCGAATTCCCTTTCTATAGCCTCCACTTCGAGTTTTTCTCGTATTCCCTTATTGTACCATTCAGTTAAAGTTTTTCATTGAATTCCTTTACTATAATAGCCTTAAAATTTAGTTTTTGTTCGAATTTCCTTACAATAGCATTCAGATTCGGTTTTTGTTCGAATTCCCTCACTAAAGCCTTCAATTTGATTTTTTCATCGAATTCCCATATTATATCCCTAAGTTTGATTTTTTCTTCAAATTCCCTTACTATGGGCCTACAATTTGAGTTATTCAACAAATTTCCTTACAATGGACTTCAGTTTTAGTGTTTCTTCATATTCCCTTATTGTAGCATTTTGTTTGAGTTTTTCTTTGAATTCCATTACTATAACCTTTAGTTTGAGTTGTCTTCGAAGTCCCTTACTATTGCCTTCGGTTTGAGTTTCTCTTTGATTTCCCTTACTGTAGCCTTCAATTTGAGTTTTTCTACGAATTACCTTACTAAAGCCTTCAATTTGAGTTTATATTTGAATTCAAACACTATAGTGTTTAGTTTGAGTTTCTATTTGAATTCTATTAGTATAGCCTTTAGTTTTAGTCAATCATTAAATTTCCTTCTTATACCCTTCAGTTTGTATTTTTCTTCAAATTCCCTAGCTATAGCCTTCCGTTAGAGTTTTTCTTTGAATTCCCTTACTATAATCTTCTATTTGCGCTTCTCTTCGAATTCCCTTACTATAGCCTTCAGTTTGAGTTTTTTCTTCGAATTCCCTTACTATAGCATTCTATTTGATTTTTTCTTTGAACAGCTTACTATAGCCTTCACTTTCAGTGTTTCATCAAATTCCCTTACTATAGCCTTCTGTTTGAGTTTTACGTCAAGTTCACATTCAATACCCTTCAGTTTGTATTTTTCTTCGAATTTGCTTACTATGGCCTTCAGTTTGAGTTTGCTTTTGAATTCCCATACTATAGGTTGGTGTTTGAGTTTCCATTCCAATTCCATTAGTATAGCCTTTAGTTTGAGTTAATCTTCGAATTCTCTCATAGCCTTCAGTTTGAGTTTTTCATGGAATTCCTCAAATATAGCCTTCTGTTTGAGCTTTGAGCCCCCTTCCTATAACCTTCAATTTAAGTTTCTTTTTGAATTCCCTTATTATAGCCTTTACTTTGGGTTTTTTTCTTTGAATTCGATTGCAATAACCTTTAGTTTGAGTTTTTGTCGAATTTCATACTATACCCTTAAGTTTTAGTTTTTTGTTGAATTCTCTTAATATAGCCTTTAATTTGAATTTTTGTTTTTTGAAGTCCCTTATTATAGCCATCAGTTAACCTTAAGTTTTATTTTTTTCATCAATTCCCATACCATAGCCTTAAAATTGAGTTTTTGTTGAGTTTTTGTTCGAATTCCCTCATCATGGCCTTCAATTAGATTTTTTCCTCGAATTCCCATAATATAGCCTCAGTTTGAGTTTTTCTTCGAACTCCCTTTCACCTTCAATTTGATTTTTGTTTTTTGAATTCCCTTACTATAGCCATCAGTTAGAGTTTCTCTTCGAATTACTTTCCTATGGCCTTTAATTTGAGTTTTTTTTCTACGAATTCCCTTACTATGGCGTTTAGTTTTGAGTTTTTTGTCGATCCCTTACTATAGCTTCAGTTCAATTTTTTTTTCAACATCCGTTAATATGGCCTCCAATTTGAGTTTTTCTACCAATTCCATTACTTTAGCCCCCAGTAAGTGTTTTTCACCGAATTTCCTTACTAAAGCATATAGTTTAAGTTTTTCTTTGAACTCCTTTACTATAGCCTTCAGTTTGAGTTTTTTTTTTTCAAATCCCCTTACTATATTGCCTCCAATTTGATTTTTCTTCAAATTCCCTTACTAAAGCCTTTAGTTTGAGTTTATATTCGAATTCCCATACTATAACGTTAAGTTTGGGTCTCTATGTGAATCCATTAGTATAGGTATAGCCTTCAGTTTCAGTTTCTCTTCGAATTCTTTTACCATAATATTTTGTTCCATTTATTCTTCAAATTACCGTACTATATCCTTCAGTTTGAGTTTTTCGTCGAATTCCCTTACTAAAGCCTTCCATTTCAGTTTTTCATCGAATTCCCTTTCTATAACCTTCATTTTTAGTTTTTTGAATTACCTTATAGTAGCCACGAATTTAAGTTTACTTTGAATAACCTTACAATTTCCTTCAATTTGAGTTTTTCATCAAATTCCCAAACTATACTAGCCTTCAGTTTGAGTTTCACTTCAAAATCCCATACTATAGGCTTTAGTGTGAGTTTTTCATCAAACTCCCTTTCTATGATCTCAAATTTAAGTTTTTGTTTAAATTCTTCCACTATATCCTTCAATTTAAGTTTTTTCGTAGAAATCCCATATCGTAGCCTCCAATTTGAGTTTTCATTTTAAAAATTCCCTTAATATGACCTCCAGTTTGAGTTTTTTACTCCAGTAAGAGTCTTACTTCAAATTCATTATTATAGCCATCAGTCAAAGTTTTTATTCAAATTCCCTTAATATCACCTTCAGTTTAAGAATTTCATTTAATTGCTTTATTAAAGCCTTCAGTTTCAGTTTATCTTTGAACTCCCATACCATTGCCCTCAGTTTGAGTTTGTCTACAAATTCCATATTATAGCATTTAATTTGCGTTTCTATTCGAATTCGATTAGAGTAGCCTTTAGTTTGAGTTAATCTTCGAATTTCCTTATTATAGCCTTCAATTTGAGTTTTCTTTTAAATTCCCTACCTGTTGCCTTCTGTTTGAGTCTCACTTTGGATTCCCTTACTATAACCTTATTTTGAATTTCTCTTCGAATTCCTTATCGTTCAGTTTTTGTTCGAATTCCCTTACTATAGTCTTTAGTTTGAGTTTTTCACCGAATTCCCTTTCTATAGCCTTCATTTTGAGTTTTTTTCTTTCGAATTCACTTACTAGAGCCTCCACTTTTTCTTCAACTTCCCTTACTCTACCCTTCAGCTTGAGTTTTCTTCAAATTCCCCTCCTATTGCCGTCAATTTGAGGCTTTTTTTAATACCCTTTCAATAGGATTCAGTTTGAGTTTTTTTCGAATTTTCTTTCATTAGCCTTCAATTTGCCTTTTTTCGGAATTCCTTTACTTGCCTTTAGTTTAAATTTTTCTTTGAATTCCCTTTCGATAGTCTTCCAATTGAGTTTTTCTCCGCATTCCCTTATTATAGCATTCAGTTTAAGTTTTCTTCAAATTCCCTTACTATAGCCTTCAATTTGTGTTTTTCATTGTAATTCCATACTATAGCTTTCAATTCAATCGAATTTTCTGCTTTATTTTCCCATACTATAGCCTTCAATTGTAGTTTTTCTTCGGATTCCCATACCGTGTCCTTGTATTTGATTTATCTTCAAATTCCGTTACTATTGCCTTTAGCCTTAGTTTTTTTTTTCGAATTCCATTACTACAGCATTCAGTTTGAGTTTTTTCAATGAATTACCTTACTATGGCTTTCAGTTTGGGTTTGTCTTTAAATTCCCTTACTTATAGAATTCCAATTGAGATTCACTTGGAATTCCCTCACAAATGAATTCAATTTTAGTTTTTCCTCGAATTCCCTTACTTTGGCCTTCTGTTAGAGTTTTTTTATTCAAACACCATACCACAGCCTTCGGTTTGACTTTTTCGTCGAACTCCCTTACTATAGCTTTTTGTTTGAGTTTTTCTTCAAATTTCCTTACTATAGCCTTTTGTTTGAGTTTTTCTTCAAATTTCCTTACTATAGCCTTCTGTTTGAGTTTTTCATCAAATTCCTTCCTATAGCTTTATATTTGATTTTTCCTACAAATTCCCTTACAATAGCCTTGAGTATTAATCTTCTTCAAATTCCTTTACTATAGCCTTCAGTTTGAGTTTTTCTTTGAATTACCTTGCAATAGCTATTAGTTTTAACTTTTCTTCGAATTCCTTAACTATAATAGCATTCAATTTGAGTTTTTCTTTGAATTCCTTTACTGTTGCCTTCACATTGAATTTTTCTTTGAATTCCCTTACCATAGCCTTCAATTTGAGTTTCTCTTTGAATTCCCTTAGTATAACCCTCAGTTTGAGTTTCTCTTCGAATTCGCTTACTATAGCCTTGAGTTTGAATTCTTTCGTTGAATTCCTCTATTATAGCCTTCAGTTTGACTTTAGCATTGGCTTCCCATTCTAAAGTCATCAGGTTTTTTTTCAAAATGGCCTACTATAGCTTCCACTTTGAAGTTTTCTGAGAATTCCCTAACTGTACCCTTCAGTTTAAGGTTTTCATCAAATTCCCCTACAATAGCCTTAAGATTGAGTTTTTGTTCCAATTTCCTAACTATGACCTTCAGTTTCGATTTTTGTTCGAATTACTCCACTAGAACCTTATGTTTTAGTTTCCCTTACTCTAGCCTTCAGTTTAAGTTTTTCTTCGAATTCCCTTGCAATAGCCTCAAGTTAGAGTTTTTTTCTAATTCCCATACTATACCCTCCGGCATGAGTTTCTTTGAAATCCCTTACTATAACCTCCAGAGCGAGTTTTTCTTCAAAATCCTTTACTATAGCCGTCAGTATGAGTTTTTTCTTCGAATTCCCTCACTATAGCCTTCAGTTTTAGTTTCTGGTCGAATTCCCTTTATCTTGCCTTTAGTTTGAGATTTTATTCGAATTCACTTACTATAGCCTTTAGTTTGACTTTTGTTCGAATTCCCTTACTAAGGCCTTCAATTTGAATTTTTCATTGAATTCTCATAGCCTTTAGTTTGAGTTTTTCGTCGAATTACCTAACTATAGATTCAGGTTGAGTTTTTATTTGAATATCTATACTATAACCTCTAGTATGACGTTTTTCTTCTATTTCCTCCACTATAGCCTTCAGTTTGAATTTTTTCTTCAAATTCCCTTACTATAGCCTTCAGGTTGAGTTTTTCTTTGAATTCCCTTACGATAAACTTCAATTTGAGTTTGTTTTTGAATGCCCTTACAATAGCTTTGGTGAGTTTCTCTTCGAATTTCCTTACTATATAGCTTTCATTTTAAGTTTTTCTTCGAATTCCATTACTATGACCTTCAATTTTTTTTCCAATTCTTACACTATATCCTTCAGCTTAAGTTTTTTCCTTTAATTACCTTACTATATCCTCCAGTTTGAGTTTTTAATCACATCCCCTTCCTATAGCCTTCGGTAACAGTTTTACTTCAAATACCTTTACTCTAGCCTTTTGTTTAAGTTTTTCTTCGAAGTCCCTTACTATAGACTCCAGTTAAAGCAATTCTTTAAATTCACTTACAATAGCCTTCGGTATGATTTTCTCTTCGGTTTTCCTTACTATAGCCTTTAGTTTGATTTTCTCTCTGAAATCGACTACTATTGCCTTCTGTTTGAGTTTTTTGTCGAACTCCCTTATTGCAGCCTTTATTCAGAGTTTTTCATCTAATTCCCTTATAGTATGAGTTTCTCTTCGATTTCCCTTACTATAGCCTTTACATTGAGTTTCTCTTTGAAATCACTTCCTATTGCCTTCCGTTTGAGTTTTTTGTCGAACTCCCTTATTATAGCCTTCAGTTTGAGTTTTTTTCTGGAATTTCCTTACTGTAGCCTCCACTTTGAGTTTTTGTTCAAATTCTCTAACCACTGCCTTCAATTAAAGTTTCACATCAAATTCCCTTAATATTACCTTAAGATTGAGTTTTTGCTCGAATTCTCTTACTATAGGCTTCAGTTTGAGCTTTTCGTTGAAATCACTTACTATAGCCTTCAATTTTAGTTTTTCTTCAGAGCCCCTTACAATAACTTTCTTAAAATTCCCTTACAATAACTTTCTTAAAATTCCCTAACAATACCCTTCAGTTTGATTTTTTTACTTTGAATTATCTTACTTTAACCATTTTATTGAGTTCTTTCTCTTACTATAGCCTCCATTTTGAGTTTTTATTTCGAATGCCCATACTATACATATTATAGCCTTCAATTTGAGTTTTTCTTTAAATTCCATTACTACACATTCACTTTTAGTTTTTTCAAATTCCATTACAATAGCCTTCAACTTGAGTTTTTCTTTCAAAGTCCCTTACTATATCCCAAATATTAAGCTTTTCTTTGAATTCCCTTACTATAGTGTTCAGTTTGAGTTTCTCTACGAATTCTCTTACTAAAGCCTTCTGTGTTATTTTTTGTCGAATTCCCTTATTATGGCCTTACATTTGATTTTTTTTTTTTTGTCGCATTCCCTTACTACAACCTTCATTTTGAGTATTTCTTCGAATTCATTTTCTATATCCTACAGCTTGAGATTTTCTTCAAATAACCTTACTAGCCTTCAGTTTGAGTTTTTCGTCAAATTCCCTTACTACATTCCTCAGTTTGACATTTTCATCATATAACCTTCCTATAACCTTCAATTTGAGTTTTTTGTCGAATAACCATATTATAGTCTTCAGTTTGAATTTTTCTTCGAATACCATACAAATTAACTTTGAGTTTGTGTTTTTTTTTCGAATTTTCTTTCAATAGACATCAATTTGAGTATTATCTTCAAATTCCCTTACTATCGCATACAGATAGAGATTTTCTATGATTCCTTTACTATAGCTTTCAATTTGTATTTTTCAACGAATTCCCTTACAATAGCATTCTGTTTGAGTTTTTCAATGTATTCCCTTAGTATAGCATTCACTTTGTGTTTTCTTTAAATTCGCTTAGCCTTCAATTTGTGTTTGTCATTGTAATCCAAATTGTAGCCTTCATTTCGATCAAATTTCTGCATCTTATTCCCTTACTATAGCCTTTAGAAGTGCTTTCTCTTCAAATTTCGTTGCAATAGCCTTATGTTTAAATATTTATTCTAATTCTCTTAATCTATTTTTGTATTTGAGTTTTTCTTCGAATTCCCTTACTAAAACCTTTAGTTTGAGTTTTGTTCGAATTCCCTTACTATAGCCTTCAATATGAGTTTTATTTCTATTTCCCTTACTATAGTCATCAGTTTGTGTTTTTTTATTGAATTACCTCACAGTGTCTTTCAAATTGAGTTTGTCTTTGAATTCCCTTACATATAGTCTTCAGTTTGAGTTTCGCTTAAAATTCAATTACTATTCCCTTCAGTTTTAGTTTTTCTTCGAATTCCTTTAGTTTAGCCTACAGTTTGAGTTTTTCTTCGAATTCCCTTACTATAGCCTTCAAGTTGAGTTCTTTGTCCAATTTCCTTACTATAGCCTTTAGTTTAAAATCTTTCTTCTAATTCCCTTACTATAGCCTTTAGTTTTAATTTTCTTCGAATTCCTTTACAATAGCCTTCAGTTTGAGTTTTACTTCAGATTTCCTTCCATTCGCCTTCAGTTTGGGTTTTTTTTTAATTCCCTTATTATAACTTTTTTTTTGAGTTTTTCTTCGAATTGCTTTACTATAATTGCCTTCACTTTTAGTTTTTCTTTGAATTCCATTACAACAGCCTTAAGATTTGATTTTTCTTTGAATTCCCTTACTATAACCCTCAGTTTGAGTTTTTCTCTGAATTCCCTTACAATTGTCTTCGGTGTTATTTTTTCGTCAATTCCCTTACTATAGCGTATAGTTCTAGTTTTTCCTCAAATTCCCTTACATATCCTTTTGTTTGAGTTTTTTTTTTTCGAATAACATCTCTATAGCCTTCAGTTTGAGTTTCTTTCGAATAACCTCTCTATAGCCTTTGGTTTGAGTATTTCGTCGAATTCCCTTGCTATGGACTTTAGTTTGGGGTTTGAATTCCCTAACTATAGCCTTAAATTTGAATTTTTCTTCAAATTCCTTACTGTAGCCTTTAGTTTGAGTTTTTCTATGAATTCCCTTACATAGCCTTCAGTTTGAATGTATATTCAAATTCCTTTACTATAGTCTTGAGTTTGAGTTTTTCTTTGAATTAGTATTGCCTTTAGTTTGAGTTTCGCATAGAATTCCCTTCTTATAACCTTCAGTTTGAGTTTTTCTTCAAATTCCCTTACTATTTCTTTCATTTTTAGTTTTTCTTCAAATTCCCTTAATATAAAAGCCTTTAGTTTGAGTTTTTATTCGAATTCTCTAATTGTAGAACCTTTCTTATTGCAAACCAACAATTGGGAAAACCAGGTAGGCACCCTTAAAGTCTCTTGTTAACCTGAAGTGAATTTCCAGAACAGAGGATTTAGTAATACAGCCTGACTGCGTTCTAAAGTAAATGCAAATTGACAATTGTGTCCTTTATGAAATTTTTGTGTTCATTCGATTAACGGAAGTGTATTAACACAGTTAACAGCTTCAAATGAAGATCGGAATATAGATAATATACTACTCTCCAAGAACAATATCTAGCCACTAAAAGCAAACAAAAGATTGTGGCTGTCTCAAACAGTGAAGCTCCATAAAATAATCTAGAAGGACACGCAAATAGGTATAAGAAATTTAATTCTATGCAACAGAAATAAATTGCTAAAACTACTGTTACTTTACTTTCAAAGAGCATATCTTTGAATGTAGTGATAGCATCAGTACAACACATAGGACTACAGTCCATGTGATGAAGAATATGTTGAGGCTGCAGGACTGGCTGGGAGCATAAAGTGAGTACATCACTACAATTCCACATAAAGAAGCAAATAAAAAATGGTTGACATCAGAAGACCAAGTGAACAGCTGCATATAATTTGAGAAAAGACTAATATGAACACCACCAGCCCTATTGGGAACCATCACCTCTTGACAAGGAGAATTAAATATTAATTTGAAACTATTAACTGAAAAACAGCCCCATATTAACTGTTCAGCTAGAACGTATATGAAAAAAAGTAAAATATAAAGTGAGAGATTTAATATATTATAATGACACAATCAATAATATGAGAGGAAAATACCTGATCCTCAAGAAAGAGGCGAGGAGGAGAGCACCAGGCACCTCGATTGAAGGTATTGAACGAACTTGCACTTCTCATACCAGTAAGGAAGCTAACAGGGGACAACTGAGGGCTAGCAGGGCACCAGCCTTTAGTTTGAGTTTTTTCTTCGAGTACCTTTACGATAGCCCTTACTATAGCATACAGATTTAGATTTTCTTTGAATTCCCTTACTATAGCCTTCAGTATGAGCTTCCATTTGAGTTTATCTTCGTATGGCCTTACAATAGCATTCAGTATGTGTTTTCCTCAAATTTCTTTACAATAGCCTTCAGTTTATGTTTTTCTAAGTAATTCCTTATTATAGACTTCAGTTCGATAAATTCCTGCTATATATTTCCGTACTATAGCCATTAGTTGTGTTTTTTCTTCGAATTGCCTTACTATAGTCTTCAGTTTAAGTTTTTTTCTTCGAATTCCCTTACTACATCCTTGTATTTGAGTTTTTCTTCAAATTCTCTTACTATTGCCTTCAGGTTGAGTTTTTCTTCAAATTCCCTTACTATAGACTTTAGTTTGAATTTTATTTCAAATTCCCTTACAATAGCCTTCAGTTTGATTTTTTCAATAAAATATCTTGTGGCTTTTAGTTTCAGTTTGTCTTTGAATTCTGTTACTTATGGCCTTCAATTTGAGTTTCACTTAGAATTCCCATATTTTAGCCTTCAGTTTGAGTTTCACTTAGAATTCCCATATTTTAGCCTTCAGTTTGAGTTTTTCTTCGAATTCCTTTACTATAGCCTTTAGTTTGAGTTTTTCGTCGAATTCCTTAACCATAACCTTTGTTTGATTTTTTTTTTTTTTTGAATTTCCTTGCTATACCTTTCAGTTTGAGTTTTTCTTCAAATTCCTTACAATAGCCTACTATTTGAGTTTTCCTTCAAATTCCCTTATTGCCTTCAGTTTGAATTTTCTTTAGATTCCTTTAATCTAGCCTTCAGTTTGAGTTTTTTTTAGAATTACCTTACCATAGTCTTCAGTTTAAGTTTTTCTTCGAATTTTCTTTACTATAACGTTCAATTTTGTTTTTTGAACCCCCTTACTATAGCCTTTAGTTTGAGTTTTTTTTTCTTTTTTGCATTCCTTCACTATAATAACCGTCATTTTGAGTTTTTCTTCGAATTATTTAGCACAGTAGTTTTTTCCAAGTAAGATTTATTTTCTTGTTATCACCAAATGAGAGTGCATGAAAGAGATATTCACAAAATTGTCTTCCATATGCACAATGGACATTATGAATACTTTAGTCACGCCTTCTGGATTATGCAACGCGCCCTCCACATAGCAGGAAATCATGAACTCAATTTTCCGACCTTATTTACACAAATTCATCATTAATGTTTTTAGGAAAATGCTAGTTGCACCTATGTGCAGAACCCATCCGACGTACCAACCAATATGAAACACACTTACCTATGGTTTATCCTAAAGGATTTAAGATTTTATTAAATAAAAAAATTTATTTTTTAAGTGTTTCAAATTAATTGGTACATCAGGTGGGTATTGCGCATAGGTTCAGCTAGCATTACTTTTTTTTTTTAATTATATCTTGATTTACAGCTGTTCCTGGGACACTCATCCCCAACAGATTTGCAAGGCCTTCAAAATATTATCTCAGAATCAATTTTATATTAAATTCAGCTAATGCGTAAATGGCAAATCCGAGTTGGAGTATTTAGGACACATAATAAAGTCGCACGGTTGATCAGCAAAAGATCTCTGCGATGATTGGTTGGTCATCCCCTAAGACAATATCTGAATTACGTGGCTTTCTCGGTTTTACGGGCTATTATAAAAAATTTGTCCGCGGATATGGAGTAATTGCCAAATCCATACAAATCTCCTAAAAATGGGGCACTTCAATGACTCACACCCCGATTTTAGCTCTTTCAAATTTTCAGGAGCCTTCTACTATTGAGACATATGCTAGCTAGCGGCCACGACATTGGAGCAATTCCATCTCAAAATGGTCATCTATGAGCAAAGCGTTGAGTAAAAACAAGCAATCTTGGTCAATATACGCCAAAGAATTGTTGGCGATTATGAAGGCCATCTCTAAATTTTTTCCAAAACAGCGGGTAGGAACGCCAGAACAGAAAAAATGGATTACCAAACTTCCAGTGTATGACTATAAGATTCAATTTCGTCTGGGCTCCAATAATTCTGCTGCAAATGCCTTATCCAAACGTTCCAACAGTCCAGCCTTACAACTCTTCTCTTCACAAATTACCTTCTGAGACGACATAAAAAAGTTATCTTCTAACTCTTCTGGCCACTGCACACTCAGAGATGGATTATTATTTCGCAAAGGAAGAGTCGTCATTCCCAACGATCGTACCACCCAACGACATCTTTTATTCGAAATGCATAATACCAAGATCTGCGGGCATTCAGGCGTTCTCCGAACCTACAAATGTCTCAAGCACTAGTTTTAGTGCCCAAAATTTTATCAATTTGTCAAAGATTATATCATTCATATTGTTATATGCCAATAGATGAAGACAGAGACAACAAACCCAGTCGGCCTCTTACAACCATTACCAATCCCAACTCAAGTATGGGAAGAAATCACGCTTGGTTTCATTGATGTACTTCCGAGATCCCAGGGCAAAAATACACATTAATCTTTGTGGTCGTTGATCGATTGAATAAGTATGCCTAAATTATTTCTCTTACTCACCCATTCACTGCAAAAAACGGTCTCATTGAAAATATTTTTAAACTCCATGGAAAGAGACCCCTCTTCTATTATTGGTGAAAGAGACCCTAGCTTTATTAGCCTTTTTTTACCAGAGTTTTTAAAGCTCTCACGCACACAATTCCATCTTTGTTCTGCCTATCAACACAAATCGATGGCCAGTGACGTTGTAAACAGGTGTGTCGAATAGTATCTTCGATGTTTCGTACACCAATAGCCTCATCAATGGAGCCTCCTCACCTCCCCTAGGCCGAATTTTGGTACAATACTTTTCCACCTTTTTTCCCCAGCCACCACAGTAGTCCATGCAGTGGATCAGGTACTCCAAACAAGAGACGAAATTCAAGAGCAACTCAAAACAAATATTTACGCCTCCATCAATAGGATGAAGCAGCATGCCAATCATCACAGAAGAGAATTAGTCTTCAGTTGCCTATTATGTCTTATTGAAGCTTCAACTTGACACACAAGCATCCATTTTTAAACGAGCCTCGATGAAACTCGCAGCAAAATATTTTGGGCCGTTCAAATTCTCCAAAAAATCGTCACTGTAGCCAATAAACTACACCTTCCCGATTTAGCGAAAATCCATTATGTTTTCCATATGTCTCATCTGAACCGTATCATGGCGATCCCTCAAATGTCGAGCCTTTTGTTCTGCTCTGAGGACGGCATCCTATTACTCGCGCCATCTCACATCCTTGATCGTCGCTGCCCACATGCGAAGAGGAATTCAGCACCTACGCAAGGCAGACCCACCCCCTTGCACATTTTCCGGATTTTCTGCTTGAGGACAAGCTGTGGATCGGAATTGATACGCCCAGGAGATCAGAATGAACACTTCCTAAAGGAAGGAGGAGGAAGAAAGGTTAGGTTCTCACCTTGAGAGAACTCATAAATATATTCTTATTGGGACATTGTCAGTGATCCCATGCATTAATGGATTTAAATATGCATTAAATGTTCAGTTCAACCGCCGCCGTCCCACCTCACTAAACAATTCTGAAGATATTTATTGTGTACAATTTAACCTTATTTTCAAATAAGGCAACCTACTAACTACAAAGGACGTTAATTTTATCCTTTCTCTTGGCATTTTATTAGGCAGTTTACTCATTCTACAGTTATTTTACCATACATGATAGAAACATTGAAGACCTATTCCAAAAGAAAAATGATATACTACTTCCTCATTTTGCTTCCAAGTTTTACATCCTACGTGGCTGCATAGTTGGTGGTCTAACTAGGAAAAAATCTAGAGTTTAGAGTTTACCCATAGAATAAGTTGATAATATTTTATTAAAAAACTAAAATCTTACAGATTTTATCTCAATCTCTTACTAAATTGCAACATGGAAGATGGATACTCTTGGAAGTAAAAACCTGCAGTACTAATAGGACAGCTCATTCCAAAATAAAGAGAAAATAAAGAACAAATAAAACAAATGAAACTGAAAGAAATGGAGAATCCTTCTTATTCTGCCAGGTAATACCACCAACTCAATGGCACTCACTTTCTAAGGAGCTCTACAAATCTTCTAAAAAAGGAGAGGAACTTAACGTTACTCTTAGAGAAGAACCAACTGATCCAAAAAGTCTCCTCTTCTAGATGCAGAATGTGTCCATGGATCTACGCCATTGACTTGACTTGTTATAAAAGAAAGTCCGCACGCAGCAGCATTGGTTTCTCTATCAGATATTAAAGTAGTAAACTTCGCAACTGGGGATTTCCGTTCTGCACTCCCTTCTTCGAGACAGTATTAATTGCCTTTCCGGTGCACTCCGATCGGCTTGCTTGTGAATAATTGAATCTAAAAAGACTTTATTAAGTTATGGAGAAAAAAGAAGCCACCGAAGCCATGGATTTTTTTACTAGTTTTGAAATCAAAACTCGACTAGAACAGGGGAGATGGAGTGCTCTTCCACACTGCTGATCCGAAGATGGGAAGCATCCGGAGCCGTCTTCTAGCAATTTTCTTCCTGTATTCAGCGCTTTCGTTCAGATTCTTCATAATTTGCCAGTCTGCAGACACCTTGAGGAAGGATCAGGCGCTCAAGGATGGAGATAACCTGGTCTCGGAAGGACAAACGTTTGCTTTGGGATTTTTCAGCACCAGAGCTTCTACTTATCGCTACTTCGGTATATGGTATAACAGCTTCTCAAAGGGTACCCCCGTCTGGGTCGCCAATCGAGCGAACCCCATCTCTGACAAGTCCGGCGTTCTGAAAATTGTAGACACGGGGAAAGCGGTGATTTTGGACGGGCGAGGGAACCTTTATTGGCAAACAGATGGAACAGGACCCTCAGGTAATCTTACCTTAAAGCTCTTGGACTCTGGAAATCTCGTATTGTTAGATGGAGACCAACATGAGTCCAGATTATTGTGGGAAAGCTTCAGATTCCCGTCTAATACTCTGTTGCCGAACATGAAGATTGGCCTGGATTTGAGAACAGGGGAAAACAAGATGCTGACTTCCTGGAAAACCGACGACGACCCAGCACCAGGTGTGTATTCTTATGGGGTGGATCCTTCAGGGTCAAACCAGTTGTTCATCTTCAAGGGAAATTTTCAATTCTGGAAGAGCGGGCTCTGGAACGGCCGGAGATTTGAGGGGATCCCGGAAATGGATGTTATTTCCGGCTACAGCTACAATTTTGTGACAGACTATAAAGAGATCTCCTTCGGTTACAGTTTCAACGACAGGTCTTCTTTTACCAGGATAGTGTTAGAGAGCAACGGGCAGGTCAAGCAATGGAACTGGAGCCAGGTTACCCACCAGTGGGAGCTCTTCTGGGCGGTGCCCAAAGACCCGTGTTACATGTACGACTCCTGTGGTGCGTACAGTAGTTGCAGCATCAACAGCTCCTCAAGTTGCAGGTGTTTGAAGGGTTTTGAACCCAACTCGCCGGATCCAAAGCCCCAGGGAACTCCGGCGGGGTGTAAAAGGAAAACTCCGTTGACGTGCAAGCGGGACGATGATTTCCTAACTCTGAAAAATATGAAGCTGCCGGAAAATTTTACTTCTTTGACGGTCGTGAAGGATCAAGACTGCAAGAACGAGTGCCTCAGAAGTTGTTCCTGCGTTGCTTACGCTCACGCAGATGTTAACGGGCAAGGGAGAAGATGCCTCATCTGGGGATTCGACCTAATTGATCTCACCGAGTACACCGATAGAGGGAATAATCTTTACGTCCGTCTCGCAACATCCCAGAAAGGTAAGAGAAAAAACAAAAAAAAACCCAATTGCAGATTAGCTTTTCCCTTACTCGCTTCTCTTTCCGTCTCTGCTTTTCTCGTTTTGCTCCACTATATAAAACCGTCGAGTTTTTCTGCAGGGCGCCTCAACTTGGGACGTTTATTGGGAATAATAGCGGTAGTAGCAATAGGATCGATTCTCCTGTTCAATGGCTTCTGGATACTATGGAGACGGAAAATCAAATTTCGTGGTAAGCAGATGAGTTTTCTGGGTGTTAGAAAACTGCGCCGTAAGAATGAGTATTGGGATTCTTAATCTTCTTTTTTTTTCCCTGAACAGTTGACAGAATATTAGATGAAAGATCATCCATGATCGGATTACAGAATACCCTGGCAAACGTGAGAAACTTCCCCAGTAGAAAGAAAGACAGGAAAGGAGCACAGGAAAGCATCGAATTGCTGATGTTTGACTTTAAGTACATTGCCGCTGCTACTAACAATTTCTCTTTTGAATCTAAGATCGGAGAAGGAGGATTTGGTTCCGTTTATATGGTAATTAAATAATTCTAAATGTCCATCGACGCTATTCTACATGTTTCATCCAATAAACTTATTCTGAATTTGGTACAATTGAGTGAGAGATATTAAAAATTGCAGGGAAAGCTGATGGACGGGCAAGAAATAGCAGTGAAAAGGCTGTCCAGAAGTTCTGGGCAAGGCATCGAAGAGTTTAAGAATGAAGTGAGACTAATATGGGAGCTCCAGCACAGGAACCTTGTGAAGCTTCTGGGTTGTTGCATACACGGAGAGGAAAAGCTACTCGTCTACGAGTACATGCCCAATGGGAGTTTGGATTCCCTGCTTTTCGGTGGGATGCCCTGTTTCTGATCTTCTTCTTCTTCCAGAAATTTCATTTCTTTCTCCCTCACTTTTGCTGCTCTGTTAATTGCTCATAATTTATTGTTTCCTTGGAGCAGATCGAAGTAAGAGAGCGCAGCTAGATTGGAGCAAACGGGTCCACATTGTTGCAGGGATTGCGCGGGGGCTTCTCTATCTTCACCACGATTCCAGACTGAGAATCATTCACAGAGACCTGAAAGCCAGTAATATTCTGCTAGACGAAGAAATGAACCCGAAGATTTCAGATTTCGGAATGGCTAGAATTTTCGGAGGAGATCAAATACAAGAAAAGACGAAAAGGGTTGTCGGAACATAGTAAGCACCATCTTTCCTACCAATCAATTCTGCATCTTTGAACCCCAGATTCCAAACAGAAACCCTTTTTCTTCCCATTCAATAAAGCTTCACTGTTTGATTCTGTAGTGGCTACATGTCGCCCGAGTACGCCATGAAGGGGCTTTTCTCCATCAAATCTGACGTCTTCAGCTTCGGAGTTCTGTTGATGGAGATTGTGAGCGGGAAAAGAAGCAGCTGCGCGTTGAACCTTCTCGGTTATGTAAGTCCTTGATATTTCTTCTCTACTCTCTGTCTCTCTTTCAATGTCATTCATCCGAATATCGGTGGGAAATATATCTATAATATTTTCACAGGCATGGAAGCTATGGAACGAAGGAGCGGGCCTGGAACTGCTAGACCCATCAATGGGTAGTTCGTATTCTACCGTGGAAGTTTTGAAATACATCCACGTCGGGCTTCTCTGCGTCCAAGACAATCCCAAAGACAGACCAACCATGGCTTCTGTCGTCATCATGCTGGAAAGTGAATCAGCGTCTCTGCCTTCACCCAAGGAACCTTCTTTCTACTCGGAGAGAAGCCTTAGCGAGTTGGCTGCATCTTTTTCGAACAGGGCGCAGTTCATGACAGTCAACGACATGACCATTTCTACCATTGATGCTCGCTAATAAAAAACAAAGTATAATATATCCAACACAAATATTCTTTAGAATTGTTCATAGCTGCTTCAGTCCAGAAACTATGTATACGTTTTGTTTACTGTTTGTTGACGATGATGTACATAAACAGACACGAAGAAATGGGAATTTGAAAGTGAAAATTCCTTTGTTGAGTGAGCCTTTTTTTTTTTATCTGACGTGATAAAAATTTAAAAAAAAAAACCTAAATTCATGCACCAGCCGGGAATCGAACCCGGGTCTGTACCGTGGCAGGGTACTATTCTACCACTAGACCACTGGTGCATTTGTTGATCAGTAGAAAATCAGTAATATTGTGACTTAAATACTATTCTTAAAATGAAATTTAGATAGTAACATCGAAGATTATATAACATGCATGCTTAGTTTTTTTGCTTATTTTTTAAATTTAAGATAAGAATTTATTATGATATAGATCAACCTACCAAATCTGATAACTATAAAAAAAAAAAACTTAAATATTCTAATACTATGCGTGATGTTGAGGGGGTGAGCCGAGCTATATATATGGACCTCACAATAACGCGCCATAAAGAAGAAGGTCAAGTGGATCGCGGAAGAGTGGTCTCTGGAACGCTCGCGTCCACAACAATTGAAGGAGCTCACCCCCGCTATCACTCTCCCTCACTTTTGACTGAAAAAAGAGTTGAAAAATCGACGTTCAACCAACTTCCAGCGTTGATCCTCGACCTTTGATTTGTCAAGCTAAAAAAAATGAAGTTTTCTGGACGTACTTCGAGCATATGGATTGTCATCTACAGTTTGCAGTCAAATAATATTATTTCAGTACTATCCAGAGTTGCAGGCGAACGGAATTAAGAACGATCCATGGCTTCGGGTTTGCTGCTTCTCGAGGCAGTACTTTTAGTCTCTTGCTTCGTCTTCGGAGGACAGTACTGTTGTGGGATTGACACGGTGACAGCAAGCCGACCCATTAAAGACGGAAGAAGTACAGGGGAGGTAGTAGTTTCTAAAGATGGGAAGTTCACGTTGGGGTTCTTCAGCGACGGCGGCGATTACTCCGGCTATCGGTATGTGGGGATATGGTACAATAACGACCTGGGACGGGAACGGAGCCGAAAACGACGTAGTTCTGTTTGTTGGGTCGCTAATAGGAATCGTCCTCTCAGAGATTTTTCCGGCGTAGTGAACATTTCGGAAGACGGAAATCTGGTCGTGGTCGACGGGAGTCGCCGGATTCTCTGGTCCACCAACGTTCCGTCGTCTGCAGGAAAAGCAATTAGTACTAGTACCAGGACTGCTACGCTTCTCGACTCCGGGGACCTGGTGTTGAGCGGTCAAAGGATCGATGAGAGCGGCAGAGATGTGAGGGTGCAGTTATGGGCAAGATTTGAGAATTTTCCGGTGCGAGTTAGGAGACTGGGTATAGGTCTAAAGGCAAGAGATTTTCTGTTTAAGAGATGGAAATCGACCTTGGTCATTCTGTTCATCATCTTGGGGCTGCCACTCTTGGTCTTTTGTGGGTATTCATGGCGACGGAGAAAAATAAAGAGGAAAGGTATAGAGAGCGCCGAGCACAATCGTCTTCCTCTGTACATGGGTTTCGCGTGCTTAATTGATCTCGTCTTTTTCTTTTCGAATTATTTCAGAGATCGAGTCATGTCGTGCCCTGTTGTCCAACAGCATCGAACTTGAAGAGAATGGGAGTGGCCCAGAATTGCCATTATTTGATCTCGCCACTCTGATGACTGCTACCAACAATTTCTCTGTGGAGAGCAAACTCGGGGAAGGCGGATTTGGCTCTGTTTACAAGGTATTAGTGCAGTACCAATTATTCTGGTAAATCTAATGGAGACATTAACTCTTTTTTCTTTACTAATTGATTTTAAGTTTTTGCCGCTTTGAATTTGAAGGGTACGCTGTCAAACGGGCAGGAGATAGCAGTGAAGAGGCTTTCCGGGAGGTCTGGACAAGGAGGGGAGGAGTTCAAGAACGAGGTGATGGTCATAGCCAAATTACAACACAGGAACTTAGTCAAGATTCTGGGTTATTGCAGTCACAGGGAAGAAAAGATGTTGATCTATGAATACATGCGAAACAAAAGCTTGGATTCCTTCATTTTCGGTGTGAATGTTTTTTTAATTTTCCTGCTCTCCATTATATATACGCGATACATTTCATTAATCCACAGTTGTTTACCATCCATGCAAGTCATGAAAGCATTGATTTCTTAAGGATTTCATCTTCATTGACTATATTAATCAAATTGAATGTCGTCTTGAGCTTGTGAATCTGTATATATAATTTGCCTAATAAAAAACGTACAGATTCATCTAGGAGAGTGCTGTTGGATTGGAGAAGACGGTTCAACATCATCATGGGCATTGCTCGGGGAGTTCTTTATCTCCATGAAGATTCAAGATTGATGATCATCCACAGAGATCTAAAAGCCAGCAATATTCTGCTCGATAATCAGATGAACCCTAAAATTGCAGACTTCGGAATGGCAAGGATTTTCTGTGCTAATCAAACTCAGGCGAATACCAACAGAATAGTCGGAACCTAGTGAGTCTGGGAACTAATTAAAAAACTTAATTAAGGAATCCTGCATGTCCAGCCTTCATCGTGAATTAATCCATACTATTGACGTCTTAACAATTGAAATACGTGTACAGTGGCTACATGTCTCCGGAGTACGCCATGGATGGACTCTTCTCAGTCAAATCTGATGTCTTCAGCTTCGGGGTCCTAATGCTGGAAATTGTCAGTGGAAGAAGGAACAGCCATTGTTATCAAGACTCTGAAAGTACTTGCGCCATTAACTTGAGCTCACAGGTGAGTTGTAATATTTAAGCTCTGAAATTAATGGCCATCTCCACATCCTGTGGAGTAATGAAACAGAGTTGAATATCATTCGTCATTTGCTTCAGGCATGGGAGCTATGGAAAGGAGGACAAGGCCTCGAATTGCTGGATTCCTCCATAGTCGGCCCCTGCCCTGCAGACGAGATTCGAAGGTGTATTCAGGTGGGTCTGCTATGTGTTCAGGAAGACGCCTCAGAGAGACCCACCATGGCGTCCGTTGTTTTCATGCTCGGCAACGAGAGCAGCTCCTTGCCCAGCCCGGAGCAACCCCCGGCGTTTTCTATTCGAAGAGCAGCCAGCATGGCCGATTGTCCTACTTCGGAGAAGGGATCTTACTCTGTCAACGAAGTGACAATTTCCGAGGTGGAAGCTAGATAGAAGGGGGAGAGACCTATGTGATATATATATTATATGTACATCCTCCAAATGTCATGTTCTGTAACATTCATCTCTAGCTTGTAAGACCTGAGACGATGCATCCTCGAAGTTCAGAGTACCCAGTTGTGAATATACAAACCCTTTTGTTTAATCTATGTTTTTTTAACTGGAGAAGAGGGGATCGGGTTAAGAGCATCCGATTCATCTCCTCGTTCCTTGCACGGTATCTTTTGCAGAAGATGCATCCCCTTGTCCCAGCTAATAGCTTTTCTTAAGCAATAAGAATTCAGATTCTTTCAGCTACTAATTCTTCTAAACACGCAGCTTCCACCAAGTTGTGCAGTTGCCCCTTGCATTGCCCCCTTCTGGCACTACCTTATCACTGCAATTAATTTCTACTGCTTTCACCAAAAGTACTCAACCTGGACTAATATTAGAAAAGAATAAGTTGCGTAGCAGCAGGTAGCGGGTCGACCCAATTTCTGGATTTTCCCATCACGACCCGGTGTGTGAATACACGGTCTATTTACGGGTGCGGAGTGCGGAATAGATTGTAAAATGGGAAGATGACCTCATTAATGACCTCAACGGCAGATGACCCATGACCCTTGGAATTAAACCGAACGATTGACTTGTCGTCCTCGGAAGGCTGATCATAAATTTATGAGAAACAACAACAAAAAAAAAAAAACTTATAAAGTCCTCAGTGCAGGCCAATCTGCCATCTTGAACGAGGCAGACTGTTTAATCGGTTCTGTCCCGTGCACAAATCTTCATTTCGAATTCGATTTGATAGCTCTTTTTCCTTGTTCCGCGGGCCACAACTTTCTCAAAGGATTAATTAAACTAGTGTACCGATTCTCCTTGTCGGTATGGGGTTAGTTCCAATTACAAGGAAGGAACATACACCGACACTCTGCCGCGTTGCCGGCCGGCAATTCGCAGTCCTCCGATCACACGGACGTAATTAACACTGGAATATGTTCCCACAACAACAAATCAAGATTCTCTTCCTTTGAAAAAAGATTAAGAATTCCGATTCTGGAAAAAAACCTGATACATGCATATCCTTATGTGCAACGAGTTTCCTGGATAGTTGAGCGAGTGGAGGGAATGAATGTAAAAGGAAAGCAAATTGTGAAGAATTCGAAGGAAAAATCCTAGGATACTTCTCGGAGAAAAGAAAGAGTGGTAAATTAACGTGGCTACGTGTGCCGTGTGCGCCGGTTCAGAGCCTTCTTCTGACTTTCCCACAACAGGAATTGCGGAAAAAGTCGGCAAAAAAGAACTTCGGGACACTTTCCCCTGATTTTCCTTCCCTGTGCGTCCCTGAAGTTTCCTTCCCCTCACGCAGTTACCCCTCGGAGAACATAGCCAAGATTGCTTGCACAATCCAAAGGAGACGAGGGGAAGACCCGGTCACGACGTGGGTAGGACACGCCGCCCGCCATTATTAATCAAGAAACCTTTGGCTTTTTGCCCTTTCGGAAAGTGGGGAAAAGAATTTCTCCCGAAGCTGTTCTGAGGTGTTTACTGTTTACAGTCTGCCCTCGTGGAAAAATGAACAAAAGAAAAAGACCAGACTGCGTAACCTTCGTTGATCTCCCCATTCTGCCCTTGGCAACTTCTGCGAAGGAGATGGACCTTTGCAGAATCCTTCTTCCATTAACTGTATCCGGGTTGTCACTCGTGTCCTCTATTTCCACGAAACCCTTCCTTGAACACCCATTATATAGCTCCTCCTCCTCCGCTTCTCCATCACCATTCTACTCGGCTAAGATTTCTGTTTCTCCATCTCTCTCTCTCCCTCTCTGTGGTTTGTTGTCTCCAATCTTCTAGCTAGGTTCTGCAATGGCTCCGAAAGTGAAGGAATTCGAAGATTTCTTGCCGATGATGGCTGACAAGTTGGGGGCGGAGGGGCTCATGACCGAACTCTGCAATGGGTTTAATCTTTTGATGGACAAGGATAAGGGTGCGATCACTTTTGACAGCTTGAAGAGGAATTCCGCCCTTTTGGGGCTCCACGGATTGAAAGACGATGAACTCCTGAGTATGTTGAGGGAAGGGGATTTGGATGGGGACGGCACTCTAAATCAGATGGAGTTTTGTATCTTGATGTTTAGATTAAGTCCTGAATTGATGGACGAGTCGAGGAGTTGGCTGGAAGAAGCATTGGAGCAGGAGCTCAAGGAGTTCATGAGCTAAATTTCCTTTTTTTTTGTTCGTTCCCCTCTTTTTTTGGGGCTTTTTAGCCGTTTCTGATATTAAGCTTTCTTCTAAACTTTGTATACACCATTTTCCACCATTGATTAATAAAGACTTCTTGTTTCTGACCAAATTGATGTCCTTCTCTTTCTACTGCTAACAAATCTAATATTAGACTAAACTTTGCTCGGATACTCGGCAAAATCGTCTCTGAAATGGGCGTTTCTTTCTTTAAGGCCAGACCTTTGTATTGCGACTGCAAAATCTGTGCAAATAGACTGTCAAAAGCCGTCTGCAACATTTGATTCTCTAAAATCTTCTCTCTAATTTGAAATGATTGCTGCAAAGAAGAACTCGGTAAAGGACCAAGGCTTCTCTTTGAAGCATCCTGAAGATTTTGCATATGCTGGCGAGTGTAGTGTTAACCAGCAGAGAAGTAACCGCTTGAATGTCCCACTGGAAATAAAAGAGCAGTAGAAAACTGGAACTCGAATCGTTCAGCGGAATTAATCGATTGGGTCGAATAGTGAGAATGCATCTGGGGTTGCTGTATGCCTGGACTGTTAACTCATTTGACTGCGTCTGTAGCATCGCATCGCAGTCAGCCGTCAGTCATCGGCCGCTGCAGCACCTACCAAGGCTGTCGAAATCATGATTTAACTAGTGATACATGAATGACGTATCGCGGGAAGCGCAGCCTCCCCATGCTCTTCGTCTAGGAAGGCATAAAAATGAAGGCATAAAAATAACAGAGCATTTGGATTAGAAACGTCCGTGGCTCTGTGCAGAGCAGTCGGAGCGATTGGGGAATTGGGTTGCTGGATTTCATCGTGGGTGGATTGAGTCCAGAAAGTGAAGCCGCGAGTTAAGACTTGAAAAATCCAAAGATGACTTTCAGCAAAATTTTCCATGTCGTGCATGCAGTCTTCACGGTTAGGCATGGGACATCGAAGCAAGTACACGTCTTTTTGTAGTTTTTACATTTTTATCAGTGGTCATTACTTCCACAGTTTGACTCTTTGGCTTTCCTATTCTTGGAGGAAGTGCAGATAAAGCAACTGGCGGCTCCCAGTAGAATTTACGATTCATGAATGTACTCTCACTGATCTTCTCAGGGTCTTAAATGGCGCCTCTGCACTGCAACATTCAGTTCTTACCTCTTGATAATGGCTTTTCATGAATCATGGGAGTGTTCCTACTTCCAAGGTACTTGAACAAATGAATAAATAACCTAGTTTTGATTCCAAAGTTTCATAAAATCAGACAAGGTTTAAATATCATATTCCTATACAAAAAGGTACTTGGATCATACTCTGACTCATTACATATAACAACTCGAATGTATAATTAGATAATCAAGTAATCTCTTGGGTAAAATCCGAACAAACAACAGGAATTCTTGTCCCATTTTAATTCCCTTTAAATTTTAACTGACACTAAAAGTTTACCACAACACAATCATAAAATCGGTTCTCCTACAAATAAAGCTGAGCTCTCCCCTGTTTCATTTTTTCCCATGCCCAGGAAGAACCCCAGTGATCATCAACATTTAATTTCTCATTTTTACTCTTTTGAACCATCTTGTTGAAGAGGAAGAAAAAGGGTGGTCGCTTGAGCTTCCTTTGTCTCCTCCTTTCGGCAGAAGGCGATGACTTTAGCCTGGTGCAAAAAAGAAATGAATTTCTTCAGCGAGGGGTTTGGAATCCGGACAAAGAAGCGATCCCTTCCCCAGAGTGTCGTACCAGTTTACTGAAAGCCGACGAACCGTCCCCGGATTCCCTGCCATGGCAAAGAGCAGAGCAGAAGCTTTTTTCTTTAAAGAAATCAAAAGACGCGTTTTGGGTGGAGGCTACGAGGGAGAAAAATTAAATGAGAGTGGAGGGAAGACTGGGGGAGGGAAGACTGGGGGAGGGAAGAAGATGAGGAAGAAGAGGAGGAAGAAAAGAACCCTCTTCCTTTGGGGTTAAAGACTGGAGAGGTCAAATCTACGGTGAGCCATCAATTTCGGTCCAGGTGGCGGAGCAGGTACCGACAATCCGCTCTTTTCACAATTATTATCGTTGTCTTGGCTTTTTTTTCCTCCCCCTTTTCCTTCTACTCTTCCTTTAGTTTTTTTATGACTCCTAGTCCTACCCTCCCTCCCTCTCTCTTTTTTCTTTATAAAGCTTACAATATATGGTTCAATTCGGCATCATAAGTTCAAACCCATCCAAAATCATAGCTTACAAGGTGGCCCGTGGGACGTAGGACGTGATCCGTGGGGGTGGGGGCACCCTTAAACTGGGGTTAAACAATATACACAGATGTGTTCCATTTCTATGCGGACACGGCACTAGTTTAAAAAAAATCAAATCCTTAGTTCTTCCTAACTTCCGGCCGTCCTTTTGTAGTTTTGCATTATCCCAATCCATTTCGGATGAGAAAATAATAGATGATTGAAGACCAAAGATGGGAGATTCTTTTGCCCGGAAATTAAAAATAAAATAAAATAAAATTAGTATAAATTACATGTGTTAAGAAGGAAGGCGGAGTGGGTCCCATGCAATGGCTTTCAGTAAAGTCAAATTATGTGGGCCCGGTGATGACCACGTGTTTGGCATGAAACCAGTATGCTATGCTAACGCTAACCGTGACTCCGCCCCGCTCCCGCTCTCTTTCAGTTTTATCCTTCTCTTTTGCCTCTCGCTCTGAGTCCGGAGTGTTGACTCCTCCTTGCGGAGTGTGGGGCATCTCTTCACCGCCCTCCGGGGACACTCTTGCCTTCCACAAACAAAGAAATACGCCTTTTACAACACTCCCTTGCCTCCCTCCTCCGCCTCAAAAATCTCCTCCTCGTCCTCTCTCGCTCTCTCCTCCAAAACCCAGAACCCTCAAAACCCCCCTTCTCCGTCTTCCCCGTTTTCCGAATTTTGGCTTTCTTATCAAAGCTCAGTCACGGTCTCAAGGCAAATGGGGACTGAGCTTCCGGACGACTTCAAATGCCCGATTTCTCTCGAAATAATGTCCGACCCTGTTATCCTGTCGTCGGGTCACACCTTCGACCGAGCTTCTATTCAGCGGTGGCTTGATTCGGGCAACAGAACCTGCCCCATCACTAAGCTCCCACTCCCCGCCCAGCCATCCCTCATACCGAACCACGCCTTGCGCAGTCTCATCTCCAATTATACGCTCTCTTCCTCTCCACCCAGGTCTCAGCCCTGCCCCTCCCCGCACGCCCTCTTGGCTCAGCTCACCTCGCGCACCTCCACCGCTCTCGGGAAGCTCGATTCCCTCCGTACCCTTCACTGTCTTTCGAAGAACAATCCTACCTTTCGCCAGCAAATCGCCGATTCCGGCGCCGTGTCTGTGATTCTCCGCCTCGTCGGTTCCGCCGACGCCGCTTTGCAGGAAGCTGCTCTGTCTGTGCTTTTTGATCTCTCCTTGGATGACGATAATAAGGTGGGGCTGGTCGCTGAAGGGGCTATTTCTGGGGTAGTTGCTGCTTTGCGAACCGGGACGGATTCCTGTCGGGCACTCGCTGCTACTATGCTCACCAGTCTTGCTGTTGTGGAGGTTAATAAAGGGACCATTGGTGACCATCCTTGTGCTATAACGGCTTTGGTGGAGCTGCTGAAAGACGGCAAGGGGAGGGGACAACGAGAAGCTGCCACCGCTATTTATACTTTATGTTCGTTCCCGGAGAACCAGAGGAAGGTGGTGCGCGCTGGAGGGGTGCCCATTTTGGTCCACTTGGCAGGCTCTGGCGTAGAAAGGGCCGTGGAAGTTTTGGGATTGCTCGGCAAATGCAAAGAGGGAAGACAAGAGATGGAGAAATTTAATGGCTTCGTGCAAACCTTGGCGAGGGTTTTGAAGGGTGGAAGTTCCAGAAGTATTTTACACGCGCTCGCCACGTTGGGTTTAGTCTGTGCCAACAGCGAAAGAATATGCTTGGACGCCATAAAAGAAGGAGTTTTGGAAGCTTCTCTTGGGTTAGTTAAGGATGAAAATGAGAAGATTAGACGGAACGCAACAACCTTGATTCATGTTTTGCAGCCTTACCGATGAATCGGGAAGACTTCATGTGTGAAGGTGAGTTCAAGTTTTGTTTGTTATTGTTTCGGAGCTCGATAAATGAAATAGCCTTCCTATGTAAAGTTTGGGTAGTCTATATTTGTTTTTTCCCCAATATATTGTACATGTGAAATAAATAGAAGATGTCTGTTGTTGTTTTTGTAAGATGTTTAAAGATGCTGACACTGGTGGCTCAAATGTAACTGTCTCCATGGAAATTGTATCCCATATGCTCAAGCTATAGCTTATGTAACGGTTCAGGAAGGAACATTCAAAGTTAGTGAACTGTCACTGATTGTGCCAATAGTTTCTTTTTCCGAATTTTTGTTTCTCCTTCTAAAATTTTGTTTCTACAAGACTATGATCTCCAGTTTCTTGACATTGAGAGTGCATTCTGAACTACCTGTGGGAGCAACGATCCTGTGACAAGAAACAGTTTTTCTCTGAGAGAACTTGTTGGTGTAAATTTCTTAATTAAATCAGGATGAGTGGGTTCCTTATACAACTATAAGCCCAAAAAATAAGGTTAAAGGCCAAAGCCTGCTGCTTTCAGGTTGTAGGTTACACATGTTCTGATGTACTTCTGGAAACATATATGTATTGTTGGTATTGCACATCCACGTCCTTTTTTTTTTTTTTGAAAGTTGAGATTTTTATTATTGTTGCCCAAATGGGCGAAAGATTACAACAACAAACACAAAAATGGTTACATGAAGCTAGGGGGTGACAACAACAATATGTTGCTCAACAGTCCCTTGCTTAGCCAACTCATCAGCCCTACCATTGGCACTTCTTAATACATGCATCCAACTAGTGACAATAAATGAAAGGTCTCTAATTTCATCAATAATACAACGCATTCGCCAAGGAGGCCTAAGATCATGCTTGCACCATTGAATCAAAACTTGAGAGTCGCCTTCAACATGCAATGGACCAACAAAATGATACTTGAGAAAACATTTGAGTCCATGGAGTAGACTTTGAACTTCTGCAATCGTAGATTCACTAATACCAAGTGGTCCAGAATATGTGAGTAATATATTTCCAGTTGAATTCCTGATTAGGCCCCCCACTCCAGCTAGACCCGGGTTTCCAAAAGATGACCCATCCACGTCCTCTATATGTCCTACATGCAGCTAGAATGTGGAACAAATCCTATGTACTTTACTTCAGTAAGGCTAACTTGGTTGGAGCATCAGTACAACACAATGATCATGATTCTCCAACATGTAGTTTACTGTAGACTTGACCAACGATGCCATTTACTTGGTTGCAGAAAGTAGAATTCTCTAGTATTTTCGTTATGTATTTGTCGACGCCTTTTACTCAATAGGCTATGAGAAGAGCCTGTACAATTTTTTGTATGCACGGCATCTGAGTTGATTACACGTTGATTCTTATATGTCTCTTAGAAATAAAAAGGCTGATCATGGAGATGCTATACAATAGGAACCCTTATGTGACTCTTTAAAATGTTCCTGGAATCTGAGGAGCTAAGCTGAACTTACATATAAATATTGTTTAAAGAAACCCAAACATTTTTTTAGATAAATTATCAGAGACAAAATATATTTAAGTTTGTTGATGAGATTTAATGTTGTCCAGATCAGCGAAAGTTGTACCCATGCTATCTAATATTACTAAAAGCCAAAACTGTCACACTATAAAGTATATTTTTTCAATGTTTCAGACAATTCCAAGATGATTCTTCTCATGATTCTGCCTTTTCATGGCATTTGGGATATGGGTCGAAACTTGTATGACTTCTCTTCCCATGCTGTGAGTCATGTTGATTTTATTTGTTGTTCTAATTCTGCTATAAGGTCTTGTAGTGTTGTTCACTAGTTACTTGAGAGGTGACCTCATCACGAGCTCCCTGCCTTGGTCGTGACTTTGATTATCGGACTGGCTGCATTAGATTTGGTATATTTGCAATTTGTTAGGCTGTAAATCGTTTTCAAATTCTTTGTTTTCGAATTCTTGAAGCAATATTACTGGTACCTAATAAAAGTGGAAAATATAGAGATTAAATTTGGTGCTCCGCATAGAACATTGAATTGTTTATAACAGACACCAGATATTGGTCACATGCTTCCACAGCAGATCAGGAGGTGGGACCAAGTACTAGCTATGACCATCTGTGATTTGTCTAGCATGGTCTGGTGGTTCATTGCTTGTGCAAATTTCATCTTGATAATGTTGGCTGTAACTATATAATTGTTAGAATAGTACCTTGCAACTCTTGAAGAACATCTAACTGAAAACTTTAAGCTTAAAGTAGAGTGGCAAAATCCCAATTCTTGTTACTTGGTTGTCTCTCTTCACAACAAATTTGAGGGCTTCCATGACACTCGTGTACGTCCAATTAGGTCAACAGCAATTAGAAACCGTACTAGTTTAATAATCAAGAGAGAGCTTGGGGAGGTTAATGAATAGAAAGCAAAGATGTTAAGATTGTTTGTGTTTCATGGACATTGAAGAAGTGAAACTGTTTTACTGGGCATAGAGTTTGTTTTGTTTAGAAGCAAAATGATCTATTTTTTCTGACACTTGTAGATGCATAAATATCATGATGGAGTTTTAAGAATGCAAAAATTATATTCTTGTAGATGCAACTCTATATCAGATATTTGTGAATTTGAGCAGTAGCTCAGTGGTCACATGGTTGTTATGGGAGGTCTTGGGTTCAAGTCATCTTAGGAGCAGTTTGGTGATGAATTACTAGATCAAACTGACCAGTTTGGCGCTGAAAATTAGTATTCTTAGTAACAAGTCTGGGCCCGTTGATAGTTTCTCTGCTAAAATAGTTTATCTGACCCGGGCCAATAAAAGAACCATGCAGAAAGAGCCAGTTGAACCAAAATGAATATCTTACTTGCCTGTTATGGTATTAAACTATTTTCTTTCAAACTGACTAACATGGCATGTTTGAATGGTTCAACCAACTGCTTGGCTGAGTGGATAATTTATCGGTCATAAATATTTGGGTGGATAAGTCCTTACTGGAACTCTCATTCGATTAATTACTGCTGGAAGCCTCATTTTCTTTGTGACCACTCTGGTGCACCCTCAGTCCTGAAGCATCTCCTACTGTTTATGTCTTGCACTGTAAGCAAACCATCATGGAATTCATGTCTGCAACCTATCGTTACCTAATTTTTTGCTGCCAAAAGTTGGTAAAATCCAGTAATTCACTTGTAAGAAGAAAATGCCAGAGCTTCCTTTATTAATGCTGAGGAGACGTACTAAAGTCTGCAATTGCTAGTTGGTTAGATGACTTGGTGGTCAACCAATTTTTATAGTTATCAGGTTCGACCAATCTTTTTCAGAACTAGTTTCTCCACCACTCTAATGGCGAGGTATTTATCTGCCTGTTGTTCTTCAATCTCACCTTTTTACCTCAAAGTTTTATGTTTATTACTTTTTGAAAACATAATTTATGACCGGTGAACTTTTTCTGTCTCATTTTGTGGTTTTCATGTTAGATTATTTATTTGTTGGAGTTGATTAATCTGCAGTGCTGTGAAAAGTGAGGCACAACATTTAGTTTACCGGCTCCATAAATTAAGGATATACAGCATTGTTGAAAGCTGAATGTTGGGTCAAGCTTCAAAGTGTAACTTGAGGATCTATCATCATTTAGTAAAAAAGTCTGATACAAGATTGAGAGTACGAGCTCCTTAAATTGAGGATCTCAAGGGGATTTTAATCAAAATTGTAAGACTGGTCGACTTGTCATACTTGGGTTCACAAACAAGTAGCAGAATATTATTCATTAAGTGGCTGCTCTCAAAAATGATTTATCGAGTGGCAGACAGCAGTTGCGATTGGAATGGATCATTTGCTGGCTAAAGCTGCTTGGTCTGATTGATATCCAACAAAAAGCTGATGCTGCCTAATCCAAACTGCAGGGCAGACTTTCTGGTATTTGAGGAATGAGCAATATGTTTTCTGCTCACAATTTGTTGATATGGTTCGAGTTTCAGTGGCTAAACCCTGATGAAAAATGTCATAATGGAAGCCGCTCTGTCACTGATTCCATTGATCTTTCCGATCTCAATGTGCCCTTCATGTTCAGTATGAATAAAAATTTTTCATGGTCGACAAGCGTGAAGAATTCTTCTCAGCTGTTGTCAGTAAGGTCATCAGTCTGACATTTTGTCTGTTGGAAGAAGGGTTGTTGGCTCTTCCGAAAACTAGTGTAGTATCATTCTTTCAAGTGTAAACATGTTTTGAAATGCGTTATTCCAACATCATCTTGTAAATTGGGTACCTAGTCTTTCAACTGTAAACATGTTTTGAAATGCGCTATTCCAACATAATCTTGTGAGTTGGGTACCTAGTCTTTCAACTGTAAACATGTTTTGAAATGCGTTATTCCAACATAATCTTGTGAGCAGAGTACCTTCTCTTTCAACTGTAAACATGTTTTGAAATGCGTTATTCCAACATTATCTTGTGAGTAGAGTACCTGTGCTAGACAAATATTGCAACGACTAAACCCAGCTTCTGTTCTTGTTTTGTATATCTCTGATTGATTTCAACTTCTGGTAGCAGAAACGGCATTGAAGTGATATCAGGAACGCATTCCAATCCTTTTTCATTGTCAATACGATCCGATTGCGACTCCCATTGAAAGTGATGGAAGGATGGCCATTTATTCTCTCCTTCACCCTGAAGTGAATGGAGAGATAAAGCGAAAGCGGTGGGTGGTAGAGGCGAGTGATGATGGGCGTTCCCCCAAAAGGCCGGCAAAAAGAACAGCCCAGCCACAATCATGAGAAGCTCACGGAAGGCGGAAGACTTGGTCTCGCCAACACGCAACACACGATTGACTTTTATCATCCAAAAAATTCCCCATTTCTTTCTTCTCTTTTACTCTCTCTTCCTCTGTCTCTCTGTCTCTCTGCCTCCGGTCTTCCTGTCTTCTACGCCTTCCTCCCTCCTGCCCTGTGAAAACGCAGATCGAATTACCTCCATTATTATACACCGAAGAAGACGACCATTCGAGGTCCCTCCAGAACTGGGATTTGGTGAGGAGACGTCCGGAATGATTCCGGAGTGGCGATAAGCATATAATTATCAAGCAAAGCTTCAATAATTGCAATTTATGCGTAATGGGGATGAAAACGAAATGCGCATGGAAACGAGTTATCATACACCTTCACTCAGTATAATGAAAACTCCATGGGAACTCAACGACACCCATCTACCCTCCTCCATACCTCCTTCCATCTTCCCCTTTCCAATTGAGACGTCAAATTACACTCATAGTCTTCTTAATAGTCTTCTTAAGATTAAAAGCACTATGCACCGCTAGTAAATGAAGATTTGAGAATGATCTAAGCTCTCTTCTAGTCTTTGGGTTTGGGTGAGTTTGACTGACCTCTTTGAGTGTAAAAACTATTCTTTTGGATAATAAAGGCGTTTGAATAAATCTCTTTTTAAATAAAACTCATTTTGAAAAAGACCTTTTGAAAGTGACTTCTTTAAAAGAGTTATAAAAAGAGTGGTGATATAATCTGCAAGATTTTACTACCTAACATGGTGTCCACTTGCAGTTTAGTAAGAAATAAACTTGGAGATAAAATCTGCAAGATTTTAGTTTTTTAATAAAATATTATCAAACTATTTTATGAGTAAACTTTAAATCACAAATTTTCTCTTACTTAGATTGTTAACTATGTAGCCAATTCAGGATGTAAAACCTTGTTGGGAAGTACTAATATCATTTTTCATATAGAAAAAGTCTTTTATAAAAGACTCAACCAAATGTTAGTAAAAAAGTAGAAGATCAAACCCAACAACCCGGTAGGAAAGACTTTTGGAGAATGTAGAGACTACTTAATATGAATTGATATATGAACCTCTGTTTCAAGAATTACCCTTTTCAGAACAATTCTAGAAGGACTAACCCAACTTTTGCTATCAAAGTGTTCCAATTTAGGTCCACCCAATTTAATTCCTAACGAGTTACACTATCTTAAAATAGACCCAATAACAATACATAGCTGATATAGGGAAACCCGATCCACAAAGTTAAAAATTACGGTTTGAAGAAGTAACAAAATTGGGTGGATTAGATCGGGCTAGTTTGGTAAAGCTCTTTCGTGCCTATAAAAGTCCTCTTTTGATGAACAAAAGCGTTAGATAAATCTCTTTTTCCATAAACTTCTGTTTCAAAGAGGAATTAATGTTATCAAAGAGTTCCTCTCCCACAACGCATAAGTTACAGGCTGCCCCGAGTCCCCAGACTCCTCATCTTTTGTCATCTTAGTTTTTCTTTAAGTACCTAAAATGCCCTTGGAGAATAATTTATTGACCTCAAGTGGGGAGAGGGGAGCGACAGTGAGAAAAGTGAGTGCGTTGAGGTCACGTTAGAGTGAAAAGGCAACTCACCTAACAAACCCCCCATTATAATATTTTTTTCTGGAGAAAAAGAAGATCGAAGTATGCAGTGTAACCCCGTCTACAATGTCTGTGACATATTTTTACGTAAAATGAATCGTTCAAAGAAAATGATGATGGCGTGTGACATCAACATCCCTTATTTTTTTCGCCATTATTATTAAATTCCTTTGGTTTCCCTCGGCTAAAGTGATTGAAGTAGTTGGGTTAGTCAGCATTCGAGCGAATATAATAAGTGGGTCATCGTCGCTGCAGTTTCTTAACTCCGTCTTCCTTCGCGAGACTAAATTTGTTGAAGTGGGATTATCTGCTTCTCGAAAGCTTCTCCTTTTTCAATGGCGACCAAAGTTTATATTGTGTAAGCTACTCTCTCCCTCCACCCCTTTCCTCCTTTTCCTTCTTGGATGTTGAGTTGCGGGAATGCTCTGTTTTTTTTTTTTCCCTTTTGGTTTCTGGTGTTGTCGTGGTGATATTGTTATCGAGTTCGGTTGGTTCGTTTTAATTATTTGTTGTTACTGTGTTATGTGGAGGTCTTGTTGTGGATTTGGTTGGATGGTGGGATTTGCCGGTGGTCTCTGATTAAGCCTCTGGTCTTTTAACTTCTGGATCTATTTCCCTGATTATTTGGTGGTTTATTTGCGAAAGATTTTATGATGGGATTTGTTGAATTTCATTGCCGTTGCTGTTTGTTTAATTTTACGGTTTTTATAATGCAAAAAAACATGGACCCTTCTCGGCGAGTCGGCGAGCTCCCCTGCTCCGAAGGCGCCTTTCGCTGTCTATCTTTCATTTCTTGCGTGGTTTTCCTTTCTTCCAAATTTTATCCAAAAATAACTCTCATTTTATTCATTTGATTCTCAGTGCATTTAGATGTTCTTTCTTTGCTTATTCTTTGACTGGAAGATACAACTAAATCAATTGTAAAAAATTTACGAGATATCATTAATCTGCCCCCTGATTTGTGTAAATTTGTTATAAGTGTGATGCTCAGCGCTTCCTTTGATACCTCTGGAGGAATCCACTGAGTATTTAATAATAAAGGAGTGAAGAATTGTATAAATTAGTTCTTCCATCATGTGTTATGGTTTCTACAGATTATCTACATTTGCTAGAATTGGAATGGGATCCTTCTAATTGCGTCATCTTGTAACATGTATCATTTCCAAGCACTCTGAAAATTAGAACTATAGTTGTTGATTGATTGCGAATGATCAGAGTAGGTGTCATTTACATTGTACAGTTTTATTTTTTGCCTAATTCAGACCGAGCTTTAGTGATTCTCATCCAGTCTCGGGTGTTGCTGATTTTCGAACTAGCCGTGGGAATAACTAGATAAGCATAAAAGAAAGGTCCATGTAGAAATTCATCTGTCTGCTATTCTTTCTAAAGGACTTTACATATTTCTTTTGAGAGGGCTCCTTAAGTTGCATTTTCTGTGCCATGTCATGAAATAATAGTTTATCAGGCAAATGATTGGGGTGGAACCCAAAAACCAAATGCGCTTGACTTTTCAGTCGGTCTTGTATTAGTTTCTAGAGGAACCTATCTTCTAATTTTTGTTATGATGATTTTGAAATCTGACATTGTCCACTTAGACACATGAATCTTCATTGTTGAAGTTGACTGTAGGATGATGGATACTTCAACCCCTCAGCTCTTTTCGATGAAGACTCTTTATATTTAAATAATGAAAATGGACTTGATTCGACATTTGTTAAATTTAATGTGTGATTGGCATACCTTTCTGTCGATTCTTAAGTAGGTTTTAATGGTCAGGAATGGAAGATGGCTAAAAATCTGAACTCCAGTTAATTATTTACAGTAATTTATAGCCATTGCATTTTTCTTGAGTTCTCGAATGATTTTTGTCCAGCTTATCAGCTGAAATATACTGATGTCTTAAGTTTTTGGTCCTGCTTGATCGGTAGTGTTGATGGTCAGTGTTGCACCAATTACATGTGTGCTTTAAGGACCGGATGGACTTTTTGACCTTTGATTGTCTCTGATTGATGTGTGTTGTCATTGCCAAATGAATCTCTAGCAATAAATATATAGCTTTTCCTGTTTCTCTTCTCATGATTTTTATTGAGCCACTACACTTTTATATCCCTTGGGTCAGGGTCAAGTTAGAGTTTTCGGATTCCCTTGCGTCTCCCTTGTTTTTCCTTTTCTTTTTTTTGTGCAAAATTGGACCCACTTAGGCCTAAATCCGTCCTGATTTCATGCATTAGTTGGTATGCTGTCAATTCGTCTCTGGCCTCACACACCCACTTTCTCTACTTTTTCTGCCATTATGATTTTCAACTAAAGTGGTGTTACCTTTTAATCTCCATACACAAACTTCTTAGCCTGTAATTATGACCTTCTGATGTGGCTTATTCCCGTTCGTGATGAAATATATTTCATATCCTTTGATGAATTCTAAGTCTTGTAGAATGTCTCCAGTTTTCCATTTTGTGCTTTCGTGCATCTTCTCACCAAACTCGGAGACAAGGAATAACTTGGGTGTACATTACCTTGTTTATCTAAACAATTTTGTGAATTTTAAACGGTTTTTAATTTTTTTAATCCTTAATTGGTCTTCCTGTGGTGAAACATATACTGTTCTTTTAGATTCTACTCAATGTATGGGCATGTCGAGAAGCTAGCTGAAGAAATCAAGAAAGGTGCGTCATCTGTCGAAGGTGTTGAAGCTAAACTTTGGCAGGTTGGTCATTTGTCTCATTATTTTCAGTGGACACCTCAATTGAACTGAAAGTATTGACAGTTTGGTTCTTGTGATAAACATTGGTGAAATGTGAACCCAGGTGCCTGAGACTCTCTCTGAAGAAGTGCTTGGAAAGATGAGTGCCCCACCAAAGAGCGATGTACCTATTATCACACCTGCTGAGCTTGCCGAGGCTGATGGGCTGATCTTGGGGTTTCCCACTAGATTTGGTATGATGGCTGCCCAATTCAAAGCCTTCTTAGATGCTACTGGAGGCCTATGGAGAACACAGCAACTAGCCGGCAAGCCCGCTGGCATTTTCTACAGCACTGGATCACAAGGTGGTGGTCAGGAGACTACCGCGTAAGTTACTATCATAAAGAGAATGTGGCCTTCATGAAATTTCAAACCTAACGTCGTAGATGTTTCCCCTATGCCGTTACCAGTCAAAATAGCTAGTTTTCCGTTTCTCATGCGCATTCACGGTTTGATTATTTTTGCAGGTTAACAGCTATTACCCAGCTTGCTCACCATGGGATGATATTTGTTCCCATCGGATACACCTTTGGTGCCGGAATGTTTGAGCTTGAGAAAGTGAAAGGAGGTAGCCCATATGGTGCAGGCACTTTGGCCGGTGACGGTTCCAGACAACCATCGGAGCTGGAGATGGAGCAAGCATTCCACCAGGGGAAGTACTTCGCTGGAATTGCCAAGAAGCTCAAGGCAGCGGCCTGATTTAACGAGACATTATATGATTGAATAATATATATTTGGCATTATATACTTGTACATTTTTTTCCCTTTGCTATCCTATATGGTATTTCCTTTCCATTTGGATTTGCTCCTCCTTGGTAATAGAATAATAGGGGCCCGATTGTCTGGCTGTAGTCGATGTGCTTCTGCATCACTATGTTTTCTAATTAGTAAAATTGTCTTTTGCTTGTTTCTATTGAAATGCTTAATGTTTTCTTTAAGCTTATCCACTGGTCGCAGACTCTGCTAGACCCTTCACCACCTCACTGCGCCTATTCCCCGTCTCACACTCATGTCTGGTGCCTCACGTACCACTGAAGCAGGTCGAGTGTCTCATCATGCTGCATCAAGTAACACATCGGCCTAGGAAAAGCGTCTCGCGAGACAACTACAAAGCTAGTACCAGTCCAAACTACAAAGCAAGTACTTCAGTATTCCTCAGGAAGGACAGCTTTATATTTTAGCCTAACCGAAAGTTTGTTGTGCCCTAAGAAAAAGCACCCTTAAAAAGTGGTTTACACTAATCAATGTTGTACTTGATGATGAGTTCTTTTAAGTCAAGGACGGTAACTTAAGTTTAAAAATGGGTTTCCATCCCAATGTTCAACTGGAGTAAACTCATTTACCTAAAAGTTAAATTTTTGGTAATTTATATGGTAAGACCTGAAAGCTAGCAAATCGAACTAATTTTAACACTGATAAATAGCTGGAATTTTAATATGGATGGAGAACTAATAACTCGGGTTTATCTGCTATCTATATAGGTCATATTTACAAGATTATAATATAGGGTTTAAAGTGTTGGGATTACTTTTACCGAGTTCATCAGAGCAATAATTGCAATTAATTTGGGTGAATATGGCAGTGAAGAAGATAAGAAAAAAAAAACATCATCCAGAGAATTGGTATACATTATGTATATATAAGAAATAAGAAAAATATTTAAAAGAGGAAGAAGAGAGAGAAGAGCGGAACGGGTGGCAGTGTATATGTACAGGTTTAGAAACATTGAGAGGCGAAATGTTTACCAATGAAAGCCGGCCAATGTGATGATCATACTGAGAAAAGCACAAAAGCATGGGTGATAGATCCCTCTCAGACCACGTCTCCATTCAGAATAATCACAAGTCCCAAAAGCAAGAGAGAGAATATGTGGGCCACTCTCTGACTTCCACTACTATATTCAATACATATAAACAAATACAAAAGTTAGATCCCCAATCGAATGACCTCCACAGAATTGGACCCTCTTCTGGAATTCAATTATTCCCCCTTTTTTTATCATTTATTTTTTTCAGCGAAAAGGTGGTGGCAGCTGCTTGTCACAGCTCCTATACAAAATATATTTTCAACAGGAACAAAACCCATATTGGCCCCCTGTGCTAAATTCAGCTGCTAACAACAAATCCAAACTAAACTAATTCCAACCTCTGCTAAATTTAGCACTTGTTCCCATTCTTTTAAGTACTGTAAACCCCACCCTAGCTCTAAATATATATAATAATACTTCTCTTTTTTTTTTCCTTTCAATGCTTATTGTTATTATTATTAAACCACTGATCATCTCTTTGGAGGAGTCAGTCCCCCTAATCCATGGCCAGCCAGCATCATTTTGCCTGCAGCTGCCCCAACATGGCTTCTCTTTCAAGGCCTTTTTATCTTCTCTCTTTCTTCTCTCTCTCTCTCTCTCTCTCTCTCTCTCTCTCTCTCTGGCTTTTGCTTTATCCTCTCTCGTATTATTACAAGTTGTTTTGGCTTCCGGGGGTTCGCTTTTTGCTCCATGATCCTATCTTTCCCAACTTGGTCGGGTTTGATAGAACGCCAGCGCAAGAGAATCAGTTCCTCCTCTGAAAACCCACCCCGGCCTCTCCCCTAGCTTAGCCTGTCTCTTCTACCTGTACGTTCCTCCGAATGTGGGAGTCCAGAAATCAGCTGTAGTTTCGTTCGTTACTGGGAAGGTGCTGGAGATCGGGACCAGGCACAGTCCCCGACTCCGAAGATCTTGCTTTGTTGCAGCTTCCCCCTCGGATTTATCAGAGTTCTGCACAGAATATTTAATACGTTAGTTTTTTTCTATTTTTTGTGGGTCTTTAAGAATTTCGTGTTAATGAGGAAAATAAGATTTGGTCTTGTTGATCATTTACCTGTTGATGTTGCATGGAAGCTCCGTTTTTCATGTATGGAGTGCTCAGGACCTGAAATTATATACAATACGGAATTAAAGTTTAGTTGCAGAAATTAATGCATGAAATGGAATGGAGAAGAAAGAATTGGTTGAGGAGATTTCGAGTACTGTTGATCAACTTACAGTGACTTGATCGTGGAGAAACTTGATGTATTCGATGGCCTCGAAGAGAACTGATGCCGTATCGGTCTGGAAGGAGAGAATAAAAACAACCCAAAAGGATTCATTCATATCAGTCGTCAATCGAAGTGATCATCTGATCAATACAGATCGAATTCGGGGGGAAAAAAAAGGAAGGTGCGCGTAATTAACAGTAGTAATCGTTCATATGAAGAAAAATTGACCTTTCCGAAAGGCGAAACCAATTGCTGGAGTGCAGTGATTCTGTCCCCTAGCTTCTCTTTTCTAACCTGCAAATTAAAGCGATCGAGGTGAAACTTCTCAGCCATTTCTTCATCAACGACAATAATAGCTCAAAAAATCTCAACATCCCCGTCTGATCAAAAGATTGGCCAAATCTTTCGTACCTTGAAAGTCGGCAATGGTGAGGGCGTCTCGATTCGAGGCCTTTTAAATGATGGCTCGCTCCCAGCACTACTAGTGCTTTTCTTCGTCGTCGCCGAGCACGAGTCTCGAACTCCTTCTGAACTGATTGTCTGAATTAAGCCAGACGACGTCGACCCGTAAATAAAAACAAAGAGACCCAAAAGCTGAAACTGATCCGCTAAAGATCGAAAAGAAAAAAAAACCTCAAAACTGAATCGAATTACCTTCGTCGTGAGATTGCTGCAATTGGGTTTCTCCTCGAAGTTACTCTGCGCTAAAAACTGGGAATTATGTGCCGGCGAAGAAGAGTAGAACCCAGCCGGCGCTCTAACGTCGTTAATGGCGGTGGCGGCGGCGTTCCAGTACGGCGTGTTGTTAGAGAAGTGGAGCTGATTGGTCGAGTGCTGCTTAGGCGGGGAAGTACTACTCTTGAGAAACTGGGGGAATTTCGGCCAGGGCGCCGGAATATTCTCGTTGGCGTTCATGGCGCGGTAACTCATCTGCAGAGAAGAAGCTGGTGGTGGGAAGTTCATGGATCGGTTGTCGTAATTAGGAGTACTCTGTTGGGGTTCCGGATCGAACAACCCTTGCAGCATCGTGGAGGGGCAGCCGTAGAAATTGCCGGAAGCAGGGGTAGTACTGCAGTCGCCGGAGCTGGAACTTGGCACTCGCTGTTGATCGAAAGCGAAAGCTTGGTTTATGTGCTTGAACGTAATATTGTTTATGGAGTCGTCGCTGGCGGTGGAGAGAGTTTTGGGGCTCCAGTCAGATTTCTGAACATGGCCGGATTCCATCTGCGGGTCTTGCTGCCGGTAGCTCTGCCCCGGCCGTGAGGTCAAGTCTTCTTGGAGCATCGCCTCAAAGTTGCTCTCCGCTCTCCCGCTGCTCCGACTGCACGCGTTAAATTCTCAGAAAACTTCAGATCATCAAAATCCATGAACCATGGAGACAATTAATTTTCATAACTATGTACAAGTGGGGTTACTTAAATTATGCTGAAAAATCGAATAAATCTGCAGACGACTGATCAGAGTTCTGATCAATAAGCAATAAAATTGTCTGCCAGTACTATGAGTTCTCGCAGGCTTCCCACTATGATCGTCAACTGGGTTTGAATTAAAAAAACAAAAATGGAAAACAAGTAGCTAGACAACTGGGTTTGTGATCTAACACTTTGCTTTCAAAGATAAATTAAATTTAAGAAAAAAAAATTCATCAAATGAATAGAACCGACGTTAGCATCCGATCATGTATATCATGAAATTAATTAACCCCAAAAAAAATAAAAAGAAAAAAATGGCGTAATATCAAAGGATCAAGAAATTGAGTTTTGAGATAAAGAGTGATCATATTGAGGGAGCTGGTAGAGAGCTGTGGTGCACTCACAGAAGAGCATGGGTCCAATCGATGGTGGGGGAAGCGAGGCCAAACCCGGCCATCTGCAACGTGGAGTCCATCAAAACACAGGAACTACTGGAATTAGCAGCGGCGCCGCCGACGGAGTCGTGAACCTTGTGATTAGAATCCTGAAAATTAGAGACGGAAGAAATGGAAGCGGCGGATTCGTCACAGGACCTGTTGGCCATATTCTGATCAGTAATAGTACTCGTAGTAGTACCCCATCCAAAGGTACTACTCCCCCCCATGTTATTAATATCCGTCAGCGCGGTGGAGCAAGGAGAGGAAGCCCCCCCTGCAGTACTACCCAGGCCGCCGTTCCTCGAAGCTGAAGAAGAAGAACCAGTGGTACAACTCGTAGTACTACTCCACCAGTTGCTGCTGCTGCTGCAGATCCCCGCCGCCTGAAACTCCTCCGCCATGATTTGATCAAAGTGATCCAGAGATTAATATGATCGAAACCGCGTCGTCGTCTTTTGCAGGGGGTTTGAAACTTTAGGTCAGAGGAAACATGAATCGAAGGAGAGTGGGGGTTCCCTGGAGTTTATATAGTGAGACCTTTCAGGGTCGATGAAGGAAGCAGGCGTGTACGGCGAGAAGGGGAAAGGTTACTTACGCCACCCCTCCCCCGGTTGACATTTCACGGCTCTGATTAGACCGGAGCTTCTCACTCTCCCGCGAGAAAAAAAAAAATTGGTTTTATAATTTTATTCGTCTGAAATGTGAACTCGTGAATTAATGGCAACTCGGATTCGGAATTTCTTTTCTCTCTCTCTCTCTCTCTCTCTCCTAGTCCTGGGTCTTTCTCTTTCAAACTTTTCTTTTTTCTTTTCGTCGTCTCGTCTCCTCTTGGGTCGTCTTTATTCATTATCGATCGTATTTAATACTTTTTTTTTCTTTTCTAGCTTGTGAACAAAGCGACATGATTAGTGAGTTTTTATCGACGCCAAGCTCTCCCGAGGAATATATTGCCATGGGGCCTACATATCAACGTCCAATCTTAGACGTCCCTTCTCTATCGCTTCTTTACCTTGTTGTAAAACAATACCGTGGTACCACATATGAGAATACACAAATGGCCCCACCCCCGGCCTTTGGACGGCCAATTTTTTTTTAATCTTTATCATTTCCTAAAAAAATGGTTGTTAGAACATAAGGAAAAAGAAAATGTTGCTTAGCTTACACTTCTCAAATGTTTTCAAAATCACTATTAATTTCTTAAACCCTTCTTTTAGCCTCATAACTGATAAAGTTACTTTGGTTATGATATCATCCGACTCATTATTAGGCTTAGGGCGAGTAATTTGTCCGACTTGCGCGTTCTTCAGTACTCTTTATCCCCCGTAGGTTACCGTTACACTGAACCATATAAAATTTGGACCTTAATAAATTAATATACAAGAAACAAGTAAATTGATGACATTCAAAAGAGTACATTAACTAGTGCTCTCTACCGAGAGCATATATATATATATATAAGAATTATTTTTCTCTTTTTGTAAATGATGGTGGGGTTACAGTACTCCTTTCTCTTTCAAAACTGAGACAATTGGGGGGTCCCTAACCAAAAGCAAAATTATCCATAGCAAACAGTTTTTGCTACTTATTATCAAGACAACTAGGAATAATAACTGAAATGGATATCTGGGATGCAGCTCTTGATTAATCTGGGACCTCCCCGGCCCCCTTCATTCCACAAAAAGAAAATCCCAGACATTCACTTCCCAGTTCCCATTTGAATAGGAGAAGAACAGCTCATGATATCCCTTCCAGTTCCCTTTTTCATCATGAATCCTATGTATATCAGACCTCTGGAATGACTCTCCTAATTCCTTTCTCTAAGTATCCCACTTCCATCCTTTACACTAAATATTCTTGAATTTTGTCTTTTTTTAATTTTATAAAAATATGACTCTTTTCTTAATCCTTTACAATGGGTTGGGTAGCTGACTGATTTGCCTGGTTGTTCTTTTTTCTGTTGAATAGGCTCATTACAAATGGTTGGTTGGAATTGTTGCATATATATAATATTGGGTAACTTTGTATTATTTTCGATTTTAAGGTAAAGTATGTAATGATACGAAGTTACTATAATAACAATACCCTACGTATGACAAGGCAGTTCTCTACGTTAATTGATTAATCATTCACTTCTGAGTGTTTGTTAAACTGGTAGAATACTGATATATCACATAACCAATTCATTAATAATATCTAATTAACAATGTTAAAATTAAATTTTCGTAATGCTAGCTCTTTTAAGAATATGAAGATGATCTATATGATTAATAATCTTTATTTTATTGTTTTCTTTTTTGAAGAGAGAGAGAGAGAGAGAGAGAGAGAGAGAGAGAGAGAGAGAGAGAGAGAGAGAGAGAGAGAGAGAGAGAGAGAGAGAGAGAGAGAGAGAGAGAGAGAGAGAGAGAGAGAGAGAGAGAGAGAGAGAGGCAGTTGAGTTCATAAGCATGTACTAAACAAATGTTTTATGAAGGGGTGGGATAAAAACTGAAAAAGCATGGGGAGGGAGGCGGCGGGGGGTTGATCAGGGTGGGCTTGACTAGGGCGACGTCATGCTTATGACCTCGGTTACCACGGGTCAACTTGGGACCCAGGGGGACGCACGCGTGCCGAATAAGAGACACACGTGGGACCGACAGCCTCCCACAACTGTCAAAGGCCGAAAGCGACGGATTCTTCCGATAAATCATTTGACGTAGCACACACGTACTCCCTTCTCTGAAGTCCTCTATCTTCCTTTCTCTCTTTCTTCTTCTTCCTCCTCTCTCTGCGCGTCTCTCGTCTCCTTTCTTCCCTTTTAAAAATGAAAAAAACAACTCTTTTTTTTTTTTACCTTCTTCTTTGTCTCAGTTCGTTTGCTCGTCAAACCCCTCATCCATTTCCGCGTTGAATTTTGCGGCCCTTGTCAAACCTTTCGACCAATCCTCCCCCGTCAATCCCATATTAATTCCCAGGTGCGCACTGCGCTCCCTCTCATCTTCTTCTTCTTCCTCCTCCCAGCTCTCATCCTTCCACGTCTAACTCCCCCCACCACGCTGTGACGGAAACATCCAGATCGCCAGACCACAGAGAATGTTTTAATCAACGAGTGGAACGAAAGTAAAATGTAAACGGATTAAAAATTCCCTCTCTCTCTTTCCGAGAAAAAAAAAGACGCGGAAAGATGAACATTGAGAGATCCTGTTCAGTACTACTGATCTTACCCGCAGATAAAAAGAAAATTCATGTCAACGTTGTCTGGATCGTCCGATATTTAGGTGCGGTACCACCATTTGACCCGACCCCGCTTTTCGTTAATTTCATCGTTGAAGCTTCCTCCTCCACGAGGCAGTAGTACTGCATAAACACTAGTCCAGTTCAGGGTGCAGCAGTCCATGGTCCCCCTGCAGTGGCAATAGTCAGCCGAAATAGAATTAGAAACGTTTCACATTTCAGCTTCATGTCCACCTCATGGATTCTTCGGCATGAGGGACGGTTCCTGTAAATAAATTAACGTCTCCGGATAGATCAGAACGAAATATTTAGATCATCTTCTAGCTCCTTAATTAATTAAGTGTTTGTTCTTCGACACGGGAGTATCTGATTTTTTTTTTTTTGCAGTCAAACGACTCCGATTGATCAGTAGTACTACCGAATTAAGCTCAAATATTACTGATAATAATATTATGGGAGGAGAGAAATTAATTACAAAGCTAGCTTCTAAGTGTGCTAGAGTAGGGAAGTTGGATTGATATTTTGTGAGTCGTTAGTAGTTGAGAAACAATGGGTTTGATGAACGGGAGTAACTAAAACATTGACCCCCATCGACTCCCTGGATTTTTGTGCTTGTCTTCATACTCTCGGCGGGAATCAAAATCAACCCACAATCTCCATACAGGGGTTTACCGGAGCCGACCCAACTGTTTGATGTGATAGTCTTTTCCGTCCTCATTCCTCATCTGACCATCTTTTTAATTCTTCAATCCCTCATTTTTTGTTTTTTTTTTACCACGACGACGATGAATTGTGACGATCAGTACCCATCCTGGTAATTCGACTGGTTTCTTCCTTTAGCTAGCTAATCTCTTGAGTAGGATATAGCAGCACCCGATGACCACAGACTTCAAATTCTTATCACCCGCGCGACCCTCTTTTTCTTTCTGTTTTATAATTTATTTGCCGACCCAGAAGTACCTTAAGAAAACGAAAGGAATTAAAACACGTTACACAACGATCTCAGATCAATCTCTGACCAAATCGTGCACCACAGAAAGGCAACGACCACATTCCATCAAACTAAACCAAAAACCCAAATTTTCGCATATATTTCACACATACAGAAGAAGAAGCGGAGGGTATATCATCAAAGTTAAAATCGTCGTCACCGGCGACGACATTTGACCCGTCGAGTCAACTCGGGAGACCCGTCTCGCCGAGCAATTATTTAGAGCACCCTTAAATCAAGGTCCCTGGTTTTCGGTGATGACGTCAGGGTGACGGGAGAGTGACGGCGAGGAAGAGGACAAAGGGAGGCGAAGGGCCGAGACGGAATTGAGGGGAAAGTGCTTCGGACAGGGAAAGACAAGGAGTAGTGTGGGAGGCAGAGAAAGGATAAACAAGCACGTGTCCATCCCGTCCGGACACGTGGGAAGGACCCACTTTTATTTTTGTTCTCTTTTTCTTTTTCTTCCTTTTTTTCTTTTTTAGTTTTCTAATTAAGACTGACTTAGTGGGGCACGAGTTGACCGTTAAAAAAAAAAACATTAGAAATAAAAGTCTCATTTTGCTTTGACGGAACAAGTCCACTTTCCTTAGTCAACCAATCTTCAGTAAAAGACGCACCACAGACGCCGCCCGTTATCCACAATTATCATAAACTAGTTTTTTTTGTGATTAATAATATAAAATAAGACACAAGGGAAAGAAAAAAGTATGTATGTATATATTATAAGGGGCCATGGTAGGTAAGTTAAAGCTCTAAAAGCATGATACACAGGTTTCTAACAGTACCCCATTACATATTGCACATTAATTTGTCACTACTTGGGAACATAGCTCAGGTAATACTTTACTTGGATTAGGTGAACTAGTGCTAACTAATCATGGATCATATCCCATAATGTACATACTTAATTTATTTTTAAACAAAAAAAAGCTATCCTCATCTTATTTCATTATTTTTGTATATGCCTTATAATTATTATATTAACTAATTTATTAGACACTGTTAGGTTTTTCTTAGTGAGTAGTGACACTATTGCCTATTGGTACCAATGAGATTATGCATCCAAGTTTAATGTTCTCTGTTATCTTTTTTATTGGAGACATGCTTGATGTAGTAACATGAGACATGATAAAGGTACAATTGATATCATATCATGTACCATTATTGTACACTCGAAAAATCGGCAAGATAGAGCTGATAGGATCCAGGTGTTCAAGATTCTGTTCCTATCAATAATTTGCGGAATGTTGCAGAATTTTAATGGATTTGAGACTATATATCAGTAATGTCGGATACGTGGGGAAAATTCATGAACTAGAAAATAAAATTGTTAAATAGTATATGGGGTACGTATTTTCATTATAAATTATATATATTTTTATGAATGAGAGAGCCTAAACAAAATTTTATTTCATAATTCTTATCAGCGAGGGCAAAGGATATTTAAAAAAAAATTAATTATTTAATACTCTTTCTCGTTATTCTTTTTTTTTTTTTTTTTGTTTTGGCTGTAAGGATCGATGAGATATGCATGGGTGTAAGGGTGGAACAGATGAAGCGTTTTGAAGGTTTATTTATTTTGACCTTTGAGTTTTTAAAATAGATATGCACTTGTTGAGAGTTGAAATTAACTGCCGACCAAACCACTCTCAATTTCCAATAGAGATCAATCAAAAAGAAGGAAACCATGACAGCTCCTTTGCTGCAAAAAAGCCGGGCTACAAAACAAATGGCCGCAACACCCACTAAAATATTAATCTTCCTTAGCTTTAAAACAGTTCAGCTGATACCCATTAACAATTCGAAAGCTGGATCAGTGTTTGCTTCCTTGATATCTTTTCAGAAGAAGAATGGGCAAATGACATCTCGCCAGCTCTTGTTTTGTCATCCACAAACAACTAGCCAACGAGGTAATCTGTAATCACTAATTAATGAGGAGTTTAACCCACGCTCGTCTCTATCCTCCTCGCTAAACCTGTGATCTCCACGAGTACTTGCCGTTTCCATCTCAGAGACGTAAGAACTCCACGCGCCTTTTATATTTTATTTCTTGTGTGTCGTTGTTGTTGTGGTGAAAGAAACAGAGAGAGCGGTAAGAACTCGATCGAGCTTAATTAATCATCACTTGAGCAGACTCGCCCACGTCTTCAACCTCACTCATCTTCAGTGGGGTTGACATGGAAGATTGACCCATGTTGCAGTCCAACACTCCTTCTCCCTTTCGCAAAATCTAAAACATCTCGAGGACACCGATTGAATCTAATGTCATTCCTTGTCTTTTGTTGTTTACCGACGGCACCCCCTCTCTTTTTGCTCCTCCTTCATTATCTTCCAATCTTTAATGAGTAGTAATCACCTCGTTTTGTCTCATCCTTCATCTTAACCAACGCTGACACAGATCATCAACTTCATCATCCGGGTTTAGAATTAACTATCCAGAATCGCAGCGCGCTCTAGATGTCAAAATTAAGCTGCTGGGACAGAATGGACTTGTGCCGTTTCTGAATTATTTGATGTCATCTTTGCATCATATATACAAAGTCCAAAAGTACTTTTTATGTAAATTTGTGCGTATATATATATCTATATATATATATATATATATATATATATATTCAGGTGTCAGGGAGGGAAGAAGAATAACGGAGACCAGGAATTATGTGAGAGGAATGTTGTTGGTTTCATGATGGAGAGAGAGAGAGAGAGAGGGAGGGAGAGGATGGAGATGGGTCAGAGTCGGACCTACTTGTCATGGTCTCTTTCTCTTCGATCATCATTGCAATTCAAGGATGTAACCTTATTCAAAGCTCGTTCCTCGTTCACACTGGTTTTTTCTTCTTTTCTTCTCAGTCTGTATCTGCTTTATCTCTTGCCCAACTTGGCTTTCTCCGGACGCATCAAGTACCTAAACAGACATTTGTTAAGCTTTCCAACGAAATAATTAAGAAAAAAAATACTGCAGCCCTGGCCGATCGATTTAAAGCTTAGAAAATGTTTATGACAAGGGTTTTGACCTACTGATCATGATCTCATCCAAGCGGATATTAAGACCATAAATATATGTCCTAATATTTTTATTTATTTTCATCGAATTGGAACTATGGAAAATTTTCCCTCCTGGGATTGTTATAAAAGGTGACCAGGATGGAAGTATTATTCTATACATTCATGTCATTTACAAAGAAAGAGAGAAAATATTCCATCTTTCTCATATCAGCCATCAAACTGAAAAGTCCTGTGGTCATAAAACGTACCAAATTGTTGACTTCTGCATCTGGTAGCAGTCCGACCATTTGTAGTTAAGGTTTGAAAGTTTGAAACCCTCTATTATATACTTGCAGAAAACTTGGAGAGATTCACCGCATCTAGCGGACTATATATATATACAAGAAAGGCAAGCCAGGCAACTAGTTAACCACTTGATCTGATCAGTGCATACCTTTATTTACACTACTCTTTACGAAATTATATATATATATATTTTCTCTTCACATAAAAAGTCTTCGTCTAGGCGGCAGCATATCAATTATGGTGGAATTAGACTCAGATTGTAGTTTCAGGACAATTATATTTTTAGGATCACCGGAGACTTTGTTTATCCAAATTCATTAGAGAATGAACACAAATAATATAATCTTTCTGAACAGGGTATCTACCATTCATTGTCTTCCACCAGCTATGCCCAAGAACTGTTGGAAGTTTGGTATACATAGGGATTTCTTGTACTTCCATATACCAATAATTTGTAGTTAACATTCTAAAGATAATCTTCTTATCTTATCAAACAAGGATATAATAGAAAAAAGTTACTTCCAAGAGCATAAGTCCAAAAACTTCAGTAGAATCCTCACAACTGCTCTAGCAAACTTAATACATGGAGGAATTCACCTGCTTTAACCAGAACTGTCAAGGAGGATCAGATCATGAAGCTGGGTGAATCAGGTAAGAGCAGTTCTAATTGGAAGCCATGAATATGGTTTTAATATATACTACGTGCATGTTTGTTCTATAAACATTTGAATCAGTTTTGATATTATCTTTCTTGACAATCAGTATTTTCCCTCAGATTAGTTAGCAAGATTGTTCCCTGGGGTTCCGTGCGAGTACAATAACGTATAGTCATTGTGAGGTAATGAGCAACTAATCTTGTAATTACTCAATTGGAATGAACTAGGAATAGATATAAGTCAGCGCATGAGTCCAAGAGGATTCGCATATCTTGAAATGGGTTTCCTGAGAAGAAGAAGTCATTGAGGAATTTATGTAGGATTCAACGGCTGTGACGACTTGAAGAATGCGACATCTGCTTATGTTAAGGAGTAGTATATCAAACCTGATTGACTTAATTCCTCAATGAAGGGTTCGTATAAAAAACTTTAATGTGATATCATGGCGGGGAAAGCGGGAGATCAATAAGGACAAGTTTCTGTTGCGTGTTCTCAAAGAACAAAAGAATGGAGCCCGATTGATGATATACTTGTTTGTAGGAAAGATTATATATAAAAAAACTGGGGCGTCTTCTGTTGGTCCAAAATGTCGTTTCTTGGAATCTAGATCATGGAAGGCCAAGATTACTTACAAGACCAAAATGTAAAATCTTTCTTCTAATCATAAAGATGGAGTACCGTCAAGAATAATCTCGCTTGGCTTTGGGCCATTAGAACCCAAATTACACTTTAAATCTTTCACATAAAAAAAGTAACCCTAGCTTTTCATAGACTTTCATATCTGAAAGCCCATTAACTATCATTTAAAAAAACCCCATTATAAACAAAATGATATCTTTTTACAATGATTAATGATGGTTTCCATTAACATTTGGTTTAATATATATAATATTCCAAAACACCCCTTATACACCTGTGTCGCTTGGGACCAAAAGTATATACTTTGAAAATACCTTTAAGATACTTTTTTGTTGTAGTAGATTTATTTAAGAAAAATGATATAGTACTCATAGAATAGGTAGATAATATTTTATTTTTAAATTTTATCTCCGAGTTTATCTTTTACCAAACTTGGATTTAAAAAACAATGTGCAATAATTTATTAACTAGGCACCTTGACATTATTTCTTTCTTTTTTATAAACCTAGCCATATTTCATACTTTACTATTCTTAATACAAGAAGATTTCAAATACCTATATAAGAAAATACTTTCATTTGTACTTAATTGGTAGGAGAGTACTAAACTTACTCCAAAAGACAAAGATATGTTAGGGGAATCTTTGTAATAATGTATACTTTGCCTCCTCAGTGACACTAGTGTAAAGGGGTATTTTGAGAATATACTTCATTTGAACAAAAAGTTAACGGAAATCGTCTATCAATATCTTTTTCTTTTAATTTTACGGGTTTTTTTTTCTGAAATGAAAGCTAGCTATTATAAAACTATACATACAGAAGTGTGTTATTTTTTATATTCCCCTATATTATTTAGAATTCTTGTACATATGCTCTGCTCCATTTTGTGATCTCCTGGTATGTAATTACAATCAATGAACCCAGAAAAGTCCCACGTACCAGGCCTGTTCTTAGGTTACAATTCGGTGAAACTGAAAAGTCTGCGCTTCTGAAACAGTACGCACTAACACCTGAGACGAAAGAAACTCCATCCCCTGCACCTGAATGGATGTCATTTAAGCCAGTAGTGCCTACCATGTTAAAATAGATAGTAAGCCATTACCAAATATCCAGTCTGTGTACTTGGGGCAAATTGCAAGACAGCCTGTGTACATCTTTGGAGAAAAGAAGAAATGACAGATTAACCACATTAATATTAATATAGAATCGTCGGGCTTCCCTTTCAGAACTCAAATGGAAGCTGGGAGAATTTGACACCTAGTGCGCATCAAGAGTCACCATCCCAAATAGCTTGCACTTCTTCTGGCTTCAATTTGATATCAGAACAACGGAGAAACCAGAGAGTACTCCGGGTTGTCTAACAAGTTGAATGACCACTCAGAGAAGTATTCTAAGACCTTATTTTTCTTCCTCCACTTTTGGTGGGTAATTATATATATTCGGAAAGCTGTTTCCAGCAAAAGATTTAATGGGGCAGCCATCAGCATATACTAATTTCAACCATGGCTTTCGTATCTTCATTGTTTGGGTAAATTTCTTGTGGTAATCAGCTGTAATCCTCCACATATTAGTCAACAGCAAAGCTGTATCCTTTTACTGTTGTCATTTTTCAATACATACATGTATGTCACCATCTCTGGGCACTGCAAATTCTTCAGCTCTCCATTTATCTTTTTTGCGGTATCAATGGTATCCATCACTCACTCAACATGGCCTAGAACTGATGCCAGCGATATTTCTCTCTACCCATCACAGGCAAATACAGTCCGCCGCCCTCTTAAAACTTTGACACCAGGGTTCCAATCAAATTATTCCATGCCTGTTAAGTCCATACAGGAAAGTTAGATCTGCCTTAGCCGACCAAAAAGATCAAGTAGTACAGAGAATATCTTGCCTAGATCAGATATTGCAGGGATAGTTCTGTAACATGCGCCATAATCTAAATTTTATAGTGATTAATTACTGCAAGGAATATTATGTATACACTCACCGGAACAAGCAAAGGGTCGAATATACATACCTAAACCCAGAATTGTGTTGGGGAACTTGCATGCTGTGACTCCATGCTAAAATTAATGAGTTCCAAACAAAGGCGGCAAGTTGAGAACGTACATGTAGGATTGTATAGTTTTTTTGGGGTTAGAGCCCTGAGTGGAACCTTACTGTGCTTGGTGTCTTTATGAAATGGGTTTCAGCTCGATGGTGACTGAGGCCAAAAATGTGGGTTGCGGTGACTTTCCCGGCTTCTATCCCAATTAGCAGGCCCCCACTATACTAAATCCTCAATTTTCTGATATATTTCCTGTAGTCTTTAGTATATCCATTCATTTCCAAGCGAATCTTGCTGTTTCCATTCTTTAAGTAAACCACTTATGAGACAGAGCCCAGTTTAATTAGGTGTCAACTAAAGTAAGCCTTTCCTGCCCATCATATTCAGTCCATTACTGCTGGTCTATTTTTTAGAAACAGATAAGAATCCTCTGGGCCGCTCTGCTGATCTTTCGACGTAAGTCACTGGAATTCTCTTATTTCTTTTTTTGTCGTTGCAGTTACATGGGAATTGGGAATTAAGAACTGCTGGTTGATTCGACCGAATCGATTCCATGATTCTAGCACAGAATTATTTGCGTAATGTGCAAATTAGTTCAAACGTAGGCTGGACTCCCTGGATACAGAGTAAATCTCAACAGTGGAGTCAAATCTGCGGTGTGAAACCACGTTGAAGATAAACTATTAAAGTGGGGAATGTCGGCAGGTTCGTATAATTATGATGATATATCTGATCGACTGTTTTTCAGTACCCAGGTTGAATTCGGAAAAAAAATTAAAAAAGAAAAAAATAGAAGAAGATGATGTTGATGATGGTAGTTCTAGGTACCTGTAAATGCGATGGATGATATCAGAGAAGAACAGACTAGTCGATGGTTTCCAAAAATATCCGAAATCTAATGTCATTCCTTTGAAGTATCAAACCCGGATATTTCTTGTGGAAGTAGATCAATACCCATAATATATCGATCGTTGTGAATGCGGCAGATTCGGATCTGGACTTTTCTTTCCATTTTTCGATCTGGGTCAGCCGTTTGAAGTTTGACCAATAATAGTGCAAGCATCCAGAAGAAAAATCATAGCCAGAAGGATTTTGAATACTTTTGATATACGTTTTGAATTGTCAACATATGAAATGAAACACATGATTGGACGGTGGGATTTCAGAAGTGGAGATTTCGGACTTCAGTTGGGAGGTCACAATTAATTGTGGGCGAGGCGAGGCGAGGTCAACAATATGACATGCTAATAAAGAATTAATGAGCTTCCGACGTCGGAAATAATCAGGCCGCTGATGATGCCCCCTGTAGCTGCTTCGTCTATTTATTGCCTTCAAAGTCGGATCTGTTAATTGGATCGTGCACGTTCTCTAGCTATGAAGATCTCTACCAGGACTGCGCTTGTGTTCTTCTTCCTCTTCGTCATCCTGCAGGCATCCTGGTTCAAAGCTTCCGCGGTGTCTGACCAGTCCATGAAAAGCCATGGCCGCAAAGTCGACGCGGGTTTCCATATTCTTCCTAGGAGAACTAATTCCGTGGATGTTTTCTCAGACAAGTTGTGGTTTCTCGAGCTCAGAGTAACAGGGAGAGCTCCACCTTCTCCCCAGGGAGCCTCGAGGCCGCCGTAGTTAATTTCTTTCAAAAACTTACGTGCGTTGATGCTTGAAGCATGTTTTCGATCGTTTTTCGTTTTGCATAGTACGTGATCAGGTGCAAATAGCTGAAGTTACCGAGTCTTAGCTATATATTAGTGAAACCTGTGTCTTGGGCCTTGGCGAGCGAAAGTAAAAATCTATGTCTTGGATGTATGAAATGGATTCCCGGCCAGTAAGAATAATGTAAGAATCATAAAGTTGTAATCTGTTTGAGTCTTAAGTACTTCTGGTGTGAACGTCCATTGTCAAGTGTTGGGCTTTTAGTCTCCGAATAACGGAACTCTGACGTTTGTAATAAGTCGATTTAGATGAAGCATACGCGGTTTATAACTTCGTAAATCCTTCAAAATAAAAATATAATAGGGTTTCCGAAAGATATTATTGGAATCCATTTGCTGGTTGAATATATGCCTTGTGATCGTGTTTTCCCTTCTCGAAGCCATTTGCTGGTTAACACCTTTGACTCAGTCCTCTGCTGCGCTTCATAAGAAAGATCAGTAAATCCTTCACGCCGATACTGGCTTTTTCAGAAGAAATGAGACAGATTGCACTCGAGACACAAGAAGTGCGAGCAAAAATAGTCGAAAAGAAGTGCGTTTTCAATAGAGAGCATGGCCTCAAATAAAAGATAATTAAGAAGGGGGGACAAATAGATTGATCATATATGTCAGCTCAATATATAGAACACAAATAACGAATTTTGGAAAATCTCAAATTTTGATACGGGCGGTTACCATTGGAATCATGAACAAAAGAAGAGAGAACAAATAAAAGGGTATTTTAGGAATTAAATAAAAATTACGTAGGTGCTTGGCGTTGTCTTTGAGCACCGTTACTGTTTTAAGGGAAGTCAACTAATTATAATAAAACTTGCAATAGGGCTGAGAGATTTGAATAGAATGATAAACCTTGTTTTATTTAACTAACAATATAACACAATTCATATTGCATGTCTGGCTTTGTGTGACTATATTCCAAAGAATATTGGACTAATAAACCAAACATAGATAAACTGTGGCTTGAATACATGCATAAAAATAACAATATATAGAAACCATAAAACAATTGAGTTGAACAGGCCGGTCCGGTCTGGTATATACCATCTTATAACGTGGAATCAGATTAGACCATAGATACCCCCTCTTCTAGAGATCCTTCTCAATTCTTCTTCTCTGTCTTTTGCCTTTGCAGCAAACAATTACCATGAGCTTGCGCAACAAATTAAACACATCCATGTTTAGAATGACAGATTCGATTCGGTTAGGAGTTTAATTTATAGCAACCACAAGTCAATACCTTACAACTTAGTGGCACTCATAAAGTCCCTGGGTACATACACTCTGGCACCTCACATCACACATCATTTCTGATAGATCAATGCTAAAGAATAATACCTCATACGCAGGCCACAACTAAGTTATACTTAGCAATGGCTCTGGCTTGCAAATTCAGCTCATTGGTACACATTCTATCAACCCTAAAAAATTTACAATCTTAAAATCACAAGGTATCTAGTGTTAACAAGAATGAATAACCAAAGGTCACCAATAAATAAGAATGATTGAGCAACATATCACTAGTAAACAAGAATATATGAGCAATTAATGTAAACAATTTGCATAAACAAATCAATGAAAAACAATATATATTAAGATTGACCAGCAACGAACACAAAAAAACACTAGAAGCAAACAAGCTCAAATAGTACAGAAACATACTCCAAAAAACTAGAAACATAAGGGATGCACTTTCCTTCTCATTCTCCTTCATAGTATCATACACTAAAAGGATGAGACTAATCATAAAGTCAACTTTGCCAAGTTTGCCAAGTGTCCACCCATTTGGACTTGTACTCTACTTCGTACCACCTTTGGTGTATGAGATCTTTGGGAGTTCCAACAATTTTGCTGAAGGAAAACAATGTGATGGGAAACTGCATCAGCATTTGAACTAAACAATTATATTATTTACAACATCTTTTACCTTGTATTGTGTTTTCTCAGGCAGAGTCTTGCACTCTGTCTTCAGCCAAGTTCATCAATGGCATTGGGTGAATGTTTTTATGGGGTTTATGATGCTTATATCTTCTTCACATTTATCAATAATATACAAATGATAAAACTCATGCAAATTTGGATATCTGTACTTATATAATTGATAGAGAAAGGCATGAGATCATATAAGTTGACCCCCTAGAAAGAGGAATAAATCTACTTCTGTACATTATTTCATTTTTATCGTCACTACCTCTCAACAACTGTCCATTTAACGGTAATTAATGGCATAATACTGTTGGTATAATGAATCACAGTTGGGGAGGTATATGTAAATAAACATGATTACAAAACTGATGCAAATAAAGAGATAATATAGCATATGAGATAATGAGCCATGTTTGTTTATGAACGAAAAAACACTAAATGCAGATATTGGGTATAAGACCCCCAAATCTAGAATGGTAATGTATGTTTGTATGATGTTTATATTAGTTTTCGTGGTACTTTTTCTCCATAACATCTTAGAGGTAGCTCTTGTTACACTCATCATCTCTACAATGTTAGACATCATAAAAAATGATCAGATTCATGTCTCTTCAAGCAAGACAAGTTTATTTTTTCTCATTTTAATAAGGGTTTTTTTTGTGTAATCTTCATCAGCATAAAGATGGGCCTCATAGTATCGTTGGGATATTCAAATTAGTAAATTGTCTAGATGTGGTTAGACAAAATATTGTGAGCCTCTGGCAAAATCTAGACAATACACATTTCTATGATTTAGAATATCATCCATAATGTTTTCAGTTTTAAAACATGTTGGTTCTACGATTCAATTTTTCAAGATAAAAAGTTCAAAGATATGTGAATGAAGATATTGAAAAAGCCAACACCATGATAGAAAATAAAGTGCAGTATCTTGAAATTAACAGATAATGAAGGGTTTTAAAACATAGAAGTTGTCAACAAAATGATATAGAATAAAGCGATCAAGATGGTCATAAACAGTCCAACAATTGAATTGACTTCAATTTTTCTTTCCGAATCTCACTTTTTGAAGAGATGGGGATGGAGTGGATTTTCTTGTAAGTAGAAGTTATTGTATCCTAATGTAGGTTGACGAGGGATGGACACTCTTTCAAAACCCTCGAAGGCCCTAATCACAGATATGTCAATTGTTTCACTAGATATGACCTTCAACATACTCTTCTCATATGTCAGTGTTTTGAGAATCCATAAACTCTCGTAGGTTATGATCGTGAAGATGTTGAAACAATTTTTTTACAAAAGTTTGAAACAAGTGTAATAGACTTCCTCGATTGAGTCACGCTAGTCAGTTGGTGGCGAAAATTTTTGCAGAAGTAAAGTAAAGAGTACAACAGGAACTGGACAAATCTTTGAATCAAGCCGCAACATTAGTACATGTGCTCTAGATTGTTCAAGTAGATCGGTTAACAATGGAAGCGATGGAGACGAGTTGTGCAAGGAATTTCTTTGCCCTTAATGAAATATACTTTAAACTGGCCCTGAAATACTATTTTGAAAGATTGAATATGACTAAATAGTCACCGTCATAATAGCCTTTATGTCTGTTTCTCATGGAGTCAGCTTAGTCAAGCTCGGCAAATTGTCACCCATAGTCGACTTGACTTAGTACAACTGGCACAAAAATTACAATTTGGTAGGTATATGCAAATAAACATTATTACAAAAGTGATACTAATAAAAAGGACATTATGTACTAGAGAACGAAAAATACAATATGGTCGGTATTCGCAAATAAACATTATAACAAAAGTAATAGAAATACAATAAGGTTTATGTACATCATGTTACCTTTTCACCAAACCATTTACGAAAACAATACTAAAGGTTATGTTGGATGTAAGACCCCAATATCAAACATTGTGATGTATGTTTGTGTGATGTTTATTGTTTTTCCTTGGCACCATTTTTTTATTACATCCAATAGTAGTTTTTGCAACACTCATCATGTTTACAACATTAGTGCTCATCAAATATGATCATATTCATCCTCTCTTCAAAAAAGACAAATTTGGTAGTGACAAGTGTAGTATTTAATTATATAATTGATTGAGAAAATCAGGAGATCAAAATAGTTGAACCCCCAAGAAAGAGAATTAAATCTATTTCTATTATTTTTCCAATTTTGATCCTCACTACCCCTTAACAACTATCTGTGTAGTAGCAATCGCAAGATCACTGTTGGGGAGGTATATTCAAATAAATATAATTAAGACATTAATGTAAATAAATAGATCATAGCATATGGGATGATGAACCTTATTTATTTATGTACATCTCGTTACCTTACCACTTGACCATTTACGAAAATAACACTAAATATACAAGTTTGATGTAAGACACATGTAAAAAATTGTGATGTATGTTTGTGTTATTTGTTTATTTTTCACTTTACCTTTTTCCTCAACATTCCAGAGGTAACTTTTGCATGTCTATAACGTTTGAGGTTATCAAATATGATTAAATTCACTATGCATTCAAGGAAGACAAGTTTTATTTTTTCATTTTTATTGGAATATTTTCCGATGTTATTTTCATCAACATGGAAATAAGTTAGTATCATTGGGCATTTTAATTGTCAAAACTTGGAAATTGCGAATCACGAATCTCGGGCTGGATTTAGACACTATTCATTGCTACGATTTTGAAATATCATCAATAATTTCGAGAGTCATACAACATGTTGTTCAAAAGTTCAATTTCCTTTTTCCTCCAACAATGATCGATATGTAAGACGGCGGGTTTAAAGATACATGAAAGAAAAAAAAATGAATAAACCAACTAAATGATGAAAATAAATTGCAGTATTATAAAATCAATAGATAATGAAATATTTCAAATGGTAGAAGATGTCGATAATATGGCTTGGGATAAATGGATTATAATGGTCATAAGATGTCCAACAATTGAAGTGATTGAATTTTTTTTTGTAAAATCTGACCTTCGATATGAAAATGGATAGTGGAATTTCTTGTATGCTGTTGTTTTTGTTGTCAAATATAAGTTAATGAGCGTTAGACCCTCTTTTGAAGGCCTCACATACTATATTGGAGTATGGTTGAAGGGGTTCAGAATATGGTTGAAGGGCCAATATATTGAAGTCTGATTGATGCTGAAAATCTGATTAGAGAATTCCACCTCCCACCATGAAATCGTACTCTTTATGATTGCATATCTTGGATGGAAAAAAATTGACAATGGAATATCTTGACCTGGATGATGGTTATGATCAAAGATTGGAAGCTTTACGATTTGATTGACAATCTGAGCCAATTAATCCTTTTACTCGAGTTTGACTCAGCGATCAAATACTTCTACGTGGTGAGTATCAAATCTTGTTGTAGCTTCAATTATTTGTAGGATTCCTTTACATATCTGTGACTATATATATGGATGAAGCAATTGAAGGATCACTATTGGGGAGGTATATTCAAATAAACTTGATTACAGAATTCGTGTAAATAAATAGATCATAACAGATAGGATGATGAACCATATTTGTTTATATACATCATATTATTTCTCATATATATGGATGAAGTAATTGAAGGATCACTATTGGGGAGGTATATTCAAATAAACATGATATCAAAATTGATGTAAATAAATAGATCATAACGTATAGGATGATGAACCATATTTGTTTATGTACATCATGTTATTTCGCCACTAGACCATATACAAAAAATAACATTAACTGTATATATTTGAAGTAAGACGCTCTAGTCAAATATTGTAATGTCTTTTTCCCGCAATACTCCAAAGGTAGCTTTTCAATGCCTATAACGTTTTGAGTTTAACAAATACGACCAAATTCATCATCTCTACGTGTAAGACAAGTTTTTTATTCTCATTTTTATTTGAATATTTTCTGATGTTATATTCATCAATTACAAAAAAGAGAGCGTATCGACAGCCATTTTAATTGTTTAAACTTACTTGGATATGGTTTGTCCCGTAAATCTCGAGTAGAATCCATACACTATCACTATGACGATTTTTAAATATTATCCATAATTTTGAGAATTTCAGAACATTTTGTTCGAAGGTTCAATATCCCATTTTCTCTAACAAAGATTGATACCTAAGACGACAAGTTCAAAGATACATGAAAGAAGAAATTGAAAAAACCCACGCAACGGTGAAAATAAATTGTATTATCTTAAAATCAATATATGGAGGAGGGTTTCAAGTGGTAGAAGTTGTCCATAACATGGCATTGGATAAATTGATTAAGATTGTCATAAGATGTCTAAAAATCGAAGTGATTGAGTTTTTGAGTATTAGACCTTTCAAATGAAATGGAATGGAGTGGATTTTTTGTATGCAGATTTTGTTGTAGTCAAATGTGTTTTATTGAGTATTAGACCTTCCTTTGAATCCCTCACACACTATATCGGAGTCTGGTTGAAGGGGATCAGAGTCTGATTGAAGGGGATCAAAGTCTGGTTGAAGGGGAAATATATCAGAGTCTGATTGAAGCTGAAAATCAGATTATGGAATTCCACCTACCACCAAGATATCATAATGTTTACGATTGCATATCTTGGATGGACGAAATCGACAATAGAATCTCTGACTTGGATGATGAAATCTCTAGCCTCGGGGAGATACTTCTTAATCTGCTTATGGTCAAAGATGGGAAGCCTTACGATTTAATGGACAATCTGAGCCAATTAATCCTTTTGCACGAGGTTGACTTGACGATCGAATTCTTCCACTTGGGGAGTATTAAATCTTGTTGTAGCTTCAATTATTTGTTGGATTCATTTACGTATTTGTAATTATATATATGGATGAAGAAATCGAAGGATCACTACTGGGGAGGTATATTCAAATAAATATGATTACAAAATTGATGTAAACAAATTATCATAACATATGAGATGATGAACCATATGTTTTTATATACATTAGTACATTTGGAAAGTTTATGCTAGCTATAAATTACGTTGGAAAGAACAAATTCACTCGGTGTGGTTGAGAATGTTTTTAGTGGGAAGAAGTGGTGTTATTTGAACCTTATATGTGGAATAAAGTGTTAAGTCCTGTCCCTTGCAATGAACTCTTTTTAAACATTTGGCGTCCTTCCTAGTGCTTATATATTTTGATGTTTGAGTGACTTGAAATATTAGAGAATGTCCATTGATATATAAGTTTTGATTGGAATAATGTATGATAGATGTACTATTTCAAAAAAAAAAAAGATTTAGCATATACCATTCGATTCATTAGCATGTAGAACTTCATGCTAATTATCATCAAATGATATAGTGGTATGTGAAGCTGATTATATAAATGTGAATCTCTGTGTTAGCAATGAGTGCTTTATTGTTTTATGTCATTGAGGCAAGCTGCCTGTTGTCATGAGTTAACATGTGTATTGATTTCAAATAGAACGAATTTTTGTTTCAAAAAAATATATTGCCACGGTTTTAAAAACCGCCATTGAATTCGGAAAAAAACATGTCCGGTGGTTCTAACAACCGCCATTTAAAATTCAGTAATTTTTAAAACCGCAATTAAAAATACGGCTATTTTTAATAGCAGTTTTTAAAACCACCATTGAAAATACTGCAATGTTTAATTTAAAAACCGCCACAAAAAATTCTGCAATTTTTCATGGCGGTTGATGTAAAAGCGCCAGGGAAACCTTTCTTTTTGCTGGCGGTTTTAGTTTTGTCGTTAAAATAAAATTAAATACTGGGGTTCAAACAACCTGGAAATTTGTTGGCAATGGTTTTGCCGACGTAATTATTGTCGGCTCTATGAAAACCGCCAGGAAAGGTATTCCCGGTGGATTTTTACTAGTGAATTTACAATAATGAAGAAATTGAAAGAACCCAACGCAACAATGAAAATAAATTGCAGTATCTTAAAATCAGGAGATAATAAAGGGTGTCAAATGGTAGAAGATGTCCACAAAATGGCATTGGATAAATGGATTAAGATTGTAATAAGATGTCCAAAAATTGAAGTGATTGAGTTTTTTGAAAAATTTGACACAAGGTAACCTTCTCCTAATTCTAAGAAACAAAGAAAAAGGTGTAATTGGCATCAATACGTGAAGTTAACCATCTCCTAACTTTAAGAAACAAGTACTAATTCTTAAAATTTGATTACTGAACAAACCTAATTTACCAAGATAACTTGGGAAATAATGGATCATAGGTAATTGATCGATCATTAGAATATGCAACACCTTCGCTTCCCTCTTTCCTCTTGCACGAATTAAAAAAAGAGTTTTAGTTCCAAGCGACACCTCTTGCCTCCCAAATTCCTCTTGCACAAATCTAGTTCTCCTTCCCTCTTGCACAAAACAAGTTCTCTTCCCCTCTTGCACGAAGATGGCTACCTTATTTTCATCGTCTCTCCTGAAGAAGAGGGGTTTGTTAACCCCTATGAAAGTTTTAGTGGGAATATTGCCCTGCATTTTCCACCCACCGCTAAGTTTTCGATAATATGGGAAAGGGGTTCGAAGTGCGCATAAAGGGTATCCAAGTGCGTTTCATGGGGATCGGAGTGCTGCAAAAGGGTTTCCAAGTGCGATCGAAGTGGATCTGAGTGCAGTAAAAGGGTTTCCAAGTGCATTCGAAACGGATCAGAATGCGGTTGTTGGGGAATTCCACCTCCACTACGCTTTCGTGATCTTTACGAATGCTATGAAAGCGTGACACATCTGGAAGTCTTTATTCTGACGAGCTAGAGTTTAGTCTCTTTAACGTCAAGAAGTTACTCCTTGATCTGGTCTTCGTCAAGGAGGGGAAGTTATCTGTTTTGATGGACCATCTGGCCCGGTGACTTCTTATGCGCGACTTTGAGACTGCCAACGAATACTCTCAGCTTGTCAGTATTGGATGTGGCTGTAACTTGAAAGCTTTGTTGGGTGCTGCATATTCGGTTCAACCTATGGATAAAGCAACCTTAAAAGAGCTATCTGATGGCCTAGTGAAGCCAAACATGTGTCAGCACCCATATGACCTGTGAGTTTCCACTCAACATCAGGATCCGATGATCTTACTAGAGTTCGTGTACCCGTGGAGGTCCTCAATTGTGTCTGTGTAAATATGCATTTCGGTCTGGAATGTGTACTTAGACGACTGAACGATCAGTCGAAGATCTCTGATGGTATGTGTATCTTTTTGCATCTTTATAATTAGATTAAGTTTATGTCTATTTTTAAATGGTGATAACTTTTATTGATTTCTGAAAATCTCTTACAACATATTATTGAGTTACATAGTATGCCAAAAGCAGTAGTCTATTGCTGCCAATGCTGATTTCAATAAAAGCTCTAAGAGCTTCCCCCACTACATTAAATAGGAGAGAGGAGAGAAGGGAGAGAGAGTCCCCCTACCTTAATCCTCGACTGGCAGCAAAAAAAATCCTTTCACTGTCCCGTTGATGAGGAAGGAAAATCTGGATGAGGAAATGTAGCTATGTATCCAATGCCTCCAACTTCTTGGAAAGTACATTCTTGACCCTCTTTTGAAGCCCTCACATACTATATCGGTGTCTGGTTGAAGGGGATCGGAGTCTGGTTGAAGGGGATCAGAGTCTGGTTGAAGTGGCAATATATCGGAGTCTGATTGAAGCTGAAAATCTGATTAGGGAATTCCACCTCCCACCACGACTTTGTAATCTTTATGATTGCATATCTAGGATGGACGGAATTGAGAATGAAATCTCTGACGGGGACGATGGAATCTCTAACCTCGGGGAGATCTTTTGTTGATCTGATTATGGTCAAAGATGGTAAGCTTTACGATTGGATGGACAATCTGAGCCAATTAATCCTTTTGCATGAGTTCAACTCGGCGATCGAATACTTCCACCTGGTGAGTATTAAATGTTCTTGTAGCTTCAATTATTTGTTGGTTTCCTTTACATATTTGTAACTATATATATGGATGAAGCAATTGAAGGATCACTATTGGGCAGGTATATTCAAATAAATATGATTACAAAATTTACGTAAATAAATAGATCATAGCATATGGGATGATGAACCATATTTATTTATATAAATCATAGCATTAAATGTAGATATTTGAGGTAAGACACTCAAATCAAACACGGTGATGTCTCTTTCCCGCAATATTTCAGAAGTAGCTTTTGCATGTCTATAATGTTCGAGTTCATCAAATATGATCAAATTCATTATCTCTTCAAGTAAGACAAGTTTTGTTTTTCTTATTTTTCTTGGAATATTTTCCGATATTATATTCATAAACATGAAAAATAAAGAAAGTATCGACGGCAATTTTAATTCCCTAATCGTATGCAGAATCCATGCATTATCATTGAGACGATTTTGAAATATCATCCATAATTTTGAGAATTTCAGAACATTTAGTTCGAAGGTTCTCTTTCCCATTACCTCCAACAATGATCAATACCTAAGACGACTGGTTCAAAGATACATTAAAAGAAGAGATTGAAAGAACCAACGCAACAATGAAAATAAATTGCAGTATCTTAAAATCAATAGATAATGGACAATTACAAATGGTAGAAGATTGTCATAAGATGTCTAAAAATCGAAGTTGTAGATTTTTTTTTTTTGTAAAATTTGACCTTTCAAATGAAATGGGATGGAGTGGATTTTCTTGTATGCATATTTTGTTGTAGTCAAATGTATTTTAATGAGTGTTAAACCCACTTTTGAAGCCCTCGCATACTATATCGGAGTTTGGTTGAAGGAGATCGCAGTCTGGTGGAAGTGGCAATATATCAGAGTGATTGATTCTGAAAATACGATTAGGGAATTCCACTTCCACCACAAATTCGTACTCTTTATGGTTGCATATCTTGGATGGACAAAATTGGCAATGGAATCTCTAACCTGAAGGACAAAATCTCTAACCTCGGATAGATCCTTCTTGTTTTGGTTATGGTCAAAGATGGTAAGTTTTACGATTTGATGAACCATCTGAGCCAAATAATCCTTTTGTATGAGTTCGACTCGGCTATTGAATACTTCCACCTGGTGAGTATTAAATCTTCTCGTAGCTTCAATTATTTGTTGGATTCATTTACATATAATTAACTATATATATGGTTGAAGCAATTGAAGGATCACTATTGGGGAGGTATATTCAAATAAACATAATTACAAAATTTATGTAAATAAAAAGATCATAACATATGGGATGATGAACCATATATGTTTATATACATCATGTTACTTTGCCATTGGACCATTTACGAAAAATAGCATTAAATGTACATATTGGAAGTAAGATGCTCAAATCAAACATGGTGATGTCTCTTTCCCGCAATATGCAAGAGGTAGCTTTTGCATGTCTATAACGTTCCAGTTCATCGAATATGATCAATTTCATCATCTCTTCGAGTAAGACAAGTTTTTAATTCTCAATTTTATTGGAATATTTTCCGGTGTTATATTCATCAACGTGAAAAAGGGCAAGTATCAAGGGTCATTTTAATTAATAAAACTTACTTTGATACAACCTGTCTCGTAATCTCGGGCAAAATCCATATACTATCATTGCGACGATTTTGAAATAGCATCCATAATTTTATGAGTTTCAAAATATTTCGTTTGAAGGTTCAATTTCTCATTTCCTCCAACAATGATCGATACCTAAGACGACGGGTTCAAAGATACAAGAAAGAAAAAATTGAAGGAACAAACACAACCATGAAAATAATTTGCAGTATCTTAAAATCAATAGATAATGGAGGGTTTCAAATGGTTGAAGATGTCCATAGTATCACACTAGATAAATGGATTAAGATTCTCATAAGATGTCTAAAATTTGAAGTGATTGAGTTTTTTTGTAAAATTTCACATTCCAAATGAAATTGGATGGAGTGGGATTTTCTTGTAAAAAGATTTTGTTGAAGTCAAATGTATGTTATTGAGTGCAAGACCCTCTTTTGAATCCCTCGCATACTATGTTGGAATCTAATTGATGCTGAAAATCTGATTAGGGAATTTCACGTCCCACCACGAATTCGTACTCTTTATGATTGTATATCCTGGATGGATGAAATTGATAATGGAATCTCTAACTTGGAGGATGGAATCTCTAACTCGGAGGATGGAATCTCTAACCTCGGGGAGATTTTTCTTGATCTGGATATGGTCAAAGATGGGAAGCTTTACGATTTGATGGACAATCTGAGCCAATTAATCTTTTTGCTCGAGTTCGACTCGGCGATCGAATACTTCCACCTGGTGAGTATGAAATCTTTTTGTAGCTTTAATTATTTGTTGGATTCCTTTACATATTGGTAACTATATATATGGATGAAGCAATTGAAGGATCACTATAGGGGTGGTTTATTCAAATAAACATTATTACAAAATTGATGTAAATAAATAGATCAAAGCATATGGGATGATGAACTGTATTTGTTTATGTATATCATGTTATTTTGCCACTAGACCATTTACGAAAACAATATTAAATTTAGATATTTGATGTAAGACGCTCAAGTTAAGCATGACGATGTCTCTTTACCGCAATATTCCAGAGGTAGCTTTAGCATGTCCATAACGTTTGAGTTCATCAAATATGATCAAATTCATAATTTCTTCGAGTAAGACACGTTTTATTATCTCATTTTTGTTGGAATATTTTCTGATGTTATATTCATCAACATAAAAAAGGGCTAGTATTGGTGGCCATTTTAATTGCTAAAATTTACTTGGATGTGGTCTATCTCGTGAATCCCAGGCAAAAATCCATACACCAATGTTTTAAAAACCGAACCGGTGATCGAACCGGTTGAACATCCGATTCCTGTTCAACCGGTTCAACCAGGTTCAACTGGTGGTTGAACCGGGTATGTGTTGTAAGTCATTAAAAAAATTCATAGCATAACTCCTATTACCTATAAGCCTATTACATATATACAAAAAATTAGTTTAAACGTACAAAAACCTTTCAAAATTATAAAATTATAAAAATTAGTTTTTTTAACTTTAAAATCAAATATAATTAAATTATAGAAATAAAAAACCCTTCCAAAATACAAAATTATTCTAAAAATTTTTATTTTCTTGAGAATCCAGCTAAATATTTTTCCTTATCTTCACTTATATTAACAATCTTTTTATCCTATTTTTCATCCATAATAGCTGCAAATATAAAAATAATCAATTTGGTTTCTTGGTTAGAGTTTTATTTTAACTGGTTTGGGTCAACAGTAACTAGACCGGTTCAATCGGTTTCGGTGGTTCACCGGTTCACCGTTCGAACCAGTAAAACTGGCCGGGTCATCCGGTTTTCTACCTTTAGCCGGTTTGAGAGCAAACCAAACCGCAAAAAGCATCGGTTCCGGTTGAACTCGGTCGAACCGGCCTGGTCGGTCCGGTTTTTAAAACATTGCTATACACTACTTATTACGATGATTTTAAAATATCATCCTTAATTTTGAGAGTTTCATAACTTTTCGTTTGAAGGTTCAATTTCCCATTTCCTCCAACAATGATCGATACCTAAGACGATAGGTTCAAAGATACATGAAAGATGAAATTGTAAGAACCAACACAACAATGAAAATAAATTGCTGTATCTTAAAATCAATTGATAATGAAAAGTTTCAAATAGTAGAAGATGTCCATAAGATTGTCATAAGATGTCCAACAATTGAAGTGATTGAGTTTTTTGTTAAATCTAACACATTTCAAATGAAATGGGATGGAGTGGATTTTCTTCTTTTCAGATTTTGTTATAGTCAAATGTATGTGAATGAGTGTTAGACCCTCTTATGAAGCCTTTGTATACTATACTGTCAGTGATGTCAATAGTCTCACTAACCAGGATTTTCAGGATATTACTCCTCTTAGGAAATGGTCTTGAGAATGCCTAAACTCTCATATGTTTTGTTCTTGATGATGTCGAAATATAGAAGCGAGAAATGATGAAAAACTATATCAGCATTTGACCTAACAATTTCAATTTTTATTGACACCTTTTACTTTGTATTGGGTTTTTCTTCGGGTAGAGAATTTAACGAATAATAACTTTTTTGAGGCAGAAAGAATTAACAAAAGGAAACGTATATTATACCCATTTTCACTCTGGCTTCAACCAAGTTCATCAATTACTCTAGGTGAATACTTTTATGGGGGCTATCATGTTTTTCTACTTTAAATTTAGCCAATACATTACAAAGAAAAAGCCAAGCCAAAATGATATATGCACTTGCAGTGATGCTTATGATACTAATGAGTGCAGTTTTAACTGTATAATTAATATAGAAAATCATAGGATCTTAAAAGTTGGCCCCCTAGAAAGAGAAATAAATTAATTTTTGTATATTTTTAAAATTTTATCCTCACTACCTCTCAACAACTATCCGAGTTGCAGTAATTATAGACACAATACTGCTGGCATAAGGAATCACTTTTCTGTGGGCATATTCAAATAAACATGATTGCGAAATTGATGCATATTCAAATAATATTGGGTGACAAACCTTATTTGTTTATGTTCATCAAATTATTTCACCACCATACTATTTAGGGATCAGTACTAAATGCATATGTTCATTGAACTATTTCACTATGTTGTATGTTTGTGTGATGTTTATTGTACTTTTCCTTTTACCATTTTATGGCTGCATCCCATATTAGCTCTTGGTACACTCATAATGTCTACAACGTTACAACTCATCCAATATGATCAGATTTATCACCTCCTCAAAAAAAAGTTTTGTTTTCTCATTTTCATGAGCACATTTTTGTGTAATTCTCATCAAAATGGAAATGGGCCTAATAGTATCAGTGGGTATTTAAGTTATTAGAGATTGTCCGGATATGGTCAGACCAAAAATCTTAAAGCTCGGGCAAATCCAGACAATGCACATTGCTATGATTTTAAATATCATACATAATCTTGGGAATTTCAGAACATATTGGTTTTACGGTTCAAATTTCTTATTTCCTTGAATATGTTTGATGCTTAAACGATGGGTTCAAAAATATATGATGAAGAAATTGAATGAACCAACACAATGATAAGAAAGAAAAAGTGCAATATCTTGATATCGATAAATAATGAAGGGTTTCAAATGGTAAAAGATGTCTACAAATAGCGTGGGGTAAAAGGATCAAGAAGGTCATACGAGGTCCAACAGTTGAATATATTGAAGTTTTTGTCATATCCATCTTTTTGAATGAGATGGGGATTAAGTGGATTTTCTTATATGCACAAGTTGATTTTACCCAATGTAGGTTGATGGGTTATAGACCATAATGTCAAAGATGCCAACAGTCTCAACAACCATGATCTTCAAGATGTCGCTCACACGCCAAAGTCATGAGGATGTCTAAACAATCAGGTTACCATGTTGAAAATGTTGAAACAGTTTTTCACAAAAGGTGGAAACGAGTGCACTTGACTTCCAGGATTGATTGGCTTGTGCATATTGTAGATGAGGCCAATGATGAAGTTGTAAGTATTTTTGAAGAGGTACCAAGGTTTAGATTTTTCTTAGTGTCATTGTGAGGCCCAAAGTGATGCATGTAACTTGATCACAAATGACTATTTAATTTTGGCCCATTTATATGGTATCAGAGAGCATATTCGTAAGTCGCCCTCCTCCTATGTTATGCATGTGTAGGAGCTCAAAGGAATGCTCACATGTGAGGTGGAGTGGTAGAGATTAGTCCCATATACAAATACGAGTAGAGAGGTTAATAGTTTATTATCGAAAAATTGGTTTCCTAACTTCGGCCAGTCGTTTTGGGATAGATTTGGATTTATCCCAAAATGACAAACCAAAGTTTGGAACTAGTTTCCCATACCATGGGTGGAAGCTTTTCCATCTCTTTTTTAGGTTTTGCCATTTTTTTGTATGCCCTTTAATCTACGTACTACTTAGATTATTTGTTTTCATCGGTTTCAATAGCTGACACTATTGACCACCTGAGTGATGAGGGTCTATTACCAGAGAAGTCGTTCCAAAAGGATCTAGATGCCACGACGAGACAAGGTCATTGTCTTCACTGCAATGTCGTAGCCTACTATGCACAACATCATTTATCGATAAATAGATGAGTCCAAGGTCCTCAAAGACAAGTATTAGATAGACATAGTGTATTACATATTCTTGGGGATGACAAATATTTGAGGATGGATGGTCGGACATTGCGTCTATGAGGAGGATTTAAGTTTGTTCTGCCCTAGGACTTGTTAAACTATCGTCAAGGTCGAGGGCCCAAATGGTTGAGTAAAACTCACAAGCAGGTAGAAGTTGATATGCCCCTCCATCTTAAACAAGCTCCAATGGTTGCGGTACGATGTGTGATATGATGAGCCAGCTAGTGGTTGCAACGAGGCCTAGGGATGAGAACCTTCGTTAGCCGCAAGATCATTCATGGTCATCAGATTGATTGTAGATACAAAAATATTCGCAAAGCCATGTAAAGCTCCATTCAGATAATAGGCATTCAGAAGAGGTGTGCAAATGCAGTCAGTACCAAGGTTTGCATTGTCGGAGTTACGCGAAGTATTGAATCTTAAAGAAACGGATACATATCGTGGATATGTATAGATATGCTAAGAATCACATGTAAAAGTACATAAATATTATGGAAATATATAATAAAAAAGGAAAAATACTAGTAGTAACCAATGTATTATTATTAACTTCAATAAAGAATAAAAAACCTCATTTTTACCACCAATAAAATAATTCAAAAATTGACTCACAAAAAATATGCATTAATTACATTCAAAAATTTATTTATCACATAGTTGGGCTAACACTTATTAAGAACAAATATCTCTAACTCAGCATAGTTTATGATTGAATTTGTCAAAAACAGAAGTAAAAGGCTATGTAGTTGTTTAGATTATGCTACGAAGTCTTAAAATCAACTTTAACTAATAAAAATTATAAATTTACTAGACACAATTGGAGTACGATATGGAATTTGTTGGATAGGAAAATTTCAGTAGTTTAAATATTCAATATGGTTTTTATATAAAACTTTTAATGTAAAGCATAAACACTATTGTAGGTTTACTAAGTTGGAGAAAGCTGCTGACAATCATTTGTTTTATTACAACCCAAAAAGTAACACGTGATCCAACGGTCAACATATTAACTGCTTGTAAGTTTCATAACACTTGTTGTGCGAGACACGGTTCCACCGTTCGGGCCCGATATAGTACAATGAAAATAAAACATTAACAAGATTAAGACATCACTAGGAGGGGGAAGGGCAAACCATGGTTTCTCGTATAAATACCAGTTATGAGTCCTCATCTCCAAGTGATGCAAAACAGATTGTTGCACAAACCAATCCGCCAGCTTGTGCAATTGACATTTGGTGATTCTCATTACTTAATGTAAACCGAAGTACTTCATTTGAATACTGGGCATCCGATCCAATAACTAAATATGGACCCTTATTAATATTACTTTGATGGTCTGCAGGATACATATCAGGTACTGTTTGGTAATATCCAGCCACCAACATTGCAAATGGAGGAACATCATCTTCCCGCAATCATGGCATAGACTTGGCCACGATGTCTTAGGTATGAGTTCCAGAAAATCGTCGACCATTTCGAACCACATATCATTGACTACTCCGATGATCATACATAGGTCCTTGGACATTCTAATCATCACGAAAATAAATAAAATAAATATAAATTATTTAATTACCTCTGCAACCAAATACTACCCAAAAGAAGGACATAATGGACTTCCATAAAATATAATATGCCGCCAATGACGACTAATTTTGACAAGAATATGCCGCCAATGACGACTAATTTTGACAAGAATATGTCGCCTCAGGCAGATGATTAAATCCATTTGCTGCCAAAATTAGGGATCTACCAAACCAAGAAACTGCTTGTAATGCCCATTAATTTCATCACACTTGTTGTGCTAGACAAGGTTCCTCCGTTCGGGCCTAATATAATACACTGAAAAAGAAAACATCAATATGACTAAGTCATAATGGGTAGGGGGAAAGGGGCAATAGAGGGTTACTCGTAAACATACCGGTTACGATTTCCCCTGTGTGTTCATCTCTAGTTGATGGATAATAGATCGTTGCGTTAGCCAATCCCGCAGTTTGTTCAATTGACATTTGCTAATTCTCATTATTTAATGCAAACCGAAGTACCCCCTTTTTATATTAGGCACCAGACCCACTAAGTAAATACGATCCCTTATTAATATTACCCTGATAGTCTGCATGATACATATTTTGTTCCATTTGGTCATATCCAGTGACCAACTTTGCAAATGGAGAAACATCATCATCATTGTTCCGTAGTCTACATTCCTGTAATCGAAACATAGACTTGGCCACGAAGTCTAAGATATAAGTTAAATAAAATCGTCAACCGTTCCGAATCTAATATCGACGACTCCGAAGATCATACACAAATTGTTGGTCATTCTAATCATCATGAAAAAAAAACAAATTAAATATAAATTATTTAATTCCCTCTGCAAGAAAAATAATCTTCCCAGAAGAGGGACATAATTGACTTCAGAAAAAAATAATATGCCGCCAATGACAACTAATTTTGACAAGAATATGCCACCACGGATAGAAGATTAAATCAATTTGCCGCCTGAATTAGGGATCCATCAAACCGAGAAACTTCTTGTAATGTCCATAAATTGCATCACATTTGTTGTGCTTGACAAGGTCCCACCGTTCGAACCCAATATAGTACACTGAAAAAGAAAACATTAATAAGATTACGACGTCTCTAGGAGGGGGAAAGGGTAAAGGAGGGTTACTCGTAAACATATCAGTTACAATTCCTCTGATGTCTTCATCTCTAGTTGATGCATAATATATTGTTGTGCAAGCCATTCACGCACCTTGCGCAATTGACATTTGGCGATTCTCATTAATTAACACAAACCGAAGTACTTAATTTGCATATCAAGCACCAGATCCACTAAATAAATACGGTCTCGAATTAAAATTACCTCGATGGTCTGCACAATAAATATCAGGTCCCATTTGGTCATATCCAGCTACCAACATTGCAAATGGGGGATCATCATCAACATTGTTCCAAAGTCTACGCTCCGGCAACCGGGACATAGACTTGGGCACGAAATCGAAGGTATAAGCTATAGAAAATTGTCGACCGTATTTAACCTCATGTCAACGACTGTGAGTATTACATATACACAAGTTGTTGGTCCGCCTAATCATCATGCAAATAATCGAGTCAATCTTTTGGATATTTTGCAAGTCTAGATGTAATCAATTTTGAATTTTAATAAAACTTTTGCTTCAAGCATTGGCTCTAGTTTTCCTCATGATGATAGTTCAATAATTTATTTGCATATCGGGCATCCGATCCACTAAATAAATACAGTCCCGTATAAATAATACCTCGATGGTCTGCACGATATATATCAGGTTTTGTTTGGTCATATCCAATCACCAAAATTGCAAAAGGAGGAACATCATCATCCCGCAATCGGAACCTCATATCGACGTCTCCGAAGAATATACACAGGTTGTTCATTATTCTAATTATAATGAAAATAAACTAATTAAATAATATACCGCCAGAGATGACTAATTTTCACAAAAATAAGCCGCCACAAACTGAAGATTAAATCGATTTACCACCTGAATTAGGGATCCACCAAACCGAGAATCTGCTTGTAATACCCATAAATTTCATCACACTAGTGTGAGACATTGTTCCACCCTTCGGGCCTAATATAGTACCATGAAAAAGAAAATATTAATAAGATTAAGACATAATGGGTACGGGAAAGAGAAATAGAGGGTTCCTCGTAAACATACCAGTTACAATTCCCCCGGTGTGTTCGTTGATGCATAATAGATTGTTGCGCGAGCCAATCCCACAGCTTGTGCACTTGACATTTGGCGATTCTCATTACGTAAAGCAAATCGGAGTACCTCAGTTGTATATTCGGCACCATGTCCACTAACTAAATATGATCCCATATTAATATTACCTCAATGGCCCGCACGATACATATTATGTCCCGTTTGATTATATCCAGCAACCAACTTTGCAAATGGAGGAACATCATCATCATTGTTCTGTAGACTACGTTCCCTTAATCGGGACTCCGAAGATACACTGGTTGTTGGTCATTCTACTCATCATGAAAAAAAATAAATTAAATATAAATTATTTAATCACCTCTGCAAACAAATAATCTACCCATAAGAGGAACATAATGGACTTCCGAAAAAAATAATAATCCGCTAGAGACGGCTAATTTTGACAGGAATATGCCGCCACAAACTGAAGATGTAATCCATTTACCGCCAGAATTTGAGCTCTATCAAACCAAAAAACTATTTGTAATTGCCACAAATTTCATCACACTTATTGTGTGAGATATGGTTCCACCGTTCGGCCCTAATATAGTACACTGAAAAAAACCATTAATAAGATAAAGACATAATGGAAGGCGGAAAGAGTAATAGAGGGTTACTCGTAAACATACCAATTACGATTCCCCAGGTGTGTCCATATCTAGTTGATGCATAATAGATTGTTGCAAGAACATATCCCACAGTTTATACAATTGACATTTGGTGATTACTTAACGCAAACCGAAATACCTCATTTACATATCGGGCACCAGATCTACTAACTTAATACAGTCTTTTATTAATATTATCGATAGTCCGCAAGATACATATCAGGTCTCGTTTGCATATATCAAGCCACCAACATTGCAAAATAGAGGAACATCATCATAATTGTTATGTAGTCTACGTTCACGCAATTAGGACGTAAATTTGGCCGCGAAGTCTAATGTATAAGTTACAGAAAATCATCAACCGTTCCGAACGTCATATCTACGACTCCAAAGAGCATACACAGGTTGTTGGTCATTATAATCATCATGAAAATAAACAAATAAAATATAAATTTAATTACCTCTGCAAACAAATAATCTACCAAGAAGAGGGACATAATTGACTTTCGTAAAAAATAATATGCCGCCAGAGAAGACTAGTTTTCAAAGGAATATGCCGCCTTGGACTGAAGATCAAATCCATTGGCTACCTGAAATAGGGATCCATCAAACCGAGAAACTGTTTGTAATTCCCATAAATTTCATCACACTTGTTGTGCGAGACATGGTATCACCGTTCGGGCCTAATATAGTACACTGAAAAAGGTAAAAAATATCAAAAGGATTAAGGCATAATGGGTAGGGGGAAAGGGCAATAGACGGTTACTCGTAAACATTCCAATTATGATTCCCCCGGTGTGTTCATCTCTAGTTGATGCATAATAGATAGTGCGCGAGCCAATCCCGCAACTTGTGCACTTGACATATTGTGATTTTCATTACTTAACGTAAATCGAAGTACCTCATTTTAATATTGGGCACCAGATCCACTAACTAAATATGATCTTGTATTAATATTACCTCGATGGTCCGTACTATACATATGATGTCCCATTTAGTCACATCTAGCTACCAATTTTGCAGATGGAGGAACATCATCGTCATAGTTCCGTAGTCTGAGATATAGGTTACAGAAAATCGTCGAATGCTCCGAACCTCATATCAACGACTCCGAAGATCATACACAGGTTGTAAGCATTCTAATCTTTTTGAAAATAAATAAATTAAATAAAAATTATTTAATTACCTCTGCAAATAAATAGCCTACCTAGAAGAGGGACATAATTGACTTCCGTAAAAAATAATATGCCGCTAATGACAACTAATTTTTACAACAATATACCGCCACGAACTGAAGATGTAATCCGTTTGCCGCCTGAATTAGGGATCCATCAAACAGAAATACTGCTTGTAATGGTTCCACCATTCGGGCCTAATATAATACATTGAAAAATAAAATATTAATAAGATTAAAACATAATGGGTAGGGGGAAACGGAAATAGATGGTTACTGGTAAACATACCAGTTATAATTCCTCCGGTGTGTTAATCTCTAGTTGATACATAATAGATTGCTGCCCGAACCAATCCCACAACTTGTACAATTGACATTTGGCGATTCTCATTATTTAACGCAAATCAGAGTACCTCAGTTCTATATTCGGCACCATATCCACTAACTAAATATGATCCCTTATTAACATTATCTCAATGGTCCGAACGGTACATATTAAGTCATGTTTAGTCATATCCACCAACCAACTTTGCAAATGGAGGAACATCATCATCATTGTTCTGTAGACTACGTTCCCGTAATCGGGACATAGGCTTAGCCAAAAAGTCCAATGTATAAGTTATAGAAAATCGTCAACCGTTCCAAACCAATTATTGACAACTCTGAAGATCATACACAGGTTGTAGGTGATTCTAATCTTCATGAAAATAAATAAATTAAATATAAATAATTTAATCACCTCTGCAAGCAAATAATCTACCCAAAATAGGGACATAATAGACTTCCAAAAAAATAATACTCCGCCAGAGACGACTAATTTTGACAGGAATATGCCGCTACAAACTGAAGATGTAATCCATTTGCCACCAGAATTAGAGATCTATCAAACCGAAAAACTGCTTGAAATACCCACAAATTTCATCACACTTGTTGTGCGAAACATGGTTCCACCGTTTGGGCCTAATATAGTATTCTGAAAAAGAAAAAAAAACATCAATAGGATTAAGACATAATGGGTAGGGGGAAAGGGCAGGAGAGAGTTAATCGTAAACATACCAATTACGATTCTCCCGGTGTGTTCATCTCTAGTTGATGCATACTAGATTGCTACTTTTGCCAATCCCGCAGCTTGTTTACTTGACATATGGTGATTTTCATTACTTAATGCAAATCGAAGTACCTCATTTTAATATTGGGCACCAGATCCACTAACTAAATACGATCCCTTATTAATATTACCTCGATGGTCCGCACGATACATATTATGTCCCGTTTGGTCATATCCAGTCACCAACTTTACGGATGGAGGAACATCATCATCATTGTTCCGTAGTCTAAGGTATAGGTTACAGAAAATCGTCGATTGCTCCGAACCTCATTTCGACGACTCCAAAGATTATACACAGGTTGTTGGTCACTCTAATCTTTTTGAAAATAAACAAACTAAATACAAATTATTTAATTACCTCTGTAAACAAATAGTCTACCTAGAAGAGGGACATAATGAACTTCCGTAAAAAATAATATGCCACCAATGACTACTAATTTTTACAACAATATTCCGCCATGAACTGAAGATGTAATGCGTTTGCCGCCTGAATTAGGGATCCATCAAAGCCAAAAATTGCTTGTTATGCCCACAAATTTCATCGCACTTGTTGTGCGAGACATGGTTCCACCGTTTGGGCCTAATATAGTACACTGAAAAAGAAAATATTAATAAGATTAAGACATAATGGGTAGGGGGAAAGGGAAACAGAGGGTTACTCGTAAACATACCAATTAAAATTCCCCCGGTGTGTTCATCTCTAGTTGATGCATAATAAATTGCTACGCGAATCAATCTCGTAGCTTGTGCAATTGACTTATAAAATAATAATCTAAAATCTCACAATTGATACTTCTAAAGAATGTACAAGAATATAATGAGGTGTTTGGGAAATTCTGTTCCATAATGTTTTAGCTGAATGGAGTTTCATAGGTATCCTAATTTGATTTTTGCATTGTCTATTTTATTTTCGATCTTTCTATTTTAAAGTCGTTCAAATATTTTGGAGGTATCTTAAAACACAAGGAACCCAAACCTGGAATCTTCATTGTACAACATAAAATATTTTCCGGGCCCCTCAAAATCTTCTAGGAATATAGGGCCGCATCTCTATTCCCTACCCACTATGTCTAGCTCCTCATGATATATTTTTATGTTTATTAGTTAGGCTTAAATTCATCAAACCTTATTTGTACTTTTGTAATATACAATTAAATCTGGACGAACACAAAATTTCTAAGAAATGCGTGCATGGATGACAGTTTTAATCTCGTCATATGATTGTATAACTACTCCAAAATTTACACATTCATGAAAGAAAAGAAAAGAAAATGTAAATAGTCATCAATGATTTTAATCTTGAGGAACCTTGCATCCTCTGGATCAAACTTTGAAGACCTGCTAATCTAATTAAGTTGTAATCTACTTTCTTCCAATATTTTTAAATTTATTTGATTTTATATTTCATAGTCTATTGTTTATATTACTATGCATAAACATTATTATCAGGCATATAGCTAGGCCTGATCAATCAAACTTGCCATTTTTTCTCAATTATTATTGTATGAGAAAGGTGTGGAGAATTTTATTCAGGAACATCGCATGCCTCATGCTCGATCTAGATCTCCTTCCTTTAATCGGCATAAAGGACTGGTCAGCCGACCAGTCCACTCTTATAACTTTGACAAGTGATAATACTCTATTGACACTGAGAAGGGAGTGAAGATAAGCACAACCTATGGAGCTTCGATAACGGAAACCGTGACTCATAGTCGTACTATCGAGCTTCGATAATGGATACCGTGACTCATGGTGATATACTATCAGCTTCTATAACGGAAATCGTGACTCATGGTCATACTATTGAGTTTCAATAATGGAAACCGTGACTCATGATCATGCTATCGAGCTTCGATAATGGAAATTGTCATTTCGTTAATGGAACAATTTTCTTGTTCGCGCTCTGGTCTATCTTGTCGGACCCCAGATTTCCAAATCCTAAAAGCCGGCTGTTTAGGCGTGCGGAGACGAGCACTTTCATTGCTGAGTATGGAAACAACGTCGAACATTGTATGTCTGTCCGCTGCATTTTCTTGTACACAAAGCAGTGCCAACTGAACATATCTCGATAGCCCTGTAGGACAGACGATTCTCTCAGAACCGGATCCAACAGCTGAAAATCACTGCCTTCTTTCCATATATCCCATGCCTGCGGTCATCAAGTCATAACCCTGTTCATTCAAGTTCAAACCAGTAATAGAGACCGAATTTTGGGCAAGAAGCAAAAAAATAAAATAAAATAAAAAATCGAAGTGGGTCAAAAATTAGTCACTTACATATCCAAGAAAATTGGTGGGATGGTCTTCGGTACTGTAGAAATAGTGTTCCTCTGACCACTGATAATCTCCAGCAGCAAGACTCCAAAGCTGAAGACGTCAGATTTCTCCGACAAGAGGCCTTCCATTGCATACGCAGGGGACATGTAACTACTGTTCATTTTCATCAATTGGATCGATTAGTTAGTATCTGAGATTGATAGCAGCTCTAGTAGATGACATGAATGGAAATGGTTTGGTCCTTCCTACGTCCCAACAACCCTGTTTGTTGTTGCTTCAGAGTCCTTCCGTCCAAATATTCTAGCCATCCCAAAATCAGATATCTTAGGATTCAGTTCTCTATCCAACAGAATGTTGCTAGCTTTTAGAACTCTGTGAATGATTCTCAATCTGGAGTATTTGTGGGTACCGAAACCCCTGAGCAATCCCCTCCACGATATGGGCTCGCCTTTGCCAATCCAGTAGCTTTTTGTTGTCTGGATCTAGTTCAGATTAAGTATTAAAACTGAAAAATGTCAAAAACAGAGTAAGGATTCATTGCTAGCTCACCGAAAATGGAAAAACCCAAGCTTTTGTTCGGCATGTATTCATAAATTAGCATCTTCTCTTGCCCATCAATGCAACAGCCTAGCAGTCTAACAAGATTCATGTGTTGAAGCTTGACAATGAGTTTAATCTCATTCGTGAACTCCTCTAAGCGTTGCCCTGAACTCCTTGACAGCCTCCTAACAGCTACTTCTACACCTTCCTTCAATGTACCCTGAAGATCGTATCGCAAACTTGTTTGTGATTCGAGTGTTTGCTCATTGAAGAACAAGCACTAAAAAATCACGTTTGAGGATCAAACAAAACTCTACCTTGTAAACAGGGCCAAAGCCTCCCTTCCCAAGACGATTTGCATCGGAGAAATTATCTGTAGCTGCTACAATGCTAGTAAAACTGAATATTGGCAGTTCTGCTCCTGTGCACTTACTGCTTATTTCATTACTTCTCACATCAGTACCTAATTCTAACAGGAGTGCCTCTTCTGCTTTTTTACCTGGTTCCATTCAGAGTGTTAGATATACGTATAATGTTGACTATGGATCTCTTATCAAAGTTGCTTAGGGAGTCTACTCACGTCTGTGCTTTTTCATCAATAAACATGTGAAAATAAAACCTGAGAGAAGAACAAGCAAAGACACCACTATAACAGCGATCATCCAAAGCTTAAATTTTTTCCCTTTACCTGCAATTCAAATTTTTAATAGATACCAGTACACTATGCCGGGGAAACCCACCATGAATGGTGTTGCTGAGCGACGAAACCATACTCTTAAGGATATGGCGAGAAGTATGATTAGTCATTCTTCTTTGCTTGGGTCTCTTTGGGGAGAAGTTTTAAAGACTGCAGTTTATATCCTCAATAAAGTACCAAGCAAGGCAGTTACCAAAACGCCAACAAGCTCTGGACTGGGAAAAAGCCCAGCATGAGGCACTTGCACATTTGGGGTTGTCCAATTGAGGCACGACCTTATCGTCCTCATGAAAGAAACCTGGACTCCAAAACGGTAAGTTGTTATTTTGTTGGTTATGTTGAACGCTCTCGAGGATTTAAATTTTATGATCCCACATTACGGTCATTTTTTGAAATGGCAAATGCGAGATTTTTTGAGGATGTTGAGTTTGGGGGAGAATAAAATATAAGGAATGTCGTCGTTGAAGAAGAATTTGTTATTGAAGGTGATCAGGTATTAATACCCTTCACTATTCCTGACATTGATCTTATAGAAGACAACATTAATATTCCTCCTCAAGCACCACTTATAGAACAACCTCAACAACCTCAAGAAGTGTCATTAAGGAGATCCACTACAGAGAGGAGAAGTGCGATTTCTGATAATTATCCAAGAACATGACGATGGCATAGGTTTAACAGATGATGATCCAATCAACTTCTGTCAAGCTATGCATAGTTCTATCTCTCATAAATGGATTGATGTCATAAAGAATGAGTTGAAGTCTATGAAAGACAATGACATTTGGGATCTTGTCGAATTGCCTGAAGGAAAGAAACCCATTGGTTGTAAATGGATATTTAAAACCAAAAGGGATTCAAAGGGTAATATCGAAAGATATAAGGCTCGTCTAGTCGCTAAGGGTTTTACTCTAAAGGAAGGCATTGATTACAAAGAAACTTTCTCTCCAGTATCATCGAAAGATTCTTTGAGAATAATAATGGCACTAGTAGCTCATTTTGATTTAGAGCTACATCAGATGGATGTAAAAGCTATGTTTCTTAATGGAGACATTGAATAAACTATTTACATGGCTCAACCAGAAAATTTTGTATCAGGGTGATCCAAAATCTATGGTTTGTAAACTAAAGAAATTCATCTATGGTCTCAAACAATCTACTTGCTAGCAGCGATATACGTTTATTGCACGAAACCAAGAGATTTCTAACGAAGAATTTCGAGATGAAAGATCTTGGTGACGCCTCTTTTGTATTAGGAATTTAGATACTAAGAGATCGTTCTCTAGGTATCTTTGGATTATCACAAAAGAGCTATATCGATAAACTGTTAAGTAGATTCGGCATGAAAGATAGTAAACCAGGTGATACTCCTGTTGTGAAAGGAGATAAAATTAGTCTCAAACAGTGTCCATACAATGATATTGAAATGAAGGAGATGCAAAAGATTCCCTATGCATCAGCAGTAGGGAGTCTGATGTATGCTCAAATTTGAACACGTCCTGACATAACATTTATTGTGGGAGTTTTGGGCAGACATATGAGTAATCCAGGCATGCAGCATTGGAAGGCAGCAAAGCGTGTGATGCGCTATTTGAAGAGAACGACAGAATACATACTCACTTATCGGAGGTCTGACAGTTTAGCGATCATCAGGTACTCTGACTCCGATTTTGCGGGATGCCAAGACAGCAGGCGCTCCACTTCAGGTTCCATCTATATGTTGGTCGGAGGAGCTATTTCTTGGAAGTCTGCTAAACAGACTCTTATAGCTTCTTCGACCATGGCTGCAGAGTTCATAGCTTGTTTTGAGGCATCAAATAATGGGATATGGCTGCGAAACCTTTGTCACAAATTAACGAGTAGTAGATGGTATTTAAAGACCATTGAAGATATATTGTGACAATAACTCAGCAGTAGTTTATTCCAACAACAATAGAAGCTCGATGAAGTCGAAGTTTATCGACCTCAAGTTTCTAGTTGTTAAGGAAAGAGTTCAGGAGAAATAGATTTCCATAGAACATATAGGGACAAGCTCTATGCTTGCTGATCCACTAACCAAGGGTTTAACACCTAAGGTTTTTCATGAGCATACTGCTCATATGGGTGTTGTTTTCGATTATTCCTTTAGTGGGAGTAATTTTTTTTTCTATGTAATGTTTTAAACATTGTAATGTTTGATTATCTGCAGAATAAAGTTAATGATTTATGATTCTATTTTGAACTTGCATATGCAATATTTGAATTGCAATTAAGGATTTTTTGATTGATCTCATTAAAGACTAAAGAAGGACCAGTTGGAAATAGACATGTTTGAGATCACATTACATGTAATTTTCATGTTGCTCATCCATATTTGATCTATGTCATTCCGTACATCGATATAGTAATCATTGGGGTTTAGTCATGATTATTAATATGACAAAAGCTGTAGTGGTTCAATTACTAATATATGAAATGGACCAAATTGTATTAAAATAGAAATCCACAAATAAATAGCATATGGATGCGCGCCTAAGGAATTTGAAATGCAATTGGCTTTAGACTAGTATGATGTCCAGTGGGAGATTGTTAGAAATTTTGTATTTCCTATATGGACATCACACTATTTACAATTGTATTAGCTATTTATATTAATGGGCTTACATTATGTGATCCAATTTGATAAGCCCGTGGACTTCTAAATTGATATGGGCTCTATGAGTGGATACCCATATTGGCCCATCAGGGGATAATGGGTACCCTGATGAACCAATATATAAAGGCTGAAGGTTATGGTTCCCAACACACCAAATCAACCACTCTCTGTTTTCCCCATCTGGATAAGAGAATTTCAGGCCTCTGGCATTAAGGAATTTGGTTGAGGAAAGCCACAAACCACTGTTCAAAGTCACGTGTGACTGTTCTATTCCGCTACTGCATCAACCCACGTGCAACTCATAAGATGGTAGCTCACGTGTGACTGTGTGAACTACCTTGTGTTGCATTTATGTATCTATGACGAGCGTGACTCTTTCGAGCGTTTTGACTAGAAATAAAGAAAACAGAAGAGCTTTCTACTAAAATGTGAACATATTAGTGGATTACTGAAAAAATTTCGGTAAAGCACTTCAAGTATCAGTAAATAAGTCATTCAACGATTCGACCAGCAGTCCAAAAATGCTAGAATTAACAGGTAAAAATACACTAACGAATACCATACAAGATTTCCCAGGACACGCTTGGCAGAAATTAAAACAGAGAGCAGAACAAAGACTCTCTTTTACATTATATTCGGACTTGAAAGTTTGAAAGTTGAAAGTGAAAGAATGTGAGCAATTGAATGATTTATTGATCGTAAGAGTGTCATATTTATACAAGATTTACAGATACGTATAACAGTAATTACAGAGATTGTAGGAGAGAGATTTGGGTGAAAAAGTGAGATCTGTTAGGGCGTTGAGAGAACGACGGAGTAGTTTTAACACCCTCCCGCAAGCTCAAGGTGGGGAAGAACGTTGAGCTTGGATCGTAAGAATTCAAAACGAGGTCCATATAATTGTTTGGTAAATATGTCTGCCGGTTGACTGGAGCGTGGAATATGATGTAACTGAAAAATGCCGGCAAATAATTTGTCTCTGATGAAATGGATATCGAGCTCAATGTGTTTACTGCGGGCATGAACCACCGGATTAGAGGCCAAGAAAATCAAACTGACGTTGTCACAATAAAGGTGCGGCGTTTTGGGGACATGAACATGAAGGAAATTGAGAATATGTAGAGTCCATAACATTTCAGCCATGAGAGAAGCTAGGGCCCGATAGTCAGCTTCGCAGCTAGAGCACAACACAATCTTTTGTTTTTGAGATACCCAAGAGATTAAATTGCGGCCCAGATAAATAGCATAGCTGGTAGTGGATCGACGTGTCACCGGGCAGCCGGCCCAGTCTGCATCACTGTACCCACTGAGAGTAAAGGTAGACTTGGAAATGAGAAAACCATGAGTAGGAGTAGTTTGGCTGCTTGAAGATGAGCGGTGGCATGGAGAGTGAATGAATTGACATAAAGGGTTGACAGAGTAAGCAATGTCCGGTCTGGTGAGTGTAAGATACTGTAAGCTGCCCAATAATTGACGATAGGAGGTTGGATTAGGAACGGGATCATTGTCGTTAACCGAAAGCTGATTACCAGAGAATGGAGTGTTAACCGGTTTGAAATTTTCCATGCCATAATTACAAAGCAGGTCAAATATGTACCAGCGTTGAGATAGAAAGAGCCCTTGGGATAATCGGGTGGTTTCAATGCCAAGAAAATACTTCAAGTTTCCAAGATCTGTCATTTCGAATGCGGTGTGCAAACCGGTCAAAAACTTCTGAATAACCTGTAAGGATGAACAGGTGATGATTATATCATCCACGTAGATAAGCATAATTAAGGTGGCGCCACTGAGATGTCGAATGAATAATGAGGAGTCGTGTGGAGAACTAAGAAAGTCGGCCTGTTGGAGAAAGGTACTTAATTTAGAATACCAGGCACGAGGCGCCTGTTTGAGTCCATAAAAGAACTTGAATAGACGACACACATGGGTGGGGCGAGCGGGATCCACGAACCCCTCCGGCTGCTGCATAAATATTTCCTCAGAGAGATCGCCATGTAAAAATGCGTTCTTAACATCAAGTTGATGGAGAGGCCACTGCAAGGAGATTGCAATTGAGAGAACCAACCGTATAGTAGCAAGGCGAACAACAGGAGAGAACGTGTCGTGGAAATCACGCCCTGGTTGTTGGTGAAACCCCTTTGCGACAAGACATGCTTTAAAACGTTCAACCGAACCATCAGAGTGTTGTTTTACGTGGTAGACCCATTTATTTCCGACCACATTCATAGAGGGAGTACGAGGAGACAAGAGTCCAAATATTATTTTTATGAAGAGCGGTAATTTCTTCCTGCATTGCAGCTCGCCAACGAAGATCTGTAGCAGCAACAGAGTAGCGATTTGGTGCAACAGTGGCGGAGGTCAGTGCGGATGCAATGAAGGCCGGGAACGGGTGCCGTTCGGCGAGAAGAACTTTGGGCCGCCGCGAGCCATCTCGAGTGCGGGTTACCATAGAATGAGCAGAAGCAGGTCCAGCAACAGGGGGGAAGAGGGAGACGGACCAGGAGGTCCGGCCGATGGCGGAGAAGGATTGGCAGTTGAAGAATTGGGGCACGGGCTGGAACCAATTGGAGGAGGATTCGCACCGAGAGAGGAAGAAGCATGCGCACATGAAGAAGAAGAATTAGTGTTAGACGGATGGCTCGGGACAGAGCCGTGTGATATTGGACGATGGCCGGGGTTTGGAGCAGATGGCGGCTTGAAGGGAGGACGGCCGGCCGCAGTCAATTTGAGCCTCTTGTACAACCACAGAGAGGGCAACGTCGTGGAAGAGGGCACAGGGCTGGGGTCGAGCGAGGGTGGCGGAGAAGGAGCCGTGGTAGTGTTGAAGGTCATCGGAGGATGCAGCGTAGGGGCCGAACATGTGGTCACAAAAGAAGGAGCTCGGGCTTGTGGGCATGGGGACAGAGCCAGCCAACGAGGGTAGGATGAAGAGCGCGGGCGACGAAGCTCTGCAGAAGGTGAACAATCGGCGCCGGACTGAGACAAAACTGGGATGCTACCGTCGAGGGCTGTCGTGGTGGAGGATGAAGCGGAGCAGGAGAGTCGCCACGACGGACGGAATCGGCAAGAGGCGACGGGAAGCGAAGCGGAACATCGCGGCGCTCGGAACTGGCAAGAGGCGCTGAGAGGAAGGAGAGGCAGCGTCAGCCGGGACAGGGCTGGTAATGGGACGAGCGAGCGGCGCTGATTTTTGAGTTGCAGGCGTAGGGCGAGCGAGCGGCGGCGATTTTTGAGTTGCAGGCGCAGGGCGAGCGAGCGGGTCCGTCGGGGTTGGCAATTCTGAGCTGAGGGCGGGCTTTTGAGCATGCAAAGGTCTTGGGGAGGTAGGGGAGGCCTGTTCGGACAGACTGGAAAGTGACTCGGCACGGGCTGTAGGTAAGTCTCCAGGAAGATGCCGCAAGTCTCGCGGAATGTCCGGAAATTGTCTGCAAAAAGTAGAGGAAAGAGGTTTGCCAATAACTGGTTGTAAGCCGGGGAACACCTCTTCGTTAAAAATGACATGTCGAGAGATATATATGCGAAGACTGGTAATATCTAGGCATAAATAGTCTTTATGTCGTGAGCTGTATCCAAGAAAAATACACTGAGTGCTTTTGAAGTCAAGTTTGGTGAGATGAAATAGACGGAGACAGGGGAAACAGAGGCACCCAAAACAGCGAAGATGTGTATACATTGGTGGTTTGCCGAACAGATGCAGATACGGAGTTTGAGATTGAATCACTGGACTTGGTAAAAGGTTAATGCAATGAACAGCCGTGAGAAAGGCATAGGTCCAGTAAGATTTCAGTAAATTCAAGTCAGCAAGTAGTATAAGGCCCGTTTCTACCATTTTGTTTGGGTGTGCCAAGACAGGAGAAACGGTGCTGGATCCCACGGGAATAAAAAAAAAGGATTGGAGGGCAGTGATAAGAAATTCCCCACCACCATCACTCTGGATGCAGCGAATACGTTGATTACAGTTGTTTTCAATGAGGGGAATAAATAATTGAAAAGTAGATAGACCATGAGCTTTACGCTTGAGTGGAAAGAGCCAAGTGAACCGTGAATAATCATCCACTATTATTAAATAAAATCGATAACCAGAAACAGAAGTAGTGGGTGCAAGACCCCACACATCACAGTGAAGCATTTGGAGTGGATGACTAGTTCGAATGGAATAGGAAGAAAAGGGCAAACGTCAACTCTTCCCGAGTTGACACCTAGTGCAAGGTCGATTATTTGTAGACGGCACTGAAATTTTTACTTCTGGGGAGAGAGAGCGAAGAACGCTATGAGAGGGATGGCCCAGCCGACAGTGCCAATTGATGGAGGATTTATTGGCTGACAGACAGATTGGTGGAGTGACCGATAGAGGATACAATACGTCTTTAATTGGGCCTTGATGAAGTATCATGTTGGTCTGCAAATCGCGAATAGAAAAACCAGTAGGAGTGAATAGACAACTCCAATTATTGGAACGAGATAATTGAGAGACAGATAGTAACTTCTTTAAAATATTAGGAACCAATAAAGTAGAAAAAGTGGTGGACATTCCAGAAGAAAGAGGTAAAGATGAGACGTCCTGAGAAATCAATTTGACAATCGGAATGGTAGGGAGTTCGCCTAGATCCGTAGCAGAGGAGACATTGAGAGACAGTGAGCCATGGACGCGTACATGGAGAAGAGAAGTAAAAAAAAAGGTTTTTGCGAACGGAAACCGAAGAGGAACTAAACCCAGATCACTGATACCATGAAAGAATGTGAGTAATTGAATGATTTATTGATCGTAAGAGTGATATTTATACATGATTTACATATTCGAATAACAGCAATTACAAGAGATTGTAGGAGAGAGATTTGGGTGAAAAGGTAAGATCTGTTAGGGCGTTGAGAGAACGACGGAGTAGTTTTAACAGAAAGGACCCACAAATATAGTGTTTGATAGAGACTAGGAACAAGTAACCTTTCAGGGATGAATGTCTTCTCTTTATTTGTAATATCTATTCTGTAATTTAAAGATCCACAAGAAAGTTGAAAGCTCAGAGTTGACCTCTAGCTGCGAATTTTTCCTCACCGAAAGAAAAATAGTTGGACGAGGGACCCGAAGATTCGGATGAAGAAGCACCCTTCCCCACTGCAAAAGGCGGCTGCTTTGGAGATGGCAAATTGACATTTTCATTAATCAACATGAACACTATCGATGACATGGCAGGTCTATCGTCTGGATTTTCTTGAACGCACAAGAGACCTATATGGACGCATCTGGCCACCTCTTGTGCAGCAAAAGAATCTCGTACAGATGGATCGAGTAGCTCCAGCGCTCTGTCGTCTCTCCACAGTAGCCAAGCCTGAAATTTCCTTCTCAACATCATGGGTATAGTAGGCAGCTAAAAGACTGAAAATTAGAATGATATTAAGCCCGTGACTCACATAGCCTAAAAGATTGAGAGAGTTTTTGACAGGGTAGAATCCCGTGCTTCTCTTCCCGCACACAAGCTCCAGTAGTATCACCCCAAAGCTAAATACATCTGATTTCTCCGAGAAACGCCCATCTAAAGCATACTCCGGTGACATGTATCCACTATTGATGTCAAAATAAGAAAACGTCTAACATGGCTGAAGAATAGTACTCACATAAGCATAACATGACTGAAAGAATAGTACTCACATAAGCAAGATGATGATACTTACTATGTACCCACTACTCTGCTAGTATCTGCCTGGGTTTGATTACCTTCAAAAATTCTTGCCAAACCAAAGTCTGAAATCTTGGGGTTCATTTCAGCATCTAAAAGAATGTTATTTGGTTTTAGGTCTCGGTGGATGACTCTTAATCTTGAGTGCTCGTGAAGATAAAGAAGCCCCTGGGCAATCCCCTGCGCAATCCCCTGCGCAATCCCGAAGCGTTTTGCCCAGTCGAGTTTTGCTTGTTGGGTTGGATCTGGTAGTTTGTTAGAAATTTGTTGATTAATACACTTAACAGTGACATTCATGAGAAGAAAAAAAAAACATCAGAAATTGATAAAGGAACCCACCAAATAGTAATTTATCTAGGCTCTTGTTGGGCATGAACTCATAAATTACAATCTTTTCTTCTTTATGGATGCACCATCCCAGAAGCCTAACGAGATTACGATGTTGAACTTTCCCGATTAGTTCAACTTCATTCCTGAACTCCGTTGATCCTTGTCCAGATCCCCGTGAAAGCCTTTTCACAGCGACTTCCTGCCCTTTTAACAGCTTTCCCTGAATTCAAATAATTTCCACCTGGGTAGTACATATGGTGAAACACTTCCACCTTTTCAACCCGTGAATTGAAATTCTTGGAACAGCACATGAAATAGTGGACGAATAAGAGATTACCTTGTAAACAGGTCCAAACCCACCTTCACCAAGCTTATTTGCGGTAGAGAAGTTGCCTGTTGCGGCTACCACAGCAGAAAAACTGAATGAACGAACATCTGGGACGCTAACCAAGAGTCCATGATTTTCCTTTTTCCTTCTTACTGTGCGGAATGAATTATCATTTTACCAAATAAGTACACATTTTCATAACCTTGCAGGAATTCTACCAAATAACTGCTAAACACAATTAGTAGGCGTGCTACATGACTGTAGCAATCCTACAGAGGAGTCTTTAAAATACTACTACATGCATATAATATATATGGAAGAGAATTAATCAGCTAAAAAGTTTGCCATTGCAGTGAGCTCATGCTGTCAAGCAAGAATGTCGCTGCTGGGACAAAATGAAGTAATTGTGAAAATAACCAATTGAAATTATGAGGCAAAGGAGAATTTTTGGCCCGAAAAGTACCGTGCAACTTCTGTCTCCAGAAGAAGTACCCAAAGCTGATAACTAGGAGCACCCCAATTGCCAATGTGGGCACTGTAATTGCAATTAAACGTCTACCCTTATGCTTGTCTCCATTCAGACCTCCTGCATAACACAGAAGCAAAAAGAGTACTCTGTCTCGTATCAGATACCTTAATTCGATTTAAAAAATAAACTGGAGAGATTTTTTGGAGCAATTAGAGCAACCGGAGAAGAAAACACCCACCCTGCTCAGATTGAGCAAGACGAACATATAAATCCTGACCCATAGTGTGATTCTCCTCGAGGTCCAGCAGATTACCCAGCCACACGAAGCATCTTGGCGAAGGTCCAGTGCCCAAGTTAGCATAGGCGAAAGCAGCGCAAGAACAGTTCAGCAGGCACTGAGATTCGCACTGAGTGCGAGTCAAGTTATCTAAAGTGGTCGGAAGATCCGGCGGCTTCATCCTCTCCAGCTTAATAAATGCATCCTTCTCGTTACAGTTCAAAGCCTGTAACCTCGTGCAGCCAGACGACCAGTTACCCTTTCTCCAATCGTCTCTACGTTGGGGTTCAAATCCCTCCAGACATGCACATTCAGGGGAACTGTGTCTGTTGCACACACCAAATGGACCACAATGAGCATAATAATGACAGATCGCATTTGGGATGCTGAAAATATTTTTCCACGAATTGGACTCCTCTACCCAGGTCATTTGATTTATGGACCCAGTGCTGCTCATTACTAATCTTGAAACGACAGAAGGATCTGACTGAAGATATGCCAAGACCAATTCGTCTGCATCGGCTGCTACGGTGAAGTAAGAAGCAAAGGTTCGCCCAGTTGCTGTTAAAAAATTGAAAATCCTTTTGTTCCACCATGCGCTTCTCCAGTATCGAGACGACCCATTCGTCATCAAGAGCTGATATGGCCACTGAGGATCCACCCTAACAGAAAATTCTCCCGGAGAAGGGTCGTCGGCATCTTTCCATGAAGTCAGACCTCTCGGTCGCCCCGTCGTCAAATTCAACCGAAATTTCATCCCGGGAATGCATGTATCAGTGGGATTTTCGAAGCTTTGCCACCGAATTGTTCCCCCTTCATCTCTAAGAACAAGATTCCCCGTGTCTAACAGAACGGCACTGATGTTTTTCCCTCTAAGCACATCCAGTGAGACACCCGAAGACCAAAGAACAGTCATGCTTCCGTTCATAACAGCAAGGTTTCCGTCGCCGGCAAATGCAAGGGTTCCGGAAGAATCGAGGAGGGGGTTTTCTCTGTTGGCAACCCATATGACGGTTTGGCCAGGGTAGTTGACGTACCATATCCCAACGTACCAATTCGTTGAGTTGCCGGGTTTGAAGAAGCCTGCAGCAAAGTTCTGGCCTACGGAGATGAGCGTCTCGCCGACGGCAATGGATTTACCGGCCGTTATTGAACTCTCAGCACCGGCGGAAACGACCGGAGAAGAAAACGAGAGACAGAGCATAAGAGCCGCGAGTAAAGCCCAATCCATATTTCTCGCATGGTCTCCCAAGAACTGATCGAGGACACACAATGTGCACTTGGATAGCTCCTCTCATCGTTCAATCCAGGACAAAAGAAACAAAACGTGCATCGATGAATCAAGAAAAGTTGTGGTCCTCAAGGAAGAAGGCAAGGAAAGGCTCTCCTCGTCCGCTTAATTACTTTCCTCCTTCGAAAAGTAAAAGGAAGAAAATCTTTCGCTGAAAAACCATTCATGGGCAGAGGATTACATTTCAGTGATGTCATGTTATAATGTTTGCTTGCCTAATTACATTCTAATATATTTAGTTATTGTTTACAATATTTTGTTTACATAAAAGAGTATAAGAAAAGATATGTAAAGTGAGGGACAAAGTGTAAAGGGTGAGAATTGAAAGTGCTATTTGAGTCTTTCACAAATAAAAAAAAATCTTCTGTTATTTCTCTCCGAAAGCGTCTTTCAAATACTAGCCATAGGAATTTGATGCTAATTACTGCTCGTGAAGTTTCGCTTTCCTTGATTACTATCTGATTTTGATGATGAATCCCTGTTTTAACTCATTGCCTATGAGTCTTCAGAGTCAACTAACTCTAAGACTTGTGTCATTAACATCCTCTTCTTCTTATCTTCTTTTGAATCTTCTTATCTTTTAGATCTGTTGTTTGTTTTTCTCTTGTTTTTTATAGTAATTCTTCACCACTTTCAGAATCAACTAAAGCGCATGTTTCCTAACATTTACAAATTATTATATGCGGAAGATGTGGAGAATTTTATTCAGGAACCGTGCATTCCTCAAAACTATGCTTTTTCCCTTCAACCGGCTTTACACTGTACAATTTCGATCCGTTGGCAATAACCACCCCCAAATGCTAGCGGGGAACCAAATCCGTAATCGTGACATCGTTTCGAGAAAAGTACATTGATGGATTGGAAGAAGAAGAAACAGAAGAAGACTCCGACGAAGTTGCATTCTTCCTATTCCCTACGGAAAAAGCAGGCTGCTTGGGCCGTGGAAGATTAGAACTATCGGTGCCCAGCATGAAAACAGCAGAGGACATATCCGGCCTATCTGCGGCATCTTCTTGGACGCACAGGAGCCCCACGCGGATGCATCTCGCCACTTCGTGCATTACACATGAGTCACGAATGGCAGGATCTATTAGCTCCAGGCTCCGGTTCTCCTTCCACAACAACCAAGCCTGTTGCAGAAACATTCCATTCGGTGTAAAGATCAGTCAGAACAAGCAAGGGTTTAAATGTTTAGTTTTTTCTTTGCAAATAACAGACTAGAAGCCGCCAATGAGTGACGAACAGGGAACTACTTACGTATCCCAGAAGGTTGAGAGAGTGCTTAAAAGGGTAGAAACCGGTGCTCCTCTTCCCACTCACAATCTCCAACAAGATCACCCCGAAGCTAAAAACATCAGATTTCTCCGAGAAAAGACCATCCAAAGCATACTCAGGTGACATATAGCCACTGCAATCCGTCGTCAATTAATAAATGTAATTAGTACAGAAGAAAGCATGCTAAGATCATAATTAGTTGATAAGAGGGAGGGGCAGAATGCTGCTTACTAGGTACCCACTACTCTGTTAGTATTCGCTTGAGTTTGATTTCCTCCAAAAATTCTGGCCAACCCAAAGTCTGAAATCTTGGGATTCATCGCAGCATCCAGAAGAATATTACTTGCCTTTAGATCTCGGTGGATGACTCTTAGTCTCGAATATCGATGGAGATATAGAAGCCCCTGAGCAATCCCTTCGGCTATGTGAAAACGTTTGGTCCAATCAAGATATGCTTGTTGTGCTGGTTCTGTTCGTTCAAAAATTTCAATCAGAAGTAAGATACGAGAACAGATTATCAAACAGAGAAAATTATATAAAGAAAGATCTTTTAAAGGAACTAACCGAACAAAAATTTATCCAAGCTTTTGTTGGGCATGAACTCGTAGATAAGTATCTTCTCCTGCCCATGAACGCACCAACCCAAAAGCCTTACAAGATTTCTGTGTTGAAGCTTGGCAATCAGCTGGAGTTCATTTTTGAACTCCTCTAGGCCTTGGCCTGAGCTCTGAGAAAGTCTCTTTACAGCAACGAGTTGACAGTTTCGCAATTCACCCTGAAAAATTCAGGCCATTGAACATCCTTTAACAACAGAAGAGAACAATTCGAAGAGAATCCTATTATATTTTCGCACCAGTAAAGAGGCAGTGGGACTTACCTTATAAACAGGGCCGAACCCACCCTCGCCAAGCTTGTTTTCCGTACTGAAGTTGTCCGTCGCAGACACGACACTCGCAAAACTGAATAAAGGGAGATCATCGATGTTTGATCCAAAGTCATCTCGGATTGTCTCTCTCTTTCCTGGTCATAACAGAGTCATATAAACAGAGTCAAGCCCCGCATGGAAGTCTCAATGAAGAAGGAGAGATGCGGGAACCAACAGAGAGGACGGATAACGAAATACTTTTAAAAGTTCAATATTCAAAATAAACGACCCTCAACAAGACAAATCGGAAACCAGTTCATCAGACTCGCCATCAAACAGGAGCTAAAAGTCACACCGACCAGACTATCCGAGACACTCCAACAAGTCAATAACCTAGTCAATCTTAACAAACGAAACAGGACTTGAGTGTAATATGTTTTAGCAATGGGCGGCATCCAGGAGCACCCACAGATGTAATTGCAAGAGCCAGTATACCTTCCTTGCCCCAAGATGTAGGCTTATTAAATTGAACAGCAGAAAGTCTTAAACTTGAACAGAAGAAGGTACCTTTCTTTATGAATTTCCTCCTCAAAATGCACGCAAAGATGACAAAGATTATTCCTAAAACAGCTATAGGCAATAAAACTACAATCAGATGCTTGCTCTTTCTGGAAGCACCAATGCTCACAACAACTGCAAAGGGGCAATGTGGAAACAGAATCTTATCAATCCTCAGTTTGATAAAGGAAAATCAAACAAGTGGGAGCTGAAAGTGCGAGTAAAAAGAATCGATAAATACCTAGTTCGGATTGAGCAAGACGGAGATACAGGTCCTGGCCTGTAGTGTAGTTCTCCTCAAGATCCATTAGATTTCCTGTCCATGTCAGACATCTGGGTGAAGGCGGGAAGCTCACATTAGCAAAAGAGTATGCAACGCAGGAACAGCTCCTAAGGCATTGAGATTGACATTGTGCTGCGTTCAAATTATCCAATGGGGTCGGAAGGTCGGGTAATTTGATCCTTTCCAGCATGCGAAACCCGTCTCCCCTCTGGCATTCCAGTGCTTTTCGTCTCACACAACCGGCCGACCAGTTGCCCCTTGCCCACTCTGCTTCGTTCCTGGGCACGAATCCGCTCAAACAGCCACACTCCGTCGCGTTGTTTCTGTTGCAGACACCGAACTGACCACAATGACCGTACAAATGACAGGGAATTTTTGGCCTGTTCCATACCAGATCCCATGACTTGGAATCCTCCAGCCAGGTCAGCTGATCGACCGTTCCCGATCGATTAACCATGAATCTTGAAATAAGGGAAGCATCGGAGAGAGTGATTGTCAAAACCAACTCATCTCTCACAGACACGACAGTGAGATAGGAGGCGTAATTCCGTCCATTCGCCATTAATTCAGAGAAGATACGGCCGGTCCACCATGTGCTCCTCCAGTACCGAGCAGTCCCTTTCGTCATGATCAGCTGAGCCGGCCATAAGGGGTCTAATCTGACCGAATACTCTCCCGGGGAGGGGTCATTCGCGTCTTTCCAAGACGTGAGTCCCGCAGCAACGCCCGAGGTTAAGTTGAGCCTGAGTCTCATTCCGGGGATGTAAGTATCCGTAGGGTAATCGAAGCTTTGCCACAAAATTTGTTCCTTGTCATCCAACAGAGCAAGATTACCCGAGTCTTGCAGCAAAAAGCTCGTGTTTTTGTTTCGAAGGACATTACCGGGAACAGCAGACGCCCAAAGAGAATTCCCTTTTCCGTCCAGCACCGCGAGATTCCCGTCGCCGGAGACGGTGAAAACGCCGGCTGCATCCGTAAGGGGGTTTGCTCTGTTGGCCACCCAAACGATAGTCTGCCCCGGGATATTATTATACCATGTGCCGAGATATCGATTCGTGGAGTTTCCCAGACTGAAGAATCCCAACACGAAGCTGCCCCCTACCGAAGTGAGCGTATCGTTGATGCCCACGGACTTTGCGAGACTGCCCGTCACCCCCTGAGCAGAAACCACGAACGAACACAAGGTCGAGAAGACAAGGAACCACTCTGGGACGACCCACCAATCCATGGATGAACCCAGCTTTACCGTCCCACAGATTATTATCTTATCAATACATCCCTGTGATTTTCTTCTCGTCGACGTTAGATTCCTTCATTTCCCGGCTTTTTTACGTCCGAGTTCCGAGCACGCGTTTTGCTTCAAAGGGAGAGGAAAGTCTTCGCCCCTCTCGCTGTGCTCCGTAATAAATAAATAGTTGGATATGAAGACCTTCTTCTTGCTCATCGATCATGTTCTTGCATATTATTAGTACGACGACTGGGCTAGTCTCCCGCCTCGGTTATTGAGCGGTGGGAAGGAACCCTGAAGGCGTCGCATTTGTCAACTACGGACACCAGACTATAAGAAATGGAGGAACCTTTGAGGCATTACGTCGAACGAGTAGTTCGCACTGATTAGGATGACTTACGAGTCTTATGGCCCACGGAGACAGAAACGTCGGTAGCAAGGACTCGATTCCCGTCAAACCTCGCGACCGAGATGTGACCTTGTATCGCCGTAATCGACCGCTTCTTTCAGACTTCACGTCAGCTCCTAGTAAATAACAAACAACACAGAAGAAATTAAGATACTTTACTCTGGATCTGAAGATTGTAGGGACGGAATGCTGTTCAAATGTACACTGTTTGGTAGGGAGGTGTCTGCAAGTAACCGATTATCCGTTTCCACGGCAGTTTACCTCCATTTATCAGTCTCCGATTCGACAGTTTGGGTGATCATGGTTGAACCACAATTCCATGAGAGCTTTAATTATTGGAGCAATGTTTTTTAACATATTCGCCTACCGTTCGCTGCTTCTGAAAGGTTTGACTGAATCAAACTTACTGTCTCGCCAGCCCTTTGCCTTCCAGTGGCGAGTGCTGACGGAAGGAGAGGTGACGTCTGACGAGTGAGTGTTTGTGCAGCTACTCGTTAATTATTAGCAACTGGTAAGAACGATTGAGCGTTTCATTAATTTTCTACCCGCAACCTCACGTTTTCGGCCTTGACCACTCTTGTGGACAGATTCAAGAAAAGATAGGGATGGATTTAATATGGATTAGCTACTGTCCGATCGTTTTCTTCTTTCTTTTTTAAAGCTGAAACCGTAGGATCTGCCATGTGACCTGAGTGGATACTGCATACTTGTGAATGAATAATTTCTCAATTGGATCATTTTGATTTGCATACAGGGTACTTTGTGAGAGATTACATCTAATATTTTTACGAAACGAGAAAACTAGTAATTCCAATTGTATACGATAAATAAGGATAACAAAATTTTTAAGTCAACTAGAAATATTAAGAACATCACGTAGAATCGCAGAATTATTTAGACGATGAATTCATCCGAGGCTATGTAATACAAGGACCCCAAATCAACGTACCATGCAACATGATGTTGAACGTCGACATATACTTATTAGGACCATTTTAGGACAAACAACTGGGGATACAAGTTGGCGAAGTTGTTGTATCAGTAGTACTTGCCGATGCTAGTGTGTAAGGAGAAGATTCTGAAAAGTATTGAAGGTGACCCGATCGTCTTGACCTGTAATTATTTGAGCAGATGGTACCATCGAAATCTAGTGTGATCATCAAGAGAAGAGAAGCCCGAAAGACTTTTGAGTTCAGAAACCTAGAGTTAGCTTGATACCATGTAAAAAGAATAATCTCCCAATTGCATTGTATTAATTTGCATAGAAGTGCATATTGAACATCTTGAATTAGAGTGTATGGAAACTTTACAAACACGAGATTCTTTATAAAAAAAGGAAATTAAGAATCCCAATTGTATCCGGTCACGACGGAGGGAAATCATCCTAAACGGGGATTTTCTCCCTACAGAAAGATAAAATTTATTGTTATTCTCTGTTGGCGATGAAGCTGACAGTCGCAGACGCGTCTCCTCGTCTCCGATTCAACTCTCAGTCTCAAGGGATCTTTTTCCCTTCTTTATTTGCAAAGAATTTTGTACCCTTTGCTGTCTCTTCAGGAATGCTCGAGATGGGGAAATAAAGACGGGAGACAAGTTGGCATGGGGGGGTCGCTGATTGACCCGCTGATGTACAGTAGACGTGACAGGTTCAAACACTCCGAAAAGGGAAAGTTCTGAGAATCGATTGATGTCGAAAAGCACCCAGAAGTCCAATTCCGCGGCCTATGTAATTACAATTTTCCAGATTCGCGAAATCTGCTGGCCTATTGACCGAATGTGGTAATTCAACACTTAAGAGAAAATGGAAAACCAGTTGATTCTGGGTGCCGACGGAAAGATGACCATCATTGCCGACCTCGAGGTTCATCACAGACATCTGCATTTCCTGGTCGTCTCTTCGTCTTCATCCAAATATCTGAATCTACACCAGAACCCATTCTCTTGATCCCGTTTGGGTGGTTGGACAACGTTATGATTGTTTTAAGAGAATTTATTGTCTTGAATATTAAAACCCCTGAGAGTATAGTATCTGAGATAAATTTCTCTTATTAATCGTAAACATTGAGAATTTCAAGTATACTGTTAGTTTAAAACATTAAGAATTAAGTAGACATTGAATAATTAAAAAAAAAGACTAAATCAATTTTATTATTTATAAATAATAATTTTATTTTTAATGATTAATTTTCTTATATTTAAAACAAAATAAGATATAAAATATTTTAATAGTAAAATTAAGCAAAAATATTTATATAAAAAGTTGTGGTTTTTGGACAGCGGAAATGGCTAGTTAATTTTTTTAAATAATTCTAATTATTTGAGAATAAAGATTGATAGCCTAACACTTCATTTATTTTTCATTTGGGTAAAATAAAACTGAGACTGAGAGTAACTTGTATTCACGATACTTGCAGCCTCCTTGTCCTAGGGAAATGCACCATTTATCCGTTGCTGACCAGGAGTCATTATTCTGGGTAGAGTAATGATTCGTGCACTCAAGCGAGTGTGCGACTCGCGCACTTAGAAAAAAAGTCCGCCCCTTCTGTGATTCTAGCAGGGAGCAAGATACAATAAAAAATATAAATAAAAAAGGAACTGGCGGCAAAGCTACGAAAGCAATTTCCTCCCTAGTGTCCGAGCTTTCGTGTTCTACAGAACTGAAGTATCGCTTCCGAGACAGAGAGAAGGGAAGAGAGACGGAGAGAAGGGAAGAGAGACGGAGAGAAGGGAAGAGAGACAGAGGGAAGGGAAGAGAGAGGGAAGGGAAGAGAGACAGAGGGAAGGGAAGAGAGAGGGAAGGGAAGAGAGACAGGGAAGGGAAGAGAGACAGGGAAAAGGGAAGAGAGACAGAAAAGGGAAGAGAGACAGAAAAGGGAAGAGAGACAGAAAAGGGAAGAGAGACAGAAAAGGGAAGAGAGACAGAAAAGGGAACGAGAGAAAACGAGTCTGCGAAGAGAAGCAATTTCTTTTCGCTGGTGACGTCTCAGTTGAAATAAATCAAAACCTTAATAACTAATGTGCATTGCGCCGGTGGGTCTCTCCTCCAATATCGAAATCACCCAGAATGAAATGTCGGTTTGTCAGATGACACGATACGGTTCATTGATCCTTAAAGAGAAGACTTACTACATACGGGTATTGAAAAGTAAAATAAGATACATACAGTTACAGAGAACTGTTACAAGCAAAAAAAAAAAAAACAATTCCTTTGGGAACGGTTCCTCTGCATAAATCCATGTTCTCCATTCGTCCGTGGTAGAAAAATCGTTTTTTTTCACCTAGGTGTTATAGTGCTGATCGACATTTCATTTACAGAAACAACCGTTCCGTCCTCGGAAGATGAAATGGCGTTCCTGGTGTTGGTGAAGGTGCATTTTTTGGGCGGAGGCAGAGTCGTCCCTTCGTCGGCCAGCATCATCACAACAGTGGACATGGGCGGTCGATCCCCAGCATCTTCTTGGACGCAGAGGAGACCCACATGCACGCATTTCTCAACTTGGCTTCTAATAGCTGTTTGGCTTTCCGATGGATCCATCAGCTCCACACTATGTCCCTCGCTCCAGAGTTCCCAAGCCTGTCGAGGAGGAAGCTCCCATCTTCATGGAAAATGCAGAGTAAAGATGAACTGTGCTGAAAGAACAGGTCAGGATTACTTACGTGTCCCAGAAGGCTCGGGGTGTCTTGATAGAAGCCCGTGTTCTTCTTCCCACTTACGATTTCCAGTAACAGTACTCCAAAACTGAAGACGTCGGATTTCTCTGAAAAATTCCCATCCAAGGCATACTCCGGCGACATGTAACCACTGCAATTTTTGGACAAACAGGAAGTGTTTCCTCAGAATAACGAACTTGTAAACTGATAAACGTAGTTGTTTAGTCCGGTCACTAATTTGATGTGACTTACTAAGTGCCCACTACTCTGTTGGTATTTGCTTCGATTTGATTTCCACAAAAAATCCTGGCCATGCCAAAATCTGATATTTTCGGGTTCATTGCACCGTCCAGCAGAATATTGGCCGACTTTAGATCTCTATGGATAATTTTAAGCCTAGAATGACGGTGAAGGTAGAGAAGTCCCTGTGCAATTCCTTCAATGATGCGGAAACGAGTTTCCCAGTCTAGTCGTGCTCCCGGCGCCGGATCTGTCGCAGCAGTCGTGAAAAATTTGATAAGAATTTAAAACAGATAGAATGCGATATCCAGCATAGTATCGAAATCCTGAGGCTACTCACCAAACAAGAATTTGTCCAGGCTTTTGTTGGGCATGTATTCATAGATGAGAATCTTTTCTTCTTCATGAACACACCAACCCAAGAGTTTAACCAGATTTCTGTGCTGAAGTTTAGCTATAACTTGCAATTCGTTTTTGAACTCGTTGAGGCCTTGTCCTGATCTCGTCGAGAGTCTTTTCACTGCTACTTCTTGACCATCTGGTAGTGTCCCCTGCATCAATGAGAAACAAACGTTCTCCAGTTTCGTCCAGGAATCGACAAAAAAGCTAGCGGCGCTACGGAAGAAAGAAAATACCTTGTAAACAGGTCCAAAACCACCCTGTCCAAGTTTATTCGCGAAGGAAAAGTTATCAGTAGCAGCAACCACACTGGCAAAAGTGAACAACGGAAGATCAGGAGTTCTTTCTCCTTCTCCAAGGGTGTTAGCTTCCTTCAAATCCATCGCTACTTTATCGGCTGCTAAACCAGGCCCAGAGAATCCCTTCATCGTTGTCCCTGATATTCACCCAATATCAAACAATGCAGAGGTTCAGCTCTCTGCATAAAATCAACATCCAAAACCGACCCACCTCCCAAGGACGAAAAAGAAACAAGAGTACCCAGTGAACAATTAAAGCATAAGGAGATCTATAAGGATTACCCTGTTTTCTGAGCCTCCTTTTAATGAAAAACGTAATGACGCAAGAGAGAAGAAGCAGTACTGCCGCCAACGGTAGCAAAATTGCAAGCAGACGTTTCTTCTTACTAGACCCACTTCCACCTTGTTTGCAGAGGGAAGAAAGGGTGAAGATTCAGTTCGCGAGTATATGAATTCAGCTCAAATTAACTTCAATTTCCTAAAAGCTAACGAAGACGAGGAAGATGAGATCTTACCGAGCTCTGATTGCGGAAGGCGAACATAAAAATCCAAACCCGTTTCATAATTCTGCTCAATATCTTCCAGTTCGCTTCCCCACGTTAGACATCCCACGCCAGTCAGGTCGTCGTACGCAAAAGCCGTGCAGGAACAATTCGCAAGGCATCGAGCTCGGCACTCATACATAGTCACGTTCGCCACCACCACCGAAAGGTCCGGCACTTTGATCTTCTCCATCTTGTAAAACCCATCTCCCCTGTCACAACTCAGGGGCTTTTCTCGAACGCAACCCGCAGAATGATTCCCCGCGTCCCAGTCCTTCTGAATCTTGGGCCGATGTCCTCTCAAACAACTGCAGAGCTTCGAAGGATTGTACTCGTCACAGACGCCCGTGGATCCACAGCGACTGTAGAACTCGCAGGGGCTCTTCGGCTTCCACCAAGCGACTTCCCATCTCCCGGTCTTCTCCATCCAAGACAGCTGCTGAATTCGCCCCTGGGGCCCTACGACGAGCCTCAAGTGATCGTGTCCGAGACTGCAATGGTGAAAGAAATCTCGGTTTCGTTGGCCACCACGGTGAGGTAGGAAATGTAGGAGCGGTTCGTCCTCAGGGATCCGCCGTACAAGTCCCCTGTCCATCTCCCGCTTCTCCATATCCGTCGAGACCCACTCCACATCACGAGCTGCAGGGGCAGAAGAGGGTCAATGGCGATTGTGACATTGCCGGGCGAAGGATCCACCTCGCTTCGCCACGACCTAAGTTCCTGGTTCTTTCCGGTCTTCAGATTGAACCTCAATTTCATTCCGGGAATGTAAGTATCGGTTGGATAATTAAAGCTCTGCCACAAGACGCCCCCGTCCCCTGCTTTCAACACGAGATTCCCAGCATCCTGAAGCAGGGCACTCGAGTTTCCGACTGAGCTAGTATTGGTAGACCAGACGAGGCTCCTCTTCCCATCCAAGATGACGAGACTTCCGTCATCGGAGATCGTAAGAACTCCGGCGGAGTCCGTCAGCGGCTTGTCTCGGTTGGCTACCCATACGACGGTCCTGGTAGGAATATCGTCGTACCATATCCCGACGTAGTAACGATTCGTGGAATTTCCAGGGGTGAAGAAGCCCAGAGCGAATTTCTGACCGAGTGAGACGAGCGTCTCGTTCGAGCGGATAGACATGCCCCTTGTTAACGTATCGGCTCCATCGGAGAGTAGAAACTGGTAAGATAGTAACACTAACAAAGAAACGGAGACCGGAAACCAGGCCATTGATCGATCGCCTGAGCAGCAGCTAATCACCCCCGGTGTGATCTCCTCTGTTCTTGGTCGTTTTAAGAGGCGAGACATCAAAAAAAAGTCCACGTCCATTGTCAACACCTCACCATAGTCAAAACGTCGAACAGATACTCCAAGATGGGAATGCTTGGATTCAAGGAGGCGATTATCATCTTCTCTCAAGTTGTTGGAATTCTCACGCGGAGACAGCCATTTTCGTTGAATAAATAAGGATACGGGTTGACTATAAATGGTTTTCAATAGACTAGTGGCGCAGTAGCTTGCCTTTTGGTTCACTGGAACGAAGAAGAAGATGAAAAAAGGAATAGTACCCACAATTACCCCAGCTCACTAAACGTTACAATAGTAGTCAACTCAACTATAAAATATACAATCACCTACCACCCACATGTAGTGACACCTAGTCAACGTACCCCACAGTTATGGGGGATGCATATGCTATTGGTCGATTCTCTACTGATTAGTGCATACATCTTTTGCTGAAAATTGAAGCTCTCAGGACTATGAGCATGAATTATCTCCCTCATATTCCTTGCAACGGTGAACTTGGGTAATTGTTTTGGCTTCTCAATGATCGAGGTTTCACTTTATAGAATCAAAGCAACATATGACATATCGGGTCTCTCGTTTGGCATGTCTTGTACGCAGAGGAGCCCCAAATGGACGAGCTATGCACTTCGTGCCACGAACAAGAATCTCTTATGAAAGCATCCTACCAACTCTGATTCGCCTTATCTTCAACCCCGTCGCTTCCACGCATGCAATATTTACAAATCATTGCATCGCACTGTATGTGGAGGAAAAGCTCCTCCAGTCAATCTTCCAGCTAGAATGAAATATCCTGTTTACATGAAGTGTTTGCAGTACTAACATTTATAAGAAGGGGAGGAGATTGATCTTCATCGAATAACGAACCCAGAGTAGAAATTTCGCCTCGCCAAGATTGACGACCTCGGCAAATTAAAGAAACAAGAAGCAGAAGCAGCGTCATGTTACTCAATTCAAACTTTAATGGGCACACCAATATCTCTTTGGAATTGTTTAGATCGTTTTTTTTATAAAAAGAAATATATAAAGCATATATAAGAATTAATGAATGTAGTGTGGGAATCATCGTCCCAGAGGCAGAGTGAAGGTCAGATCATTTGTCGAAAAGCTATAGAAGCTGCTACGCTCAGGGGTTATCTCCATGGACCTCGCGGTAACAAATTTGGGTTGTTTGGGCATGAGGTCGATGGAGGCTTCACTGTCCAGCATCGATGCGATGTAGCAGATTTCAGGTCTATCGCTTGGCAAGTCTTGGACGCAGAGAAGCCCCAAATGCACGCTTCTCATCACTTCACGCTTGTTACAAGAGTCTCTTATGGTGGCATCCAGCAGAGCTGCTACACTGATATCCTCATTCCAAAGCTTCCATGCCTGCGAAATAGAAACCCACATTTTACCATCGTCAGTATTAATTGTATACTTTCGAGCTCAGCAACGTAAGAAATACCAAGAAGGAAATTAATCAGGTGATTCGTACTTACGTATCCTGTAAGATGTAATGCTTGATCTTCAACGTAGAACGCAGAGTTCTTTTTGCCAGTGACGATCTCTAGCACCAATACCCCGAAACTGTAGACATCGGATTTTGAAGAAAACGATCCTTCCAGAGCGTATTCAGGAGACATGTATCCGCTGCATGCATCGACCATTAGTTAACTTAAGCAGGCCGTTAATGTTGAAACCAATTAGTCAGGCATGAAGGCCCTGCGTGTTTGTTTAAATATATTTATGCAATAAGCTGATACGTACTATGTTCCCATCACTCGTCTGGTGGTCGCCTGGTACTGATTTCCTCCAAAGATCCGAGCGATCCCAAAATCTGCAATTTTGGGTTTCATTTCTTCGTCCAACAGGATGTTTCCTGCCTTCAGGTCTCTGTGAATTATTCGTAGACTTGAATCACGGTGAAGATAGAGCAGACCTCGAGCTATTCCGTTGATGATATTGAAACGCTTCGTCCAGTCTAACGTTTCTCTCTTTCTTGAATCTGGATTATACTATAGTAATGTGAATTTTTTTTTATACTAAACTTTGTTCGTTTCATTAATCAATCGCAACAAAATAATTAATTAAACAGCGAAATTTAGTTACCGAATAGGAATAAATCCAGGCTCTTATTGGACATGAATTCGTACACCAGCATCTGCTCCTCGCCATGGATGCAGCAACCCAGAAGCCTAACAAGGTTCCTATGTTGCAAATTAGAAAACAGGATGACCTCGTTCATGAATTCTTCCACGCCCTGCCCGGAACCACTAGAGAGCCTCTTTATAGCCACTTCTTGTCCCCCAGCTCCGCAGCCCTGCAATCACAAGTCTTACCAGCTTGATTAATTACTTCTCTGATCATTTTAATGGTGAGGTTATTAGATCGGTGTCTAATTAAGTACCTTGTAAACAGGACCAAACCCTCCTTGTCCTAGCTTGTTTGCATCAGAAAAGTGGTTTGTGGCAAGTACCAAACTCTGGTAGTCGAACAATGGCATATGAGGCTTCTTAACTTTATTTCTTCCTAATTCAAGCTCTTTCTGTAGATCAATGAAGATTTTTTCCCCTTTTCTAAATTTCCCCCAACCTGAGGCATGAAAAACAGTAAGCGGTCGACATTGTTGAGGATGATCAAAATTCAATTAAATGGGGTGGGTTAGAATCTGCTGATCATAAATACTTAAAAAAATTCTCTACTTGAAGTCACAAATTACCTTTGAGATTTCTCCGACGTCTCCAAAGAATTATAGAGCACGCAGAAGTCAAAACCAAGGCCGCCAGAACAGTGGTAACAATGATAATGGTGGTCATTCCATTGTGATCACCTGCATGGATATAGAAGCGTAACTAAGAGTTTTAAAAGATGAAGAACAGAGCTCCATTCTCTCCATCAAAGAAAATCAAAACAGCTGGAAAAGAGAAGACTGTTCGTGTTTAATTTCTTTGTTGAGTACTATTATACCTAGTTCAGATGCCGCGAGGCGCAGGAACAGTCGGTTCTCTCCTTCCTGAAAATGCCGTATATCCACCAGATTCGTCCCCCATTGAAGGCACCCAATCCCACCGACATAAGCATAAGCAATACACGAACAATTCCCCAAGCAACTCTGCTCGCAATCCCCTTCGTCTGGCACCACAACCCAATCTTCGTAATCAGGCAATTTAACTCCTTCCACCCTGAAAAACCCATCTCTGTGAGTACTTCCCCCGGGAGTAGTACTGCTCGAGTTACTCCCACAGGACAGAGGAGTTCTCCTGGAGCAACCGTCCGCCCAATTCCCCTTCCTCCACTCTTCCCCTGATCTCGGCTCGAAACCCTTCAGACAAGTGCACGCCGCCGAATCGACGGTACCACTAGTGCGGCAGATCCCAAATTCCCCGCATTTCCCGTATTCCTCGCACGCATCCATGGGCTGCGACCTGGGTACGACCCATTCATTCTTGTTCCCGTCCCACGACAGATGCTGTTCTTGTCCGTCCCATCTTATTCGATACATGACGAAATCGGAGTTGTTGAAGAGAGCGAAAGAGAACAACTTGTTGCCGTTCTGATCGTCGTAAGTGAGTCTGAGGCCGAAGAGATAAATGGGTCTTTTGTTCGCGACACCGGCGAAGGTCTCCCCGTCCCACTGCCCGCTTCGCCAGTGGCGTCGTCCTCTGTTTAACACCACTATCTGAGCCGCTCCCCGGGACACCACGTTCACCGAGAAGTCTCCCACCGCCGGGTCGGCCGGTGATTTCCACGACGTGTGGACTATCTGTCGGCCGGTGAGGCCTTCCAGTCCGAGTTTCATACCGGGTAGGAACGAGTCGGTTGGGTGATGGAAGCTCTCCCATAAATTATCACCGGAAATTCCGTCGCGGAGAATCAGATTGCCTGAATCCGAAAGCAGAGCGGTGGAATTGCTCGAGTGCTCGGAAACGTTAGACGACCAAATCAGGGAGCTTTTCTTCGAGTCTAAAATCACCAAGTTCCAATCGTCTCCGACGGTGAAGTCTACGCCGGAAGAATCGGAAATTGGGTTTTCTCTGTTGGCCACCCAAACGACGGTCGGTATTGGGACCTTGTGATGAAAATACCAAATCCCCACATACCGTTTGGTCGAATTTACAGGACTGAAGAAGCCCAACTCGAATCGCTCGCCTGCTGAAACCAGGGTCTGGCCGTCTCTAATGGATTGTCCTCGGGTGATCGTGTCCGCCGCTTGATTAATACTGACCGTGCACACCCAGAGAGACAAGGAAAAGAACAGACCCCTCGATCCCATAATATTGTTCCTAGAAAATCTCATCACGAATTTCAACGCTGCTCTTATAGAACCAAAATGTCCATGATCTTGACGGAACCAGAAGAGAAACCTGCAGAGCCCCTTCAAGCAATAATTGAAGCTGTTCTCATTTTTGTGTGGAGCTCGGTTCTGTAGAAAGAAGAACGATGGCCACAGAAAAAAATCATTCCTTTTCTGGCTCTTGTATTAGGATTTTTTCATAATGGATCTTCCCGACCAAACGACTAAATCGATCTCTTGTGTACATTTTCTGATTACTTTGCATATATTTCCATCTGAACTACCTGGTGTAATGAACAGACAAAATCTGATATATTGAGTTTGATTTCAAGATTATTATATAACGATCGACCATCACCATGACATATTCTCCATATTTTTATATACGGTGTTTGCCTTTTTCTCTGCTAAAAGTCATCTGCTTTGACTCAAGAAACCTCAACGTGATTCCCTCCCCGCTGCGGCATTATGAAGCTTGCAAGTCGAAGAAACCAGGAAGGGGTTCTATGATTGACACTACTGTTAGTCCATACAATCAGGAGCAGTTCTTTGGAAGGTGATTAACATATAATTAATTAAATACTTACCCAACTTCTTGGACCAATCCAAGAAAACTTAAACCTCGTTAGAATACCGACCTCGGACCTGCATAAAGTAATCGTCGATCATATCTCACTCCGAGCCTCAAGGACTCGTCGGGGTTCTCTATCCGTTGACGGACTCCAACTCATCCACCTGCTTTACTTATTAGAACGCATCCGTTGCTTTCATACAGCTACCAGACACGGTAAGGTAGCAATCTTCTATTTGTATAGCCATAGTATATGAAGATAATATTTAAAATAAAATAAGATCTTGCTTATTTTATCTCTAAGTTTATCTATTAATCACTGTAATGCCACTTAGATGCCAGGTCAAGATGCAAACCTTTGCAGTAATAGTTTGAAGTACCTGTATCACCACTCATTTGTTAATAGCAACTCAACTTTGGAACATTCTTGCACTAGTTACACTAGTTAGTTACATAGTACAAAATCCACACTCTTTATATAGTTTGTGTATTTGAGAGAGAAATTAAGCATAGAATGGGGTCCTTCAAAATTTTAAATAAAAAAGGAATTAAAACTGAACACGAAGCTTCGTCTCTGTTGCCCAGTACCCAGCCTGTCCATAAATCACAGAGTCATCATAGATGCCTTGAAGCCTTGAAGCTTCTCGTAAAGGTTCACCCCTTCCGTCTCCCCCGTGCTCCTCTTCCCTGCACCCTTCAGGATAGTCTCTAGGGCTTTCAAGCTTCCTTTGTAACGTTGTCAATTGAACGAGAAAGTCGAGGAACGTCGCAGTTAAAGAAACAAAAAACAATATTTGATCGTTGCTAGAGAAAGACACTGACAAAGAAGACAATGTTCCTAACAAACAGTAATCAACCGGTTCAAAAATAGACACAAAACAGTAATCAACTGAAGAAAAAAATGATGCAGAATAACTAGGTGCTGCAATTGTCAATTTAATTGGGTCCGTCAATTGATACACCTCTGTCTGCTGGGTCAAAATAATGAGAGTGGGGAATAAGCCCACAAGTATAACAGGCCTATCCTAGAGAAGAGAGCTCCATCAAGGCTGAAGGACTATATCCTTTAACAAAATGATGTGAATTCTTACTGATTTTACTTCGAGGTTTTACACCTGTGGTTGCATAGTTGGTAGTGTAAGTAAGAGAAAATCTAGGGATTAGGTTTACCCATAGAATAGGTAGATAATATTTTATTACAAAATAAAATCTTGTAAATATTATCTCCGAGTTTATCTCTTACTTGGACTGCCATGTGGACGCCCCCATCAGGATATAAAGTCAAGGAAGTAAAAAGTTAGAGTACTTATATCCCCGTTCATCTTTTAATTCTTTTTTTACCAGAACTTAGTGTAATTTCTTGTATCTTTTACTTTCACTGTTCGTGTGTGAGTGTAACATAATTCAATTGCATAGGAGTATATGGGGTTATCAGCTGTATTGAAGGGACAAGAAGAAAATTGAAGTTTCTCCTTCCTTTCCATTTCTGTCTTCTTTTCTGGTTTCCTTTCTTCTTTTCTAGTCTTTGTTCTTCTCTGTCAATTGTTCATTTATGGAGCTGACACTTGTTCGAAAAGTGCTTGTTGATTTGCTAACGCTTGCTTGAAAAGTGCTTGCCTCTAAGAAGTGGAGTGTATCATCAAACTTGTTGTGTATATGAAGCTTGAAAAATGACATCAATAATTTCTATTTTACTTTGAGGTTTTACATAATGACATGGTTGTATAGTTAGCTATCTAGGTAAGAATAAATCTAGGGTTTAAAATTTTCCCATATGAAGATAATATTTTATTAAAAAATAAAATGCGCAAATTTTATCTCTAAATTAGCAACACTGACATCACTTCAGAATGTTAAGTCTTACAAGAAAAAAGCCAGTCTTTACATCACCTTTGGTGAGCGAGCTACAATTGAAATTGGACACACGGCTTTGATTTTGATGTTAGAGTCGGCACTGTTTTGAAGTGTTGGGAAAGTTCGGCGTTTCCCGCTTCGTGAAGTTAAGATAGGCACTTAGAAATTAAGATAGTAATGGGAGCATACGAGTTTGTAATCCTTCAATATAGAGGTTCTTTTACTATACAAATAAATAGTAAGATTGCAAGAGTTTATAGTTTACAAAATTGTTTCACTTTTCAATGGCTCGCTCAAGCTTGAGGATTATGACTTCTCAAACTATCTCACTTCTCTCTCAATGAGGCTCTCTTTCTTGGTTTCTTTAAGAATGAGGGCTTCTACCCTTATTTATACTACTACCCCTCCATAATGAATGGTGAGAATTAATTTGATCGAACGGTAGAGATTAGCTCTCTAGAATTCTCCACACATGTCTTCATGCTCTAGAGATTTCAAAGAAATCTCTACACTCCTCCATACTCTTCCATACTCTTCCAGAATGTTCCAAAAGGCTCCACACATCTCTACAATATTCCTAAGGTTTCCAGACTCTTCTACAAGTTTCCAGATAATTCTACACTTCTCTAGAGTTCTCCAGAATGTTCTAGAAAATTCTACTTTCCAGAAGGTTCTAGAATTTTCTAGAATCTTCCCAATTAAGGAGGGGCCCCAACAAATCTCCCTCTCCTGACCTAATTGGGAGGCAGTAGCAAACCGGCACCTTGACAACAATCCTCAAACTTCTTGGTTGGTATTACCTTGGTCATCACGTCTGACCAGTTCTCATCTGTGTGAACCTTGTCAAGATGTATGCGTTTTCCTTCGAGAGCTCCTCGGATCTAGTGATTTCGAGTATCAATGTGCTTTGTGCGGGAATGAAAAGTTGAATTCTTTGATAAGTAAATTGCACTTTGATTGTCACACTTCAAGACATACATGTCTTGCTCTATTCCCAACTCAAGCAACAAATTCTTCATCCACAACATCTCCTTGCAATCTTTAGTAGCTCCTCACTAGTGGACAAAGCAATACATTTTTGCAACTTTGATTGCCAGGAAACAGTTCCCCCTGAAAAAGTAGATAGGTATCCTGACGTTGATTTCCTAGCATCAATATCACTGGCCAAGTCTGCATCTATGTATCCCTCTAGCACAGGTTTTCCATTTCCAAAGCGTAAACACTTCTTAGAAGTACCACGTAGATACCGCAGGATCTATTTAACTGCAGCCCAGTGTTTCTTCCCCAGATTGGCCAAAAAGCAACTAACAACACCAACTGCATAGGCGATATCGGGTACTGTGCCTCGGATTGGATCCCAAAGTCGGTATCCGAACTCATCCTTAGGTGAACTAAGATAGATGATTTCCTTAGTCTTTGCATCAAGCTTGGCTCGATCATATTTTGGGGTGTGAATAAATACCATGCATCCGAATACCTTCAGATGGTTATAAGAAACCTTTTTTTCCTAACCAAACCTCCTCTGGGATGTCTCTGTCCAAAGCAACTGATGGAGTGAGGTTGATTATGTCAACATAAGTCATCAGAGTTTCTCCCCAGAATGACTTGGGCAACTGGGCATGAGAGAGCACACACTGAACTCTTTCTTCGATAGTTTGGTTCATTCTCTCAGCTAATCCATTCAACTGTGGTGTCTTGGGTGGAGTTTTCTCTAGCCTAATCCCATATTTCATCCAGTAGGTTTCGAAAAGACCTTTATATTCACCTCCATTGTCTGATCATACACACTTGATCTTCCGACCTGTCTCGCGTTCCACTCAAGAATGAAGCTCCTTGAATGCAACAAGTACTTGATCCTTTGATTTTAATAGGTGCAACCACACCTTCCTTGAATGGTCTTCAATGAAGGTGACAAAATGCAATGCACCACCAATGGACTTCTCGGACATCGAGCACACGTCAGTGTGGACGAGGTTTAGAATATTCTTTCTCCTTGTGGGCGGAGAAGATCATTGGAAAGCAACTCTATGTTGTTTTCCAGCTAAACAAAGAGCACAAGGATCAAGTTTTCTACCTTTCACGTCATGGAGTTGCTTTCGAGCGAGCATGTGAAGGCCTTTCTCACTTATGTGCCCGAGTCGTTTATGCCATATCTCCTTATCATCGGTGGTGATATTTACCTCCCCATTGCAAAGTTTAGCTTGCATCACGTACAATTATCCTTCCTTCTTTCCTCGCGCTATGATTAAATTTTCTTTGGTGAGCTTCCACTTTCTTTCACTACAGTAATTCACCAGACCAGAATCATCTAGCTTTCCAGTAGATATAAGATTGAAGCGCATGACTAGGACGTGCCTCACATATTTTAGGACAAGGTTGCATCATGTGCTTGTTGTTAGGATGTTGTCACCTATCCCGGCAATTTTGCGCCTATCTTGATTTCCCATTTGCATCGTAAAGTCACCGCTTTGGTAAGACGAGAAGAAACTTCCATGGGAGTGACATGGAAGGAAGCAATAGAATCAATAATCCAAGAACTATCATCATAAACAATGTTTAGGATATTACCTTCTCCAACGAGATAAAGCAGTTTGTCTTTCTTCTTGCTTCTTCGTTGAGCTAATTTGGTATGGCTTAACATTACAGCTCTTTTGATCTCTCTTGAAGGATTGGCACTCCACTTTCTTATGGCCTATCCTTCCACAGTAGTAGCACATAATCTTCAACCGTGACTTGGATCGACCTCGAGATTGAAGCGGATCTCGACTCTTGCTACGTCCACGAGTTTCATTCCTACCCCGGCTCTCAACAACATTTGCCTCGGGATGGACAGAGTTGCCTCGTTCCATTCTCCTTGCTTCTTCACCAAGAAGGCTATCACTGACAGTATCCATGGTGAGCTTTCCTTCTGAAGCTGAGTTACTAAGTGTAACCACGAGTGTCCCAACTTTCTGCTGGGAACTGTGTAAAAGGGCTTGTAACTCATCATCAATCTTCATGCCAATGTTCGTGAGTTGATTTACGAGCCTTTTGATATTATTCAAGTGCCCAATCATACTTTGACCATCCTTATACTCCAACTTCACCGACCGTCGAACTAAATGGGCTTTGTTACGAAGCGTTTTCTTTTGAATCATGGACTCGAGCTTTGTTAATAATTCATAAGCATTTGTATAAGTATAAACATGTTCGAAGAGACTTTTGTCAATGTACTTACGGATCATGGCAACGGCCTTCCGGTTTAGCACCTCCCACTCTGCATGACTTTTTCCTTCTACCTTGGTTTTGTGGATGATGGGCTCATGCGGATCCTTGCAGTATAGATGGTCCTCCATCATCGGCTTCCAACATGAGTAGTTGTTGGCCGGGAGCTTGAACATGTCTCCATCATGAGCAACATAATCCTCCATCTTGAACTGCACGAGCTATTGATGACTTTGAACAAAGCTGGCTCTGATACTACTATTGGGAAAGCTCGGCCTTTTCCTCTTCGTAAAGTTAAGATGGGCACTTAGAAATCAAAATAGTAATGAGAGGACACGAGTTTGTAATCCTCCAATATAGAGGTTCTTCTACTATACAAATGAATAGTAGGATTGCAAAAGTTTATAGTTTACAAAATTGTCTCACTTTTCAGTGGCTAACTCAAGCTTGAGGATTATGACTTCTCAAGCTATCTCACTTCTCTCTCAAAGAGGTTGTCTTTGTTGGATTCGTTAGGAATGAGGGCTTCCACCCCTATTTATACTACTCATCCTTCATAATGAATGATGAGGATTAATTTGATTGAAGGGTGGAGATTAGCTTTCTAGAATTCTCCACACATGTCTTCATGCTCTAAAGTTTTCAAAAAATCTCTACACTCCTCCATTCTCTTCCATACTCTTCCATATTCTTCCATACTCTTCCATACTCTTCCATACTCTTTCAGAATATTCCAGAAGGCTCCACACATATCTAGAATATTCCAGAGGTTTCTAGACTCTTCTACAAATTTCTAAAGAATTCTACATTTCTCTAGAGTTCTTCAGAATGTTCTAGAAAAATCTACTTCTCCAAAAAGTTCTAGAATTTTCTAAATTCTTCCCAATCCAGGAGGGACCCCAACATGAAGTAATTATTGTCCAATGCGTGGGCAGATGAGGCTGGAGTTCATTAAAGCTAGAACCCGTCGTTGGTTCCTAGCGGCGATGATGGAGACGGTCCAACAAACTTCCTTGTCGGTGTTTGCTACTAATTGGATTGCCAAAATCATAATCTACGTGATCAAGACGTAATACGTACATGTAAAAAGTCAGAAGTACGAATTATCATTATGCTTGTATATATTCTCTTCCCCTCTCAACGTCCCATAGGCTGAGTTAAAGTAATTTCGTTCGCTGAAAAACAGGGCGGGCAGTCGTCGGGGTTCGTCGTCCTAAGAGTCCTTTCTGTGGCGAACTTGGTTTGTTTTGGCACCTGACCGATGGAAGTTTCACTTTCCAACATCATAACAATGAATGACATCTCAGGTCTATCACCGGGAAGGTCTTGCACGCTCAACAGACCTAAATGGATGCATCTCAGAACTTCGTGTTCCAAACAGAACTCTCTGATGCAGGGATCCACCAACTGTACTGCTTTGCCCTCGCTCCACAGTTTCCAGACCTGCAAAATTTCAGAAGTCATGGCTTTTGCTCGTTTTTTAAAAAATTCCCAGAACCTGCAATTGATCGAGTACAAGAAAATAATGAAAGTGACTATATAATATCGCACTGACATGTCCGAGAAGGTGGAGTGATCGATCTGCATCGTAGAATCCCGAGTTTTTCAAGCCGGTGACAATCTCGAACAGTAAAACCCCGAAACTGTAGACATCGGATTTTGTAGAAAATGATCCTTCCATTGCATACTCAGGAGACATGTACCCACTGTGTCAAGTTATCAACCATTGAAGCGCGTTAATTAGGTCATTAATCCAGCAGTACTGCTAGAGGCCTGCGTACTTGGTTTCAGTATAAGCGTGGTCGATTTACTTACTAAATTCCCACCACTCGTCTGGTGATTGCTTGGTCTTGATTTCCTCCAAAAATCCTTGCCAACCCAAAATCTGAGATTTTGGGGTCCATCTCTTCGTCCAACAAGACGTTTCCAGCTTTCAAGTCTCGATGGATTATGCGAAGCCTTGAATCGCGATGAAGATAGAGCAGGCCTCGAGCTAGCCCTTTGATAATGTTGAAACGCTTTGCCCAATTCAGTAGCACCTGCTTTCTCCGATCTGTCACAATATGTGTTTGTTAACATGACTTACTGATATATGCTTCTCACGGCGAACAGAGATTACTAATTAATTCTAAGGATCGGTATCAGAAGTACTTACCGAAAATAAAAATATCCAAGCTCTTATTAGGCATGAATTCGTACAGCAGCATCTTCTCTTCGCCTTGGATGCAGCAACCCAGAAGTCTGACGAGGTTCCGGTGCTGCAACTTAGCAAACAGAATGACTTCGTTCTTGAATTCCATTATGCCCTGTCCGGAATCACTTTGGAGTCTCTTTACAGCTACTTCTTGTCCACTCACCAGACAACCCTGCCAAACGATGCAGTTGTAAGTCTCTTTACGGCTACTTCGTTCTTTGCCAGTGCTGACGAGTATGTAATTACCTTATAGACAGGTCCAAACCCTCCTTGTCCAAGCTTATTTTCCTCAGAAAAGTTGCCAGTGGCTAGCGCTACACAGCAATAATCGAACAATGGTAGGATGGGCCCTTTTGCCTTACTATCTCCATACTCAAGTTCGTCAGGAAGATCAATGAGAATTAATTTCTCCTTATCCATCCTCCATGAATCTGAGTTTAGCATGACCAAGCAGGGCAAGTCATTGACCCACCTCCCAAGGACAAAAAAGAAACAAGAGTACCCAGTGAACAATTAAAGCATAAGGAGATCTATAAGGATTACCCTGTTTTCTGAGCCTCCTTTTAATGAAAAACGTAATGACGCAAGAGAGAAGAAGCAGTACTGCCGCCAACGGTAGCAAAATTGCAAGCAGACGTTTCTTCTTACTAGACCCACTTCCACCTTGTTTGCAGAGGGAAGAAAGGGTGAAGATTCAGTTCGCGAGTATATGAATTCAGCTCAAATTAACTTCAATTTCCTAAAAGCTAACGAAGACGAGGAAGATGAGATCTTACCGAGCTCTGATTGCGGAAGGCGAACATAAAAATCCAAACCCGTTTCATAATTCTGCTCAATATCTTCCAGTTCGCTTCCCCACGTTAGACATCCCACGCCAGTCAGGTCGTCGTACGCAAAAGCCGTGCAGGAACAATTCGCAAGGCATCGAGCTCGGCACTCATACATAGTCACGTTCGCCACCACCACCGAAAGGTCCGGCACTTTGATCTTCTCCATCTTGTAAAACCCATCTCCCCTGTCACAACTCAGGGGCTTTTCTCGAACGCAACCCGCAGAATGATTCCCCGCGTCCCAGTCCTTCTGAATCTTGGGCCGATGTCCTCTCAAACAACTGCAGAGCTTCGAAGGATTGTACTCGTCACAGACGCCCGTGGATCCACAGCGACTGTAGAACTCGCAGGGGCTCTTCGGCTTCCACCAAGCGACTTCCCATCTCCCGGTCTTCTCCATCCAAGACAGCTGCTGAATTCGCCCCGGGGGCCCTACGACGAGCCTCGAAGTGATCGTGTCCGAGACTGCAATGGTGAAAGAAATCTCGGTTTCGTTGGCCACCACGGTGAGGTAGGAAATGTAGGAGCGGTTCGTCCTCAGGGATCCGCCGTACAAGTCCCCTGTCCATCTCCCGCTTCTCCATATCCGTCGAGACCCACTCCACATCACGAGCTGCAGGGGCAGAAGAGGGTCAATGGCGATTGTGACATTGCCGGGCGAAGGATCCACCTCGCTTCGCCACGACCTAAGTTCCTGGTTCTTTCCGGTCTTCAGATTGAACCTCAATTTCATTCCGGGAATGTAAGTATCGGTTGTATAATTAAAGCTCTGCCACAAGACGCCCCCGTCCCCTGCTTTCAACACGAGATTCCCAGCATCCTGAAGCAGGGCACTCGAGTTTCCGACTGAGCTAGTATTGGTAGACCAGACGAGGCTCCTCTTCCCATCCAAGATGACGAGACTTCCGTCATCGGAGATCGTAAGAACTCCGGCGGAGTCCGTCAGCGGCTTGTCTCGGTTGGCTACCCATACGACGGTCCTGGTAGGAATATCGTCGTACCATATCCCGACGTAGTAACGATTCGTGGAATTTCCAGGGGTGAAGAAGCCCAGAGCGAATTTCTGACCGAGTGAGACGAGCGTCTCGTTCGAGCGGATAGACATGCCCCTTGTTAACGTATCGGCTCCATCGGAGAGTAGAAACTGGTAAGATAGTAACACTAACAAAGAAACGGAGACCGGAAACCAGGCCATTGATCGATCGCCTGAGCAGCAGCTAATCACCCCCGGTGTGATCTCCTCTGTTCTTGGTCGTTTTAAGAGGCGAGACATCAAAAAAAAGTCCACGTCCATTGTCAACACCTCACCATAGTCAAAACGTCGAACAAATACTCCAAGACGGGAATGCTTGGATTCAAGGAGGCGATTATCATCTTCTCTCAAGTTGTTGGTATTCTCACGCGGAGACAGCCATTTTCGTTGAATAAATAAGGATACGGGTTGACTATAAATGGTTTTCAATGGACTTGTGGCGCAGTAACTTGCCTTTGGTTCACTAGAACGAAGGAAATCATCAATTCCTTCAACTTGATGATTTCCAATGATAATTAATCTGGCTTTTAATCTTTCAATGCTACCTTCTGAGTTGTATTTAATTTTGTACTCCCATTTACTGCCTTGAGCTTTTTTTCCAGAGGCAATTTTTTCATAGTCCAAATACTATTATCTTCCAAAGCACGAATTTCTTTTTGCATAGCAGTACACCATTCAACATCTTTTACTGCCTCTTTAAAGGACCGTGGCTCAACACTGGTAGTTACAGCTGCAAAAAAATTTCGGTGTTGCACAGTAAATTTGTTACAACTAACATAATGTGTTATAGGGAAAGGCGTACCTGAGGGAGTGTGATATTGCGGATCAGGTGGAGCAAGAGATGGACTTTTCTTGATAACCATATGTGTCACGAAGTCTCGTAATTTTATCGATGGAAACTTCTCCCGATACCGGCGGCCCAAGTTGTCCTCCCCTGAGCCTATAGAAGCTTCATCAACCCCCTCGTTATTTGTGGGGGAAGTTGCTGCAGATGGAACATCCCGAGCGTTTGGACAAAGCTCAGATGTAGAGGGTGGCATCTCAGTAGGCCGAGACATGTTGCTAGTGGGCGGCAAGACCATTGGAGGAGCAACGATGACACCATCATGCATCATGCTATGATCATCCATATCGGCAATAAACTCTTCAGTATAAGGAGTATCACAGTCAAGGGAAGGAGTAAGTTGTGTTACTTCCACATAAGGAAACACATTTTCATAAAACTTAACATCCCTTGACACAAAGAATTCTTTTTTTTCAAGGTCAAATAAATTCCATCATTTCTTAGCAAATGGATATCCCACAAAAACACATTTACGACTTCGACTAGCAAATTTGTCTCCTTTAGCTCATTGATTATGGGCAAAGGCTAAACAACTAATAATACGTAAGTCACTGAAAGAAGGTACACAACCAAAGAGAATTTCATAAGGAGTCTTGTTGAGGAGAACACTGGACGAAGTATGATTTATGAGGTGGGCAACAGCCAAAACACATTCTCCCAAAAATAAATTGGTAAACCTCCTTGAAATCGCAATGCACTAGCAACATTCAAAATATGTTTATCTTTCCTTTCAACTCTTCCATTTTGTTGAGGGGTACTCACACAAGAAGTTTGAAATAAAATGCCATTTACCACAAAATAATTTTTCATGCAATAAAACTTTGTTCCATTGTCACTACGTACATTTTCAACTTTCGAAAAAATTGACGTTCGATCATTGCAATAAAGGACATAAACATCTGAAAAACCTCTCTTTTGTGTTCACACAGTACGAGAATAATCATCCATCAAAGTTAAAAAATAACGAGTACCACAAGAAGAAAGTTCATCATATGGACCCCACAAATCACAATGTATTAATTCAAATATCTGAGTTGTTTTATGTTCACTTAAAGGAAAAGTATTTTTAGGTTGTTTAGCTCGATGACAAACTTCACATGCTTTATCTAAATGATCCCTAGAATCAAGCAAAAAAGGAAGCAATTACACTACTTTCTCGTAAGGATGACCCAAACGATGATGCCATAATTCCAAAGACTTCGAACTACCAACCGAAACCATTTGCAACTTGAATCCTTGTCGCAGATGGTAAAGTCCATCCAATCTCTCACGTATTCCAATCACTTCCCTCGAACGTTGGTCCTGTATAGCACATATGGTAGAATTAAATTGGACAAAACAATTTAAATCATCATTTAGTTGAGACACCGAAATTAAATTACATTGCAATTTAGGAACAAAAAAAACTTTTTGGAGCACAATTGTGTCTGTAAGTCTCACAACACCCTCCTTAGTAGCAACCACAGTTGACCATCCGAAGACCCATGGGACATGGAGAAACTATTGTAATATTCAATAAACGAGATTCATTACTGGTAACACGATGAGAACATCCGGTATCAATTATCCAATCATTCATTCCCAACTTACCATGCAACCAGTTAGATGAAGAAGAAGAACCAAATGCGGCCGATAATGCCGCCCATTGTTCAGCAGAGAAGCCCGAAAGAGATTGCACAGCAGGAGCGGACCTTGAGGTTGCGAGATGTGCATTGGGATTAACATCGAGTGTAGCGATATTAGCACGCACTCCGATGTGACCACATCCTGTCGAATTTTTTGATGATTTGCCCTTAAAAGTGTCTTTTCTCTCAAGATTATGAGTATATTTCTCTAAGTACCAATTTGGAGTACCATATATATCAAAGCAAGTAGCAATATAATGACCCTTTTTGTGGCAGTGAGAACAAATAAAGGCTGCCTTTTCCGTTCGATCCAGACATGATGCAGATTTATTCTCCGTACGTATAACAAAACCAACGGCATCAGGTTTCTCTTCGGTGATACGTGTGATCCCCCGAACCCACTCATCTTGATCGATTTGTTGGAATGCATTCAACGTTGAGAGAGGATCTTGTGACAAAAGAGTAGACCGCAATTGTACATAATAATTTGAGCATAGGCCAAGAAAAAATTGATGTAGCCTATCATCGGCACGCCCTTTTTCATGTTGTTTACCAACCTGACAAGTACATCTACCGCATTTGCAAGAAATCAAAGGCTCATGTTTATCTAATTCATCCCATAAAACATTCAATTTATTGAAATAAACAACAACAAGCACAAGTTTTGTTTGCTCACAACGATTAATATCTCCCTTAAGTTGGTGAATACGCGGACCATTCACTATCGAGAATCGTTCATGCAAGTCATCCCATAAGCGTTTTGCATCATCATAATTTTATAGCATAAAACGTACCTTGGGGTCAATCGTATTTGTGAGCCATGCGACAAACATACATTGGAGTGTATCCCAATCATCTTTTGTATAAGGAGGAACGATATCTGTGATTGTCCCCTTAAGAAAACCAAATTTGCTCCGAGAGGAAAAAGCGACGGGGATAGCATGAGATCACTCATCAAAATTGTCGAGTTTGAGACGAATAGGTGTAATAAAGTCGCTAGGGCGATCTTGTGGCCCTAAGTAGAATGGCGAACTGGGATCAATCTTTGCCAGTGGTGGAGGTGTGGCTTCTGCAGCCATGGCTTACGAAAAAGAAAAAAAAATTTTGAGGGAACCTAATCCTCGCTCTGATACCATGATAAAACCAAGAATGGTTTTTTCCTTTTGTTACTCTTCTCATTGATTCACGATGATATTTATACATGAGGAATCAAAAAACACATTCCTTGAATCAAGGACCCACAATAACTGCATTCCTTGAATCAAGGACCCACAATAACTGCATTCCTTGAATCAAGGACCCACAATAACTACATTCCTTGAATCAAGGAATATAATATTGTAACAGACACCTAGTCATATGCTATTGGTTGATTCTCTACTGATTAGTTATTGGGTCACCGTATGCAAGCATGCATACATCTTTTGCTTAAAATTAAAGCTTTCAGGACTACGAGCCTGAATTATCTCCCTCATAGTCCTTGCAACGGTGAACTTAATTGGGTAATTGTTTTGGCTTCTCAATGATCGAGGTTTCACTTTACAGAATCAAAGCAACATACGACACATTGGGTCTCTCGTTTGGCATGTCTTCTACGCAAAGGAGCCCCAAATGGACGAGCAATGCACTTCGTGCCACGAACAAGAGTCTCTTATGAAAGCATCCACCAACTCTGATGCGCCTTATCTTCAACCCCGTAGCTTCCACGCTTGCAATATTTACAAATCATTGTATCGCTCTGTATCTGGAGGAAAAACTCCTCCAGTCAATCTTCCAGCTAGAATGAAATATCCTGTTTACATGAAGTGTTTGCAGTACTAACATGAAGTGTTTGAAGTGTTTGCAGTACTAACATGAACTGTTTGAAGTGTTTGCAGTGCTAACATTAAGTTTACCCATAGAATAAGTAGATAATATTTTATTAAAAAAAATAAAATCTTGTAGATATTATCTACAAATTTATCTCTTACCTGGACTGCAATATGGATGCCTCCTTGAGGATGTAAAGTCTTGGAAGTAAAAAGCTAGTGTAGTTATTTCACCGCTCATCCTTTAATTTTTTTTACTAGAACTTAGTGTAATTTCTTTTATTTTTTATTTTCTCTGTTCGTGTGTGAGGGTAACAGAATTCAATTGCATAAGAGTATATGGGGTTATTGGCTATATTGAAGGGATAAGAAGAAAATTGAACTTTCTCCTTCCTTTCCATTTCTTTGTCTACTCTTTTAGTTTCCTTTCTTCTTTTCTAGTCTTTGTTCTTCTCTATCAATTATTTCTTTTTTGGAGCTATCGCTTGCTCGAAAAGTGCTTGTTGATTTGCTTACAGTTGCTCGAAAAATGCTTATTTATTTCATGACTCTTGCTAGAAAAGTGTTTGTTGATTTGTAATGTATCATCAAACTTGTTGTATATAAAGTTTGAAAAATGATATCAATAATTCTTGATTTTACTTTTGACGTTTTGTAAGAAAAAATTTAGGGATTAAAATTTCTTTATAAAATAGATAGATAATATTTCATTAAAAAAATAAAATCTTGTAACACGGACTTCAATGAGATGTCTTAGAAGTTAAAAGCGACTGTACTTATATGACTTTATCTTTGGTGAGCTACGATTGAAATTGGACACACGGCTTTGATTTTGACTTTGGAGTCGGCGTTGTTTGGAAGAAATTATAGTCCGATGCGTCGGCGAATGATGCCCGAGTCGATTAAGGCTAGAACCCGTCGTTGGTATCCGGCGGCAATGATGGAGCCGGTCCAACAGGCTTCTTGTCGGTGTTCGCCGCCCGTTGGATTGCCAAATCAGCATCTACGTGACCAGGACGTAAAATTTACGTGTAAAAAGTTCAAAGTACGGATTATCATTATGCTTGTATATATTCTCTTCCCCTCTCAACGGCCCACAGGCTGAGTTAAAGTAATTTCGTTCGCTGAAAGACTCGTCGGGCTGTCGTCGGGGTTCATCTTCCTCAGAGTCCTTTCTGTGGCAAACTTGGTTTGTTTTGGCACCTGACCGATGGAAGTTTCACTTTCCAACATCATAGCAATGAATGACATCTCAGGTCTATCGCAGGGAAGGTCTTGCACGCTCAATAAACCTAAATGGATGCATCTCACAACTTCGGGTTCCAAACAGGACTCTCTGATGCAGGGATCAACCAACTCCACAGCTTTGCCCTCGCTCCATAGTTTCCAGACCTGCAAAATTGCAGCAAGTTATGGTTTTACTCGTTATTTAAATATTCCCAGAACCTGCAATTGATCGAGCAAAATAAAATAATATATTGGCCTGACATGTCCGAGAAGGTGGAGTGATCGATCTGCATCGTAGAATCCCGAGTTTTTCTTGCCGGTGACAATCTCGAACAATAAAACCCCGAAACTGTAGACATCAGATTTTGTGGAAAATGATCCTTCCATTGCATACTCAGGAGACATGTACCCACTGTGTCAAGTTATCAAACATTTGAAGCGCGTTAATTAGCTCATTAATCCAGCAGAACCAGAGGCCTGCGTAGTTGGTTTTCACAGTATAAGCGTGGTCGGTTTACTTACTAAGTTCCCACCACTCGTCTGGTGATTGCTTGGTCTTGTTTTCCTCCAAAAATCCTTGCGAGCCCAAAATCTGAGATTTTGGGGTTCATCTCTTCGTCCAACAAGACGTTTCCAGCTTTCAAGTCTCGATGGATTATGCGCAGCCTTGAATCGCGATGAAGATAGAGCAGCCCTCGAGCTAGCCCTTTGATAATGTTGAAACGCTTTGTCCAATCCAATAGCACCCGCTTTCTCGGATCTGTGACAATGTGTTTGTAACAGTTACTGATATATGCTTCTCGCGGCGAACAGAGATTACTAATTAATTCTAAGGATCGGTATCGGAAGTACTTACCGAAAATAAAAACATCCAAGCTCTTATTAGGCATGAATTCGTACAGCAGCATCTTCTCTTCACCTTGGATGCAGCAACCCAGAAGTCTGACGAGGTTTCTGTGCTGCAACTTAGCAAACAGAATGACTTCGTTCTCGAATTCCATTATACCCTGTCCGGAATCACTTTGGAGTCTCTTTACGGCTACTTCTTGTCCACTCACCAGACAACCCTGCCATTGAGAACGTACGATGCAGTTGTAAGTCTGCAAGGTTATGAGGTGCTTCGGTTTTCAAAACCGACTCGGAGTTGATGAGATCTTTGCCTGTGTTGATGAGTACGTTACCTTATAGACAGGACCGAACCCTCCTTGTCCAAGCTTATTTTCATCAGAAAAGTTGCCTGTGGCTAGCGCTACACTGCAATAATCGAACAAAGGTAGCTTTGGCCCTTTTGGTTTACTATCTCCATACTCAAGTTCGTCAGGAAGATCAATGAGATTTAATTTCTCCGTTTCTATCCTCCATGAATCTGAGTTTAGCATGACCAAAGCAGGGCAAGTCATTGTCACCATACTCAGCTAATAATTAGCAGTTGATTGCTTCTAAAGTTTATCTGGTTGGACTAAGCACGTACCATTCAGTTTTCGCCGATACCTCCAGAGAATGCAAGGGCCAGAAATTGTAACCAGGCTTGCCAAGACGATAGCTGCGATGATAATTTTTGGCATTTTCTTCTTCTCCACTGCGTGAACAAGAACCGAAGTGTTAAAATAGCGAAAAGAGGATCGAGGAGGGCGAAAACAGAGTAAAACACATCCGGAAACTCTGCTACCTCCCGGTTTGATCTCCTAGTAGTTGAGAAACATCAATCAGATAAAAAAAGAAGAGATTCCCCAGTTTTTATCTGTCATTACCTAGTTCCGACGCAGCAAGACGCACGTTCAGCTGGCTCCCCCCGTCCTGAAAATGTTTCATGTCCACCAAATCACGCCCCCATAGAAGGCACCCAATTCCACTAGCGTAAGTATAAGCCCTACAAGAACAGTTACCCGAGCAACTCCGCTTGCATTCCTCATCATCTGCCACTGCAACCCAATCTTCCCTATCCGGTAACTTAATTCCTTCCACCCTGTAAAATCCATCGCTCTTACTTCCTCCTGAAGCGCTCGCGTTGCCCCCACAGGCCAGAGGAGTTCTCCTGGAGCAGCCACCACTCCAGTTCCCATTACTCCACTCTTCCGCAGAGCTTGGCTCGAAACCTCTCAAACAAGAACAGAGTTCTGGACCTGTCAAACTACAGACCGCGTACTTCCCACATCGTCCGTATGCGTCGCACTCATCGGTGGGGTTTGACCAAAGAGTAACCCATTCTTTCTTCTTATCGTCCCACGCAAACTGCTCTTCTACTCCGTCCCATCTCGTTCGATACCTGGCGAAATCGAAATTGTTGAACAGAGTGAACGAGAAGAAATTGTTGCCGTTCTGATTATCGTAGCTAAGTCTGAACCCGAAGAGATAAATGGGTCTTTTGTTCGCGACGCCGGCGAAGGTCTCGCCGTTCCACTGCCCGCTCCGCCAGAGGCGTCTCGATCCGTTCCACAGAACCACCTGGGGAGCTCCGTTCCAATCCGCGGCTTTGTAGAAGTCCCCCACGCCTGGGTCATCGGGGGATTTCCACGAAGTGTAAACCCTGTGCTCGCCGGTTTCCCCGTCCAACCCAAGTTTCATCCCCGGAAGGAATGAGTCTGTTGGGTGGTCGAAGCTCTCCCACAAATTGTTGCCCACGGTGTCGTCTCGGAGAATCAGATTGCCGGAATCGGAAAGCAGAGCAGTGGAATTGCCGGAGATGCTGGATGCGTTGGTGGACCAAAGAGTGATTTTTCTTGAATCCGAGATCACCATGTTCCCATCGTCTCCAATGGTTAGGACTCCGGAGGAATCGGGAATCGGGGTCTCTCTGTTCGCTACCCAGAAGACTGTTTGGATGGGAATCTTGAAGTACCAAATTCCGACGTAGCGTTTGGTCGAATTGCCGGGACTGAAGAACCCCAACGTGAAACGTTCTCCAGCTGAAACCAGAGTCTGGCCGTCTCTGATGAACTGGCCCCGGGTTATGGTGTCAGCAGCGTGGGAAGCTAGACACAAGCAGCACAACGACACCACGAAGGAAGGCAAGATGACTATCAATCTCTCGACACGGAAATCCATACTCCAAGAAGAATAACATAACAAAGGATCTCACTCATAATACCCAAGTCTCCATCGAACAAAACCAGAAACAAAAAGAACTAACAGAGGAACACATTTAACATATGTTTAGCAGAAAGCTCCAGCTTCCCACTCCAAGTTTCCAACTCTACGGCTAAATTTGGACAAGCTTTCAGTTATTTATTCTTCCTTCGAGCATGACTTTTTTCTCTCCCGGTTTTATTTCTAGCGTACCATTTCTTGTCCATATGTACTGTTTGGGCTCAACTCCAAACACCAATACGAGCAGCCGGCATTAATGACTCTGTACTAAACTGTAAATCTTTAATTTTCTAATCCTTCTGTCTTTCTGTCCTTAAATTTCTGATCTGTCTGTCTTTAATTTTAGATATGAGTATCTGCGATATTAATAAATTTATTACTATTATTAGTCTGCGGTTGAAATATGTTTTTAAATTTATTTTATTACTATTACGATGAAATTATCGTATCAATTTGATTTTATTTTTGGTTTTTAAGTACCAAAACATCACTACTTATTACTTGACCGAAAACTACCACGATTTGGGCCGCCGCCATGGCCCATGTCTTCTGAATTGTCTCGCCTGTGCCTGTCAATATAAACAGATTTGGATTAAAAAAATAAAAGAATACAAACGGATATCGACGTGGTCACGTGGGTGATTTGTACACATCAGTCGGCGTATTTACTGAAAAGTAACCATGACCTATTAAGGTTTGGAGAGTACTGGCACCTGATAAACTTGAACAAACTGAAAGAGCTTCGAACGAGCTATGGTCCAACAAATACAAAAGCATCGTTAGCTCGATTTTAACTTAACCATTAGCATTAATGTCATAACGCCATGAAGTGAACGGATCACTAGTGAATGGAAACTTTCAAGTCTTCATAGGCTCTCCCGTTTTAATGCCGCTTGTCGTCTATATAAGCTCAAAATAATGCAGCCAAATAGACCCACCTACCTATTTAATGCTTAGAGAAGTTGGAGACGCTATTTGGGTATTTCCTGATTATTCTTTTTTATTATTCTGTTTCATCTTTTAAAATTATCAAAAATATTCGTTATTCGCTGATAGATACAAAATATGTAAAAATTGAAGCTAAATTAGCACCATAACCTGAAAGAAAAAAACACTCGGATATTAAGACGACGGCCATAAGGTTTTAACAAGTTGGTACTTGGAACAGTATACATTCAGATAGCATTGTTGATATATGGTAAAAGATTATAATATCTTGCAATACTATATTACAGTCTAAAATGGATAATGCATGGAAATAACTTTGAGTAAATACCACCATGGCCTATGAAGGATATGGTTGTATGACTGGTGGTGTCAACATTTTTTATACCATTAATATTTTCCATAACCATAAACACTAAACAAAGGGGAAAAATGGAGGAGGACCGCAAAACATGGAGCAAAGATGATCTACCTTAAAGCGTACGTAAGATGGAGAGGGCTGTAGTATTTATTTATTTATGGTTAAATTTTCGAGCAAAGACGATTGTGTTCATAATTTTTGCATAAATTATATATTTTATGATTTATTAGTATATTTTCGTTTATTTTATAGATTATCTGTTTATTTGTCGGGTAATCTTGTGAACCAACTGAAGTACGTTAAAATAATAATCGAAGTGTAAATGGATATAGATAACAGAGTAATCTACTGCGGACCGCGGTTCACCCTCTAGTCTCATCTCATAACACAAGTGGGCTCGGGTGGGATATGAACGTCATTTGTCTAACGTGGCAGGGCTTTTCGTAATACAAATCCAATTATCCTTCGGTCACCGTTCCCGTTCCCGCTTCCGCTCCCGCCACTGGAAGCCTCAAATCAAGAATTCAAACATTAGGGATCGCGGCAAGTTCATTCCCAATCGATTTCTCCACCACCCTCCGTCGTTTCGTCTATCGCAGCTCTCGAGCTCATAAATCTGGTTATTTTCCGAAGAATTCTCGCCTTTCCATCGCGAAATCTAAACCAGAGTGAAATCCAAATGCAGCGCGACAGCGCGCAGCTTCGGTCGGCAAAGCAAGCCTTTAAACAGGCCTCTCTCGAGGGGAACCATCAAGAGGAGGCGCGTTGGGCTAATACCATCGGGGACATCTTGAAAAACCGAGGAGAGTACGTGGAAGCCCTTCGGTGGCTTCGTAAGGATTACGAGATCTCTCTGAGGTACTTGCCGGAGAAACAGCTGCTTCCCACCTGCCAAGCCATCGGAGACGTCTATCTCCGGCTCCACCAATTCAAAGACGCTCTCGTCTACCAAGTACGTGAAATATTATCAACATAGAACGAAACGGGTTTCCTCATTTGTTACATTGTTCTCTGCCCTTTTCCCGTTTTATGTTGATTTTGTGGCTAAGAAATGGTCTATTTCTAACGAGAGCTTGTCGGGGGAGGAGAAAAAGGCGACAAAGCTTAAATAGAGCCTGTTGCATGTTTAGATATTTTTCAACTATGTACTCGTGGGAAATTGTTCATTATCAACACTAAATGCTTGCTTGGGATTTTCTTTTTAATTATAAAATTTCGTCTTTTGCCAAGAATGCATTTCACAGTAGCGAAGTGCAATGCATTATAGTATTACAAAAAACTAGAAGTCTGCTTCTTATCGAAAATGTTTACATGGCATATGGTCATCTATTGAGGATTAGGTGTCAATGCCAGTAGTCCATCCAGGGAATCCATTTTGACTAATTTTCCAAATTCTCTTGGAAAAGGCAAGTATGAGTTCTCTGAAAATTTGCCCCTTCATTTATCTGTTGTGCAATTTTGCATAACATTTTTAAAAGTCATTGTCCACTAGTATTATATATGATTTTCTTTTGTAAGATACATCTTTCTGAATCTTTTATCCGTTTGGCACCCTTCAGGTTAGATAAAGGAAAGACATATTTTTGGGTATATCTTGGCCTCTTTACCTACACTCTCTTCGATAAGCTCACTAGAGTTGCAGCTTGTAAATGAAAACTAGATCAGTTGACATTTGAAACTTCTGCATTCTATATGCCCCGTCTGTCTTTCTAACTAGGTTGCTTTATCTGTCAATGGCATATACCAATGATTGTCCTTAAATAAGACCAGCTAACAGATTCATGATAAGACCACAGACAGATTCTTTTTTTTTGTTTAATTTTGTTTTTTTTTATAATGTAAGTTGTTTAGATATTATCTTAATAGCATTTTCTCTGATACACATTTAAGCAAAAAATCTCATTTTCTCTGATACACATTTAAGCAAAAACTCTCATGTCCATGGTCAATTTCATGATGAGATATACATTAACTATTCTTTGATTTCTTCTCTGGAGTTATTTTTCTTCACCTGAATATTAATTTGTTCAATTATCTGTCTTCCTTCATTTCAGCATGCACAATTTCGTTTTTCTTTGGAAGGGGATAAACTCATCGGCTCATATTTGTTGTTTGATAACTTATACATGGATGTCCTTCTTAAATTGCAGAAAAAGCACTTGGAGCTTGCCAAGGGCAAGAATGACCTTGTCGAGCAGCAAAGAGCTAGCACACAGCTTGGTCGAACATATTTTGAAATATTCTCTAGATCTGAAAATGATCATGTAGCCTTAAGAAGTGCTGCAAAGTATTTCAGATTATCTATGGAACTTGTTCAAAATCTAAAGCAGAACTCCTCCCCCAATATGTCCTTTGTGAAGGAATTCATTGATGCACATAACAACTTGGGGATGCTTGAATTGGAAATGGACAACTTTAATGAAGCTAAAAAGATCCTTCTAGAAGGCTTAAGAATTTGTGATGAGGAAGAGGTTAAGGACGATGACGATGCAAGAAGCAGACTTCACCATAATCTCGGAAGTCTATATTTAAAGTTAAGGGCATGGGATAAAGCCAAAGAGCATATGGAGAAGGATATATTAATTTGTAAGAGAATTGGACATCTGCAAGGAGAGGCAAAGGGATACATTAATCTGGGGGAGTTGCACTATAGTGTGCTGAAATGTGATGAGGCAAAACGGTGCTATAAAAAAGCACTAGATATAGCAAGATGCATGGAAGATGAGGATGCATTGGTTGATCAGAGTAATGAGAATATTGAGATTGTCAATGAAGCTAAAAAGGTGTTAGACGACTTAAAGATGGAAGAGCAGAAGTTGAGAAAACTTATGAGAAAAACAGCAGCAGCGAAGGGGCAGCCACCAGAGAGGAGTTGCCTTCTACAGCAGTATGTGTCCCTTGATTGCCTCATTGAAAAGTCTAGAATGATTTTTGCATGGCCAAAAGTAAGTATTCCACGCAAACTTGCAATCTTTTGTTAAGTGAAAAACTTCCGCGCATTATATTAAAATATGGTGGTTTCCCAATGGTAAAAAGGACGATATTGGCAAATTATCTTTCTTTAGGTTCTGCTGACGAAATGATCAATAATAGATCTGATTGATCTGGTCACAACATTATATGTCCAATATTTTAGATTATGTTGAATTCTCTCTAGATAAGTTTTATTGTATATTCATAATTCTGTGGCTTTCAGTCTGACTTGCCTTTCCTTGGAAATGGTTTCTCATTGATTTTTTTTTTGTGTTTAAGCATCTAGAGTTTGCAAAAAGGAAAAAAAAGGTGGCAAATGAGCTATGTGACAAGGAGAAGCTGAGTGATTCTTTTCTCGCTATTGGGGAGTCGTATCATAAACTTAGGAACTTCAGCAAAGCCCACAAGTGGTACCTGAAAAGCTGGAATATATGCAAAGTCATTGGAAATCTGGAGGTAATTACTATAATTATTTATATCAGTTATATGGCTTTACAGGAATGACTGTTTTCAGTCTTTCAAAAACACTTGTTTGTGCGTTAGTAACTTAAGTCTACAATACAGGGTCAAGCATTAGCCAAGATTAACATTGGCGAGGTCCTGGATTCCACTGGTGACAGCCCTGGTGCACTTAAGTCATTTGAGGAGGGTTACAGGCACTACCTCTTCTTCTCTATTCATTTGTTTCATCCATTTTTTTTGAGCTGGTTCCTTGGCTCTTTATTAACCGAAGCATGTTTTAATCTACTGAGTGCTCTGATTTCATCTTATAATCTCATTATCTTTTGTGTCTGCACTTGCTTTTGCAGACTTGCAGTTGAAGGCAACCTTACTGCTGTACAGATTTCTGCTGTGGAAAATATGCATTATAGTCATATGATAAGATTTGACAATGCTGTAGAGGCAAGGTTTGCTTCATAAAAAAATGCTTGCTTTAATTAAACCTCCATAACGATAATTTTTTTCTATGTACAGCCCATTTGATTAAGTTTATTTTTCAGTTTGGCTTTAAAAATTGGAAAATAAGCATTGTTTTGGCTGATTTGGTTGATCTTACTTGTATTATCTATTTGCTATTGTACCACTGCTCACCAAACTTTCTTTGCTATATGAACTTGATACAGGAAGTTGCGGCACAAAATTCAAGAGCTGAGGAGCAGGCTAAATGAACAGGTTGATGGAAACCAGAATCAAGAATGCTGTTCCGAAACTGAAACGGATCAGTGTGATATGTCTGATACTGTTTCTGAAACTGAAACAGAAGGATGCGATATATCTGATCCAAGAGAACTCAACCCGATTTCAGTTGTTGAAGTATGCTCTGATGATGTTCCTGTGGATGATCTCATCCACTCTACAGAGACACCAACGAGTAAAAGAAAGCTGAAACTGGATTCTCAAGGGAAGAGGTTTAGTGGATCTAGTGTGAGTGATATTTGCTCAGGCGATAATGATAATCCTCAGCTAGTAGGCCGGAAAAGGGTACGGGTTGTCCTTTCAGATGATGAAAACGAAGAGGACACTGAGCCTGGTAGGTCAAGCAAAAGGGTGCAGATTTGCCTTGATGAATATTGTGACTGCTGATAAAAGTGGCGAATTGCAGTAAATTTATATTTGTCTCTTGGATATCTTTCTTTTATGGGTGTGAAAGTTTAAACGGTGCTTCTTGCGGCTGCAGGTCGGATGAACAGTGATTCGAACTACCATTGCAAAATCCAGGTAACAATTACTTTAGTTGTAAATTTTCTGATTTTATACAACAATATATATGTATTTCTGTGGATTGGTTTGGTACTGTTTGATTACTATTTGTGTCTGCAATTTTTGTGTTTTCTGTTAGATGAGTTTGGTACTAGAAAATCATGTGTTTGATTATGTGGATCTTCAGTTTATAATTATCTTTTGTCGTATATGAATATCTGAGAGTTTGTCTGAAAGAGTTTCTGATTTAAATTTGTACTTGGATTGGCACCATTGGCCATTTTTATGTGCCCTGTATCTTCCATAAAATTTTTTAGAAACAAAGAATTTGTTATATGATGCATCTTAACCTAATTCCTGTGTTTAGTTTTAGAATAGGCTTATTCAGTGTATACTTTCGTCTTACTTGAATAGTCATGAATGATCTTCTTCTTAGAACGTGGCAGAGTTCAAAAGAAAGCAATGACATTATTTCATTAATATCATTCAACAGGTTTCAGAAGTGTTAATTGTTTCTCTTGAGTTTTTAAAGAAGGAATAAATTTGTCTTAACATATTGAATATGAAAATCTCAAAACAAAAACATCTAAGATAGGGAGTCAATTATGTTGAGCGGACCGGACTGACTGGTCTGACTTGGTTGAACTGGAAGCGGAGGTCATTCCGGTTCGGTTTAAGACCATTACCCGTTTTCCCTTAAAACTGTGTGACCTGGCGGATTGGTCAATTTTGGCATAATTTCAATGTTGGAAGGCGAGATTCGAACTCGAAATGCCTTATTTTGATTAGGAGCAGCCTAATCGATGATCTCAAAGACTTCTTGTGATTTATTCTGAACCATAATTTAAAACACACTAAATTCATATGATATAACCTTCAAGGGTTGAACCCTTGGTCCAACCAGGTCTAACCGGTTTCAACCAAACCAGACTTACTACTGGTTCAATGACCGGTCCGGTTTTCATAACAGTGTGCTAAACTGCTCTTCTAAGTAGATTCATCCCTTAGTTAATTATTACTATCAGCAACGTAACCTATTGATGCTGCATGAGCTATACTTTGCCCATTGATACTTAATTTTCATGTTTTTTTACTTAACTAAGATAATTGGATGTTCAATTATGTTGAGCGGTAAAAGGCTTACTTATGAAAAGTGTCAATAAATGTTAGTAACTTATAAAATTGTGAAAAATGCTTTGCAAGAGACTAGTCATTTTGCAATGAGAGGGGGATCAATCCAAAATGGTTGTTAGAGTAGGTCGTGTGGTTCAGGCTGAAGCCTAATTTATGTTCGTTGATTATTTTTGTGTATGTGTGTCTTGTTCTAGTTTGCTTGGTTTGCTTTTGTCCCCTCCTATATCTGCTATCTTTAGTTTAGAATGATAGCGCTTCTGAGCAAGTTTTTCTTGTCACTATGGAGAAAAGTATTTGTTCGTATTGACTGGGAAGCACATTTGTCTTTTAAAATTATTACATTCAGTGGTTTATACTTTCAATCAAGTTCAAAGTATCACCTAGAATGCTGCTCGGATTGTCTCGTTGTTCATATTTCTTGGTTGACTTATTTGTTCTTTATTTTCCAGGATGCTTCTCATGCAGTGAATTCTGTACATCTTCCTTGTAAACCAATAGATCACGATGACAATACTTATTCGTGTAAATCTGAGCATACAACGTATGTAGCAGAAGGTGGTTTACAGTCCAGATCTTTGCAAGCCTGGGAGGTGGATTGCTCTTCCTATTTTGCAGGCAATGTATCCAAATCAGATGGACAGCAAGTCTTCTTCAATATTCGACAAGGCCCAATAGTTGCAAATTTAAATCAGGGCACCTCTGAAGATGCCAATGTAAGTTCCATTGTGATAAATTTGTGTTGATCTGGGGTTTATGCTCAAAGCATGAAATAGGTAGGTAGGGAGGGAGGGAGTTCATATTTCCGTTTTCTAGAATACTTGTTCATCAGATTTCTATTAATAAAAGTTTCACCTTAAAGAAAAAAACATTACACTTGTTGATGTTCAACTTTCTTCATGGCAGTTGCAAAACAAGTTGGCAATCAAAATTGGTGATGTCATGGTATATGTTGATGTACATTCTTGTATGGTTGGTAATGAGATGAGCATTAATGAAATGAAAGTTGAGGCAGCGTGTTGGTACTATCTATGCCTCTCTGATGAGAAAAGATCAAAGGGTAATTGAAGAATCTTTTTTTTTTTGTTTTGTTTTTATTCATTAAAAAGCTGTTGTTTGTCTGTTTTTTTGGATTCCCAGCAATTTAAGCTGAAGTTGGGTAAGTGGAGTAATAAGTGTTATATATTCAACAAATTGAGGAAAGAGAAAAACTTGACATGGTGCTATTATATTTTAGAGTTGATTTTATTTGTGAGTGAAAGAGAATTTTGTTGAAAAATACAAATAAATCTAATCTGTGCTTTGCAATTGACTAAGGGAGAATGTAAACTTAAGTGTTGGCAAGTCACTCTTTTTCTGGCCAAAGAGTCTGGATATTGGAATCCATTTTGAAGTGATAAATTAAAAATATTAAATGGTGGCAGGCTAAGGAGTCGGTGTTTAGGCCTTTTCTCCAATTGGAGTTGATGGGAAAAAAGTTGTGACTTGGTGGAAACTCTAGCCATTTGGTCAAATACATTTCAAATGGTCAAGGGGCTTCCACTCGAGTAAAAAAATTGCGAATTGATTTTGAAAAGCAGAAATTTGATTTATTTGTTTGTAACCCTCTTCCATTTGATTCATATTAGGTGGTTTTGTTTTCTTTTCTTACTAGGTAAGCTACCAGTGCTTACAAATCTAAAGTTTGGTGAGAGAGCTCTTGAAAATGTTGAAATGGCTGAAACTTTGAAGGAGTATGTTACCAGGGAAGGCTGGATCGAAGCTACCATCCAAGGTAGCTCATTTGCTCTTATTACGTGAGACAATTATAATACTCTTCTTATACCCTTTTTTTTATGTTGAGACAAATGTGATGGGTTGATTTCTTGAAAATTTTAGAAGTTAAATTGTTTTGTTGTATTTTTTGCTCTATCTTCATGAAATACTTATGATTATTTTACTTATCCTTTTTTTTTATTTGGCATGAGGGTGATTTCTTGATTTCCTGAAAGCTTGGAAAACTAATTCTGTTTGTCCTAGTCATTACTCTTTTTAAATGAAATAACTATCGTACTTATCCCTTTTTTATTTGATGATAATGTGATGCATCGGTTTCCCTCTAAACTTGTAATTGTGTTTTTAATACCTTTAAACACAAAGGTCCTCTTTTTCTCAAAAAAAAAAAACACAAAGGTCCTCTAATCAGAAACTTGGGTGATGTGTTTTGCTTCCTTTCTTTAATCATACTTTCATGTGTTGAATTTTTTGTGGGTTTTCTCATTTTCTTCCACAACCACCACCTCTCAATTATTAACTCCCTGGCAGGGGACCTTCTTGACACCATAAATCACAGACGGAAAATGGTCATTAGCCACTTCGTTTTTCTTCTGTGGTTGCAAATGGAGCTCCATAGATCTGTTTGCCGTAGAACAATTTCATGGTCTCCTTTCTCTCTTTTCTGTCTACGGTTGATAAGCATCACCATCTTTCTATTTGATGGCTGGCTGGTTAGATGAAAGAGACCAAGGTGCAAGCTGGTGAAGTTCTCATATACGATCATTTCTTTTTTGCTTCTATTTCCATGTTAGTTTAGATAGACTAATATGTTATTTGTTCTTATTCCTGAAACTTCTGAGTGACAGAACAGCAGCTCCTAAAGATATCAAATTCTTCTTTTTCTTTCCATTTTTATGCTGTAATTTTGGCTTTAAATCAAACCTGGTTACAAGGGAAGAAAACCTTTATTTTAAACTTACATGTTTCTTGTATTTGAGAAAAGCAGGCCTAGTGCTGAGGTTATCTTCTGTCCTTGATGTTTAATTACCTTTGCAGGTTGGGTTCAAAACCATTTCATAAAACTCTACATTGACTACTGCAAGAAGTTGTCAGAATTGCCAAATATGAAGTTATTAAAAAGACTCTACAACTTAAAGGTATTCCTTGTTTTACTTGTGACGTCACTTCTTTCAAAATATTACTGCAAATCAACTAGTTTATTGCATATTTCTATTTTGAATCATCTTGTTTTCTCAGGTATCTGATGATCAAGTGATTTTATCTGATTGTGAGTTGGAAGATGCTTCAATAGGCCCATTCCTAAATGCCCTCCTTGATCACAAAAGAATTTCCATTTTGGACATTTCTCACAATTTGCTCGGTACGAGTGTAACACTTCTCTTGGGCATCTAATTTTGTTCCTGTTAAATTGATGCTACTAGTTGCGTATAATTATAATGTAATTTTTTTTATGTTTTGAGGGTACAATTTAAATTTTAGTTCGTAATATTATCTCAAGTAAATTGAGGCTATTGACCTAATGTAGCTTGGCATAGCTCTCTTCCTTCCTTTCTCAACTTTTTTCTTTCATTATTCTTTTTTATTTGCTGCTTATGTTTTACTCTCATCATTGTTCTTCGCTCCTTTCTGTTACATTTTTGTCATATACGAGCTGTTTTGATGCATTTTGCCTGAATATTCTATTGTCACGATCAAATAGACTTTAAAGTTGCTTTCTAATCATTAACTTTATTTGAAAGTATTCCAATTTCCGTCTTCTGTTTGTCCTACTACTGTAGAAAAACAAATCATCTAGCTCGTGCAGTTATATTTTTTTGGTCGTGCTTGTTGCAGCAATTATTTAATTGCATGGTTCGAGTCCAAGCAGAAATGCTAAGCCCAAATTCTTGCAGAAAGACCATTTATTCCTACTTCAAGAGAAGTTTTGGGGTTAATGTTCATCACCTTGATATATTTTTCATCATGTTTTAAGTTTGATGGTATCATTGTTATTTCCGAAGGAATAATCTCACAAAGGGAATTGCCAGGAAACATCACGTGGTTGCTATTGTCAGTTTGAATAGGCCTAAACGGGAGGGGATTGTTAGTGAGCATAGTTTAACAGGATTAATCTCAGGAAAAATCATGTGATTATTAGGTGGGAAAAAGTTGTAATCTTGGCTTTTCTTTTGGGACGGATTTTGGCTTAATTTTGATAAGTTTATATGTTAAATTTTTTATATAATGACATTTGGAGGTTTACCTACTTTCTATCTAGGATGTCTGAGACAGTAGCTCCATTGATCCATCTTTGCCTATTCTTTTCTCTCATCTTTCTTATATGATGCTTATCTTTGCTTTTTTTTTTTTTTGGTGCTTCTCTATTATCTAAGCAATATTCCAGAGATGAATCACAAAATCAATTTTATGTTAGTTATTTCTTCCTTAGTTTAATGTTAGCACTTGCATTACCATCTACCAGGAAATGATACAATGGAGAAGCTCACACAAATATTTGCATCATCATTCCGGAACTGTGGTGGTTTAGCATTAGATTTGCATTGTAACCGGTTTGGGCCAATTGCTTTGCTTCAGGTTCTTCTTCTTCTTCTTTGTTTTTTTTCAACTCTTTTGTTCTTTTCCTTCTGAGATTTCCCAATATAAAATTCCTTGGAGAGTGTAGACAGGCAGAGAGGTTGACAGGCAGTACTTATCGGAATAAAATCAAGAATTAATGTTGCTATGGATTCTCATAAGTTAGAACTTCAGATTAACCAAGAAGTATTTATTTAACCTTTTTGGGTGGTGGTTGGTTGCTTGGTTCTGTGCATTATTAATATGTTTTTTCACCATGACAAGCAGATTAGTGACTGCCCTCCACTGTTTGCTCACCTAGAAGTCCTCAATATCTCTGAAAATTGTCTCACAGATGCCTGTGGTGCACACCTCGCAACTATTTTAAAAAACTGCAAAGGTGATTAGTTGATACATTTCACTAATTTTATTTATCCTATTTGGCTTTAGTTTTGCTTATATCTATCTTTTCACTCTTCCATAGAAAAATCATTACAGAGGTCTGCATGTTTCATTTTTTGTTCTGCTACTTTATATTTGATGCAGCTCTTTATAGCTTGAAAATAGAGCAGTGTTCTATCACCTCTAGGACTGTTCAGGATATTGCTGATGCACTAGATGATGGATCTGTTCTTTCGGAACTCTGGTTAGGTGTGGGCAGTTGACATATGATTCAATATATCAAAATTTCGAATGCATTTACTCTTTCTTACTGAAATGATTGTCAACAATATGTGGACAGGAAGGAATAATCCTATTTCTCCCATAATTATGGTCAACCTACTGAGCAAGCTTTCTACTTTGAAAAGGTAAAATTGTTCAGTCATCTTGTACATGCCGAGTAACCATTTTATTGTGCTAGAAGTTTAACTGGATGTCATAAGAATTTTCTGAAATGAATATAATCGGTGCTTCTGTAGGTTTCAAGAATTAAGATTGACCGATGTACATCTAAGCAAACATGCCATTCACAGCCTTTGCCAAATTGCCGGATCCTCAACTTGGTCAGGTTTAATGCTGGGCGGTACGATGATTGGAGATGTATGCCAATTCTTGATCATTTTTTATTTTTGTCGACTTGCTCTTTGAATAGGAAGGTTTCCAGATATTTTCCTCATTCTCCTTCGTACTTAATGCTGTAGAATGGTGTAGAAAAGCTGACGAGAGCAGCATCTCGTGGTCCTAAAATGCTTATGAAGCTCGATATATCTCGATGTGGATTAACTTCCCAGGGTACTGTGAAGATGTGTGAAAACATTGCCTCCATGCCAAATCTTCTTGAACTGAACTTGGGCACAAATTCCATCGGACAAGAGGTTTGTATTTATGTAGGCTACATTTTTTTTTTATAGCTTTCACGTGTTGTGTAAAGTGTTCTCCCATTGCTGACCAGACAGTGACCACAGGGAGCCAAAGGCTTGGTTTCGCTCCTAAGTAATCCTCAATGTTGTCTGGATGTTCTCATCCTTAACAAATGCTGCCTTGGTCCTACTGGAGTGCTTCAAATTGCTCAAGCTCTGGCAGGTTTATAATGAACGAACCTGCCTGTGATTTATTCCTACATTTTGAAATGTAATCCTAATAACACCAATTCTTTTCCTATGATTTGCAGAAAATGACTCGTTGGTGGAGCTCAATCTTGCAGAAAACATTAGTCTGGGACAGGAGAATTCTCTACGTCATTTACCTCTGCCCGAAAGCCCAAAACACTCGCAGGCTTGTGCATTCAAGGAAGTAGAATCTGGGCAAGGGACACAATTGAAAATTTCAGATTGCGCACATCTAGAAGTTGCTAACAGCGAAGACAATTCAATTAGAGATGCTCCTGCCATCTCCGATCTTAACGACGATTGTGCAAGCTCTGTTGCCAGAAGTGATTTTGAGGATTCTTGGTTCTTTCAGAAGCTTTCGGCAGCCATTGGCACAGCTAGGCGACTAGAGTTGCTTGATCTCAGTGGTAATGGGCTCTCAATAGAATCGGCTGGTGCACTTTATTTGGCCTGGAAATGTTCCAAAAGCGTGAGCTCTGTTCAGAAGCACGTTAAGGGAAAGATAATTCATTTTAGTCTAGAAGGGAAGAAGTGTTGTGGGGTTCATGAATGCTGCAAAAAATGTTAATGTTTCATATCTCGTTTATTCTTCCCTCATCTTTTTCATTTTGTAATACAGCAAGGGCAAGAAACTCTGTTATGTAGATATTGGAAGGATTGAACAGCATTTGGAAAGGTTGCGTTCACGTCAATGATTCCGTTCAAATCCCAATCAATAATGAAATCATAAAATAATAACTAGCTGAAGTTAAAAATAGCTTTCCACTTTCAAAATATTTTTGGCTAGCAACTGTTCTTAGGTGTCGATTCTCTTACATGTGAAGCAAATGTAAGTGGCAACTGCGTGTGTGAAAATTGGGGGAAAACCTCTAATGCGCTTGCAGAATCGTTGTGGAAAGTGCCTGAACTTAAATTGAGCCCCACATGTTAACCCCTTTCTGTTGAATTATCATCCTTGAAACCAGAATTCATGCCTTAGATTTTACAAATATTTCTTTATCCAGGTAATAAGGATATTATTTTAATTGGAGGGAGGCATTTTTTTCTAATTTCTGCTAATACTTAGTGGCTATGAGAACTGCTAATTTGATTGATACTTACTGCTTAATTCGAACACTTTATCATTCAGTTTATATTAGAAGTAGAATGATGCCTGTGCTCTTGGTCAAGCTTCAAGATTTGTGGACCGTGGAGCTACTTTTTCTTGTCTAGGGGCTTTGAAACTCTGTTTTTAGTCTTGGATTCTGTCTGGGCTTGTTTGTCTGCTTGGTTAACCCCCTTAAAGGTAAACTTGACCACTTAAAGTAGAGAAGGGATATAACAGGGGAGTTGAAGTGCAGAAGAATGGCAAAGAGGTAGAGTTCAAAATAAAAGAAACAAATGCTGGAGGGGGGTTCTCAAATAAGTATGTTTTCTGAAGGAGCTTGAATATCTAAAGAAACTCATGCTACAACGAGTGGTTTAAGAGCGATCACATGTTAATCACTTCCAGGGCCTCATACTTACACCAACAACTAAAACGGAGAAACAAACGGTAGATGTAGGAAGATGGATGGTTGAGACTTGGGAGAGAGAAGGAAGAGAGGAAGAGGGCAAGCAGGGAAAGGGTATGTAGATGTTAAGGAGGGGCTTTGAGTGAATGCACCTACTGGGCCCCTATATTTCTTGTTTACTATGTCACTCAAGTACTTCAAAGGACAGATATCCCCTTCCTGTCAAATAACTAAACAGGAGCAATTAAGAAAAACTGAAATATATTGAGGCAATTAACTTGGTTTTCTCCTGTAAATCAAGCTGCTAAGATCAACAAATATTCCCTTATCTGGAATTCTGTATCTCTGTCTTGTTAAAGTTATCTGCTTTATGAGATATTACTCTCCACATTATGTGGCTAATGCGGTAGCTTTGCATGTGGACATTCTGTTATTTGTTCAATCACAAGTTTCTCACTGGAGCTCAATTCGCTATGCAGGTTCCTGTTACCAGCATCACTTATTGTTATCAATGACATAGCTGCCTATATTTTTGGCTTTTTCTTTGGCAGAACCCCCTTGATCAAATTATCTCCTAAAAAACCATGGGAAGGTTTTATTGGAGCTTCTGTGACCAGAATGACTTCTGCTTTCTTAGCAAGTAAAACACCGCAAGTTAAGACTTTGTACGGGACTGCAACAATGACAAAAATTGGTCTTGAGTACTTGGATGTCAGGCAGTAGTTTGTACCACATTTGTGTGAATGATTCAATTGAATGTTTTGTCTGCTTAGAGAGGAGATCAATTCATGGTTACTGCCGCTAGATGATTGTTGCCAGCTTGTGCATTTTTAATTTTTCAAATTATTATGACACTGTCAAGCATCTAAGTTTTCTCTTTTTGATCTGCAGCTTGCAAATATTTTAGGCTGTTCTCAGTGGTTAACGTGACCTAGAAAGGTCATTAGTTTGACAGCTTAAATTCGTCTTTCTCACTGATAATATTCACTTAGCAGTAAAATAATCATAGATTGCACTTGTTGGCATGCAGGACTAATCAACTGAGCTTATTCTATTGCAGATTGGGTATCTCAGTGGGTGAGTGCCAATTATATTTCTTTACTTAATACATGTCAAAAGGTTAATCTTCTGACAGCTTAATCCTAAGACTATTTAGAACAAAATTGAGTACTTTAGCCATTCATTCTGGTTTTTTTTTTATTAAATTCGTGTATGCTTCAGCTGGATCAAGTTATTACGAAAGGTTATTGTGCTTCTTTCTACTGTTACCTCAGATTTGTTATTTGTGCTTATTCAGTTCCAACTACCGTTGCCTCAGACTTGTTATTTGTGCTTCTCATACAATGGAGAAAGATAAGCACCTGAAAGATTAAATGAGTTCAACAGGGACATTCAACACACCATTTTTGACATCTAATGATCTGCCAGATTACTATATTTAAGTTGTGTGCAGCTCGGTGGCAGATGTAGCTGTATAGGAAAAGCTAAATGATCCTTACCCAAGTGCTAAATTACCTAAAAACCAGTTATTCTGCAGTCCAAGAACAAAATTAAAAGTCACTGAAATTGCATCAACCAGTTGAAAAGCTTGTGAAGCAGTATGAGTTTGGTAGGGCGTTTATGAACTAATGGAATTAATCTTTGTTTACTATGATACCCTTGTGTGTAATTAAAAAGTATTATAATAATCATAAAATAACAATATTACATTTAATAACTATATAACATAAATTTTAAAAATAAATTTTAGATGACAAAGTCGTAAAGACAGAAATAATCACTTCATTAAAGAATTGCATTAATAATGTATTGAGAAACGTGATGAAAAACTATTACGCGAAGAGAATAAATTTGAAAGATACAGATGGTATTATTGAGAATATTTATGAACATATATAATTGAGGATTAAATAACGTCAAATTCTTCTCCTCTATGAAAGAACCTGGTTTTGGAGTTTTTCTAAAGCGGCAATTACTCTTCTCACAAAGCGGTACTTTATCAAATAAATCACAAAAAACATGCCACGATTTGGAAAGTGAAATTGTTTTGACTTTGATATTAACAAGCTGTAAAATCCATGTAATGACACTTATGGGAATACGAATGACCCATCCACAAAACACAATACCTTTTTATCATAAAAAATTATCATCCATTGATTGATTTCTATATAAGAAGTAGGTGACAATCAAGAGGAGTACAACACTAACACTACCACCTTCCAAGCCAATGGCACGCGCTGCATCAACAAAGTTCCCACACACAAGCATAAGTAAGTCAATCAACTTCACATTCTCAAGGGCGTGGATAGAGCAAAAAATACAACAGTGCCCACCTCATCAACAAACTATATCAAGGGTAAAAGCACAACAAAAAAAAAATTATAAATTAACCCGTGCTAAAAAAGATCAAGTCCATTTTGTAAGAGTATATGATTTAATCACTTAAACAACAAGTTTGAGTTGACCCAAGATGAACCACACCACTATTAAAAAAATAGCCTTCACTGGTGCTTATATACTGCTGGTGGAGGCCTTTTAATCACCCAGTGTAGGTTTCATCGACACTTACAAGCTGGTGATAGCTGCGTTGGTGGAACTTCCATTGGCGCTTTTAATTGCCGGTGGTGAAAATCCTTCACTGGCGGAAAACCTCACCGTCTATTTAAATAACGCTTGAGGAAAAAATATGACCGGTCAATTTTTTTGCCGGAAATATTTTTTACTCTGGGCAAAAAAATTTGCCGGAGAGTACAAGTCTACACCGGCGGTGTAGACTACAATTCAAAAAACATCCGGCGGTTTATAACCGCCGATGGAGACTGCTATCCAATAAATATTCCGGCAATTACAAACCGCTGGTGGAGACAAAAATTCGCTAAATAGACCGGCGGTTATTAATCGCCAGTAACAATATTTTTTATTAAAAAAATTTAATATTTTTAAAAAATGTTTTTTGGTAAATGTCGTGATAACACAAATATTACAAATATTATATATTCACATACATCATTAAAGTACCAAAATATAAAAATCAAAATTCATTACATATAAAGAGAATAAAGTGCAAATACATAATTCAAAAGATTGAATACATTGATGTTCAATAAAATTAAATAGACACTACATAGTTCATGTAAATCAACCATATATATCAAAAAATGGTTAATCTGAACTGACTGCACAAAAGAAAGTCAATCTAAACTGACTGCACAAAAAATAGTTAATCTAAATTGACCGCATAAAACATTGGACCCAAAAAAATCTTTACTGGCTCCCAGCTCAGTCTTCCCCTTCAGCATGGCCTCTGTCACGCTCTTCGCATAATAACACAATTCAAAACAAAAATTAACACTTACACTATAAAGTATATAACCCTCAATTTAAAACTTAATATTAAGTCATAACATACTAGGATTTTGCTTTTGTTGTGTCAGTATGACAATTTGCTCCCTCATAATTGCCATCTCCCTCTGTGTCATGGCAAACTCTCTGTCTCTGTCAACGTCTTTCCCCTCCAACTGTTGCACTTCCTCCCTCAATGCATTATTCTCTCTTGTTGGGACGCCGACTTGTATCCCCCATGATGTCCACCGTGTAGGTGATCCAATACAACTCTCATATCTGAAGGATCGTGTGAGTCCGCTATCTTAAAAGACCATTTCCCTGAACCCGCAACTGTCGTTTGGTGTACTCTACGAAGAATACAATCCCTCCCAAAAATTCAGGCTAGCACCGGTCAAACTTACTAGTGTACCGGTACATTCAGCTCCTGTCATTGAGATAGGCCATCTTTGTGGCACACCACAAATACAGACTATAACAAAAAAGGGACGATGAGTAAGATCCTATTCCACACCCTAGAGAAGGTTTCTACTATTCTCTTGTCTTCCTCTCCCTCTCCCTTCCTATCTCAAATAGACTAGTGAGCTGGGGAACAAGAGATAGATAGAGAGAGAGACAGAGCAGGGAGCAGAGAGAGAGCATGGAGCAGAGAGAAAGAGAGAAGGTGGGGAGCAAATATAGCAATGATCATAAAATAAAGCTTACCAATAATAACATAAGGTAAAAACTCAAATTACATCGACTAATAAAAACAATACCACCCAAACTACAATAATATCGACAACTAAAAACCTCTTTCACAAATTTTCACTCAATTTGACAGTAACTAAACATCAAATGGAGCTTTTCACTCACTCAATGACTTGCAATGACTTTAAAACACTCCACCGAGACTTTAACTTGAAGCTGAAAGACATTATCATAACTAGAATAACCAAGCTGGAATCTCCACCCCAGTATGAGTCAGAGGAAGGCCTTCATTTTTTTTTTCTACAGTAATAGGGAAATGTACGGGTCAGAAGCAAATAATTAATATTCATCATCTTTGAAACCACAAATCACCTCAAGCATATAATAAAATAAAAATAAATATATATGTTCTGAATGCATGAAGGAATTATTTAATTCAGAAGCCTTGGCTCTTTGCTGACTTGGATAACCTACAAAAAGAACAACATGTGATAAGGGAAGTTGATTGCCTGAGCAGAATAATAGATAGAAAGAATTAGAGAGCATTTTAAATGTAAACTAAGAATTGAAAAGAAAACAAAACCATTAAATATTTTGACCTTGAAATGCAAAATTGAGTGACCACGATCATAAACACATCAAAGGAATCAATGTTGGAGGAAAACAGTTTCCTAGTAACACATATGCGACAAAATAAAGTTCATGCCTTACTATAGCAGCAAGAGATACTTTGACTACGATATTTACCATACAAAACAAGATGAAACTAAGCGTACATATATAATATAATAAAAGTTGAGTGATAAAGTTTCTTTTTAAATTATTCAACATTAGTAGTTTTCATCAATGTCATAATACTTGGCTTTGATCAAATATAAAAGTTACAACAAATGGGGAAACATTTCTCTGGTTGGGGAGTTGAACTCCACCTAATTCACCCCACTTTAGGCCTGCTGGGTTTTTGAAACAATTAATTATATTGTTTGACCCAGTCAAACTGAGAGCAAAATATGTTAAAGTTTGTTTCTGAATTAATTGGTCTATTTGGTTGGACCAACAAAGTCACCTATGAAAGCCCATATGTATAGACTAGATCACAATTAAACACTACTAAAAAAATTGCCTTCATCGGTGGTTATATACCGCCGGTGGAGGCCTTGTAATCAGTTTCCTAGTAATGCATATGAGACAAAACAAAGTTCATGCCTTACTATAGCAGCAAGAGATACAAAAGAAGTGATAAGCAAGAGATAGGAGAAAAAACTACTAAACATAAAAAATTTACTGCCCAAATAAGCTGTCATAGGTCCAGAATTTTACTGTCCAATTAAGCTATCATAACCCATCATAAGCTGAACTTATTTCAATATAATGACTCTAACTACTAAACTACTACCCAATTAAGTTATCATAGGTCCCGAATTTTTGGCTAGATACCAAACACGGCCAAAAAAAGTTTTAGTACAAACTGGTGAAAAACATCAAAATGAAATTGGGACTAGTTACTCAACATGGGGCTAAGTTTCAAAGGCAAAAAATGATAATGAGCATGACAAAAAAATAGAAAATATGTCACTATGCATGGTAAGCAAAAAATAAAACAGAAAATAAAGGAGAGAGCATAGCATTAAGTGTGGTACAGCATAAGGCAGCAAACTCATAATTAGGATTATCTCTCCCATTTCCAAATAATATAAATCGATGTGGTACAACATAAGACAACAAACTCACTGTAGCATCCAACACATCAATACGAAATCCCTTTGCTGCTTCTGTTCCAAGTGCAACAAAACCCTTATAACTGATAGAAGACGGGAGCAAAACGAAAAACAGATGATGGAAGCAAAACAAAAAACAGAAGATGGAAGTAATAAAGAAAAACAGAAGATGGAAGCAATGATGAAAAACAGAAGATGGAAACAATGATGAAAAACAACAAACAACTTCAGTAGCTGAATCAAAACCCTAGAGCAACCAAATCTGGATTCGGTCGACAGAAACATATGGAAAGGTTTACTTACCTAGGGCACCATGGTCGTGAGCATGGATTCGGTAGATGGAAATGGCCGGCGGTGGCTTCGGACGACGAGAGAGTTTGAAATCGAATCAACAAGAGTGATATGCTTTCCTTGGTCGGGAGTCGGGAGATCGAATGATCGAGGCAGCCGAGAGTCGGTAGAGAAGGGGAGTAGGAGATCAAAGAAGGGAGTCGGGAGACCAGGGGAGTGGGAGAGCGAAGGAGGGACCCGGGAGCCGAGAGAGCAAAGGAATCAACCGAGAGTCGGGAGAATTAATGTGATGACACCTACGAGAATACAAATGACCCGTCTTCAAGACACAATACCATCTTATTATAAAGCATTATTGTCCATTGATTGAGTTATATATGAAGTAGGTGACAATCAGAAGGAGTACAACACTAACCCTACCACCTTCCAAGCTAATGACACGAACCCGCTGCATGAACAAAGTTTTCTCATACACCTGAATGAGTAAGTCAATCAACATCACTTTCTCAAGGGTGTGGATAAAGCAAACAATGACATCACATTTTTCTCCTCAATGGAAGAACAATGTTTTTGAGTTTTTTTAGAAGCGGCGATTTCTCCGCTTTCAAAATCGTACTTTATCAAATAAGTCACAAAAAAAGGCCACGATTTGAAAAGTGAAATTGTTTGTAGTTTATTTTTAATAAGTTGTAGAATTCAGGTGATGACAACTACGGGAATATGAATAATCTATCCTAAAAACACATTACCATCTATATACGAATTATAGGTGACAATTAGGAGTATAATACTAACACTACCACCTTCCTGGCCACTGACACGAACCTGTTGCACGAACAAAGTTCTCACACACTTGCATTAGTGAGTCAATCACTTAACTTCACTTTCACAAGGGCGTAGAAAAAACAAAAAATAACGTGATATTTTTCTCCTCTATGGAAGAATATTATTTTGGAGTTTTTCCAAAGCGGCGATTACTCCTCTTACCAAGTGGTACTTTATCAAATAAGTCACAAAACCAGGCCACGATTTGAAAAGTGAAATTGTTAATAGTTTGGTATTAAAAAGTTGTTAAATTCATGTAATGACACCTATGGGAATACGAATGACCCTTCTTCAAAACAAAATACCATCTTATCATCAAGCATTATCGTCCATTGATTGAGATCTATATACGACGTAAGTGACAATCAAAAGGGTTAAAATACCAATACTATCATTTTCCAAGCCCATGACACGAACCCGCTGCACGAACAAAGCTTTCGACACCTGCATGAGTGAGTCAGTCAACTTCAGTTTCTAAAAGGTGAGGATAAAGCAAAAACTAATGTGACATTTTTTTCCTCTATGGAAGAATATTGTTTAAGAGTTTTTCCAAAGCGGCGATTACTCCTCTTACAAAGCAGTATTTTATCAAATAATTCACAAAAAAGCCACGATTTGAAAAGTGAAATTTTTTATAGTTTTATTTTAACAAGTTGTAGGATTAAAGTGATGACAACTACGGGAATGGGAATGACCTATCTTCAAAACACAATATCATCTTATCATCAAGCATTATCATCATTTGATTGAATTCTATATAAGAAGTAATTGACAATCAGAAGGAGTACAACACTAGCTCTACCACCTTCCAAGCCCATGGGATGACCTGCTACACGAACAAAGTTCTCACACACCTGAATGAGTGAGTTAGTCAACTTCACTTTCTCAAGGGCGTGAATAAAGAACAAAATAACGTCACATTTTTCTCTTCAATGGAAGAACAATGTTTTAGCATTTTTAGGAAGCGGCGATTACTCCCATTACAAAGCAGTGCTTTATTAAATAAGTCACAAAAAATAGGCGACAATTTGAATAGTGAAATGTTTTAGAATTTGATTTTAACAAATTGTAGAATTAATAAGATGACAAGTACGGGAATACAAATGACCCATCTGCAAACACAATAGCATCTTATCATCAAGCATTATCGTCCATTGATTGAGATCTATATACAACGTAAGTGACAATCAAAAGGTGTACAACACTAACATTATTACCTTCCAAGCCTATGACACGAACCCGCTGCTCGAACAATGTTCTCACACACCTGCATGAGTGAGTCGATCAACTTCACTTTCTCAGTGGCGTGGATAAAGCAAAAAAATACAGCAGTGCTCATTACATCAACAAACCATATCAAATTTCAAAGTACAACAACAAAAAAGATAATGATTAACCCAAAATCAAACAGGTCAGGTCCATTTTTATATCTTATAGGATTTAATAAAAGAATCAAGTAAAGATTAACCCACTTAAACAAAGAGTTTGATTTGAGTCAACCCGAACCACGCCCATTGCAATCCCTAACTGAAACACATCGTCGACTTTTGATGGGAATTTGTTTCCACGAATAACTATTGATGTAAACTCTTTGTAAAAATATAAATTTACAAACAATATCACCATCTTTTAATGGCACAATTATGTGAGTGATTCGATATATAACATGAAAACAAATTTCAAAAAGTATCACAAATTGCTTATCACTTTTGAAAACTGCTTATAAATGAATATGTTTTTAATATTTTTTCGCCCAATATATTTTCCATCACCAATGACCGCAAAAACTTCGCCAAACTTCTTTTGGTTTAGTCAGGAATATATATTTGACCAGGGACAAGTATCGAGCAATTACCTGAATTTTTTGTATAAATTCTCTTATCTCCCAAGGACTCTTTCTCCGAAAGTCTAGTCCTTCAATGGTGACACAGTCATTTATAAGTATACCATACTCTTTAGCTAGAGCCTTAGCCATGTTTATTATGTTCTCACTCACTATTCTTACAACCATGTCAACATCATTACAAATTTTAACTGCCTCTCATTCAAGGACGAATTAAATCTTTTACATAAAAAATGGCTACAAGTGTATATTCATCTATAAAAAAAGTGACCCTATCAAATCTTTTGTCCATGTCTCTACAACTACACAAATAGTATGTAAAGTTACATTTGCAAAATGGTCAATAACTTACACTACCCTTTTTGTTTCTTTCTTCGACAGAGAGGTCATTTTACCTTCTCAAACCACTATCTAGCCACACATCCTAAGGATTATTTCTGATTCCCTTTTACAATGAACCTGAGCTTTGTCCCCAAAGAAAGACAAACATGTACATCTTTTTCCCAACTTAATTGAAGGCTAAACCTTCAAAAATTTCAGATTCATGGCAAATTTTATCATTGTCTTCCCCACACTGCAATCCAAAAGTGTTAATTCTGTTGGAACAACTAATATTTCCTTTTTCCCATTTATTCCTTTAACCACTTTAAAATTAATATTTTGATATAAAGATTGCGGGAGAGTACTGAAAATTGTCTCAGTTGGTTTTCGTTTTCAAATTTGTCGTCCTATTACCTCTATCACATAATTTTTGTTCTTCACTTATACATTTTTTATTAGCCACTATTTTGTTTGTAGTCAACATTTCAGTCTGATGAATACAAATACAATTAGCAGATTTTATAGTCTCACATGTTGAAAGATGTCTTGCTAGTGCATTATTGCAAATCAATTGTTTCATTGTGAAGCCAAGGCTTAATGTCTTTGCCAACAACAAATCTTTAAGGACCACAACCATTATAATTTGATTGCAATGGAGTCCATTTCATGAAGAATTTGTCGTATAGTGCTTTCCGTACAAGCAATCTGATCACAAGTACTACAAATGTCATAAGAGAGAAGACTAGTCCATACTTCCTAGTTTGGTGGTGACATCATTAAGCTTAACTTGAAATGGGGTTTTGTCTTCATTTCCTTCACACATAACCTTCCCCATGTTGTCCTCATTCCAATTGATGTCACTAGCATTATTGTCTAAACCATCTTACACTTTAGTTCCTGACAACTAATTCCATTTTCTGTTTTTTTTCATGTATGTATACATGCTCACTCTCACTGAACAAGTTGGACGCATCAATCATTTGATTATAACTAGACATAAAAATCTCATTAGCGGGTACCTGGTGTCTAATCATCTTCAACCACCAAATTGAAAATACAATCCTTTTGCCAACATCCATTTCTTCGTTACTTGAACATCTATCATCTTTTTCTCCTTATCCAAATCTCTGAATTGAAATGACTGTTCGTAATCGCTAATAGGAGTTTCACTTATGACCAAAAAAATGCTCAATAGTATACCCAAAACCATCATATATTCTTTTCGACCATACTTCTGTGACAACTCCCACTATTGAGATTGCACTATAAGCCTTGAGAAATATTAATGTTAAATCGTGAAGTGTTTCCCTCACAAAGGTCAAAAAGCTTATAAGGGCATGAGTCAGTCAGTCAACTTCACATTTTCAAGGGCATGGATAAAAAAAAATAACATCACATTTTTTTCCTCAAAGGAAGACATTGTTTTAGAGTTCTTCGGAAGCGGCGGTTACTCCTCTTTCAAAGTGGTACTTGATCAAATAAGTCAAAAAAAAAAAAAAAAAAACAGGCCCCGATTTGTAAAGTGAAATTGTTTAGAATTGGATTTTAGCAAGTTGTAAAATTAATGTGATGACAATTACGGGAATATGAATGACACATATCAAAACACAATACCATCTTGCAAGTGACAATGAGGAAGAGTTCAATATACGAAGCATTATCATCCTTTGATTGAGTTCAATATACGAAGCAAGTGACAATGAGGAAGAGTACAACACTGACCCTACCAACTTGCAAGCCCATGGCACCAACCCGCCGCTTGAACAAAGTTCTCACACACCTGCATGAGTAAGTTAGTCAACTTCTCTTCCTCAAGGGCGTTGATAAAGCAAAAAATACAGTAGTGCCCACCACATCAACAAACTATATCAATGTTCAAAGCACGACAACAAAAAAGATTATGATTAACCCAAAATCAAACAGATTAGTCTATTTTTAAAACTTATAGGATTTAATAAAAGAATCAGGTAAGGATTAACCACTTAAACAACAGGTTTATGTTGACTCAACCTGAACCACACCCATTGCAATTCCTAACTAAAACACATCGCCGACTTCTTATGGGAATTAGCTTCCAGAACTACTTATTGACAAAAACTCTAAGTAGAAATATGGATTCAGAAACCATATTGCCATCTTTTGATGGCACAGGTATGGGAGTGGTTATATGTGTGGAATGATGAGAAATTTCAAATAGTATCAGTTTGTTTGTCACTTTTGAAAAACGTGTATATTTGAATATTTTTTTAAATATTTTTGCCCAATATATTTCAGAGGTATCTGTACGCTTTCATTTGAGGCTAGAAAGAGGAACATATATAATTACGAAGAATAAATGTCGCACTTACCTTTTCAGTTAGAGAAACGTCATGAAATACTATTATTCAGAGAGAATAAATTATAAGGATATTCATGGTATGATTGACAATATATTTATAAATATATATAAATGAGGATGTAATAACATCGCATTATTCTCTTGTATGGAAAAGCTTTGTTTTGGAGCTTTTCCAAAGCAGTCATTACTGCTCTTACAAAGCAGTACTTTATCAAATAAGTCACGAAAAATAGGCCATAATTTGAAATGTGAAAGTGTTTAGAGTTTGATATTAACAAATTGTAGTATTAAAGTGATGACACCTATGGGAATATGAATGACCCATCCTGAAAATACAATACAATCTTATCATCAAATATTATCGTCTATTGATTGAGTTCTATATACGAAGTAGGTGACAATCAGAAAGTGTACAACACTATCACTACTCTCTTCCACACCAATGGAATAAACCTGTTGTAGGAATAAAGTTCTCACACACCTGCATGAGTGAGTGAGTCAACTTCATTTTCTCAAGGACATGCATAAAGCAAAAAATAACGTGAATTTTTTTACATCTATGTAAGAAGATTATTTTAGAGTTTTTCCAAAGCGGAGATTTTTCCTCTTACTAAGCAGTACATATCAAATAAGCCAAAAAAAAAAAAACAAATTAGGCCACGATTTGAAAAGTGAAACTGTAACAAGTTGTAGAATTCATGTGATGACAACTGCGGGAAAACAATTAACCTTTCATCAAAACACAATGCCATCATATCATCAAGCATTATAGTCTATTGATTTAGATCTATATACGACGTAAAAATCAGAAGGAGTACAACGCTACCAGTATCACCTTCCAAGCCCATGGTATGAACCCGCTGCACGAACAATGTTCTCACCCATTTGCATCAGTGAGTGAGTCAACTTCACTTTCTCAAAGGCGTGGATAATGCAAAAATTACAGCAGTGCCCACCACATCAGCAAACTATATCAAATTTCAAAGCACAACAACAAAAAAAGATTATGATTAACCCAAAATCAAACAGACCAGGTCTATTTTTAAATTTTATAAAATTTAACAAAAGAATCAGATAAGGATTAACCTACTTAAACAATAATTTTGAGTTGACCCAACTTGAACCACACCCCTTGCAATCCCTAACTAAAACACATCGCCAACTTCCGATGGGAATTAGTTTCCACAACTACCTATTGACGTAAAATCTAAGTAGAAATATGGATTCAGAAACTATCTGACCATCTTTTGATGGCATGGTTATTGGAGTGATTAAATGTGTGGCATGATGACAAATTTAAAATAGTATCACAGTTTGTTTGTCACTGTTGAAAAATGTGTATATTGAATGTTTTTTACATGTCTTTCCCCTACAATATTTTAGGGGTGTTCATGTGCTTTCCTTTGAGGCTAACAAGAGAAACATAAATTCGTACGAAGAATAGATGTGACACTTACTTTTTCAATTAGAGAAACATGATAAAAAATTATTACGCGGAGATAGAATACATACGAAGGATATAGATAGTATTATTGACAATGTAAATGAACGTATATATAATTGAAATTGTAATAACATCACATTTTTCTCCTCGATGGAAGTGCATTGTTTTGGAGCTTATCCAAATCGGCTATTACTTTTTTTACAAAGTGGTGCATTATCAAATAGGTGACGTGTCCGAGCGTATTTAGATTTTGAAGTTGTTTTTCGTTCAAAAAAGGAGCTTTTAATCCCCTCAAAGGTTTGTAAAGGCCCTTTTAATCAAAATATAAAAGAGAAACTAGTAGGGAAACACCACTTAAACTATTGTGTTATACGCAACTCCGTCATGCATGACCTCTCTCCAGAAACTCGTTTCCCTCCCTTCGCTTGTCACCGAAGTCTCGCAGTTTTCCATTGTTGTGATGTTTTTCTCTCATTAAAAAGAGGGATTTGTTGACCACTCAGAAATTTTTATCCTCATCTTCCCTGAGGGCAGTTTCGCCTATTTTTTGGGAATATCGAAGTCTGGTTCATCATCGATGAGCATGGATTGGGCAATGAAGGATTCCTGGTTCATAGATTCTTTGCTCAAATATTTGTTGATTACATCGATAAAAAATAGTCATCCATAGAGCGGACGAATTCCACCCACTACCACAGAGTAATTGCAAAATTGTTTTGGACATTTTTGTATATTGTTTTACTGCACTAGGCTACATTTACTATGGTACAGAAATTATCATCCAATGTTATAACATCTGCATTTTCTTTTGCAATTTTAGTTCAGTAATTCCAATCACAAACCCAATATCTACTTCATGCGGTATCATTTGTCCCATCACCAATGACCGCAACAACTTAGCCAAACTTCTTTTGGTTTAGTCACTAATATATATTTGTCCAACGACAAGTATCTAGGAATTACCTAAATATTTTGTATCAATTTTTTCATCTCCCGAGGACTCTTACTCTGAAAGTCTAGTCCTTCAATGGCCACATAGTCATTTGTAAGTATACCGTAGTCTTTGGCTAGAGCCTTATCCATGTTTATTATGTCTTCACTCACCATTCTTACAACCATCTCAACATCAACACAAATTTAAACTGCTTCTCATTCAAGGACGAATTAAATATTTTACACAAAAAATGGTAATTTGACCCATTAAATATTTTGTCCATGTCTCTACAACTACACAAATAGTATGTAAAGTTGCACTTGCAAAATGGTCAATAACTTACACTACCCTTTTTGTTTCTTTACCCTATAGAAAGGTAACTTGACCATCTCGGTCCTCTATTTTGCCACACATCCTAAGGATTATTTCTGATGCCCTTCTACAATGAACTTGGGTTTTGTCCCCAAAGAAGGACAAACATGTACATATTTTTCCTAACTTAATTGAAGGCTAAACCTTCAAAATTCTATATTCATGGCATATTTTAACATTGTCTTCCCCACATTGCAAGCCAAAAGTGTTAATTCTGTTGGAATACCTAATATATTCCTTTTCCCATTTATTCCTTTAACCACTTTAAAACTAATATTTTGAAACAAAGATTGCAGTAAAATACTGAAAATTGTCTCAGTCAGTTTTTGTTTTCAAATTTGTCATACTATTACCTCTGTCACACAATTTTTGTTCTTCATATTTTATTAGCCACTATTTTGTTTGTAGACAACATCTCAGTCTTATGAATACAAACACAATTAACAGATTTTACAGTCTCACATATTGAAGGATGTCTTGCTAGTGTATTATCGCAAACCAATTGTTTTATTGCGAAGTCAAGGCTTAGTGTCACTGCCTACTACAAATCTTTAAGGACAGCGACCATTATAATTTTGACTGCAATTGCGAAATAGTTGGGTATTTCTAAAGCATCCCATTAAGTCAATTTCATGAAGAATTTGTCGTATAGTACTTTCCGTACAAGCAATCTGATCACAAGTACTACAAATGTCATAAGAGAGAAGACTAGTCAATATTTCCTAGTATGGTGGTGACATCATTAAGGTTAACTTGCAATGGGGTTTTGTCTTCATCTCTTTTACTAAGTCTTCAATAGCCTTCCCCATGATGTCCTCATTCCAATTGATGTTACTAGCATTATTGTTTAAACCATCTTCCACTTTAGTTTCTAACAACTAATTCTGTTTTCTGTTTTTTTTTTCATGTATGTAAGCATGCTCTTTCTCACCATACAAGTTGGATGCATCAATCAATTGATTATAACCTGACATAAAGATCTCATTAGCAGGTACCTGGTCTCCAATAAAGAGTTCAACGACATCTTCGACTACCAAATTGAAAATACAATCCTTTTGCCAACATCAATTTCTTGTGACTTGAACATCTGTCTTCTTTTTTAACTTGTCCAAATCTCTGAATTGAAATGAGTGTCTGTAATCGCTAATAAGAGTTTCAATAATGACCAATAAAATGCTCAGTAGTATACCCAATACCATCACATATTCCTTTCGGCCATACTTCTGTGGCAACCCCCACTATTGAGATTGCACCATAAATAATGAGAATTATTAATGTTAAATTGTGAAGTGTTTCATACACAAAGGTCAAAAAGCTTATAAGGGGCTTCCTAATGTTTATGTTAATTATATTTTAATATTTTATGTCTTAATGCCACATCTTCCTCATTACTTCCAACACTTAGTGAGATAACAACTTTTGAGTTTTCATGTTTATGCCTCCATAAGCTGTTAACTTCTTTAAGTCATTTCCTCATATGATGGAAGGGTGATCATTAAATAGAGCTCCAACAACGTGTCAAAGACATAACCCCAATAGAAACATGGAAGGGTTTCAAGCCAAATTTGAAACATCTGAAAGTGTTTAGCTGCATAGCATATGCTCATATTCCAGTTGAAACATGGAGAAAAGATTGTCTTGTTGTCTACAAGCATATAGGCTAAGCTGTTGAAACTTTCAACAAAATAGTTGATTGTGAGTAGAGATGTGACGTTTGCTGAAGATGACTTTTGGGTTTAGAATGAGAACAAAACTAACAATTTTTAGAGTCAACTCATTACCTTTCATGAAGATGAAGCTTCTACCATGCCTACAATGAATGAAGATGCTACACCTACGATTATTCATGAGATTTCAATTTCACACGTTTCATACAACAATTAAAGACCAAGAAGACAAGCAGAACAATCAGTTCGGTTGCACGATTATCAGGTACTTTCTGCTAATAATGTTGATGATGAGGATATTTGGTCCATTTTGCTTTCTTTTTAGATTTTTAAACTGCATTATTTGAGGAGGCAATTCATGATCCTATATGGCTCGATGCCATGAATGTGGAGTTGAAGACAATCGAAAATAAAGATATGTGGAAACTCTCCAATGTTCCACAAGGAACCTACACTATTGATGTGGGGAGACATAAAACAAGGCTGGTTGCGAAGAGATTTAAACAAGAAGTATGATTATCAAGTGGTAATTTCCCCATTTGCTCAAATTGAAATTATTTCATTATTAATTGTTGTGGTTGCTAAAGAACTTTGGAAGATCTATCATTAATGGATGTAAAATCGACATTTTAAAATGAGCCTCTTAAAGAAGAAATATTTGTCGAGCAGCCCACAGGTTTCGTGAAGAAGTAAGATAAAGAGTACAAGCCGAAGAAAACATTGTACGACCTCAAACAAGCGGCAAGAGCGTGGAACAAAGTCCATCAATTCCTTCTTTCGTAAAGATGGACTGCAAAAAAATGCCTATCTATGTATGCATTGTATGTAAATGTTAATGATTCGAGTGACATTTTACTGTTGTGCCTTTATGTTATGATTTATAAAATTCAAAAAGTCTATTAGTGAGTTTCCTTTGGATCTACAAATATCTCATAAGATGCTCCTTACGATCCTGAGTTCAACTCTGATCTAATGAGGTCCTCTCAATTTCTGCAATGCTATGATCAATACCAAATGTCTCATAAGAGCTTCCATACAGATTACTCTGATGCTGGAGATAATTACAGAAGCATCGATTGGCAAAGAGAAGGGAAAGAGGATGTGAGTTCAGAGGCATAAGAAGTGGAACACTATTAGGAACTTCAGGGTTGAACTTGATTTCCTCTTCTTTCTGCTGACCGTTGTCTCCCTATCACTCATTGTACATCGCAATTATGGTACTTGAAACTTGAATGAGATCGACTACTATATATCATTCTTTTTCTTATTTAACAGAAGAAAAATGATATCAGTATTTACTTTGAGATTTTACTTCCTGACGTGGCTGCATAGTTAGTCTTCTAGGGTTTAGAGTTTACCCATAGAATAGGTTGATAATATATTTTTAAAAAAAAATAAGCTGCAACGTGGACGCCACGTCAGGATGTAAAGTCGTGGAAGTAAGAACCTGCAGTACTTATATCACCGCTTTTACCAGAAATATGTAACCCAAAACCAAGTCTTCCATGTCATAGTCAAATTTGTCGGTTTTTAGCTCTAAAAACTTCTGATTAACTTAATGACGTATAAAAAAAAGAAATATCCCCTCTCACATTCTCCACCCAGCCTTTGAACCTTGAACATTAGAACGAAATGATAAAATTTTTATTTTGTTTACCAAAGAAAGCACAAACTATGATGAGGTTTATTCTTTCCACATAAACCTGATTTCCGTTGACTTTGATCCTTATTACCCAAACCCAGGAAACTGGTCAATCAAACCAGGTCAAGTTCCCTCTTTTAATCCATGTTTCCTTCTAATAAGGTTGAAAGATTCATTTCAAGAACTTTACAAATATTGGAACAAAAATAAGAAATTGTACATTTGCAGGATTCTTTTGATGCTACACTTTTAGGGCATGATAACTAATTGAGTGGTGATAATTGTATGTCAAATTTTGCATGGCGTCCTCATTGGCAGTCCAGATAAGAGATGAACTATCTACCTATTCTTTAGGTAAGCATAAACCTTAGGCCTTATCTGGACTACCTACTAGGCTGCCAGCAGGATAACCACATCAGGATGTAAAAGGTCACAATAAAAACTCACAGTACTGAAATCATTTTTCTAACTAATTTTAAAAAGAAAAATGATTTAATTCCTACTTTATCTCTTTATCTGCAGGAGTGCCAACTAGGACGCCATGTCACCTTGTAAACTCTCACAATAAAATATGGCAATACGGTTATCACCCCTTTTAAGAATTCTTAACGCCCTTCTAATGATGTTACAGTGATATCGTTTCCGGAATCTTGTTCATTAGGGGAAGCGGATTTCCTCGATGTTGTCGCTGTGAATGCTGGCTGTTTTGGATTCGGAGGAATCGTAGTATCACTACCCAGATGCATTGTTAGAGCAGACGTGGAAGGCCTATCCGCAGCGAATTCCTGGACACAAAGAAGTCCGACATGGATGCATCTCATGACTTGAGCTTCAGAGTATGTTGAACCCAATAAAGGGTCGATCAACTCTAGAGCTTGCCCATCGTTCCATCGCCTCCAGGCCTGATAATGGCAATTCATTAATCTCGTGTATACAAAACCAAACATAAATGATGTTCATGTAAATGATGAAAGGTGGGTGTTTACGAGACTCAGAAGGTTCAAGGACTCCTCTTCATCATAGAAACTCGTGTTCTTCTTCCCGCTCACTATCTCCAGAAGCAAGACCCCGAAACTAAAGATGTCTGATTTCTCTGAGAATCGGCCTTCCATGGCGTACTCTGGTGACATATACCCACTTGCAATTCGTTGTTTGAAAAGTAAATTTTGATTAAATCCGTGAGACATGAAATAATGAATAGAATAATGCTAGTTGCACTTAGCCCACGTACTTATCCCACACACTTGTTAATCTAAACCATTGATGCCTAGGATTTATCATCTAGAAAATAGGATTTTATAAAAAAAATGTTAAAGGCTTAGATTAACATGTATGTCGGACAGGTGTCCGCTACGTGCGTCTAGCATGCAGCAATAAGATAAAAACATCGAAGTATATAATTTCTACATAAAAACTTTTAAGGGTAGACAACACTCACTAGGTTCCCACGACCCGTCTAGTCTCATCTTGAATCTGATTTCCTCCAAATATTCTAGCCAGACCGAAGTCTGAAATTTTTGGGTTGAGTTCTTTGTCCAGCAAGATGTTGCTGGCTTTCAGATCTCGGTGAATAATCTTCAGCCTAGAATCTCTATGCAAATATAGAAGCCCACGGGCGATCCCTTCAACAACGTGGAAGCGTTGAGCCCAATCTAGTCTCCGTTCATCTGAATCTGGCAATACAGATCCTCTGTGACATCAGATGGATAAGAAAATTCGAAAGAAGAAAAATAATCAGTACTGCATGTACTAGTTAGCATTTTCTCTTTAGTACGTACCAAAGATAAACGAGTCCAAGCTTTTATTGGGCATGTATTCGTAAAGCAACATCTTTTCTTCTCCTTGAGCACAGTAACCCAAAAGACGGACTAGATTCTTGTGTTGAACTCTTGAAATCACCAACACCTCGTTTATGAACTCCCGCAAGCCTTGCCCGGAGCTTCTCGAAAGTCTCTTTACTGCTACCTCTTGTCCACCCGGCAATCTCCCCTGGAGTTCAGACCCATTTTTTATCTGTTAATTAACTTAACTCGTCGTCACAGCTAGCTGCCACAGCATTAAAGTCAAAATGTGACGTTAATTACCTTGTAAACAGGACCAAACCCGCCTGCTCCGAGCTTATTTGCAAGGGAAAAGTCGTCTGTGGCAAGGGATACCACTTTGCAATCGAACATTGGAAGCTCTGGTCCCTCCTGCTTCAAATTAGTGGGCAATGAATCTGTTACAGAGCTCACAGCCTGATTTCCTAAAAGCCTTTTCAGACCTTTTAGCTTTCCTCCACTAGATTGCCCTGGTTCTGAGGTATACACAAGAGAAACTCATTAATACTGGGAAAAAAGAAAACAACTAACAACAACAACAACAGCTTGTTGATTTTAAAACTATAATTTCCATACCTCCATGTTTGGCAATCCACCTCCACAGTAAGAACACGAATACACAAACCGAAGTCGTTCCCAGAACTACCACCGTCACTATTATTACCTTCAAATGCTTTTTTTCACCTGCCACTGTTTAATTAACTGATGGTGAGGGGTCTTCCCATGTCTCATGAATAGAGCTCTCTGCCTCTTAAACTACTACACGGGGAAATTCGTTTACGAAAAAAAAAAGTGACCTGTTTGATGAAGGTTCACTGGTTGGCCCCGATATGGGAACGGATCCCACTGATCCGCCCTGATTGATTCCAAAATGTCTACTCAAACAGATATTTTAAAACTATAGGATTTTTCTAATTCTAATCAACCTGAAAGAATAGTATTCGAACATGAGGAAGATTTATCACCTTCCCCTTCTTGTAATTCTACACCCACCCACCATTTTATCTAATAGAGCAAACAAAAGAGCAGAAGGAGATTAGAGGTTGAAGAAGGGGAAGGAGAGTCGTCTGCACAGTTTGGTGAGTTGACACTGTATTGTGGACGGGTAATAGATCTTCCAAAGAAAAAATAATTGATAACAGGAACGAGAAAAGTCAGGACCTAACCTATCTCGGAAGCGGGAACACGGAGATAGAGATCAATTCCATCGGCAGAGAATTTCTGAAGATCCATCAATTCTCCGTTCCAAAACATGCAACCGATGCCGGCATCAAACGCGTAAGCCACACAAGAACAGTTGTTCAAGCACAATCCCTCGCATTCCTCGGCGTTTCGGAAACTCAGCGAAGCGATCGAGTCTGGTGGTTTCACGTTCGGCAGCTTCAGAAACCCGTCTTCCTTCTTCTCCGCGGCTCTGCTTCCGTTTGCTTCACAACTTAATGGGCCTCTCCGCACGCACCCACCCGACCAATTTTCCCTACTCCATTCCTCCCCGAATCTGGGCTCGAAACCAATGAAGCACGTACACGATGGCGACTGAAACGAATTGCAGAGGCCCCAAGGTCCGCACTTGCCGTAAACGTCGCACTCGCTCATCGGGACTGCCCCAGAACTGAGCCATTCTTTACTGTCGATAGCCCACGTCAATCGCTCAAGACTTCCCATCGAATTCAACAAGAACACAGTCTGGTTGGAATCGGAATCGTCGAAAAAATCGGCCTTAAAGTCGATCGTTCCTCCTTCGGCGGTGATACTGAATCCGTTGAGGTAAAACGAGCCCATCCAAGGTACACCCAGAAACGCTCTGCTATTCCATGGTCCACTGCGCCAATGTATCTCCGAGTTGCTCCAAATTAAGATTTGATAAGGCTTGATGGGAGATATCCCAAGGGAATATTTCCCTGCGGAAGGATCTGAAGGGTCTTTCCATGATTTCATAAACCTCGATTGATTCGTATTTACATTGATTCCGACCTTCATCTTTACTAAGAACGCATGGTCCGGATGATCGAAGCTTTCCCACATGGTTTCTCCCGTATCCGTATTGATCAGCACAAGATTACCCGTATCCAAGAGCCTGGCGCTTGAGTTGCTTAAGGCACTTTGACCAGCAGTTGACCAAAGGGGGGGATTCTGATCTCTGCCATCGGTGACTACAAGGCTTCCTGTATCATTAATGGAGACGAGTCCAGAATTAGAATCCGTGAGTGGGGTCTCTTTGTTGGCAACCCAGATAACAGGAACGGGTCGCTCTGACTCGCTTGTGTACCATATCCCGACGTAGCGATTGCGGGAACGATTGGGACTGAGGAATCCGAGTGCAAACTTTCCTCCCTCGGAGACGATGGTTTCGCCGTCGTCTTTGAGCCCTCTGGCCGGAGTGATCGTGTCTCTTGCCTTGCAGGGTGAGAGACAGATAACAGAGAAGAGGAAGTAAGCAAGAAGAGCTGCCATATTACAGTTCCCTCCTCTGATGATGCTGGAGATAATCACGGAAGCTAGCCTCAATAGGCAAGGAGAAGGTATAGAGGATGAGAGTACAGAGGCATAAGAAGAAGAAGAACACTATTAGCATCCGAGGGGTTGACCTATAAACGCCTGACTTCATCTTCTTTTCGCTCACCGATGTATCTCATAGTCAAATTTGTCGGCTCTTAGCTCTAACAAGTAACAATTTCCGATTAACTTAATGATGAGAAACAAGAAAAAAAAATTCTTTCTTTATAGTTTATCGACTTCTCCACCCAGCCTTTGAATCTCTGAAGTCTCAACATTAGAATGGACTAATCAGTTTTTTATACCGTTTACCGGAGAAAGCACAGACTATGAAAAGGTTTATTCTTTCCACATAAACCTGATATACGTCGACTTTGATCATTGTTAACCAAACCCAGGTTACCGGTCCATCAAACCAGGTCACGGTCCCTCCTCTAACCCCTGTTTCTTTCTAATAAGGCGGAAAAGATTCATTTTAAGAACTTTACAAATATTGGAACAAAAATAAGGGATTGTACATCTGCTGAATTCTCTTCATGCCACACTTGTAGAGCATGATAACAATTTTAAAAATTCTAATTAACGCCCTTCTAATGTTGTTACAGTGAATTCGTTTACGGAACCTCCTTCATCAGGGGAAGCGGATTCCCTCGATGTTGTCGCTGTGAATGCAGGCTGTTTTGGATTTGGAGGAATCGCAGTATCACTACCCAGATATAATGTTAGAGCAGACGTGAAAGGCCTATCCGCGGCGAATTCCTGGACGCAAAGAAGTCCGACACGGATGCATCTCATGACTTGAGCTTCAGAGTACGTTGAACCCAGTACTGGGTCGATCAACTCCAGAACTTGCCCATCGTTCCATAACTTCCAGACCTGAAAATGCCAATTCATTAATCTCGTGTGTACAAAACCAAGCATTTATGACGACGTTCATGTAAATGGTGAAAGATGGGCAATTTACGTGACTCAAAAGGTTGAGGGAATGTTCCGCATTGTAAAAACTGGTGTTCTTCTTGCCGCTCACTATCTCCAGAAGCAAGACTCCGAAACTGAAGACGTCTGATTTCTCTGAGAATCGACCTTCCATGGCGTACTCCGGAGACATATACCCACTTGCATTGAAAAGTAAAATTGAGATTAATCAGTGCGAGTTGAACTAATGAATATAAACAGAAAATCGTCTAGCTACGAAGATCTCCATCCATGTGGACAATACTCACTAGGTTCCGACGACCCGCCTAGTATTTGCTTGAATCTGACTTCCTCCAATTATTCTCGCCAGGCCGAAGTCTGAAATTTTTGGGTTTAAGTCATTATCCAGCAAGATGTTGCTGGCTTTGAGATCTCTGTGGATGATTTTCAGTCTGGAATCTCTGTGAAGATAAAGAAGCCCCCGGGCAACCCCTTCAATAATGTCGAAGCGTTGAGCCCAATCTAGTTTCCGTTCTTTTGAATCTGGCAGTGCAAATGATCTGAGACATCAGATGGATGAGAAAATCCAAGAAAAACAAATAATGGCTGCATGTATTCGTTACTCAGTTAGCTGTTTCTCATTAGTACCAAAGATAAATGCGTCCAAGCTTTTATTGGGCATGTATTCGTAAAGCAACATCTTTTCTTCTCCTTGGATACAATAACCCAGAAGACGGACTAGATTCTTGTGTTGAACTCTGCATATCACCAACACCTCATTTCTGAACTCCTGCATCCCTTGTCCAGAGCTCTTCGAAAGTCTCTTCACTGCTACCTCCTGTCCACCCGGCAATCTCCCCTGAAGATCACACTACTTGTCAGTTGTCATCGAACTTGACACAGATTAATTCTTCAGTGACTTTTTAGCAGGGGAAGTTATAATTATTCATTACCTTGTAAACAGGGCCAAAACCACCTCCTCCCAGCTTATTTGCAGGGGAAAAGTAATTCGTGGCAGAAGCCACAACTTCAAAATCGAATTTGAGAAGCTCTGGTCCTTCCTCCTGTTCCAGATGAATCGGCAATGCATTTTTTGCCACGAAGTCATCGTGTACCTCTCTGCTCACAGTAGGCTTTTCTATTAGCTTTTTCACTCCCTTTTCCTCTGATTCATCGGATTGCCCTGTTTCTCAAGTATGCACCAGAGAAAGTTACGGATACTGAAAGCAGCATCTTAGATTCTTAGATTCCAAAACTATAAACCATGATCTTTACCTCTATGTTTAGCAAGCCATCTCCATATTAAGAACAAGAAAACACATATTATTGTCGTTCCCAGAACTACCACCGTGATTATTATTACCTTCACCTGCTTCTTTCCACCTGCCACACCTTTAATTAACTAAGAGTGAGTTACACAACGCAATAAACAGATTGCTTGTATTATTTAGTAAACAACAAAGTAAGTTACCAGCCCAAAAACTCAAGAAACTAACTGGGTCTTTTAAGGTTGGCTCATGGGTTGTTATTTTTTGTTTTAGTAAAAAAAACTCCATTGATTAACCTTTCTTGGTGTTATCAGCCAGCTTCTGAAAAGATCCAGTGTTTTGCATATTAAGCTAAAAAGCATAACGGAGCGAAAGGCCGAATGATTCTAAATTTAAGCTGCAAGTTCATAAAAACACTAAGTTAAAGTATCCAATTCATTTCAACATGAAACTATTCCCACATTATATATCTTCAAGACAAGAATAAGAGCCATTTCTTTATGCTTATCTGAAGAAATCATTCGATCAAATGGGAGGTAATTTTTTTTTTTGGGGCATTTGCATCAGTTTTAAGAGAAAGAACAAAGTGAATCCCAATTTTCATTAATAATCAAGATAAATTGATGAAATTTAATAGGAAGAGGAAAGAGTAAAGTCTGGATGTGACCTATGTCAGAAGCTGGAAGACGGATATAGAGATCAACTCCAGCGACTGGGAATTTTTGAAGATCCATCAGTTGTCTGCTCCAAAACATACAACCGATCCCAACATCGAAGGCGTAAGCCACACAAGAGCAGTTCCTCAAGCACATTCCCTCGCAATATCCCTCGGACTCATCGAAACTCAACCAAGCAATGGAGTCGGGCGGTTTCATGTTCTGTAGCTTCACAAACCCGTCTCCCTTTTTCTCCGTAAAGTTACTTGAATTCGCTCCGCAGCTCATTAATGGATTCATTCTCTCACACCCACCAGTCCAATTTCCTCTGTTCCATTCCTCCCTAAATCTGGGCTCGAATCCCCTTGAGCATGAGCACAATGGGGAAGACGAGGTATCGCAGACGCCCCAAGGTCCACACGTCCCGTAAACGTCGCATTCGCTCGTGAGAGCCGTCCAGGAAGAGAACCACACTTTCTTCTCCACATCCCATTCCAGCTGCTCAATGTTTCCCGTCGAATTCAACGATAGCAGGGTTTGGTTGGACTCCGAATCGCTGAAAGACGCATACATAAAATTTACAGATCCTCCTTCATCGGCCATGCTGAATCCATTCAGGTAAGTCGAACTCATTCCAGGTATTCCCAAAAAAACTCGACTGTTCCATGGTCCACTGCGCCAATACAGCTCTGACCCTCTCCAGATTTGAATTTGATAAGGCTTCGGGGGAGAAATACCAAGAGAAAACTTTCCCACCGAAGGATCCGAAGGGTCTTTCCATGATCGCAGGAACTGTGAACGATTTGTATTTACGTCGTATCCGATCTTCATGTTTGGAAGGAAGGCCGAACCAGGATGATCAAAGCTTTGCCATACAGTCTCCCCTGTAGTTTCGCTGAACAACACAAGATTGCCTGTATCCTCGAGTGTGGCGCTTGAGTTCAACAGAGCAGTTGGCGTTGACCAGAGGATATTCCGTTCACCGGCGGTGATAATAAGGCTCCCGTTCTCGATGGAGATGGCACCGGATAAGTCCGTAAGTGGGGCTTCTCTGTTAGCAACCCAGATAACGGGAACGGGTTGCTCCGACTCGCTTGTGTACCATATCCCGAGGTAGCGATTGCGAGAACGATTATTGGGACTGAAGAAGCCAAGCGCAAACTTTCCTCCTCCGGAGACGATGGTTTCGCCGTCGTCTTTGAGCCCTCTGTTCGGAGTAAGCGTGTCTCTGCCCTCGCAGGATGAGAGATAGAAAACAGAGAAGAGGAAGTAAGCAATGAGAGCTGCCATACCGACTTCTCCCCTGAAGAAAACCATCTTATAGTAGGGGACAATGGGGAAGAGGCCAGATCAGAGAGGCATAACAAAGAGGGAGAGAACAGGACGTGGGAGGTGTCTGCTCGTCAGAGTTGAATTTTCGGCGCATGACCACTGAGTTCTTTAATCTTCTCTCTCTTTTTTTTTCCACCCATTCTCATATTTGACATTAGCTCCGGGAGTAGACATAAATTGTGCATTGCTTACGTGGATGGCTTACGTGGCCGTCCACGTAACCAGATGACTCAACAAGAAAAAAAGGGTCCGGTTCGACCCCGTTTTTCTTCTTTCTCTCTTTCGCTTCCTCTTTCCCAAATCCCTCTTCCGCTCCCCCAAATCCCTTTCCCGCTCCCCCAAATCCCTCTCCCGCTCCCCCAAATCCCTCTCCCTCTCCCCCGTTTTTCTCTCTTTCTCTCGCTTCCTCTCCCCCAACCCAAATCGCCTCGCCCCGGCGTCCCACGGCGGCCTCCCCCGGCGTCCCCCCACGGCGTCCCCCGGCGTCCCCTGGCGTCCCACGGCGTCCCCTGGCGTCCCACGGCGTCCCACGGCGTCCCGCGGCCTACTTTTGTATAATTATTTTGTAAAAAATTGAGTTGGGTTATTTTATTCATTAAAATTCAGAGTAAAATTCAGCAGATCTCTTCTATGAATTGATTCAGCTATTGGATTTTATCAGTTTGTGTGTCGGACTATTCCTCTTCGAGACTATTGCATGGAGAAGGATTTGTTAAAGTTTGAACAGGAAAACTTAACGCTATTTAAAAGTTATTGACTCTGATATAACGATAAATATGATGTTATTAAGAACTCTTAACGGCTGTTTTTGGGGTGAAAGCGTGAAGGAGAGAATTAACAATAGCAGCAGCTACGACTTTGATACTAGATGAGCTTCATTTCTAGTGACGAGACTGCAAGTTAAAAGGAAGAAGAAAAAAAAAAAAAATTTTTATTTCCACTGATACAGTAATTACAGTAAGTAACACAGTATAGAAAACAAAATAAATCTAAAGAAGCCTAGAAAAAAGAATTACAGTTAACGGCAGCGCCAGCAGAAGTAACAAAAAAAAAAAAAAAAGATGAACAGAACAAGAGAGCTTACGATCGAAAATTCTATAAATGACTAAATACAGAGAAATCTGCTCCGACCCTTCCCGCTTTTCAATCAAAATGAACAAGTTTCCACAGATCCCACATCGGCAAAAAAGTGAGGGACGAGGCCACGGGACACCGGGGGAGGCCGGCGCGGGAGGCCGAGGCCGAGGCCGCTGGACGCCAGGGGAGGCCGGTGCGGGAGGCCGACGCCAAGGCCGTGGGACGCCGGGGGAGGCGGGTGCGGGAGGCCGACGCCGAGGCCGCGGGACGCCGGGGAAGGCCGCGGCGGGAGGCCGGGGGAGGCCGGGGGAGGCCGCGGCGAGGCCGTAAGGGAGGCTGAGGCGAGGGCGATATGGGTTGGGGGAGAGGAAGCGAGAGGGAGAGAGAGAGAAAAACGGGGGAGAGGAAGCGAGAGAGAGAGAGAGAGAAAAACGGGGGAGAGGGAGAGGGATTAGGGGGAGATGGAGAGGGATTAGGGGGAGAGGGAGGGATGAGGGGGAGAGAGGGATTTGGGGGCGAGAGAGTGAGAGAAGAAAAACGGGGTCGAACCGGACCCCGTTTTTTTCTTGTTGAGTCATCTGCTTACGTGGACGGCCACGTAAGCCATCCACGTAAGCAGTGCGCAATTTATGACATGGTTAAAACGAATATCTCCTCTGTAATTGCAACTGGCCCCTTCTCGAGCTTGGTGATAAGCAGGGAAACAGAACATGGTCAGGTTTCTCTTTTGCAAATATTGAAATTGAAACCTGCTCTGCTGTGAGATAACCCCCGAAATTGGGTTCAATGAGGCCAGGTCGACTTCCCTCGAGTCAACTGTGGCCAGCTCTAATCAGCTAATGTCAAATATATATGAAGATTCTGTAGGTACGTAGTCAATACCGTAAAAGCTGGTCAGTCTTATTTTCTGAAAATTGTATGCACTGCTTTATTAGTTTTGATGGGGATCTCTGGCAGGCGATCGAGGATCCTTCCAAGGAATTGAAAAGAATATCGATCCGATGGAAACCGAAGAGACGTGTCGGAACGCTTCACCAGAGTGTTCTTTGTGACCGTGGATGTGATCTACTCAATATTTCAGGTAACCAATTGCTTTCAAATAAAGAAAAAAAACCAAAAGGGACAAATGTTCTGAACTACTAGTAGAAAAACGTGGACAAGAGTAACAAAAAGAAAAAGAAAAAGAAGAAGAAAAGAAAGAGAAACAGATTTAAACAAATTAAGCAGCATATTCATTCATATCGACAGGATCGACATATCAGTCCAAATTAAGGAAACCACTTTTAACAGAAGTAATTACTCTCATTATCTGATTGTTGGGACTGTATCATAATTCTTTTTCTTGTCTTAGGATAGAGATTGTAATAATGGTTCCATTCCGAGTTATTATTACTTGAGTTATTTGATTATAGCTAGCGTATGAAACTATATATAATTCCATGCATCTTATAAAAGATCACATCAATTACTGTTTTCAAGTTAATTTGTAGCTAAGATGATTAATCCAAGCTCTTTCCTTTCCATTTAACTAATTTCGACCAGAATCTTAAATTCTGCATTAATTGACAGGATCACTACTGAAGAATGATCAATGAGGAGAGCAGCCCGGGGGCAACAGCTAATGGGGAAGTTCTTCCTGTAAAATCAAGCATGATGCAAGTCATCGTCCAGGCGTTGGAGAGGATGAAAGCTCCCGGGAAGATGCCCATGTCTCCATTTACGAGAGACATATCCGAGTTCTTTGATGCCTTAATTTTCTGTTTTTCGGACGTTTTAGAAGCATAACCATGTGTAATTAGTCAAATTTTTATTAGAGTAATGCTAGCTGCACCTAGGCTAGTACCTATCCAACGTACCATGCATCCAATCGAAAGACATATATAAAAAATATATATATATATATTATAATTTTATAAAATTCTAAATTCTAAATATAAACTCTAGGCAGTTCTAGTTGAACAAGCTGATAGTATAGAATGTAAAGTTGGGCCGAGGTATCTTTTATACTTATTTATGTACGTAGAACTACTCTCTAACACTCCACCGCACGTATGGGCCTTTTCTTGGGCTCCTATACGTGGACAACTTGGGTGGAGGCCCAAGCACGAGCACCCGCTTTGATACCATGTAAAGTTGGACCGAGGTGTATTCCAAAATGACTAACTAAAATTAAGAAACCTCTTTCCAACTAATAAGTTTAAATCTATACTTCAGTCACTTGCTTGGCAAAAGAGTATTTTGAGTTTGATCATTTTATACTCGTTTATATATGTGGGACTAATCTCTAACATAAAAGAAAAAGAAAAGTGGCCTGGTAATATTGAACTCGTTTGGTGGTGTGGAGGAAACTAGCGGGAAGCTTCCCCGTGTCAGAGCGAAAGGGATTGTTAATGAAGAAGCGTAAATGGTGAAGAGAAGCGAAGAGCGACGTGCGCTAGAGACGCTTGTGAAAATGGCCACCAACGTACATGTTTACAACCCGGTCCCCTATCTATCTTGTCAACTTGGCATAACACATTTTGTCGTAATCCAATTTGCCAAATTTCCCACGACATGCATTAATCTGGCTGGCTTACCTCTTGCGAAATATGGGAAAGATTAATATATCTACAATCCACAACCGAACTGTAACTTTTATCCAGGATAATTTGTATCAGACTCGATCGATTCATCGATAATATTCATCCGGATTAGAGATGCTCCAGAGCATTAACATTCCTTCCTCTGGTTGTGGTCAAGATTAATTAATTGGGTAATTCGTTGCTTCCAGGGAAATTAAATGAATTTTATCGCAAGAATTTCAGCAGGGAGGTTGGACAAGATTAATTCAGAAGAATAGAAGAAGGACAATTTGAACTTGGAAGGGATCGGGTAATGTACGGGTGGGCAAATTTGTACTTTCGAAGCATCCCCTGCAACTTCGACGAAAGAGAGGGAGGTTGGACAAAAGGTCAGGAAATAAACACTGCAACTTCACCCGAAGCTCGCAAATAACTTAACAAAGTTTTCCTTTATCTGTATCTCTGTTGGCATTCAGCCCTTTCCTCCTCAGTACCTTTCATCCTTGTCATATCTTCTTCGTCTCGTCTCCTCTCCTCTCCTCTCCTCTCCCTTTATAAATATATACTCATGCGAGCTATCTCCAGATCTGTACCTTTGATCCTTGAGGCAAGAACTTGGGATGGATGCTCAGCCAATGCTAGCTTTCGAGGATTTTCTGCCGTCCATGGCGCGGCAACTGGGTGAGGAAGGGTTCATGATGGAGCTCCGAAACGGGTTTCATCTGCTGATGGATAGGCAAAGAGGTTTGATCACGTTCGAGAGCCTGAAGACGAACTCCAGCTCCCTTCCGGGTCTTCATGAGTTATTGGGAGACGACGAGGTGTTGAGCATGCTGAGGGAAGGGGACTTGGACGGCGATGGCGCCTTGAACCAGATGGAGTTTTACATTCTCATGTTTAGATTAAGTCCGGGCTTGATGGAGGGTTCCAGGAAATGGTTAGAGGAAAGCCTTTTAAAGGAATTTTTATTAGCTTAAATATTCCGATGTTCTTATATATATATTATGCAGAACGGCTCCTGATCGAATCTGGCCGGATCGAGTAGTACTGTTACTAACTGGCTCCGTTGTTACTTAATTTGTATTGTATTCCATCGAATTTGATCCAAAGCAGATGGACTCATTCGGGTTTCTCTTGTTTTTCTTCCTTGAATAGCCATCATTTGGATCAGCACTAAGCTCTAATCGCACGATCAGACGAGAAGAATTCACCGTCATGGTCATAAGCTCTAATTAGCTCATGTTCATCTGCCACGAAGTTTCCAAAGATCCTCATCTCATTCCAGCAATTAGAAAAGCGTATGGACAGTAAAGATCCCATCTAGCTCATTCCAGCTTAGAAAAGCGTACATCTTTCCAAAAGCAATTTCTTTATTTGAAACTGGATTGCCTACAAATTTAGGATTTTATAAAATAAAAAATATTTTATTATTTTTTAAAAGTTTTCCTATTGGTTGGTTACGTCATGTATGTCAAATGATTACTACGGCCTAGGTGCAACTAACATCACTCATTTATACAAAAGAAGAAAGTGCCTCGCCTATTAGTATGGGTATGCAGCTTTTTGTAAGTTATAGCTGGAAACCTTTACTAGCACAATTATGTAATATAGATCTCTTAAAAATTTTATATTCTATATAGGATGCAAAACTTAGTCTTTTCTTTTTTTTTTTGAAAATGTGCAGTACCTATCCGACTTAACAGCCAATCTAAGTGTTTCAAATTGGCTAGTAAGTTAGATGCAGGGAACTACGCCTAGGTGCAGCTAGCATTACTCTTTTTTTTTTTTATGTGGAAGTTCCTACTCCATTTTATCTTTGCAAGTAATAAGATTAGTATGAAGACCATCTTTTGTAACTACATATTATAACAGAATTAAATTAGTGTGTTACATGTAGGATTAATTTAGTTTAATGATGTTAAACATCTATGCAAAAACTTGAATTTCACTTGGCAACATGGTTTGCATTATCGATATGTATCGGTTTCCTTAAGAAAGGAAATAAAACTAACCCTAGTATCTTCATGTATCGACAAGTTTCCTTATGTATCGAGGAAACCTATCGATACGATACCAAACGTTTTAGTTGGGAAAATATGATTCCAAGAGAATTCGTGAATCATGAAATTGGGATATCAGCACCGTAAAACAAATTTTTTTATGAGAACTGATTCGTTTTGTGCCCCTTTGGTTTGTTTTTTCAGGTTAAATCCATGGCCTACCGGCGAAGGAACTACAGGCGATCAAAATGGTCACCGGTGGTTCAGCAACCATTCCGTGGTAGTCACCGGCTTTAAGGGCTGTCAGAACGCCAACACAGAGAAACTAGGGTTTCTCTGCAGCCGGCGGCGGGAGGTTAGGGATGAGTTCCCACTGCCCGTTTTTGAACCCACAAACCTGGTTTGGTCGGGTTTGGCGCTGGTTCACTAAAACAATTTGGCATAACTGGTTCAATGACTTAGTAAAGTTTGTTTTGGATCAAATTAGGACTATAGCCAGAATAAAATATTTTTGATTTTATTGTATATTTTCAGAATTTTTATTATTTATACAAATCTTCACTTATTATGATTTAGTTTATTGACGTGTTTGGTTTAGTTCTGACTAAATAGTGTTATTTTAGATAATTATGTTATTTAATTTTTAAAATAATTATATCAATAAGAATATTATGTTTTTAATATTAATAATATTAATAATATTAATAATATTTTTAGTTTTTTCATACTTATAATAAGTTTTTATGAAAGTATCTATACTTATTACATGAATATCTTAATGTATCCATGCGTATCCACGATATATATCCATTTCCTCTTTGACCGATACTTTGCATATTTCTTCAAACCTTTGCTTGAACGACTACAGCTGCACATACATCATAATTTTCTTCTTCGTCCTCATAAAGAAGAAAAGCTTGGCATACTAGGTGTAATATTTCCACGACTACACTCTTGTGTTTTATTATATTATCTTGTGAGAGAGTGCGCGAGTCTTTATTCGTTATTTTAAAGTCGTAAGTAAAGTTGTTTATGATGATTGTAGATCGTATGTTATGAAGAATACTGTATGGTGGCTCTGGTTTTTTTGTCACTAGAACTATCCCTAAAAAGTAAACAATATCGGCTGTATAGCCCTGTTCAAATGTCCAAGTGATTAAGATGGGATGTGTTCAGATCCCTCCGCTCCCATTTTAGTGTTTGTTACGTCTTTTTGTCTTCTCCGGGATGATTGACGTTGAGACTTATATTCGCACCCATCTAAAGTATGATCATGTCTGAAGCAGTCCGTTTTAGGACTAGGGGTGCTCGTGAAACTGTGCGTCAATCCACTCCGTTCTCTTACCCCTGCGACCGAGTTATGCAGCAAAGTGATTTAATTGTACTCCAATCAAGCAGATGAAATTCCTCAAGAAAAGATCTTTCTAATAACGCTTTTGGGGAAGGCGGCAGTAAATAAAGAAGATTCAATCTCAAAGATCACCTGGCTTCAATAATTACATCTCGACTTCAAAAAATCTAGTGACGTTGAATCCGCGATACAGTTTTCCACAGATTGCGCAAGCCAGAATGGAGTCACCGTATTCGTCTATTCAAAGCAGAGCAATGGAGGGAACGATATCGGAAGCAGAACGGCAAAACTTTATGGTAAGCTTTCTACTTTGGCGTTGCGGTGCTACGTATTGATGACACCGGAAGAAGTCCATTACTGACTGACCGAAGTCAAAACAAAAAAAAAAAAAAAAAGACTTCTACACCTTGCAGAACTGGCAACGACTTTGAGCAAGCATCCAATTATGGCGGGTTTGACCTCATATCCACCATATTTCGTGCCCGCACTTGATACAAATTTCTGCAGAAGATGCTCCTTAATGGAAATTTTCCATGCCATGATCGGCAGCTGACTGCAGTTTCAGTATCGTTTGAATCAAGAGGCGGATGGGAAGAACTAGTTTTATGGTTTATGTTTCTTTATTCTTATCATTGTACTACGGGTTCTCTCAGTCCTCATCTGTGTCAGATAGTGTGACTCTAAATCGCTCAATGAGAGATGGGCAAACTCTTGTTTCAAAGGGAAAGATATTTCAATTGGGATTCTTCACTTCCGGAGACGGCAGTAATCGGTGCGTTGGGATTTGGTATGCCCAGCTTCCCATACGAAGAGTCGTCTGGGTCGCCAACGGGGACAAGCCCGTTACTGATTCTTCCGGGGTGTTCACCATTAGAGGAGATGGAAACCTTGTCATTTTGGACGGTCGCCGGAACACCCTGTGGTCGACGAATGCTGCCACTGCGTCCAATAATTCAGTTGCAATTCTTTCAGACTCTGGAAACCTTATACTGAGAGAAAGAAGCTCTGGCCCAGCTGACAGAGTTATATGGCAAAGCTTCGATTTTCCAACCAATACACTTCTCCCGGGTATGAAGATCGGTCTCAACCGAGGGACACGACGAACCCAGAAGCTCATTTCGTGGAAAACTTACAACGATCCTTCCTCTGGGTCTTTCTCTTTCGGTGTTGATCCTCAAGAGTTACGTCAGTTCTTCATATTCAAGGGATCAGAACCATATTACAGAAGCATATATTGGAACGGAACCACGTACAAAGTCTTGCCTGAACAGAACCAAGCTTTAGTGAACTTCACCGTCACTAGCAACGAGAACGGGGTCTTCTTCGAATACTCCGCTCCATTAACCATCTCGCCCTCCATTGTTATGGATCCATCTGGCAGACTCAATTACATTTGGTACGAAGGAAGTGGGGATTCCATCACCGAGCGTTCTCCTGTTTGGTCGGGCCAAGCATACTCTTGCGAGGAATTTGGTGCCTGTGGAGTTTTTAGCAGCTGTAACCAGAATCGAAGACCGATGTGTCGGTGCTTGCCGGGGTTTGAACCTGCGTCTTCTCGGGACTGGAATTCCGGAGACTGGTCAGGTGGGTGTAGGAGAAAGAGACCTTTGAAATGTAGAGACAAAGATGGTTTTTTGGTTCTACCAAGGATGAGAATAGCTCCTCCGGAGTCCGATGAAGGAACAAATACAGGTGTAGAAGCGTGTAGAGCACAATGTCTAAGAAATTGTACTTGTACTGCATATGCTAATGTGAAGAGTGGTAGTAACATAACCTGTCGAATGTGGAACGAGGATTTACAGGATGTCAATGACGGAAACGAAGGGGATGGAGAAGCCATGGATCTTTACCTGCGCCTCTCAGCCTCAGAATTAGGTAGGTATCTTTCATCATTGTTAGGCAAATGAATCGGTCATTTTTTATTCCATTTTAGTGGGGAAACTGCAATTGGGATCTTTGGTCTGATTAAATTTCTGGTGAAACTTGGTAGTATTTTCAACAGATGTCCTCTTAGATAGTAGCTTACCATTTTACCTAACCAACAGTTGACATTTTAAAGGATGCACTGCCTTGGGAATAAGGTACACTCAAATTTTAGAGCCTCTAGAACCTGTTCAAACAACAAACATAACCCAGGGCTCCGCACCGGCTAAAGGTTTGGTGGTAACTTAAAATTAATCTTTTTGATCATCACTCTGTGCATTCTCTCAAATAATATTATGTTAAGACCCTGGTAAAGTGGGACGACGGGGCATTGTGCTGCAAAATCACCATCACTTATAGAAGTGTGAGTCTTGCCTCAGTTTAACATATAAATGTTACATGTAGGGGTAAAGTCAATAAAGTACTAGAAAGATGGTTCTTTGTTAATTTCATGAGATTTTGGTAAAAGCATTTCCTCTTTGCTCCTTCAGTATGCTAAAAGATAATCTTGATACCTAGATTGACTGAAATATTGCCGTTGCCTTTTAAATGAAGCAGAGAATGCTGGAAGGCGCTGTGAAAATTGTGGGACAAACATCATCCCCTACCCTTTAAGCACTGGATCCAACTGCGGAGACCCTGCCTACAGTAGCTTCTCTTGCAACTCAACAACCGGTCAACTTCAATTCCATGCACTAGATGACTCCTCTTATGCAATTACCAGTGTCAATGCAGAACAAAGAACTTTTGTTATTCAATCTGAAGACATGGATATCTGTTGGCCAACTGGTGTCAAAAGCAAAGATGTCCTCTTGAATAGCAGCTTACCATTTTACCTGACCAACAGAAGCTCTGTCCTCTTGTTCAACTGTACTCCTCCCCAACTCTCATTGCCTCTGAATTGTACATCTAATCTTTGTGAGAAATATGTCCATGACGGACCTGCTGCTTGTCTTAATTCCTCCACGTGCTGTTCTCAGATGGTTGGAAGTTTTTCAGGACCAAAGTCCTATTCTCTTGGTGTTCTCCATACTGGTTGCGGGGCTTATGCTAGCATTGTTGATGCTAATCTATCAAGTCCAGCAAGTAATTGGCAGGTGGGACTAGAAATCGGATGGGAGCCACCACTGGAGGCAGTATGCAGTTCATCCAGTGACTGCAGGGATTGGCAAAATTCTACATGTTTGTTTGATGGCAGACAGAGTGATACGAAAAGATGTATTTGCAATGCTAACTTGAAGTGGAATCCGTGGACTTTAAGCTGCACTGAGGGTGATCATCCTTCTTCTTTTTCATTTAATTATTATTACTATTACTTTATCTCGTATAGGGTATCTGCGTTTCCAGTGTGGTTCTTAAGGAGCTTATCCCATGGTTTTTTTTTTCTGTGGCATCTGAAACAATTAGTAGCGAATAATCTAACTTTTTTTGGTGAGTATCGCTGAGTCACCATGACTTCATGAGGTTTAACCAGACATCCATGGTGTCATAGTTGATGGTAGTAAGCATTACAGTGAAGATTTTGTCATTACGCCTTTGTTATTTTCAAATTGTTAACTTATTTGTAAGTGTTTCATCTTTTTTTTCCAGATAATATTAGAAATAAAGGTTTGGATGTCTCTTCACATTCTAAGAGACCTTTGGCTTTGATTATTCCTGTAACTATCATTCCAGTATTTCTCTTAGCTGGCATATTAATTTTCTGTTCGTGGAGGATGATGGGAAGGAAGAAAGGTAAATTCTCAATTACTTCCACATTCAAAAGACCCGTTACTTTTTCTTGATTTTTTATCCAAACATAAACTATTTTTATTGAATTAGGAACCAAGGAGAGAAGGTCGAGAATGTCTTCATCTCATTTGGGTGGTAAGGACATGCTTGGCACAAATGAGGCAGACGAGTTGGATATACCATTTTTTGAATTGGAAACGGTAGCAGCTGCCACAAGAGGCTTCTCTGAGACAAATAAGCTTGGACAAGGTGGTTTTGGACCTGTATACAAGGTATTCATACACTGCGTAAATCATGTGCTTCAGTGAAACAAATATAAATGGTTGACTTTTAAACTTAGGATCTGTCTTTACTCCTTATATTGAATATACTTGCATGTTTGTTAATCTGGAGACACTATCAGTCAATATTGGGTTGACATGATTGCTGAATAACTCTAGAAATCTCTCTTATACTCTTTCTCCTTCTAAAATAAAAAAAAATCATATTTTTAGGGTAAACTGCCTGGTGGTCAAGAGATTGCTGTAAAGCGACTTTCTCAGAGATCTGGACAAGGTCTAGAGGAATTTAAGAACGAGGTCATGTTGATTGCGAAACTCCAACACAGGAATCTAGTAAGGCTTTTGGGTTACTCCATTGCAGGAGAAGAGAAGATGATTCTTTATGAATTTATGCCTAACAGAAGCTTAGACTTCTTCCTTTTCGGTATGGTCTATGACAGAATTAATTTTCTTTGAATACTATATCAGACGAAGTTTCAGCATAAGAGAATACCTATTCATTGTAAAACCCTTGTAACAGAGGAAGAAAGAAGCAGGCTTCTAGATTGGAGAATGCGATTCAACATTGTACTAGGAATTGCTCGTGGACTTCTGTATCTTCATCAAGATTCACGATTGAGGATCATTCATAGAGATCTTAAAGGCGGAAATGTTCTCCTCGATGAAGAGATGATTCCTAAGATCTCGGACTTTGGCATGGCAAGAATGTTTGGAGGGAATCAGCTAGAAGCTAACACAAACAGAATCGTTGGTACATAGTAAGTGTCTTACCTTGACATATGAAATTCTAGAAATAGAGATGTTTAAAGACTTTGGTTGTATGTCTCAACAGCTTATACCATTCTATCTAATCACTTTGACTTCATTGTGGAGTTCAGTGGTTATATGTCACCAGAGTATGCCTTGCAAGGTCGCTTCTCTGTCAAATCTGATGTTTATAGTTTTGGGGTCATAGTCCTCGAGATTGTCAGTGGGAAGAAGAACACAGTTTTCTATAATTCTCAGGAGTCTTTGACACTTCTGGGACATGTAAGTACCGGTGTGTTACATATATATTTTCTTTTTCAGTCCCTCTTCACGAAAATCACTGAAACTTTGTAATGTATTCTAGGCATGGAGACTGTGGAACGAAGACAGAGGATTGGATCTGGTAGGTCCACAACTGAGAGAGACATGCACTGCAAGTGAAGTGTTAAAGTGCATCCGCATAGGCTTGTTGTGCGTGCAAGAAGATCCTGCTGATCGACCAAACATGGCTTCGGTTGTCACTATGCTCAACAATGAAGCAGTGACATCGGTCTCCCCCAAAAAACCAGCCTTCTCTACCATCACAGCTAAAAATGATTCATCCGGTGAGCCAAGCTTGGTATCTATAAATGACATGACTATATCCACAGTAGAGGGACGATGAAGTTGGGCCACTTTTTCTGTTGTTTGCAACTTCAACAATACTCCATTCTCAGAAGAAAAACTGAACAGAATGGAGAAACAAGTGGCATGCTTATCCAACTGCTTCTCCCAATTTCGAGGGATTTTTTCTTCACTGTCTTTTAGAATTCTCAAATATGCCAACAGGAGAGTTTCTTATAAACGAAGCATAGGAAACAACAGGTTTCTGAATTAGTTTATAAACACCTCCCACGTCCCACCCCATTTACAGTATCTTAGTGAGTCTTGCTATTTATTTTTTTTTCTTTTCTTTTGAAAACGTCTTCTTACTATTGAGAAGATTTGGTGTTGAAGAATGGAGGCTGTCCTCTCCTAACACCGTAATTATGAGCAGTACCACCCACCCAGAATTCGGTTCTTGTTTTTTTTCGTAAATTTACAATGTCTCTTTTCAAGTTTCAACTACCTGGTTGAAACAATTCCACTCACATTCCTATTACGTCTACCAAGACATTGATGACGATCAAAACTTGGAAACTCAGAGACAGATGTAAATCATATTCGGTTCTGGTTAACGTCCCTCTCCCAGCAATCTGCCCACCTTCTGTACGTTTTCCTTTGTTTCCATTTTGGACGAGCCACACTGACTGGTTGGTGAAGTATGGCTTCACGCACTGAAATAGAAACGTGGACAGTGGAGACAAAACTGCTAGCGAGATGCATTAAGATGAACCACTCGTTCATAGGATCATATGCGGAAACAAAAACGTTCGCACTGAATGCATACTTCGTATATTATAGCCACTTGTCTCCGCTCTCACTGCTCACCAGAACCTCCCCGATTTTTTCTTCGCAAAGTTTCCCTGGTCCACTTCGCTATTTCAAGATGACAAGATCTTATTCTCCTCTTATCCTCCCATCATGACTCTTAATTATTATTGTTATTATTTTCAGTCTTATTATCATACAAAAATGTATATATACCTTTTCTTTTTAATAAAAAACTTGTAATGATATTCTGGGTTTTTCTTTCTCGTTTCTTTGTATCCTGCACATTATTGAGTCATTGACTGGCTGTAAACTGCACTGAGTAGAAGTTTGTGTCGGGTTCTTACTTCATAAAGTGCCAATGGGGACACTTATCCTGATCACCTTACCCATGTGTTTGTTTTCTTCTTGACCCGTCTACATCCCACATGGTGTGAAGAAAATCAATTTCCCACCAAAATCATGTGAGGTTAGGTCGGGTCAAGTAGGATTAGGTTCCATGTTTAACCTAATTCATGCAAAAAGTTTTTTTAAATAATAATCATTTTAAAATATAAATACTTTTTTAATGATTTTATTACTTTTTTTCCTCCCCATGCCACATGATTGTTATCAACCAAAGTGATAACTTATGGAACTGCTTTAATGGAAGGGGTCACCGCGTGAGGATGCGGTAGATAATCTATAAAATTAGAACCATGGGACTTAGGGATAATATTTGCTTCATAAAATATCAATCTTCGGTCAAGTCTGTAATAGGTACCGAAGTCGCGCACGGGAGCAACCAAAAAAAAATTTATTATAAGTCGGAACCACATTTTATCGGCCTCTTCCACATGCCCCGTGCCCATGCCACATGGGATTACCATCCACATCTACATGGACTACATTTGTGGGTGATGAGAAACACAGAAGCAATCCAATTAAGGATAAATAATATCTGTATTTCTTGATTTTACTTCGAGGTTTTATATAGTTATGCGGCTACATAGTTGGCAGTCTAGATATAAGAAAATATAGGGTTTAGGGTTTACCCATGATAATATTTTATTAAAAAACTAAAATCTTACAGGTTTTATCTCCAAGTTTATCTCTTACTAAACTTTAACACTTAGAAGTAACACCGACAGTACTTATATCATTGCTCTATCCTATAAATATGTATTTTCCCCGAAAAAAATAATATTAGTATTTTGAAATTTTACGGTGACGCTTGGAAGTAAACACGACAGGACTTATATCATTGCTCTATCCTATAAATATTCATTTTCCCAAAGAAAAATAATATTAGTAATTTGACATTTTACAGTGAAGTTTTACATCCTGATGTTGTTGATGTTACTGGCCTTGTGGCAGCGTAGTTGGCATTCCGTCCGCATCACATATTAAAAACTGACAATAAGAAGTCACGTATATCACCACTCTTTCCCAAATTAGCAAAAAACACAGGTTCATATAAAAATTCCTTAGTTGTTGAGATTAATCAACTTGGGTTTCCAAAGTCCAATTCCATATACTCCAGTCATAACTTACGATGGAAACCTCCCCCACCTACCCCATTGGTCCCCTTTCATTTTATTTCTCTGTTATAACCATATTATAATGTTTTGAATGGAGAACCAATTTTGATATTATATCAGTTTGAGTGAAAAAGAAAATTACTGAACTGGGTTCAATGGAAGGACGAGAGCATGAGTCCCCCCGTCCCCGTCCCCATATCCATCCCATTACTTCAAACCTATCTTCCACATTATCCTAGATGCGTAAAAAACTATGCAGATGCATCGTATCGTCAGTTTTTCGTCACCAAAACAGATATGACTGCGATTTCTGACGAATGAGGATGCTCTATTATCCACCACTACTTTCCCCTTCCCAAGTCTCCCACACGTATACATACAGGGATCATGATTGTGTGTGTGTGGCCGCCGCTCCCGCCACACATCTCTCTAAAGTCTAAAGTCTGTAGAGCCTTTACTTCATCCGGGTTAGCCACCGTAGTGGCAACATGTTTCTCCCTACTGACCCAATTCAGAGCATCTCTTTCCTTTTCTCTTTCAAAAAATTCGCAGCCACTTGTTTTTAATATTATAACCCATGTAATTAATTCATCGTCTCGTCATATGATATATCTATCTATCTTCTTGGTAGTTCTTCAATTAAACACATTTTTGGGAAAAAAAAGTATTATTAAATCGTAATTTTTTCTCTTAAATGATATTTTTGCGGAAAGAAAGCGGGGTTGAAGAGGGGTGCGTGACGCAGCGGGGAGAGAGTTGGATTACGTGGCGTCGTTTCACGTGGAGGGTGGGTCCACTGTCCACGTAAGCGGATTGGAGAGAGCGCTTATCCGGCTCGAGGTAGTGGCGGTGGTGCTTCCACGAGTAACGAGACTCGGAGCCGAGACGGAACCGGAGGCGCCGAAATGGGGGATTATTAAAAAAACCGGCTCGGAGTCTCGGGGAGAGGGATAATCGAGGCCTCGGAGGGAGTGGGGCCGGGATGCCACCCTGGCACGCCGCGTGCCTCCCGCAGGTGCCCTCACGTGATCGCCCAAATCTTAGTGGATGCGCTCCGCCACGTCGGAGCCACAGGAATCTGCGACGGACCCCCTCCCCTCCACCAGATCCCTCCCACGTCACACCCGAAAATATCCTCGAACCGCGACATTACTTCAAAAAAACTGCCGGAGCACCGAAAACGCGACACGTGCTCGCACGGCCTCTGCCCGTCTTCGTTGGGAGCCGGAACCGCCAGGTTTGGATGCTTTTCCTCTTCCGGAGACAAAAACGAAATGACGATCGTATCACTCTCTCGTACCGCCACCTCACACAAGGACGTCTGGTAATTCTGGCCAAACCTTGAGGGGGGTTTTAGGTATTGCAGGAGAATTTGCCTTTGGCTATTTCTTGGCCTCCATCGGCCAGGGTTTCTTCTAAAAGGTAATAGAAAAAGAGGAACGGACAAAGGCGAAGAAGAGCCGAGCAGCAGGAAGGGGGAATAATATTGGGAAGAAGAAGAAGAAGAAGAAGAAGAAGAAGAAAAAGAAGAAGAAAAAGAAGAGGAGGTAACGAGAGAAAGGACGACGACGGGTCTCAGTTTTTACGGGATAAGAGAAGGCTTCTTGGGGGCTTTTCAAGGCGAAGCGAAGGAGTCTGGTAGAAGGAGACAGATTGTTTGCGAATATCGAAGGGGGAGATAATTGTAGGGATTTGGTTTTCGGTCTGAGAGGGAAGAAAGAGAGGATGAAAGAGTGCGAGCTTTGCGATCAGCCGGCCAGGATGTATTGCGAGTCGGATCAAGCGAGTTTGTGCTGGGACTGCGATGCCAAAGTTCACGGAGCCAACTTCCTCGTGGCCAGGCACTCAAGGAGTCTCCTTTGCCAGAACTGTCAGTCTCCGACGCCCTGGAGAGCTTCTGGAGCCAAGCTCGGGCCCACCGTTTCCGTCTGCGAGGGTTGCCTCCCCGGCTGCAAAGGAGGAAGAAGAACACAGGTGCAAGAGGAGAATGAAGTGAACGACGAAGAGGACGATGACGGGGAGGACGATAGTGACGAAGACGATGAGGACGATGAGTACGGGAACGAAGAAGGAGATAAAGAAGAAGGAGATAATCAGGTTGTTCCGTGGTCATCGTCGACGCCGCCTCCGGTCGCCACTTCTTCCAGTAGTGAAGGTTCTTCCGCCCGGATCGCCTCATCGAATAAACGAATGAGAGAAAATGCTGATTTAAGTTCCCAGGTACCACAACAAAACCTTCCTCTATCATCATCTTTTCTCTTCTTTCGCTTCCGAAATAAGAGAGAACTTCTCAGTAATGTCGTTTTACTCGCTTGTTTTTGTTCGACTCTCTCAATATTAGATTTATGTATCGTCGCCCTCTTCGCTTGTTGTTCTTGATTTTTTCTTTTTTTCTCATTCAAGTTCCCATGTCTGACATTTTTAGGTTTTTGTTTTTTTTTTTTTGCATCTAAGAAAAAAAAGAAAAAAAAAGAAGAAGCCTTTCTTCAAAATCCGTCGTGTTCGTGCTAGTATCTCTTATCGTTTCATCGAAGATCTGTCATCCCTTATCTGTCTGATCTCTTGTCCCAGGCCGATATGGACTTGTCATCTTTCCGTCGGAACTGCGCGGCGGTCACCAGAGTCGGAAGCGAAGACGAAGCCACATCCGTCATGTCTCCAAGGCGCAAAAAACTGATAACAACTCGATCGCCCGAGCCGGATTCAGCTCCCGCTCAATCCGGAAGAGGATCACCCCCTGTCGGTTCAATCGGCATATTCCAGTTGGGCGGAAAATGTGCCGGCGACGAAAACGAATCCTCCACCGCCAGGATTCTCGACATCCGCAAATTAAGCAGGCCAACCAGAACCGTGGATCTGATCACCGGCAGCTCCCTCGAGCGCCCGATCTGACGAGTAAATGAGGATTCCGTCATCGTCTCCGTTTTTAGGTCGGTGTCAAGCGTTTAACCCTCTCTAACCACATAGTAGATCAAAACCCTACCTCCTCCTCGGTTCAATTCACTCCGATGATAATTTCTTTTCTTTCTGTTTTTCCCCCTCCCCCTTCTTACATCCTTATCTCCTTCATTTTATAAATGTATTTATTTATTGTAGTACTGGATGAACGATGCCTCTCCCATCCCAAAACCTCCATCCTTTTTATCTTCTCCTCCCTTGTTTCCTTTTAGATTTTATAAATCTGGATTCAACTTGTATAAAAAATCAATGTTCGGGGGAGCGTCTCTGCCGTCCGTCGCAGAACATGCGTTCTTGGAAAGTCTGGTCAGTTAGCATGTGGCAGATTAGGTTGATAGACGGAGAAGGGCGGAAGAGATGAAAAAAGATTAGGAGAGGAATGGAGAGAGAAAAGAATGCCGGAAGAAGAAAGGGGAGGAGGAGAAGTGCGGGAGACGCGGTTCGTTTCTTTTTTGTTGTTACTTGTTAGCGTTTGTGGCCATCCTTTCCGCGGCCCGCCGTTGGTTTACGGGTTAGTCGCAGTCGCCTCATCTGTGGTGCAGAGGGAGGTCCCGTGGCGACGACGGGGCGCACAACCCGGCGGTCCCGTTCTGTCAAACGAGGATCATCGCAACACGTTGTCGAACGTACTGTGGGGCCACGTGCAGCGCTGCGAGAACGAGTTCACTGAACCAGGGAATTAAAGAAAGTGAGGGAAATCCGGGGAGGGAGGGTCCCACGTCCGGCTTGAGGGGCAGGCAGGCGTCTGTGTACTTTGAAGGAATGGATGGTAGCGGTCCACTCTTAAGGAGAGTCTTTATGATGCTTCTTATATTTATTGACACTTGGACAGTGTTCTTACGGATGCGGTCAGAGCGATTCGTGCTCCTCAATCGTCCCTCCGTCTTGGGATATTTTTAGAGCGATGGCGACTCTCTTTTTATTGTTGGAGGCTTCGGAGCCACCCAATAATCAATATGTTTCCCCACCCCCTCCCCCCCCCCCAAAAAAAAATTTATGTCACGAACGATTCTTTTTTATATTATAACTAGTCCTTGTATTAAGTTAGGTCAAAACCGGACAACTAATCCGGTAGAATTAACAGCCCGGTAAAAAGAAGATCCCAAACATCACGACCCCTGCCTTGTATATATCCGTGTTATTCTACCTTAAAAAATTCGGCGATAAGTGTGACCGAGGACAGGACTTGGTGGTGGAGATCACCGACATTGAAGCAAACCCAAGACCCCTTCTTCTTTTTATTTAATTATTATCCTATTCCTACCTCCTGATCTTCCCGCAGTTTGGTAACTTTCCTTCTTTATCTTCTATTAAACTATTCGCCGGATTGGGTTTATACGTGGTGACTAGACCAGCAGACCATATTATAATAGGCTACAATTTTTAAGCATATAAACGGGACCCGCTCCAAGTTGCGTAGATTAGACCGGGGAGAAGTAGAAGTAGGGCCCGACTTTTTAATGCCTTTTAATTACCGAACGCAAAAAATCCTCAATTCTTTAATCCGTCACAGAGTGGCTAACACGATAATTATTAAGCTTACTTAATATCCCCCTCCCCTTCCTCGCTCTCTTTATTTTAATTACTGATCATCAACCCAGCCTAAACGCGAGGTAAAACCCATGACCGTGCTTAAAATTGTATAACCGAAGCGGGCCAAGGACAAGGAAGCAGCTTTCGCGGTGGGAATGTGGCATAATAATTCTTTAATCGTTCGTGCCTGCGTCGGAAATGATGTTAAACTCGAGTCCGGTTTTGAGGAAGCAACCCCGGTCCCACATGCAACCGACGTTCAACAACCTCACGAAAATCATGATTATTGATGATTAAATCAAAGATGCTTTTCTAGACATAGTTAATTTGCGCTTGCATGTGGCGAGGTGATTTCTTGGCCCCTTTTTTTAATTCCATAAATTTAAGGGATTATTACATAATATTTTTTGTGTGGCTCGCAATCCAGGATTCTGCCTTAATCAATCACAAGTTTTGTACAGATTTTGGCGCGAATATTCGTTCTATATGTATCGCTAGCTTGTACTGTAGTACTATATTATTATTAGTGATTAATTATCCAATAATGTGGATAATTAAAAAGTCCAGAGAACCTCTGCGCCGCCCTAGTCGAGACGTAAGGGACGATGAGTCGGACCGATCCAACGAACTCGGTCTCTTGAAGTCCCGAGTCGACCTGACTAGATCTGGCGAGTTGGAAAAGCAAATCTGCGAGGTGAGAATTGAGATGAGAGGCCGTCCTTGACGAGGCCCCGGGCCGTGTCTGTGCCCTTTTTTTGCCTTTGTTCTGCTTCCAGGTATTGAGGGGTCTTTGGTTCTGTGGTTCTGGTTGTCTCGGAGGTTTCTTCCTTGTGGCTGTGGTGGCCTCGAGAATCACTTTTCTCTCTCATCTCTCGCTTTGCCGTGTAGAAGTTGAACTGGCATTTTCCGTTGACACAAGACGACGGCGCCGGGGAGTTCTCATCCTCCGGTTCGGTAGCATACATAGTTTCCATTATCGGATTTTTTTTGGTTTTGCGACTTCCAGCTCATTCTTCGGCGGGGAGTTTTGTGTCCACGACGCGAATTTCTCTGGTCGCATCAGTGGAGGATCTATTCCCAAACTTTTCAGTACCAAACCCTAGTCACATCCATAATTTGGACCTTTAATTCCATCCATGAATTACAACTGTTGAGCCAGTCAAATCTGAGGGATTAATCTGATCATTGATGAGTTTACACTGGGTCGGCCAGAAAAGGGAGCATAATTAGTGGCAGTGTCGAAATGGAGATCTCTGTGGTTTAAGGTTCCTCCACTTGTCTAATTACTCGTCGACGGAGGCAGCCGAAAGCAGCTCGCGATAATTCGTGTTTAGGGGAATGGCATCTACCAAGAGCTTGGACGGTTCGATTCCATGGCGTCGTGTCGGTCCCCTGCTGGTCAGGAAAGGAACCTCTCTTTGGGCTTGACATAAGCTCTGTCTACGCTTTGACAAATGAAAACGAACAATATATCATCAATCCAGACGTGTCGATCTGTGGCGGTGAGTTAATTTGGTCCAGATGGGAGCTCTCATAATTTGAAGTTGTCGATGTAAAACTTTATCTATTATAAGTTCAGCATTTTTGTCACTTGGATTATTCATTTGAGATAGTGAACTTGAGCTTAGTGGTCACATAGTAAGGGGAGGTTTTGGGTTTGATTATCTGGAGTACTATGGAATATGAGAATTGTATTAAAATCACTTTCATAAAATAATTATATTTATTTGTGGTATTTGAAAGAAGGAACTTTAAAGAATTCAAAAAAATTTTCTAACATTTCTTTCTCGGCTCAGCACTCAGCACTTAGCGTGCAAGTGGTTGCCTTGTTGATTGGCTATAAAATTAGATATCGCTTAAAAAAAAAATGATATCAGTACTTCCTAATTTTACGTCGAGGTTTTACATCGTGACATAGCTGCATAGGTGGTGGTCTAGGTCGTAGAAAATCTAGGATTTAGAGTTTACCCATAAAATAGGTTGATAATATTTTATTAAAAAACTAAAATCTTGCAGATTTTATCTCCAAGTTTATCTTTTACTAAGCTGCAATTATGGACGCCATGTCAGGATGTAAAGTCTTGAAAGTAAAAACCCACAGAACTTATATCACCGCTCAAAAAAAAAAAAACCAAGTGTTTAAAAGAAAAAAAAATGAACAGAGACCCACACAAATGGGAACAATATTTTTAAAAATTGACCTGATTATCGAACAATATATCATCAATCCAGACGTGTCAATTTGTGGCGGTGAGTTAATTTGGTCCAATGGGAGCTCTCATAATTTGAAGTTGTCCATGTAAAACTTTATCTATATTAAGTTCAGCATTTTTGTCACTTGGATTATTCATTTGAGATAGTGAACTTGAGCTGAGTGGTCACATAGAAAGGGGATGTTTTGGGTTTGATTATCTGGAGTACTATGGAATATCGGAATTGTATTAAAAATCACTTTCGTAAAAAAATATATATTTATTTGTGGTATTTGCAAGAAGGAACTTTAAAGAATTCAAAATTGTTTTCTAACATTTCATTCACAGCTCAGCACTCAGCACTCAGCGTGCAGGTTGTTGCCTTGTTGATTGGCTATAAAATTAGATATGGCTTAAACAGAGAGAAAATAAAAGGAAAAATGATATCAGTATTTCCTAATTTTACTTCGAGGTTTTACATCGTGATATAGCGGTCTAGGTAGGAGAAAATCTAGGGTTTAGGGTTTACCCATAGAATAGGTTGATAATATTTTATTAAAAAACTAAAATCTTGCAGATTTTATCTCCAAGTTTATCTCTTACTAAGTTGTAATCATGGACGCCACATCAGGATGTAAAGTCTTGAAAGTAAAAACTCATAGTACTTATATCACTGCTCAAAAAAAAAAAAAAAAAAAACGAGGTGTTTAACAGAAAAAAAATGAACAGAGAGACCCACACAAATGGGAACAATATTTTAAAAACCGACCCGTTTATCGAACCGGTAGAAACATCTGAGTTTGGTTGAACTGGTTCGGTTGGCTCAACTGTTGGAACCAAGAGATGCCCTGTTGTCATACAAACTGAACCATTTGAAATACCAGTTCCAGTTGAACCAGCCACTTCAGTTCGGTTTTTAAAACACTGGATGGGAAAACTAGTGAACAAAATGTGGCTGTGTAGAGTGTAGAGAAAGGTATTGTGGATGGGCGAAGAAGAACAAAGAAAAAGAGATCACCGAGGTGGAGTAAGAAAGTGCATCCTTCTATATCATATTTCAATCATGATTTTTTTTTTATGATCTTAAACCAAGATTTAGATTGATATCAGGTGTCCGAAACTTTGTCTTGGGTTTGTGCTGATATGTGTTCTGCTGGGTTCATAATATTACAGTCATCCTTGAGCACAAAAGACGAGTTTGGACATGCCCTTAAACAGTCATTTATAAAGTGGTTCTTCAAAAAACATGAGATAGAGTTGATCCAGACTTGGATATTTCGTTGGCCATCTGTGGCCAAAGAGGAGCCTTTTTTAGCTCAGGTATCAGCCACCATGTTGGTTTCCCTGAATTGATGAAGCACTTTCACCAGCGGTAATTTCTGCAACAATGTTTGGCATGCTCTTTCCAGTCTCGCAAGTCTCCAGTGGCCCAGTGTGCTTCCCTGCATAGAAAGAGTTACCAGTTTGGAGTCCCCTTCAATTACAATATTTTGATTCTTATATAGTTTCCATATGTGGTATAGTGCTAAATGTAAAGCTAGGAGTTCGGCCTCGTTATTTGTTTTGTTATAGAGTGGCCAGCTAGCTACAATTAATGGGGAGCCAAGTTGATCTCGAGTAACAAATCCAGCACCTGCATACTCTCCTCAGTCGACAATTTGTCATTCATGGGCTTCCAAGAATGGAAAGTATTATATTTTGACCTAAAGCAGAATACTGAGTTCAAACTTGTATGTTTTTTTATTTCATTCATTCCAGTCGATTTATTTTCTCTGCCCATGGCTATTTTGAATCAGATTGATGACTGGTATGTTCTCTCCAACTCTCCTCAGTTAAATTTTCTTCTTGATTACAGTAACTTAGCTTCCATTTTCAAGTACCTATTCACTCTGATTTACCGCCCTAATTATTGCTGCCTTATAGTTTTAGTGGATCCTTTAATTATTCTAAACAAATAACCCATCTTTCTCAAAGCACTTCTGGTAATATGGTGTGATAATCTCTCAGCCACACAAATTGCTGCTAATCCTGTCTTCCTAAGCCAAACAAAGTTCGTGGAATTAGTTTTCGAGTCAGGTACATACCAACCTAGGAGCAGCTTGCATCCATACTGAACTTTGTTCAGCTAAGAATTACAAACTTGATAGAGGAAATGAGCAGTTTCAGTTTAAGTGCATCACAAAAAGGACCTGGTTTAGCTATCTACAAGGTTTGCAGATGCTCTTCAAAGAGGTTAAATCACTTACTAATTTGTCTTTAGCTTTCCGGGCATGACTAAAGATCTCTATTTTATACGAAACCTTAACTCCATTTGATGAAATCCTGTACCTAATTTTTGTTTTGTTAGTCACTGCATGCTTTTCAGCTTATACACTATCAGTTTCTACAAATTTCTTCCCTCCGTTCTGTGGATAACCCTGGCGCCTTATCATTCAGAAATGGGGGTCAGGCAATCTTAAAGAAAAATCTCTGATTTTCGAACCAGACATTTTTTCAACGCATGCACACAATTACATCCGCAGAGATACTTATTCCTTTTCATTGCGTACACGCTTCACTAAGTTTACAGTGACCGACTATACATTATTAGACTGAAAACATACTTATCTGTTGCTTGATTCTGCTGCTCGCGGAGGAACCATTCAATCCACTTCTGCCGCTGGAAGCCTGAAACTAAATCCAAACCTATCTAATCTTCACGAGATTGACGATTTGGCCACTCGATATTCTACTTCGATCTTTTAGACGAAACGCTTTTGTCCTGCGAGTTGGAGGAGGCATTACTATGTGACCAAGAACTGCTTGCGGTAGCTGATGACTTTGAGAAGGGCACTTCACCATCTATATTCTCTGCGAATATCTGGAGTGTCCGGGGAACTGGAGGCATGTTTACTTCTAAATCTCCTTCAAAAACTTGAACAATCTGCCCCATTGAAGGACGAGTAGTCTCATCATCTTGAATGCACCAACAGGCAACTTTACAGGCTCGATCAAGTTCATCAGTGTCAACATCTCCTCCCAACCTTGGATCCAACAAGGAAATTGTTTCACCTTCGATCAATTTTTTTGCAGCCCAGGTGGGGAAAAAGCCAACCCTTCCATCCTCAGACAGCTCCACATTTCTCTTTCCTGATATAACTTCGAAAAGCATCATCCCGTAGCTGTAGACATCGGCTTTCGGAGTAATAGGAACGCCTGAAATCCATTCTGGAGCAAGATAGCCTCGAGTTCCTCTCATTGTCGTGAGGACCCTACTGAATTCCCTGCCCATGAGCTTCGCTAATCCGAAATCTGCAACCTTAGGGAAAAACCCATCATCCAAAAGTACGTTTTCAGGCTTGATGTCACAGTGGATGATACAATCCCTACACTTCTCGTGTAGATAGGCCAGCCCTCTGGCAGTTCCTAGCACAATTTGGTACCTTGTTTCCCAATTTAAAACCTCAGGGTGGTTATTAAACAGATGGGAGTCCAGGGACCGATTTGGCATGTAGTCATAGACTAATAATCTTTTGGCACCTTCGGAGCAGAACCCACGAAGGCGAATGAGATTAACATGGTGGATATTTCCAATGGTGCTCACTTCTGATCGAAATTGTTTTTCACCTTGATTGAGGCCTTCGAGTTTCTTCACGGCCACAACATCGGTTTCTGGTAAAATACCTCTGTAAACAGAGCCAAAACCTCCTCCTCCCAATCTTTCTGAAAAATTTCTAGTGGCAACCTGTAAATCTCTGTAGCTGAAAGCTACTAAATTCCCCTGAATTGCCTTGGAAGCTCCATAAGTTCTCCTCTTCCTTGCCCAACAAAGCACCAGAACAACCAATATGGTCACAGCCACCCCAACGCAAATACCAACGACAATCCCTAGAAAGGATCTCTTCTTTCCTCCACGATTTGGCAACTCTGAAGCTGCAACTCGGATATAAAGATCTCCACCCTCAGGCAATTGTCTCAAATTCAATAAATCCCCATTCCAGTACAAGCACCCATCAGTTCCATAAGCATAAGCAGTACAAGAACAATTATTCAAGCAACCCAACTTGCAGTCTTCATCACTCTCAACACGCAACATTTTTGAATTTTCTGGCAATTGCATTTTTTGCATCACATAAAACTCATCTTTATCACATTGCAGTGGAGTATTTCTGATACATCCACTCGACCAATCACTGGAGGCCCATTCTTTCATGAATGTTGGTCTGAAACCTGTCAAACATTTGCAGAATGACTGTTCGGTCTGATTACAGTTGCCAAAAGATCCACAGAGGGAATAAACATCGCAGTGATCTCTTGGTTGAGACCAAAACAAGTTCCATGCCGATGCTGATTCCAGCCATGTCACCTGTATAATTTGGCCCGAGACATCCATTACAAACCTTGAAATGATAGACATGTCATACAGAACGTAAGAAAAGTATTTAGTTTCTGCATCGTCGGTGAAGCTGAAGTTGTAGATGTAATTGGCTGTCATTTCAGGTACTTTATTGAATATCTTTCCCGTCCAGTTTCCACTGGTCCAGTATATTTTGGTTCTGTTCCAGAGAATGAAGTATTGAGTACTGTTACCAGGGTCTATTTCAAGAGAAAAAGGTCCAGGAGCCGGATCATCCCGACTTTTCCACGAAGTTAGGATCTGATTTTTTCCTGTAACTTTATTCAGTCCAAGCCGACCCCCGGGGAGCCAGGTATCAGTTGGGTGATCAAAACTCTGCCATAATATAACAGAGGGATTTGAACTGTCCTGCAAAACAAGATTTCCAGTGTCCCGAAGCACAAGTCTGGAATTTGAGACAACGGAAGTCGAATTTGTCGACCAAATCGCACTTTTAGGGCCATCGAGGAGGACCAGATTTCCATCTTCAGAGACTTTTAGTACTGCTGAAGTATCAGGAAGGGGAGTTTCTCTGTTTGCCACCCAAACAGCAGTTTGCGTTGAGACCCTTTTGTACCAGATGCCAATATAATAGTTTCGAGACTTACCTGGTGAGAAGAAACCCAAGACAAAATTGTCGCCTCTAGAGGTTAAAGTTTGGCTTCCGGTGAGAGATTGACCACGCGAGAGAGAATCAGATGCTCTACACAAATGTAGTCCAAGATAAAAGATAGGAAGAAACAGAAGAGACCAGTATCGATTACCTCTGCTACCCATTTCTGCAGAAATTTGCTCTGCGACGAACACTCGAAGAAGAAGAAGAAGAAGAAGAAGACCTTCGACTGTAACTAAAATTTTTGCAAACAAAAGTCTCCAAAGTGAACAGCCACAGTAATGCTTCACATGCAGCACAAACTCATATTTTAGGAATCAGGAGCCGAAAGTCCATTGCGATTCACAGGAGAACAGAGAAGAAAAGTCTAAACTACAAGATGCGCTAGAATTGGAGCTCGGTGAAGTGCTTCATTAATTATTAACAAGGTTAAGTGGGCAGCTCTCGAGCAACTGTTACTGAAGAGACTATACTTGGCTCAAAGTGGATGAAACGTCTGGTAATAGCGTTTTGATTCAGTGAACCAATTCAAGAAAACCCGAAAATTTTTCTGCAGAGCATTTCATATGAGTGATTTGAATCTTGTTCAAGATCGAAGACCTTTACGCGTTTCTCCAATGGCACCATAACAAACAGCTGTGAATGAGAAAGCCGACGAGCCCAGAACCACAAAGTAGCAACTTGCTAAGAAATCGCTTTAGGGTCTCATCCCATTAACTCATACAGTTGAGCTTAGGTGATATCTCTGCCGTTCAGAGTACGTATACTCCACGGCCATCGGAAAACGGAGTTGACAGGGGAAATACGCAAGATCCAAGAGATCCTTCCCCGGTCCGGAAGTAATGAGGTAGGTGCGTGTAAAAGTCTAAGAAAGCAACCTCGGGAGTCTCTCTGTGGCTTTTTCTTCGTGGGCACTGGCCATGGTTGCTTCCACCTGTTTTCGGTGCTCTTTTAAAGCAGGAGTCGCTCTGCTGACTGTCGCAACTTTCTTCAGTACAATCATAGTCACACCATTCTCTTCAATATTTCACCATTTGAAAAAAAATTGCATAAAAAAAAACTTTTTTTTCATGACCTTTGTTCTTTTGTTATCTAGCTCATGGTTCATTACTTCAATGGGTAATTAGAGTTAAGGTTGTAATTGTATATTCTTAAAAGGCTAAGTTATTTATATTTTTTATAGCTTATTTATATTTTTCAGTTAAACCAGTAGCAAAAAAAAAATAGCTAAATTATATAAGAATAAGAGTAATGCTAGCTGCACCTATGCAACTAGGTCTCAGTATTTATCCGTGGCGCCAATAGGAAAATTTAAAATAATAATTAAATATTTTTGTTTTTATTAAATCCTAAATTCCTTAGGCAACTGTTTTGAATTAGCTGGTTAAATATGCACATCATATGTGCATAAGTGCAACTAGCATTTTCCTAAGAATAACTAGCATTACTCCTTATTTAATAAGGAGAGATTCATTCTTACTTGAACATATGTTTTAAAAACTAATATAATATCATCTCATAATTGATAAATAGATGTATACACAATACATTACTGGGTATAATCGTATCACTTTTACTTTTCCCTAATCTCTGTTATTCTGTAACTTCTGCTTAGTAAACAACAAACAGTAAAAACCTTTTCTTATGTTCGTTCTTTATGTATAGGGAGTAATCGGATCTGAATCGGGTACCCGTCATTCCGATAAGCTGTAGCCTGTAGGGTTCGTCAGAGTCTCCTATTCCCAATCTCCCATTACGAAGCCAGGAACTCTGTTCAGCCGCTTCAGCCTCTCTCCTCAACGCGAAAACTCCATTCTTTCGGCCCTCCAGCAGCATGTCCGCCGCTTCTTCCCGCATCGGGTCTGTTTTCCGTTCATCTCCGTTCAAAAGCGCGGCGTCTAGAGTCCTTATAGAGGTCAAATCGTGCCGTTCTAGTGCTTTGCCCGTCCCCGGAGGAAGATCTCCACTTCGTCTATTCAGGTTTGCTGAAGAAATCATCATGTTCCTATTTTCTTCTTATCGCCGTGCTGCTTCTTTCTGATTTCGTCGTATTAATTTTATTTTTCGTTCAAATAGGTGTCCCGTTGAGATGAGCAGCTGTGTCGAGTTGGTTCCTCAGTTTCGGAGCACCACTTCGATTAGTTGGGCAAACTTCACTGTCTCCGTTTCTGCCCGCTTGTGCGGTTGGATTTTCGAAGGTATTTCGTAATGAGGCTACCATGTGTCTTGCCAGCAAGATTTCGTTGCGTATTTGCGGTAGTGCAGCTTCAGTACGCCCATTAATGAACTCTTTACATTTTCCCTTGATCCTGTTGTCTTCTTCGTGTAATGTTTGCGACCTTATATATGATTAAATAGATGTTTTAAAGAGTCGAACCAGAGTGGGTGGCATTTATTTAAAACTGCGTCCCAAGTGTTTGTTAAAATCCCTCACTGGGAAATAGTGCCCAGAGGTTCGTACGGTCTTTCACCCTAGATGGATTATACAAGATATGCTGATGAATGGTGATATGTTCAAAGAACGGATTAGTGGAAACCAAACAACTCACCGCACCAATCTGCGGCGTTTTGTTCATCTATGATTTTGTGTAGATATATATTTTCTTGTGAGGAGTTCAAGTCTGTGAATAACCAGGAAGGCTTCCGTTTGCTTCGCAGGTTCCTAAGCACTTACATTCTGGATATATTCTGCTGGGCCAGCCGAGTGCCACTCTCTAAGTGCAGAACGCGCTGTTAGAAAGAAGAATGGAGACAAATACTTCAAAAAAACAAGATGTCGATGAACTTTACTTTCTTAAGCCGATCAAAGGCCGGGGTAGCTGCTATCTGCCCGTCCTTGTGGTTCCTTGAGACGAAGGATCTTGTCTTGGGCTTAGTTGAAATCTTGAACTGAACAAAATTAGGAAAAAAAAACCTGTCTTATAATTGCTTAAAAGGGTGTTTGCTAGGATTAAGTTCGAACTAGCGAGCATGCTAGCGTTGTATGGTCCGATTTTTGTTGCAGTATGATGTTTGTTTTGGCCACTAGCCCTTCAAAATCTTTCCCTGCACTTTCAAAAGATTAGATGGAAGCTAATTGATAGTATCCGTTCTGAACTCATTCCTGGTGTTGCAGTGCTGCTACAAAATTTCACTTATTGTAGCAAAAAAAGAGAAAAAAATGAGAGAAGTCAAATGTGTGTAGACGTAAGGTAGCAGACATCTTCTTTGTTAAAAAATTGATTGAGTTTTTACTTCCTGGCTGCCATATCATCTCACATGGATTGCCATAAAGACAGTCGCGTCACGCGGTAAACCCTCAGAGTAACAATTAGTCAGGTTAGGACTTACACATGTCAACGATGACTTTGCCATGCTTAACAGATTAGAGCTCCAATGCAGTCTCAGATCTGCATTAGGGAAAACTAGTTTTTAAAATGCAAAAGGTAATTTCTCATCAATCTTATCGGAACATAAACCAAAAAAAAAAAAGAAAAATTGAAATATATCTCTTGCCTATGAAGCCGCCCGCACGGTATAGGGAAACAACCTTAATGAGAAGACTCGACAATGAACTTGAAGATGTCTGCTTGAAAATCGGTATCATAGTCTCATGGAAATGCAGTGTTAATTTGTCTATGAGGGACTCGTGGAAAAGGTCTAAGATGGGACGGGGTTTTTAAAACTAACCGGTTTTTAGAACTAACCGGGTTTTTAAAACTAACAGGGTTTTTTCAGGGCCGAGTTTCGGGTTTATAAAGACTGTTCGGGGTCGGTTTTTCGAAAAAAACGACCTCTACTCGACCCGTGCCCGCCCTACGTTGGTCGGCTCGAAATTTAGAGATTTGATTTTCTCTCTCAGTCCCCGCCACCGTCACTGCGTCTGCTTCATTTGAATACTCTAGCGACTGAAAACCCTAAACCACTAAAGTTACAGCGGAAGCTAAAACTTTCCCTCTTTTTGAACCTACACCATGATGAAGAAGAGCAGAGGTGGGAAAAAACGTGGCGGTGGAGGAAAAAACCGTAGAACTTCGACGGGCGTCGATCCGTTCTTTAGTTCCGGAGCGAAGAAACAAAAAAAACTTTATGACGATGTAGTGGATAGCAGTGACAGCGACGATGCGGCCGGAGACCCTCTGGCTCACGAGGGAGGAGAAGAGGAGTCCGAACTTGCGGCGGAAACTGCGGACGAGAAGCGACTTAGACTAGCGAAGGAATATGTGCAGAGTTTTAGAGTTCTGAAGAAGCGACAAGTGGAAGAAGACGAAGATGGTGAAGATGGAGAAGGCTCGGATGGGTCTGAAGATGATAAGGGACCTAAGGGAGATTTATTGGTTGCGGAAGGGTTGCTACAGGAGCAGCTTGAACAAAGCGGGCGAGTTCGGAGGCTGATAGCGTCTAGGTGAGATAAAGCGCTTACTTTTATTGTTGAATGTTACCATTGAAAATATATATTTTTTTGAATTGTTTTTGAAATTTTGGAGGTTTTATTGATAATGTAATGTAGAAGGAACCAGAGCTTAATTCCAAATATAAGAGGGGTAAAATCCCTAAATACAAGTGATAGGATGCGCCCCCTTAAACTTCCAGGCTAATACATAAATGTGCTTTCTTGTTTCTTCCGACTCTTTATGGAGTCTTTGTAGAAAATTCGTGATGCGCTCTCCCCTGTTGTGATGTTCATAACGTGTAAGGTTTCACAGAACATTTGTGATGGGCTCTCTCGTCTTGATAAGTTCATAACATGTAAAGATGCTTTTTTAAGGCAGCATTCCAGGTGAAGCGTAAAAATCTTATTGGTCCACTTTTCAGCCGGTGGAATTTTGCAGCTCTCTCTGTCAGAGGGTTGGTTGGGTAGCAGTTTTAGATAAAAAAGATGCTGGGGAAGGATCTTGAGGTTTGTGAAACCAAATAGCTTCAGCTTCCCCCTGTCCACATATTTGAAAATTTTCACCCAGCCGAGAATGCTCCAAAACTTCCTCAGATTCACCATATCTGAGGTTTGTATAGAAATTGCAGTTCCATATCATGAATTTGTACCTTCAATCTCAAGTCTTTTGATGGTTAAAAAGTGATACTCTGGCCTGCAGCAGTACGATATGGTCTTGGATATTTTTGTAAAAGGGGTCTGTCTCCAATCCACAAACGTGTCCTACTTTCTGTCTCACAGCTTTTTTTTTTGTTTTGTGGAATCTGAGACGATAAGAGAATTTCTCTCTCAAGTTGCAGATTTTGTTGTCAAATGTGAAAGGACCTGCTTGTAGGAATAGTTGAGGGGAGCTAGTGATCTATGGTGCAATTCTACTTTGTGTGCGTGACTTGTTTTTACAGAGTTGAGCTGTAAGACTTAAGCCTTGTAAGTGTTTTCCTGAGTAAAACCTAGTTCATCTGCTTTAACGTTTTTTGTAACCTGAGGGGTCTTTGAGCTTTTCTTCATCACCCTGCCAAAAGATTATCTTCCTGAAGACACTAGCTGGGCAGCAGATCGGGGTTAGGAAATAGTTAAGAAAGCCTCCAAGGATAGAACTCATCAGTGTGGCTTTTAGAAAGAAAATAAAACTCCTCTCCCTATCTGGAATATGCTTGCCTAGCTTTGAAAGCAGAGCAAGTGTCTCAAGTGAAATTGCTACTTCAACATACTTTGGATATAAGATAATTTTCCATAAAGCTGTGATGCTGCTTGTGGTAGGATAATGGAATTCAATTGGGAATTTTGATGAACAGTTTGTGGTGTCATATTCTCAAAAATCGATAGATAATTGCTAAAAGAGTTGTCTCATTATGTGTGGGATCAATTTCATTTAAAAAGTGAAAATATGGCTTTAATTATAATTATCACATCAAGGAAAAGAAAAAAAGGCTCACTGGAACTTGAAGAAGGCCAAGTCTGAAGAACCCTGAACAGAGCCATTCATAACAAGCATATGATTGCCCTGAAAAGGTAAAGGATGTATAAAGTGTGGTGTTACAAAAGGCTGAAACTATGAAAGACACATTTCCGGTTCATCAAGTTAAAAACTGTCAAATTATCCAATTTACAGTCAGGTAGTCAGAGAGCAGAGGAGAAGGGGTTTCTGAGAACGTGCATGTGAATTGTAACTGTTAAGGAGGACTGAATATCATCAGGGGAAGTTGGGAGAGCAGCAGCCAAGATAAGGGGAGAGGTGGAAAATAGTTGGAAGGGGAAGCATGTAGTCAGAGCAAAAAATCTTTACCAACACTGAAAAGGGATTCATTACTGCTAAAGGTGGCTTTTGGGTAGAGGAGAAGACTGGCTTTAGTGTGTTATGAGCATTGGATTCATGGGAGGGATAGGAGTGTTGAAAGTGGAAAAGTTCGACCCCGGATTGTTTTTTTTTCAGATAAGTAGGTGACCCTTTCTTAAATAAATGAAATTCAAATTAGTTGGTCATGTTGAGACGGCCGACCAGATTAGAAAGGGTAGTGAAGTTTTTACTTGTCATATTTGTGACTATCAGAGAATGGTGTACTTTCAGTGCTATAAAATCATCTTTTCAACCTGTGATCACGAACCGTAGTTCCATTTTATTGTTTTAATTTAAAGATTCCTATTTCATGTGTAATATTTTTAACTGGAAGTCAATTTGACAGTGTTAAAAGTAGGTGGCCTAATGATACTAGTACAGTTTACATCTTCATGAAATTTGCAAAGCTGGAAGTTATATTAAAGTAGTCCTTGGTACCATAAGTCTGATTTTGTTTCTTGTATGAATTTTAGGGTTGGAAAACCAGATTCTGATGATGGCTTTCGACTCATAAGAAAGCATCGCCAGTCTGTTACTGCTGTTGCTTTATCTGAGGATGATTCTAAGGGATTCTCAGCTTCTAAAGATGGAATTGTTTTCCAATGGGATCTATCTAGTGGACAATGTGAAAAGTACCTCTTTCCAAGTAAGGAAATTTTAATCTCCCATGGTGCCAAGACCCCTCAGAATCCATCAACTAGCTGGAGCAAACGTGTTTTATCATTGGCTGTCAGCTCAGATGGCCGCTATTTGGCAACAGCTGGGTTAGATCGTCACGTTCACCTGTGGGATACCCGTACACGAGAGCACATTCGGGTGATTACTCTCTCTTTTTCTTATGTTGCTGTTAGTTTTTCCTAATAGTTCAAGAAAACAGTCATGTAGTAATTGTATTACTTAAGTTCAACTGTTGATAAAACTGGCTACATCATACATGCTCAAGCCTCCGTTAGTTTGGGTGATTGTGATGGTTAGGAAATATTTCATTGAGGTACTAAGAGGGGTTATTCTGTTACTCTTGTATAGTTGGTTGGGATACTCTGTTACTCTTGTATAGTTGGTTGGGATACTCTGTTACTCTTGTATAGTTGGTTGGGATACTCTGTTACTCTTGTATAGTTGGTTGGGATACTCTGTTACTCTTGTATAGTTGGTTGGGATACTCTGTTACTCTTGTATAGTTGGTTGGGATACCTGGACTGCAACAAATGTTGCTACATTAATATACAAGTTGGAATTTATTTTTTTGTGAATGTCCTGATTGTAGTATCTTGTTATTAACAGGCGCTTCCTGGCCACAAAGGACCCATTTCTTGTCTAGCTTTCAGACATGGGACTTCAGAACTTGCATCTGGATCATTTGATCGATCAATTAATCTATGGAATGTAGATGATAGAGCGTATATGGAAACACTACTTGGTCATTCATCTGAAGTGTTAGCTATTGATTGTCTACGAAAGGAACGGCTATTGACTGTTGGACGTGACCGGACTATGATGTTGTGGAAGGTAACATTCTCTTTGTGCTGAAAATAACAGGAAACAGTTTATTTATGTTCTTTTTTTTAACATTGATACTGTCACAATTTTCTTTTTTTTCACAAAAAAGGTATTTGTCCTCAAGGTTATAGGTTGTCTAGTCTCTTTGTATCACTTTTGCAGCTGTGCTGAGGTCAAAAGAGTGTTGTTTATAATCTGTTTCTAACTTTTGTTTTGTTACAAAACGCTAGGTTCCTGAACAAAGCCACTTGATTTTTCGGGCTTCTGCATCAAGTTTAGAGTGCTGCTGTTTCATCAATAACGAAGAGTTCTTATCTGGCTCAGATGATGGAAGCATTGAGCTTTGGAACTTTATGAGAAAAAAACCTGTATGCATTGTAAAAAATGCCCATCCTATACCTTCCTCTCACGCTCCTGTGGATTCAAAGGAAAATGGAATAATCTGCAATGGAGATAAAGCCGGTAATATTTTGTGTTCGTCTTGTTTGACCATCCTTGTTGGTCAATTTTTTCCTTGCACAAATGGTGGACCTTTCTACATGTTGGAAAAGGCCAAGTGGGTCAACTGGTCACTGTGTTTTTCCATTCCTTAACAAATATGAACAGTCTGGGAAAAGTAGATGCTGTTGAAAATGATAGTATGATGTAAAATGTGTCTGAAGCCTGCTGAGTAGTTCATATCTTTCATTGTGTTTAATTGGTTACCTTGGTGCATGAATGGAGAAACTGTTGGTCGGAAATGTGTGCAGACTCATTTTTCACATCTGATGAAGTTTGTTATTAGAGTCATGCTTTTCATGTGTTTTTTTGAAGTTGAAATCACATTGGCTGCTGCTTCTTTTACTTACTGATTTTGTACATTCTCCTTGCAGAAAACGGAAATTGTACATGGAACTCTTGTTCTAAAGCACAATCTTGGGTGGGTGCAGTTGCTGTCTGCAGGGGCAGTGACTTAGCTGCATCTGGAGCTGCAAATGGTGTGGTTCGTTTGTGGTCTATTGAGAGTGCCACAAAAAGCATCCAGCCATTATATTCTCTTCCACTGGTACACTCTCATTTCTGCTCTATCATTTGCTTGTTGCTTTGGCAGTTGACCTTGTTGTACTTTTTCCCGTGGTTTAAACTCCTGCCATTTTTTTGGGTCGCTGAACTCAGATGGTGTAACCCTTTTGACGCCTTACTGGGTCCTGTTATACATGGGGAACCATCTCTAGCAAATTTCGTTTTATTTTTCTTCTTCTCTTCAAATTGTTCTCCATTACATATGTTGGTTCATCTTTCCTTGCTAGTTTAATACCATCTAGGGGTATAGAAACAGAATGACAAAGAAGAACTTAGAAAAGCTACAAATAAATAGGACTAGTTACTAACTCTTGTTGTGAAAATTGCTCAAATGAAGATTTTAAGTTGTAGTAAGGAAAGTTTCTGAGAAAGAGGAACGTTGATTAAAGTATTGATCAAGTTATAAATCCTCCAATATTAAATTGCCAATCGAGACTAGTTTTCTGTAGTATATTATATGGTTGATGACTTTGTTGATTTCTTGTGATATTTGACTTTCAGGTTGGATTTGTAAATTCTCTGTCATTTGCCAAATCTGGACGCTTCCTAATAGCAGGAGTGGGACAGGTTAGTTTTCATGCTAAAAGTCCGATGCCAGTTCTCTTTAATACTCTCAGGTTTTTCTGCTCTTCGTCCAATTTTCTGAATATTTCTAAATACTATCAGATTAGACTACGCAATTGGCTTCTAACAAAACCAAAATTCTCAAAATATAATATTCAAAAATTTAATTTTCAAATAAGTAATATTCTAAAATTTGAATAGAGACCAATCTGCCTTAATGTCATTAGAGATTGATGTATTCTTCCATAGTGCATTTTAACTGGATGAGATAATTGCATTGCCAGAATAATTTAAGAACAATATTAAATTTAGAAGTCTGATAGTTGGATACACTTGGTGGCAAATTGAGCTTGTTGCTTCCCAGGACGGACTGTATAAATGGATTATGAATGTTAAATAATAATTTAGCTTAGTCATATTTGGTTGCTATCAACGAATGAGGCTTACCTAAACTATGTCCATTACGAGCCATTAGGTCACCCAATGGGTATTTACTGAGAATCCAATACGCATATTAGGTTCTAAATTGATATCCAATAAGCTCAATGGGTTCTTAATAGATACCCATCGAGAACCTGTTGACAAAAATCGTTTCAATTGAACTTATGCTTAAGATAATAGGAATAGGTTCATATGTAGTGTAATGTGAAAATGCGCAGTGAACACATTGTCCGTCACATGCATATGAGTGGGAGTATATGGACTCAGCATGTTTTTTGTGTTCTCTCATAAGGGCAAAAATCAATATATAGAAAGTTCCATTGCTGTTCGAATTATTTTGTATATTATACCAGACCGGTGCTTATCAGCATCTAACTAAAACACTGATTGCTCTGAAAAAAAGTGAAAACATAGCATTTTGCATTTTATAGTTTCCCATGACTGAAACTTGGTAAATTATTGTTGGAATGTTGCTTACACGTCCATTTGCACTGCAGAAGTGTCGATTTGAGGTCACCAATTTTCGAGAAGTTGTAGGAAATTAGAATATGACTTGCACACCATTTAGAATAACTTGTAGATTTGCATATGCAGGAAGCACGGCTAGGAAGATGGGGACGTGTTTCCGAAGCCCAAAATGGAGTATTTGTTCAGTCACTCAAGCTTTCAGAAGAATAATCAAGCATGGCTTCTTACTTTAAACGATCTGCTCAATATAGACCTTGCCGACTGCTAAGAGCCATAGATGGAGAAAGGTGATAGTGTGGTCGATTACTCAATTTTGACCTTAAAAAATTTGCAGAGAAATGACTAATGGAATGAAATTCTGCATTTTGCTCCCCGCCCCCAGTTTTGTTGTGAATTTATTTCCTGATGTAGCTTGCAGACTATTCCTTTGACCGGCTGGTCTTGCGGAAAATCTTTGTATGAGGATAAAATACGCTTGGTTAGAAATTCACCAAGTGTGCTCTAATTCTTGTTTATAGTGCCTTTATACATGAGTACTTTGTCTTAGCGTCTCTTTATTGTTGGTCTCCAATAGCCACAATACATTGTTCAAACATAAAAGCACGCTACAGAGGAATTTGAAATACGGCGAAGAGAGTTCAAAAGCTGTACCCACGTTTTGTTTTGCAATCCCATATAGATTAGATTGGGTGTGGTAGTTCTGACTATGAAAATGTTCATATATTAACTACAAAGAGAGCTTATCTAAACTCGCCTCGGAAATGATCTCGTAACAACAATATCTACTAAGTTAGTACGTATGATCTCACTATAGAAAATATCAATTGATTTGGAATATTAGAAAGTGGCACTTATAAATTATAAGACATTATTATAATTTTCCAAGTACTATTTAATACTTTCATTTGAAAAGTGCCTCAAAGATACGTTTTCATAATTTTTTGCAGCCCTTTGGTCTTAACCCTACGAAAGTGCTGAGCGGAAGGGGGCGTAAATCGCTGCATGATTGGATCACCCTTTAACCTCCCACTGATCAACCTTTACCATTTTCGATGGAGGTTGCTTGTTCAGGTGTCATGATCATGGCTTTCAGAAAGATGAAGGGGTGGGTTTGCTTTACGTCTCTGTAAAGACGAGGAATCCGACTGGTTACGAATAACACTACTGGGACGAAGGCGAGGAACCGATTTGCCCTTTTGAGCTCAACCAAATATGGGTAAAGACAAATGGTTGATCAGGCGAAGAAGATGCCGAGTAAAGGAAAGGAGTGGAGGGTCTGCACTCTCCAAAGTGGTTCTTCCTTACACTTACCCTTTTGCCTTGTATTGGCATTCAATTCGCATCTATCCCATCCTCGCCACCATTCCTTGGAACAAGTCTTCTGGGTCGAATTCTAGGGAGGATCATATTCCTGTCTTCAGTAGAAAAAAAACGCCAACCGAAGAAGAAAAAGTAGACACTTTTTCGAGGAAAAGGCAAATCTGGCTCTGGGTAAACCAAGACTCTGATAAACAGCGAGTTGGCAATATCTTAACGAAGGAAAATACTATATCGAGTCAAAAGCTCTATCCATTACGAGACCCTCCTCAGTAAGAAAAGGAACAAAAAAAAAAAAAAAAAAAAACAAGTGAAAAGACTTTTGAGTAAACAAGCCTTTGGCTTCCCCACCAACTCCAAAGACAAATGTTTACTGTAGTTTGAATCAATCGTTTTATTTCTCAGTTTGGGACTCCTGTATCTGAGTGTTAGATTCACTCATTCTGTGGAAGGAAACCGTTTCCAATTGTACAAGAACAGCAAAAGGACACAGGAAAAGTTCTTCTAGCAAAAAATGAAGATCAATATTTAGAACCAGATTGAACTTCAACTGGGACAGATAGCTAGTTTTATTAGTGCAGCTAAAAGTCATCCAATGATACCTAAAGTTGAAATGATGACAAATGTATAAATGAAAGATTTGCCACAAATTTGAGTTTCTGGAGAGAAGAGAGCAGAGGGCAGAGAATCTTTCCCTGATTTTTTTTTCAGAAAACAGGAGAGATTACATTCCAGACATGGGCACCCTTCCTGTCTCTCAAAAAAGAAAAAAGAAACAGAAAAGGAGAAATGAGATGGCAACACCCGGCCCCATTTGTTCTGTCACTCATTATGGTCTATTTAGATCTTTAGAGAGATCAGAGATGGGAGGGGCCATGTTTACCTTCCTCGGGTGCTTCTACCATTATTAAAAGATCAAAAGAGAGAATGTGGAGAGGGAAAAAGCCAGGAGCCCCCATCTCCTAGATAATTCTATTAGTATTTAAATCTGGGTTGAACAGTTGAACTTGAACTAGTTCAGTTTGGATTTGATAACATTAAATTTAATATAAAATAAATTAAAATTAAAATATCAATTGTTGGATTATTTATGCGGTTATAAACTTATAGTTGAAAAACCAAAAAACCAATTTATATGCAATGGCACTGAAGTAAAACACGGAAGTCGTAGGGAATTTTCGGGAAGGATGTGAAGGAATCCTTGTTTTTCTCGAATGCTTGTGATCTTCTTCAACGGAACTTGTGGAGTTAGAATCTGTGGCTGCATCTCCGCCGGTCCTTGAAAGCCGCTTTTTGAAGAAAAATAACTGAAATATTTTAAAAAGAATTTTTTTTTTCATGACAAATGGAAGAAGAAAATCTGGTCGGCAGATTTGAATGTTGAAACCCTAAATTGGGCTGCGGCTCTTATTCTGTTCTATTCTGTTCTCCTGCTGCACAGTATAGGGTTTCGTGGTTTGCCGTTACCCTATAAATAGCTCTCTGGCTTACGTCGAGCCTGTCTCTCATTTCCAACAGCTAAAAAATTCCCGGCTCGCCTTGTTATTTCTTTCGAGAGGCCAAATTTATGTATTTAGAGGTTAACTGCCACAAATCTGGCCGGGAAAAGGTATGATTTATGTTTGCGTGCTGGCTTATTAAGTTATTCGGATTTTTCTCCGAGGCAAGGGAGGATTTAATTTGTCTTGCCTGCCCAATAGTTTGAAATCCGAAATTCCTTCTCTTCTCGAAGAATAAGAATTTATTGTGTGTTGACAGAGTTGTTGCCTATGATTGCGTAAATCTCTTATTCTTTCGCCGTGCCTAAACCTTTTTGCTGTTGATTTTTGTTATAATTTTCCTGTGGCTTACGTAATTTTGTCAGTGAATCTGTTTATGGCAATAGGCAGAATGTCCACTGAAAAAAAAAATCTCTTTTATGTAGCTAGCTAGTTTTGTTGTCTTTCTTGCGAAAACCTGTTTGTCGGTGGTGGAGAATAACTAAATTTGGCCTAGATGAAATTTTTCAATGAATGATGATGGTTCATATGAATCAGGCATGTACTCTGTCACTAATTAGCGAGCATTGTAGTGCATCACATAAGTGGGCATGATATTCTGATGGTATCCTGGTATTGACCATCATATATTTTATTGGCTTAGCTTAGAATGCTACATTCTTTTAAGTGATTAAAAGTAGGGTGTAGGGAATTAGAAACAGTGAATATTTTGAATTTTTTTGAGGTTACATTAGGAGGTTTGATAATTTGTAAAAACAAGTTCACACATGTTACCTTTATTGCTTCAGCAAAGAATTTTGTGAAGGTCATTAAGTTTATGATTAAAAGTTTACTCATAAAATATATGCATAAGTAATTGCTTATCTTGAGTATTTCTACGATACTGTGTTTCTAGATAGATTGTAGAACTGAGCCTGCCAAACAATGGAAATAGTCTTGTAAAAGCATATAAAGGTACTGCTGATTACCTATGAGAAATATTTGAATGAATGTTAAATATAGTAAAAATTTTGGGTTGTTAACTTTCTGTTTATTGTGATAGTTTAATTAGTCATTTTATTAATATAAAAATTTGCACCTTTTCCTGCTGCAGGTGCTTATTACTTTCATGCCTTTGGGTTTGGCTCATTCTGGTTAAGCAGGCGCTTTATTCACTCTGGCAGCTGCAAAAAACATATATGTATCTCGCACCTCTTGGTGGGTGTGGGGCAACCTTGGTTCATTTTTAAATTCATGCTTCTTGTCCGACTCGAAGTCTTCCTACATTTGGAGGCTGTGTCGAATATTGGAGGGCCTCTCACTTGATTACGGCTAAGGTTACTCTGGTTAAGATTTCTTTATGTGCTAAGCCTGCCTGTTTTTTTTCTGGTTGACTGTTTTGTCTTTACATCCTGAAAACCTATGTAGCCATAACTGGCGTCCGTACGCGGGCGAAGTAGTAGGTTGGTTGAATGTCCTTTTTGGAGATTTAAGATTGATTATAGAGTGAATGAAGCTGCGCTGAACCTGTATATTGCATTATGGTCAGATTTTCGTGTTTCCCTTCTTCATATTATTACCACAAATCAAAGGCAAGTTTTTTTTTTTAAGCAAATTGCAGATTTATTTTAAAGCATTTCATGTAGAGACTTGCCTCTAAGGGATTTTTTCTTATCGGAAAATTTTCCCGTGTCTCAGAGATCTCTCCCAGACTGTGCGGGAAAAATAAAAACAAACTCTCAAGAGTCATTACCATATCAGACCACAAAACACTCAACTGGCTCATTAGTGTCAAATTCTCTACATCCGTCAATGTCTAAAAGTAATCCATCAGATACCAGTATGGAGCAAATTGTGAGCCTATCTCCTTCTGAGGATTGCTGGAAATCAGAAGAAATGAATCATGAAAGCTGTCCAAGTGATGAAAGAGAGGCTTGTAATGGGTTTCTCCGAAAGAGTCAGTCTCTAGGAAGTGGATTGGATAGGGAAATTTTGAACCTGGAAGAGGATGTAGAAACTGTGGACATCAACTCTTCTCTTGCTGTAAACGCTGACCTGGAGAACCATATAGGTTCCTCTTCTATTGGAGATTTAAACCATTTAGATGGTGGAGGGGCACATGAAGATTTTGATTTTCAGTTATCGAATGGACCTGCAGATGACTCTGTATGCCATACACCACCTGATTTGTCTCCACGGATGGCAAAGTCGTTTTCCTGCTCGAATCTCAATGTGTGTGTTAGAACAGATTCTCGAGGTCATGAATTCAAGCTTACTCGTTCAAAGTCTTTTCATGGTATGGATGCTGTAATTGGGTGGAAGAGAGAGCACTTGGTTAGTCAAGATGGATACTCAACCCCTTTCAAGGTTAAAAGTGCATCATCTTGTCATGATATGTTTGGCACATCTCATGCTTTCTATAAAAGTGAAGATTGCGTTCTCTCAAATCCTAGTGGTGGATCTTTTGAAATTGCAGATCAAGAGCAATATAATATGTTTGAGATTGGAAAAGGTAAGCTTCACAGTCATTGTATTGATGAGATTAATTCTGGCCACTTCCCTGCGGTGTTGGATGACCAGATCCCAAATGAAACAGAAAGGACTGGTCCGGGAAATTATCATAAAGCAGAAACATCAGAAGCCAAGTGGAACAATTTATCTGACAGACACTATGACATGAAGAGAATTGAACAGTGGGTAAGAGAAATTGATCTTGAGGATAGCGTCCCTCTTCCTGAGCTGGGGGAGTCTTCCAAATCTGCTTCTAAGAGAGATGTGCAGGTGGCAAATTGTGGGATAATTACTAAGTTTGGGTTTTCATATGATATTGAGGCAAACAAGTACATCTCTGCACTGGCTCCTTCATCTTCATCAGCTCAGATGGCAAACCTTGGGTTGGTTGCTGTTCCTTTTCTTGGCGCTTTTGTTAGTTTGCGGGTGCTAAACTTGTCTGGCAATGCCATAGGTATGATTTCAGTGTAGCATCTATTTCTTCTCATTGTAGAACTAGTAATCTTCGTACTTCTCTTAAATAACAGAGATTTCTTTGTTCTATTTCTTTTGTCTTTTTGTCTGTTTCTTTAAATATTGTTGTTCTGTTTTGCAGTGCGGATAACTGCTGGAATGCTTCCAAGAGGTCTACATGTATTAAATCTGTCAAAAAATAATCTCTCTGCTATTGAAGGTCTTCGAGAACTTGCACGTCTTCGTATTTTGGACCTCAGTTTCAACCGCATTTGTAGAATTGGCCATGGTATGTAATACTCTGGCCTTCCTGTAAGATACATTAACCACTTCATGCTTTTTTGCACTTAGAAAATTTACTTGTAAACGAAAAAAAAAAAAAATTCACCACTCTCTCAACATTGAAAGTATATACTGGTTCATTAGTGCGCATTATTTATAGACCTCGCATTTGATGCTATAAATGTTACATTAGGTAGGTAGTTAAATTTCTTTTACCCATCTCTCCACATTTTATGCAGGTTGAACGTAGCATGATTGTATTCCTTGGATAGAACTAAAGTGTCGTGTTGTATTCTGTAGGATTGGCATCTTGTTCCTCTCTGAAGGAGCTATATCTTGCTGGCAACAAGATCAGTGAGGTTGAGGGTCTCCATCGACTTCTGAAACTGAGCATCTTGGACCTGGGTTTCAACAAAATCTCAACCACAAAGTGTCTGGGACAGCTTGCAGCCAATTACAACTCTTTGCAAGCCATTAACCTGGATGGCAACCCTGCTCAGAGAAATGTTGGAGATGACCAACTGAAGAAATACTTACAGAGCCTTCTTCCTCTTTTGATGTACTTCAACAAGCAAAGAGTACGAACGAGCTCATCAAAAGAAGTCTCTGACAGATCTTCTCGATCCATGACCGCTTATCAACATGATCGCACCGGCAGATCTGATCATAAACTCCCAAGAAGGGGGAATCACGGTGGGGGTAATCACAGGGCTGCATCATCATCTGGCAATGGTCGATCAGGCTATGGTGTTATATCACCTAAACCGTCAAAGGCTCGACACGGGCGGCTTCCTCCAGCAGGAACAAGAGGAACTCTTCATCACACGGGAAGCGTCGCGTCACTGTCACAGCCAAGTCAGGATATGCGTAGAAGCCATACCGCTGGCACGCTCTTAGTTGCTTAGTCCTTTCTTTCATTGAACTATAGATGGTAGGTATCTTCTTCTGAGAAGAATTTTTGTTTATTCGTGGTGATTTTTTTTTATTAGAATAAATGCTGGTTCTTTCAAGCGCAGCAGAAAGATTTTATGAGTTTTTTCTCCAATATTTTGAATTTGATGTGATTGTTTACAATAATTGGTACTTGCTCTAGAATAATGACTCGCCCTCTTACAAAGAAATAAAATAATATATTTTTTAGATTTTATAAAATATATTATTTTATTTTTTGTGAGAGGCTGGTGCACAACTCACCTAAGCCCATAAAATATAAAAAAATATTGTTTTTTATAAAATCTTATTTTCTAGAAGATAAACCCTAAGCATCAATAGTTACTATAGGTGCATGGGCTAAGTACAACTAGTATTATTCATTTGATTATATAGTCATAGCTGTTTTTTTGTCATCCGAAACAAACATATATTTATTAGATAAGCCCTAAGGTATGCTCGAAAAAGAGTTAAATTGTTAAGAGAGGTAAATATAGACAAAGTGGTATGGAGTTGTATCAAAATCTGTTCCCATAGTCCAAGAGAGGGTGAGAAGTAATACACAAAATTCAGCTTCATTGTTGGTTTTATATGGGAGATATTGTCATATAGCTGAAAGTAATCAAATTTTATAAATGACCTATTGCAATTTTGGATTATATTATTATCATATTAAAAGTTATGAATTTTTTTTACTTAATTGAGATTTTCTGTTATTGCATTTGTCTGCGCAATTATTAATAGATTATTTTTTAATTTGGAACTAATCCGCACAGTGCCTCATCAAAGAAAATCCAAAACGAGCCGGATGATCTTTCTACTTAAAAATCTTCACCCTTGAGTACATAGACATGATCTTGGTTGGCCTACTTGCACGAGTCATAAAAACCATCACGGCATGATCACCTGGTTCCGCTTTGCGTTGTTAGAAGACGAGCTAAAATAAAATTATTAGAGCACCATTCTTACTAAGCTTAAGTTACTGCAATTACTACGTCGAACAGACTGCAGCATTTGCAGATGCTCGATAGCTTCACGGTGCAATCCCTCGTGGGAAAGCGTCTTCATCGGGAAAGCAGGTGCACCACAATAAGAGCGATCAGATGACTAACTAAGAATAGGATGTTCGTCATAATGGAACCCTGAAACCGGTCGAGAATAAATCCATTGAAAGCTTGCGGTGGAAAATGAAGCTCAGAACAAATTATCACAATTTTTAAGAAAGTTCCCACATGATTTTTTTATGCATTTGCCTTGCAGTTATCTGAGAGGCCATGACCGAACTGATATTAGTACTTTTAGTGAATAATGTAATAGCTGACTGATAAGTCTCCCTTACTGTCCTAGTTATTCTGGCCAACGGAAATGAAAAACGATCTTTTAAAAAAGCCTTTCCTTACTGTCACTCTACAAAGCTACTTACGAGATTTTCCCCTAATAAGGATACTCGTTCTATTTTTTAAGAATTAATCAGGTCTTTTTCTTTGTTTGAAAATCTCCTTTCACTCAGTCCAGAGTGTCTGGGGTCTATTCGCACGTTTTCATGTTACCATGTTCCAATTGAACACTTTTGAGTAAGCCGACAAGACGCAATTTGATACTCCAAACAAATCTATGAGCTGGAAAAATAATTTGCAAAGTGAAATTGTTTAGAGTTTGATATTTAACAAGCTGTAGAATCCAAGTGATGACACCTACGAAAATATGGATGACCCATCTTTAAAAGGCAATACCATCTTATCGTAAGCATCATCATTCATTGAGTTCTAAATGCAACAAGCTGTAGAATCCAAGTGATGACACCTACAGGAATACGGATAACCCATCTTCAAAAGACAATACCATCACGTCATCAAGCATCATCATCCATTGAGTTCAATATTTAACAAGTTGTTGAATCCAAGTGTTGACACCTACAGGAATACAGATGATCCATCATAAAAAAACAATACCATCTTATCATCAAACATCATTATACATAGAATTTAATATTTAATAAGTTGTAGAATCCAAGTGACTACGGAATATATATTCCGGATGAACCATCCTCAAAATACAGTAATCTTATCATGAAGCATCATCATCCATGGATTTCTATATTTAACAAGCAGTAGAATCCAAGTGATGACTACTACAAGAATAAGGACGACCCATCCTCAAAAGACAATACCATCACATTATCAAACATCATCCATTGAGTTCCATATTTAACAAGCTGTAGAATTCAAGTGATGATACCTACAGGAATAGGGATGAACCATCCTTAAAAGACAACACCATCTTTTCATCAAGTACCATCATTTAGATTCTACTGCTTGTTAAATATCAAACTCTGAACAATTTCACTTTGCAAATAGTGACTGTTTTTGTGACTTTTTCTTTCTATTTTTCAGTGCTCAAATTATTTTTCCAGCTCTTAGATTTGTTTGGAGTATCAAATGATTGATGATAAGATGGTTTGGTCTCATGAGGATGGGCATCTGTATTCCTGTAGCTGACTATCACTTGGATTCAAAACTCGTTAAACATCAATTTGGAAATCATAGCTTGTTTTTTGTGATTTTTTCTTACTAGTTTACATTGCTCAAATTATTTTTCCAGCTCCTAGATTTGTTTGGGATATCAATTGCGTCGATTGGATCATGGAAACATGAAAACGTTTGAATCCCCAGTTACTATTTGGGACTGAGTGAAAGGAGATTTTCAAACAACATAGTATTGCTTGTCAAAATTCGGGTCAAGGAATGTCCACCCAATCCTCAGGTCCCCATGTAATCTCGTTCTCTTGCTTTGCCTTGATGAATTCGCCTTTTTATAATCTTATGTATGAGTAACTGCTGTTTCTAAGAAAAGTTTTCCAATGACTAAGAGACAAATAAAACTTCACTATCCCAAAAAAAAGCACGGATAAACTCGGCTATGTTAAATGTTAGCTCATATATTAAAAAGATTTGAGACCTAAGACTTTAACATCCGTTGGTACCCAATTTACTCGGATAAACAGAATCAAAGAAGTTCAATTATTAGATCGCCACAAGCTCGATCAGAGAAGACTTGTCTCATACCAATACCTACCAAATCAGGAATACGACAAGCACATGGGCCGAGTAGTTTCGGAAAAGTATTATCATCGTAGGAAGAGTATTACGATCGTCTATAGTAACATGTTGTTACAGATTAGCTACTTCCTAAAGAAGCAGAAGTTAAATATCCAACGCCTAAGCAATGTATGTACTGAAAAATGTATACTACTACCATACAGAAAGAAAAAATACAATGAAGTTTTTAAAGTAGTTAAAGCCTTACAAGATAAAAAGGCATTAGTAAAGACTCCTCCCAATAGCTTCCAGTAAAATATTACACCAAGAACACAAAAAAGCAACTCATTATTGACAGGACAACATATTATTTCACTTGGAATTCAGGGACTACGCCACTCCAAGCAACCTTCAAGCATCTGTAAGAAAGACCATCCCGTAACCTTGTCAGAGCATCATTCCGTGAGGAACTTTTCAAAGACATTCAGAAAACTTTTCATATATCCGTGTTTTCCAAGAGCGACAAAAAAACTGTGATACTTTTTGAATGTGTCATTATGCCACACATCTAATCACTCCCATTAACATTCCATATACTTGCTTAATTGAGCTAAAGTGTATATTCAAGTTAAGATTTGATGATATTTGGAAGATCTATACAACTGTCATATATCTTTTTTCTCCAAGAATATTATAAAACGAAAGCAGGTAGACAAGTTGCACTAAAACGATAAGGCAGCTTGTTCAGTAAAAGAGAAAAACTAAATTTTTTATCCGTGTTGATTGAAAACTCAAGAACTAACTCATTGGTCCAAGAACCATGCAACCAGTATACCCTTAGCACCCTAAAAATCAAAGACATATATACGCTACATGCAGTGAAACACATGCATCTTAGTCCCCACTTGCATTTGCACTCGTTTTCTATATCACTAGTCAGCCTCCCTCCTTGAGCCAGTTTGGCTTGGTTTCTTTAGCAAAAATCTCATGAGAAAGAGTTGAGCACACTAATGCACATTCCACATTCTAATGCAAGATACTAGGTGACATGTACAGTGTACAGCTCACTTTTTCTATGCAGTGATGCCCCCTCCAGATGTTTTCTTCTTTTACTTCTTGAAACAATTAATGGATCTAAAAGTTTTTATAAGACTAGAATATGTACTTTAAATTACTATATACATTTCTCACAACTTTTTAAATATTTATGGTTTAACCCAAACTCAAACAGATCAGGTACGGGTCTAAAGCTCATAGAATTTAGTAAAGGAATCAGGTTAGGGTTAACCCACTTAAAGAACAAGTTTGAATTGACCCAACCTGAACCACACCCATGGGAAACCTTAACTGAAACACATCGCTGACTTCAGATGGGAATTTGTTTCCACAACTACCTATTGACATTAACTCTAAGAACTAACTAAAAATATGGATTCAGAAACCATATCGCTATCTTCACCACTAAATGTTACAGCACCAGCGGGAACATCATGTTTCAGAAAGTCAAATAAAAAAATATATCTAGCTATTTCAACTCCTTTCTTCTGTGACCACTTTTTTTTCTAGAATCGCTTGTTCCAAAACTAAAAATAACAACTTTGAAAGATAACAATATCTCATCATTAACCAAGAGAAAAAAAAGAAAAAAAAAAGAAAAAGGAAAACACAATAGGTTATAGGTCCCTCTACACCAGTCTTGTAGAATCTTAAAATATTGATTGTTCCACGCACACTTTTCCTTCTCATCATGAAATTTTTTGGAATCAACCTTAACAACTAAGAGGGCTCTGCCATTGTAATTCCTACGTTGAACTCTATATTGTACCCTATCACTTTCCCCTTTTTCATAACAATTCTTTCACCATTTCTCAACAGAAAAATGATTTTCTGATAACTATTCTTTCACCATTTCTCAACAGAAAAATGATTTTCTGATAACTATCTTCTCAGACATAAAACTGATCACAAACTTTCCTTCGATAATTTAGAACAACAAAAAGAAAGGCTTCTTGACAATACATATAGTTTTGTCCTTTCTTTATTGATCAGCATAAAAGAATTGCGCAATTTAATGGTGCACAAACCAAACTAAGAAGGGAGGGAGCTTCCAAAAGCAATGCACTCACGGGAAATCCCTCCTATAGCCAGGAATATGGCTAACTACTTGAAAAAAGTGTGCTAATATTCTAAGTGCACAGATGTAATTGTATGGTGTAAGTGTCTCCCCTCCATGGCACTTCCTCCACATCTTCTGGGAGATATTTGATTTGGCTAGTGTCATGAGTTGTAATTGGGTTTGCATTCCCTGTTCAACGAATTCTTTTGCTAATGCGCTTGCTAAAGAGGTAGTCTACCATGGTGGCCACATAGAGCTGTGGCCATGGCTTTTAGAAGGCTACCAACAACATTGATCTTCTGCTAACTCCTTATCTCTTTATACTTAACCCTATATCCTTTCTTCCTCAAAAACTTAGTGGGAGTCTTCCTAAATCAGGGAGCGAATAAGTTTAAACATAAAGAATCCCAAAAAAGAAAAATTGCAACCCTATTGGTACAAGTTTCTAACAAGGAAATAAAAACTTCAAAAGATAGAAGGCCGTTAGAACAAAAGCTCTCAGATTAGCAATAGATCACAACAATATGATCCACAAAGCACTGGTAGTAAGAAAAGTTGGAGAGCAAGGTAAACAAAGGGAAAGATAGATAAATTCAATAGCTTTTTCAAAAAGAAAAATATATAAACAAATGATCAGAAAGAGATGAATAAATTCAGGTGTCCATAAATCTATGAGTTTATGAATTAAAAACGGTTTATACCTTTTCAATCAGAGAGATTCAAGTCTAAAATTAAGCCATTTTAGAAGAGGTAAGAGACAATTGCCCGGGATAAGGCAGGCCATCACAATTCATCATTGCTCTGTTTCCTCTACGAACGATGTTGATTCCAATCTTAAGTATGCCCGAAAATGAACAAAAAACTTCATCTATAAATGAAACCAAAGACTGAACAAAAACTTTGAACCACCATGACCTCCATGCTAATTTGTAGTCTCACAATTTTCAAATTGGCAGAAAATTGCATGAATCTATGCTTTAGTAAAAACTGAAAAATGAACATGCTAACAGATAACTCCAGATTGAGGGGGACTCTGCCCTTGTGATCGTATGGTGCAGCAAAACCTCCTCCCCCCATAGAGATTGAAGCACACTTTTAATGAAATATCTGGTCTCACAGAGGACTGGTAGGTGGATTGGTTGATGCCCCTCATTTTGCCAATTCAGTGGCAGATACCTTAGCAAAAAAATGGAGTGACAAAAGCAAATATGATCTTAGGACTGGCCTTAACCCTCACTAAAATTTCTCTCCCTGACAGCTTGTATTACATTTTAAGCATTTAGCGCTGCATTACTGAAGTGTTACACTGATTTAAACTGAGATTTTTAAAACACAACACACACACAAACTCAATGCTTGAACATCATCTATTTCGGCACATAAAAACATTTTGAGATGAGATTATACAATTAATGGCTTTGAAGTTTCACTATAACTTGAAAGTTTCATACTTGACAAGAATCATAACGCATTTGGCAAAGAAGAAACTATTTGCATTCTGAAGTGCCCAACCTCTTCACTGAAATAAGATATGATCCCAGAAATTTATGTCTATAAAAGATAACTATTCACATATTAGAGTTTAAGAATTAAACAGACGCTGGGCAGTACCAAAAGTGCATTGTATTTAACCACACTGATACAAGTTGTTAAACATCAATCGTCAGCTTAGAGAGAGTGGTTAAACCAGAGCTGGGAGTAGTGAAAGAGATGAAAGGGGAGAGAGAGCGTCCACAATAACCCCGAAAGATAATATATTTATGGCTAATGTTTTTCCATCTAAAAAGATAACTATTCACATATTAGAGTTTAAGAATATTAAACAGATACTAGGCAGTACCAAAAGTGTATTGTATTTAACCACACTGTTACAAGTTGGTAAACATCAGCCGTCAATCAGAGTAAAAAGAGGGCGGTTCTCTACCAATTGTAGAGGGTGGAACATATACAGAGAGTGTATTTTATACAACATGAACTATCCCGATAATTGAAGGGAGTACATCCAACAAGAAAAAACTTTCGCCCAACATTAACTACCTCAAGTGTGACAGTGCATTAATAATTGTATCATTTCCCACAAAAAGAGTTTTATTGTTTACAAAAGAAAAGAAGTATGGGGCAACACAGGTTACAGAGCCTTGCGCTCATAAAATAAAACACCAAAAGAAAACATATTAAAAAAAAAGAGAGAGTTTAGGGAAGGGGGAAGCAGATTCCTTGATACAAAATCCACTTTGGAGATGCCTTTTGTTAGACTATCAGCTAAGAAGTAGGTCAATTTAGGATATAAACTCATTTGACCAAATAGTTATTGTTTCTCATAATTGACAAGATAAATTGCTGGTATTGCCCTTGAAGTCAAGTCTAACCTCGGCAGGATTTAACAACCACAATGACTTTAAAATTGCTTGAAACAAACATTGATATGAATAAAAAAAACAAGACAATGAAAAAGGACCAGCAACCTTGCATAAGAGAACATGTCAGCTCCAGGCTTAGTTTTGAAAATCTAGAATTCACATGGAAGTTCAAACGGTAGCATTTCATCCTCATCTTAAGAAGACGAGGAACCTAATGGAAGTTTGGGCAAAAATTTAATCTAGCAGAACAATACAAAAAAAAAAAAAAAAAAAAAAAGAGCTCTGCAAAACCAAACGAAACAATGGAATTGATAACTCTCAGCAAAAGCGACTACTTTAGAGACAAGACAATGCAATGGAACCACGAACGAGAGCCCTAATGAGCATAACTGAAAAGGTACAGAAGGGGAAGAAGCGATCGTTCTACAAGCAAAGAATTACGCATTAAGTAAGAAGGCACCGAAAAATTTAACCTTTTTCATCGGAGGCATCGTGATACTCCAGCTCCTCCTCGGGCAAAGGTTCAAGTGCAGCGTCCTTAACGGCCGGAACGGCCGGAGCAGCATTTGCGGCAGCATGTGGAGCGGCAGGCCCGTCTTTATCATCGGGATATCTGACAACGACAACAGGACAGACACAGTGATGGACACAGTAATCACTAACACTGCCGAGCCTGCCCTTGCTAGTCCTCTTGGAAGCGCCGAATCCCCTGCTCCCCATGATGACAGCGCTGAGGCCAAGGCGCTCGACCTCGAGGCAGAGCCTCTCCTTCATGTCATGATCCTTGACGATGTGGAGCTTGAAAGGGATATGCGCCTCGACAAGGGGCTGGGCCAGATCGGTAGCCTTAGTGGTGGTGAACGCATCAAAGTCGTCCTCTAGCTTCTGCTGCGACTCCTCGTCGGTGTCGTTCGCGGTAACGGATAGATCAATGGAGCCCCAGTCAGCGCCATAAAGAACCGAAGTGGGGCGAACGTGGAGAAGGATGACAGCGTCGCCGGGGCGGAGATAGTTCTGCACGGCCCACTTGACGGCAAAGGCTGATTCGTCGCTAAGATCGACCGCGATGGCAATCTTCCTGTTTGCCCCGGCTGCGAGAGTCGACGTCGCGGAGAGCGGGTATCTCGGTGACGACGGCTGAATGGTTGGGTGGCTAGTCGTCTCCACTGGTTGGGGATGCATCCTCGTCCCTTCCTTTCTCTCTCTCTCTCTTCCTCCCTTACTTCCGATCACTTGGTCTCTTTCTCCCTCTCTTTCTCTCTCTGTCTCTCTCTTTCCCCTTCGCCTTCCCCGTTCACGTCTGTCGGTCGATCGAGGGCTAAGCTCAACAAAGTCTCGACTCTGGTCTGGTGTGAAACAAACGCAATCGACGCCAAACGCAATCGGAATTCCGAGTGACCTCCGCTCGATTTAGTTTCTTTCAGAGTTAAGCTTTAGCCGCCGTGGATGAAATTACCCAAAAGCCCCCCACTCTTCGCACGATATAATAAATATTATTTTATTTTATTTTGCCTTCGTCTTCCTTCCTCGAAATTCACGAGTAACGCTTCTTGTCTCAAAAGTCCTCCCGGGAAAAGATAACACATTGAAAAAGACTCAGATAAGCATCACTCCCGTACATTTTACTCCGAAGCCCGTAAAGTCATCCACGTACCGCATAATAGGGAAGGCCAGATGTCTCCGGCGGGCCCCGCCCCCCTCGTGCCCGTAGGATATTCCGGCGACGCCTGAAAAAGAAATCAAGAGGTGTCGTGTCGGTCCATGTCGGTCCAATTTTATACGACTTTTATACGATTCACCAAGTCTAATATTCCTTTCTTTTCTTTCGCAGTATACCGACCCGTTCGTCCCCGTTGTGGTAACAAAAGGAATTGTCAAATGGCCTAAGAAAGAAGAACATTCAATTAATCAGGTGCCTCCCATGATCGAACTCGGCTGTGGAGAAGACCCGTGAGAGGCAGAGAAACTGAACCTCCGTCTCCCTGGCGTGCAAGCAAACAGGAAAAGGTTCGATCACACTACTCCCTTCACTCTTCGAGAATTTAGGTTTGCAACTTTACTGAATATGATATAATGTAGGGATTAGGTAACCAGGTTGGAGGATAATGTAGTTTACTTTTTTGGAGCTTCTCCTCTGCCACCTCTTTGTCTCTAGCTCGCATCATCCTGAATGCCTAATCACTCTACTTCATGTGCTAAACTTGTCATGTTCGACGGTTGTTAATCTTCTATACGTCTTGACGAGCAGTGACAAAAAAATATAAAAAGTCTCGGGAAAGAACCAGATCTCCGTATAAATATTTTGATTAAGCACAAAATTAAAAGATATATTATATCAAGATTCAACAGTTACCATCGACGTATTATAATGCCTGGACCCAAAAGCACAGGCACCAGTGTGACCTGTAGGGCGGTGGGCAACGGCACCCACTGATTTAAGCTTTCTAACAATGAGGTAAATGTCAGATTCAGTGCTTAATTACACCGTGGAGGAGAGGGGAGGAAGGACAAAGGGATTGTGTTTTAAAATTATTTCAATAAGAAGTGCACTTCAATAGTTGCTCAGCGGTTGCTTAATTTGCCTTTTTTGTGGGATTTGGCTGAGTTCAGTAATCAGAGGGATTTTGGGTGTTGTCGAATCTTGCCGCAATTTGTGCTTTTATGGGTTTCTTTTATGCCCATGTTTATGATCCAACCAGAGTATTTATCGATTATTGTTTTCGTCGAGTTAGGAATGCGTTTTTTTATATTATTAAATGTAGATGGGAACGTAATGGAAGGAAAGAGGTCCGGTCTAGTTTTTGGATGATATTCGTTTCTTTTGTGAAGAAATTGCGTTGGTGTTTTTGTAACCTGATGTTTATATTGGATACTATTACTCAAGTTTGTTATCTTTCTTTTTTCGAGCGGAGGTGTGTAATTGATTCTTTTTATTTTTTTATATTTATTTTTTGCGCTCCTCTTTGCCTCCTTGTTTACGTCTTGTAAGTTGAAATGGTTTGGAATATATTAGTTTCGTTTTCTTTTTGCAGGGAAGATCAAGGCAATCGCTGTCTGGCTATTGGGGAACGGTAGCCTTTTCTACTGGAATAGCATGTTGACCATAGAAGATTATTATGGGATTTCGTTTCCCTATGTAAATTTATGTTCGAATCTTCATACTCGTGTTTTAATTTAGAGAAATGCTAAAGACGCCCACCTATTTGACGTACCTGTAAATTTAAGCCCTTAAAAATATAAAAAAATATTTTTTTTATAAAATTTTATTTTTTAGAAGATAAACCCTAAGCATCAATGGTTTAAATTAACATGTACTTGGATTAGGTGAGGGGGCTAAGTGCAATTAGCATTATACTTTAATTTATTCTTGTGTGTTTTAGGCTCTCCTTTTCTCTATTGCTCTGTTAAAAGATATTTATTTTATTTTTTTTGTTATTGTAAAGTTAGGTCTGAAGCCTATCCTAAAATGGCTAGCTAAAGTTAAAAAATATGTTTCTAACTAATAAGTCAAGATCTTTTTAATAAGACTAAACTCTAACATTGTCCCCGCATGGCATTTTTTTGGACTTCGACACGTGGACAACTTAGGTGGAGGCCCGCGTATGAACACCTATTCTGATACCATGTAAAATTGGGCCAAGGCCTATTCCAAAATGACTGACCGAAGTTAAGAAGTCATTTTCCAACTAATAAGCAATCATTTTTTATATTCGTTTATCCATGTGGGACTAATATCTAATACTCCCCCGCATGTGTGGACTTTCTTTTGGGCTCCAACACATGCACAACTTAGGAGTGTTAGAGATTAGTCTCACATACATAAACGAGTATAAAAAGATTTATGCTTAATAGTTGGAATGAGGCATCCTAACTTCGGCTAGTCATTTTGGAATTGACCTTAGCCCAACTTTACATGGTCAGAGCGGGTGCTCGTACGTGGGCCTCCACCTAAGTTGTCCACGTGTGGGAGCCCAAAAGAAGGTCCACACGTGTGGGGGAGTGTTAGTGTATAGTCCCACATATATAATTGAAAAGAAAAGATTTTGATTTATTAGTTGGAAAAGGCTTTCTAACTTCAACTAGTCATTTTGGGATTGGCCTCAGCCCAACTTTACATGGTAGATTTACTGAAGGAAGATAAAAGATGAGAAAAAAGTGAAGAAATAGGAAGAAGAAGAGAAGGAGAGAAAATGGTTGTAAGGTCTTTATGACCTACAACCCTAAACATATATTAATAGAATCCGAAAATACAAAATAACAATGATGACATTCATGGCTTGAGGAGCAAATAAAATAAACAAATAATAACTAAAGTTTAATAAAATTAATAAACTACTCCTAATTGTTAACACTCCCCCTCAAGCTGGAGTGTTGATATCATGAAGGCCCAGCTTGGAGAGAAAAAACTCAAATTTATTTTTTGAAAGACCTTTAGTGAGTAGTAGAACAGTTTGGCACAATTACCAAGGCAGTAAAAATTGAGTCTTTCCACGCAGCAGTGCGGCAGTGATGCCAACATTACGAGTCCATCGACTCATTAGTACGAGTCCAGCGACTCATCGGTACGAGTCAAACGACTCTTCAGTGCGAGTCCAATGACTCAGCAGTATGAGTCTAACGACTCATTAGTACGAGTCCAACGACTCAGCAATATGAGTCTAACGACTCATCAGTACAAGTCCAACAACTTAGCAATACGAGTCCAACGACTCATCAGTACGAGTCCAACGACTCATCAGTACGAGTCCAACGAATTAGCAGCAGCAGAAAACCCCTTTTAAGGGCAGTAGGTTGTATATCTAGAACTTAAAAATGAATTTAGACCTTTAGCCTTCCGACAATGGCAGAAGAAAAAGAAATATTGAATCTTTAGCTTCCATTTACACAACAGATAACATCAGCAGCAACAACACTAGTAGCAGCACGAGTTAGAGCTCATAAACACCAGAAAACACTTTATAATTTGAAAAAACCTCTGGCACAGATCCCTAGGCAAAGTAATAACACGAGTTTTATGTACTTGAAAGCTCTAAAACACGTTCAAAACTACCGGTGACTAGAAGTCATAGATTTTTGCAGCTCAAAGACATGTTTTTTAGTTCGTCATGAATCCCAAGACAGTGTCAAAATTCAATATTTTACTGGTAGCAGTAGTAGCAGCCGTAGGAACAGGTTCCTTCGAACCCAGTAGCAGCAAAGAAAATCCCTTTAGGAGTAAACGCACAAACTTTATGGAATGCCAAAGATCTAAGACCTATCCAAAACTTCAAATTTGTACAACATGCTCGAGCAAGAAATCCCATGACTTCTGTAAATGACGACTCGTCATATACAGACCTGCTCTGATACCATGTAAGTTGGGACGAGGCCTATCCCAAAATGACTAGCCAAAGTTAGTAAGCCTCTTTCCAACTAATAAATTAAGATCTTTTCTTCTCATTTATCTATGTGGGCCTATACACTAACTCTCCCCCGCATGTGTAGGCCTTCTTTTGGGCTCCTACACGTGGACAACTTAAGTGGAGGCCCACGTACAAGCACCTGCTTTGATACCATGTAAAGTTAGGCCGAGGCCTATCCCAAAATGACTAGCTGAAGTTAAGAAACCTTTTTCCAACTAATAAGTCAAGATCTTTTCTACTCGTTTAACAATGTGGGAGTAAATTCTAACACTTATCAAATTCTAAAATGCTTTTCTGGAGTTAAAATTGAAGTATACGCGCATGATTCATTCAATTAGTTTGATTGAGAGATGATCAACAACTTTTTTTCTTTGCAGAAGTACCACCCTACAAGAGTTCTTACTCTTGCATATCAACTAAATACTAGACGTCGTAAACCTGTTTGGGTTTGCTCTATTCTTCACTAGTTCGCTTATGGTTCTTATTGTAAATATCACTTGTTCTTTGAAGTGATTTTGCAGCCTTTGCTTTGTCATCCATGTGCTTTAAGGTTGACATTATGTTTTGGTTCTAGTTGGACTTGGCGACCTCAGTTAAAGGGGGTTTTGGACCCTTTATTGTTGTTGGTCTCATTGCTGGAGCTTTAGGACCCTTTATTGGTGTTTGTGTCATTGCTAGAGCTTTTGGGGTTTCTGATGCCTTTTTTCAGGGTGGAATTGTGGGTGATTTGTCATTCATGGACCCTGTTTTCATCCAACTAAACCTCTTACCATCGTATTTTTCTTCTCTGTTTATTGTCAATGAGTTATTCTTGATACTTCAGTTTTCTTTTAACTCTGTATCTCCGTCCAATGTAGTCATTTTTTGCCGGACTTGCTGCTTCTGGGGCTATAACGTCTGTTCAAACGGTGGTGACGAAGGTAGCATTTGAAGAAAAAACTCCAATTGAAGTATAGAGTAAAGGAATTCGAAGAAAAACTCAAACTAAAGGTTATAGTAAGCAAATTCGACGAAAAACTAAAATTGAAGGCAATAGTAAAGGAATTCGAACAAAAACTCAAAACTTAAAGTTATACTAAGGGTATTTAAACAAAAACTCAAATTGAAGGCTATAAGAGAATTCGAAGAAAAATTCAAACTGAAGGCAAATTGTAAATAAATTTGAACTAAAAACTCAAACTGAAGGCTATAGTAAGGGAATTCGAACAAACACCCAAACAAAAAGTTATTTAAGGGAATTACAAGATAAACTCAAACTGAAGGGTATAGTAAGAGAAATTAAAGATAGAACTCAAACTTAAAAGTTATAGAAAGGGAATTCAAAAAAAAAAAAACCCACTCAAACTGAAGTATAGTATGGGATTTCAAACAAAAGCTGAAATTGAGGCAATAGTAAGGGAATTCGAACAAAAACTCAAATAGAAGCTATATAGTAACGGAATTTGAAGGAAAAATCAAACTGAAAACTATAGTAAGGGATAAGTGAATTCGAAAAAACTCAAATTCAAGGTTATAGTACGAAAATTCGAACAAAAATTCAAACTGAAGTTTATAGTAGAAAATTCGAAGAATAAGTCAAAATGAAGGTAATAATAAGAAAATTCGATGAAAAACAAAAACTGAAGGATAAGGGAATCCCAAAAAAACTCAAACTGAAGGCTATAATAAGGGAACTCAAAAAAAATTAAATTGAAGGCTATAATAAATAAATCCCATCATAAACTCAAACTAAATTATATAAAAAGGGAAATTCGAAAAAACACTCGAACTAAACGCTATAGTAAGGGAATTCAAATAAAAAAACTCAAACTGAAAGCAATACTAAGAGAATTTGAAGAAAAAATCCAACTAAGGTTATAGCGAGGGGTAAGGGAATTCGAAGAAAAACACAAATTGAAGGTTATAGTAAGGGAATTCGAACAAAAACTCAAACTAAGGGAAGTTAAACAAAAACTCAAACTAAGTGAATTCGAACAAAACTCAAATTGAAGGATATAATAATGGGGGGTTCGTTGTAATTGAAATCAGTTTCAGAGACACTAATGTCCCAGAAACTGACCCTGTCTCCCTTTAGTCGATCATCAAGTGCATGGGACGTTGATTCATGTGAACTCGAACTAAAGACAGTTATAAGGGAATTTGAAATAAAAAACCAAAATGAAGGCTATAAGTAAGGGAGTCGAATAAAAAACTCAAACTAAAGGTTATAAGTAAGAGAATTCGAATAAAAACTCATAGTGAGGCTATAGCAAAGGAATTCTATCAAAACTCAAATTGAAGGGTATAGGAAAGGAATTTGAAGAAAAACTCAAACTTAAGGCTAGATTCGGGGAATTAAAACTCAAACTATAGGCTATGTAAGGGAATTCCAGCAACAACTCAAACTGAAGGCTATAGGAAGGGAATTAGAACAAAAACTCAAACTGAAGGCTATAATAAGGGAATTCGAACAAAAACTCAAAACTGAAGGCTATAATAAGGGAATTCGAACAAAAACTCAAACTGAAGGCAATAATAAGGGAATTCGAACAAAAATTCAAACTGAAGGCTATAGTAAGGGAATTCGAAGAAAAACTCAAACTGAAAGCTATAAGTAAGGGAATTTGAAGAAAGAAACTCAAACTAAAGGCTATAAGGGGATTCGAATAAAAATTCATACTGATGACTATAAGTAGGGGTATTCAAACAAAAACTCATAGTGAATAATATAGAAAAAGAATTCAATCAAAAACTCAAATTGGAGGTAATTAGAGGTTATAATAAGGGAACACGAAAAACAAAAACTAAAGGCTATCCAAGTTGGACAGCTATGTCCAAGCAATTTATAATGGTAGTTGGACAATCCAACACCCAAGTTGGACGTACCTTGTACCATAGGTTTAATATAATTTCCTGAAAAATTAAAACAATGTCGTAAGACCAGACCAGGATTACAAGTTGGATCAAAATGTTTCTTTTGGGTTGCCAAACTGTGGATAATTACTGGAGTCATAGATATTCACTTAATATATAGTAAATATCTAAGCAATTTTTGCATGACTACTTACATACCGAAAAAGAAAACGATAATATGGGTGGGAAAGGTTTCAACTTGAAACCTCAGCCGCAGGGAGCGCCGCCGTGGCAGATTCGTAATTGGGCAGTTGAAGCAATCATTTGCGTAAAGAATTAGAGAACGAAATTCTCCAGCTCCTTTCTTCTGTCTCTTCCGCGTCCAAACTATTCATTAATTCACAAGATTTTGAAACTCCCAAAATGCCATTCACTCAACTTAAAAATCTTTAGACTCCTTTTTTCTTTTAATAATATCAGTATTATAATTAGTTAACAATAGCATTAATCATGCCCACAAAGAATCTCAAAATCTGATTTCCAAGAGGGAATCCCGACCGTCAATGGAGCATCTAATTTTCACTGGGGAGAGCGGCAAACCGCCCGGTGAGGGAAGCGGGTCCCATTTATTTATTTCATTAAATTAATGATTTGACTCGAGTCCATGAGTGGTAGAGTCTATGAAGCAAACCTTAAATTGGAAATTTAGGAATTCCAGATTCGTCGTCAATATAATAAATCTGGCGCGGTCAGGCACGCGCGCTGGTGGAGTGTAAAAATTGACGCGCGACGGCCCTCCATTAAAAAGGCGCTTTTGTGTTTCCCTACGGAGGAGTCCTTTAAATAAAGTGGATAAGTTTCCCTTGCTTCTTCGAAAGAGGGAGGCGGATCCCTAACCCTAGCGGAGCTTCTTTTCTCTTCCAATGGCGGACGCAGACAAGGTAGAGGTTGGAAGTGATGGGGAGGCTGGGGAAGGGGAATTACTGGACGGAATGGCGGTGTTGGATTTTGATCTGCTGTGCACATCGGTTGCTTTGCAGACGCAGGGGTATTCGGCCGGGAAGCCGGTGGAAACCGGAGACCATGATGATGGGAGCGGAGGGGATTTCGTCGGAGTGCAGAGGATGTGGGAGGGGGAGGTTTTTGACTGCTTTGACGACAGGAGAATTGCAATTGAGACGATGTGGTACGTTGTTTAATTTTCGTGGCCCTTTTTTTTTGTGGCTTTTGGCTGAGTTCGGTAATCAGAGGGAGTTTGGGTGTTGTGGAACCGAATTTTTTGCCTTTCACGTGTTTAAATTTGAAAGAAAGAAATATGATAAAAAAAACTCGGATTCTCTTGCTGCAATTTGTGTCTTTTATGGGTTTCTTTTATGCCTATGTTTAAGATCCAACCATAGTATGTATCGATTATTGTTTTCCTCGAGTTATGGATGCGCTTTGTAATATTATTAAATGTAGATGGGAACGGAATGGAAGGAAAGAGGTTCGGTTTAGTCTTTGGATGATATTCGTTTCTTTTTCTAGTTTGTGAAGAAATTGCGTTGGTGTTTTTGTGACCTGATGTTTATATTGGCTACTGTTACTCAAGTTTGTTATCTTTCTTTTTTCAGAATCTGTTAAGACACGCTTCTCAATACCTATTGATTCTTATGTTGCAGTTGTCCGTGTTATAGATTTGGCAAGAACATGGGAAGAGCTGGCTTGGGGTCTTGCTTTGTTCAGGTGGGAGACTTGTAGCGTAGAATTTGTTTGAGGACACAGCCACAGCAGGAAACGAGCAGATGAAACTAAATCAAATGCAATAAACATTTATCAATTGTTTTTAACTTTTTATGGGAATGCAAAGTGTTTAATTCATTTTCATATTCCACATTAAAAGTACTAGTTGAGACGTTACTCTGCTCTAGAGAACATGAAGTAGCTTTGGAGATATTTCATTTTACAATGAAAATCTTCTAGAATATGCAGAACTTAGCTTTTGAAAATGAGTAATGAAGCAAGCAGTTCTTATATTTAATCAAGAATTAAGCTGAAATGAGAATATATGTCGTTTCTTGCTCTAAATTTGAGTACTATTTGCGAGGTTTGTATATATGATAAATTTGCTTTTTTTTCCTGTAGGGAACTATATATCTTGGTTTCTCTGTACTTGCTGTACTCAATGTCATTTTCTTCATTCTTACCAAGCGGCATAGCTTTCTTTACTTGGCAATTGCCTTCACTATCTCACTGGCAGCATATCTTGGCCTTTTTCGCACGCAGATTAGGAAGCAGTTTAACATAAGGGTATGCTCTTGCTCAAATTGTGTTTTTACTCTCAATACTACTTTGTTTTAATTGTAATAACCAGTATCAATAACAATTAAAAGCATCCCTTCCTTTCCAAAGACTTTGAGTTATTGTTCCTAGTATTTTGGGAATATTTCGTAGAAATTGTTTTTCTGCACTTGGTTCTCTGCTTATGGACTTATGCACTTATTTGTTTTCCTACTTGCTGCAGGCAAATGACAGTTCTTTGGATGATTGTGTATACCATCTTTTATGCCCCTGTTGTACGTTGTGCCAGGTTTGTTGTAATTTTACTTTTATCTCTCTCATTTAATTAACTTTAATATTCCTTTCTGCCTCTCTTTTCCGGGTGCAAAAGATTGAGATGTAAGTGTATGCCTTGATCTTGCTATTGATCAACCCTATTTTAATCATATTGAGCAGGAGTCTAGAACATTGGAGATTAACAATGTCAGAGATGGCTTTTGGAGTGGGCGAGGTGAAACAATCTGTATTGGAAGCTATGGCGAAGGACGGAAGTCGTTTCTTGAGCTTCACCCTCCTCATTCCTTTACCCCAACCACCAAATCTCCTGATCTTTCTAGCATGGAAAAGGGTGACACCGCTGCTAGTCATTCATGGAATGTTGATACAAACCAAATGGAGCCTTTGGTTCCATCATCCATCAGTCCGAGTCAATGAAAGCTAGCAAACCCTTAGAGATTTTCGCCTGCAAAAGATAACACTCATCTAACGTGTCCATCTTCTTCCATTGGGTGATAAATTAATTGCCCTTTGGGGACACCTGTTTGTCTCTCTCAATTGCAAAAGCATGAACAGAAGGTGAGTCTGCAGAAAGCAAAGAAGGTACTACTACCGAGTGTGATGATTTATATCGAGCTCCCTAACAAGAGAAGCAAAATCTGGCAAGTGTAATTACCCCCAGGGCTCAATTGCTTCAGCCCTAGAATGTGTTAGGTGATTGTGAATCTTAGAGGTAGTTTATATCTTAGAATAGGTTCAGCACAAATGTAATGGTTATGGTGCTTGTTTTAGCGTGCCCATTGCCAGACGGTTCATTCTCACCCACACTCTTTAAAATGAAAAGCTGTTTATATTATTTGTAGCCCTCTTCAGTATAGTAGTTTAGGATTTACCTTTGTGCAAAGCTTTTTCTGCGTTGCTGCCCTTGAAGCAGTTTTAATCAGAGGGATTATTTCGTTTTTTTATGCGATTAACTAGCTGGTTGGTTTATACTTTTTATTAATTTTACTTCCCATAAGTTTCACTTTCCTTGAAAAGGTGGGGTCATTCGGGTTAAAAAGCATTTTACCTTAATTAATTGTGAATTGTCCAAATTAAATATTATGGTTATATTAGATTTATACCAAGATTATTTTAATTAGTCCTAATTTTCTGTCTTCATAATATATCTAATTTTACGGTTATAATAACTAAATACATATAACATGAAATGCATGAAATATAAATAAACTCTCGAATTCTCGGGATGGGTTCCCTGTCAATTTTTTTTTTTTTATATATAAGTTCCCCGTCAAATTAACAACAAAAGATAAAACCCAAAATTGCAATATGATATACTAACATATGAAGGCTTTTATCCTGCAGGGCAGCAGCAGGTTTCCAAATTCCACAAAAAGAGCGAACACTATTAAGTTAACTGTACATTTAATTTAATTACAAAGTTGCCATTTTTTTGTATGAATGATTTAGCAACGAAAAAATAAGTGTTTAGATAAAAAACTATTACACATGTAGGTGGACGTGCCGGAGTGGTTATCGGGCATGACTAGAAATCATGTGGGCTCTGCCCGCGCAGGTTCGAATCCTGCCGTCCACGCTTTTCGTTGTTTTTCTTTTATTTTTTCTTCTTTTTGTTTGTATTTTTTTCCTAACTTCAACTTACAATGGGGTTTATGTTTGTCTTTATATTTTCAGTGTAACTTGTTTGAATTCATTTACCCCAGCAAGCCTTCCCTCCATATCAAACGACAATTATTGACAGTTCATTGCCGGTAGAGAGAAGTGAACTTCTCCTCATGGTAACAATCGCTTGCAGAGCGTTACTAGGCAATCATCCCATCGTATCCCACCTGGAGAAATGCTCCTCCATGATCCAATTATTCCAAATACATGCACAAATTATCACTGCTGGCCTCGCTTCGTACACTGTCTATGCAAGCGATCTTCTTGCCTTCTGTGCCTTATCGGAGGCCGGAGACATCAATTACGCTCATGCGCTTTTCCGCCAAATTTCCCATCCCAATCTTTTCACTTACAACACAATGATTAGAGGATTTTCGCGTAGCCCATGGCCGGAAAATTCGATCCCATTCTATACTCAGATGTTGGATAAAGGTATCTCGCCTGATAATCACACGTACCCTTTTCTCCTCAAGGCTTGTGGGAGTATCCGAGCTGGTGAACTGGGTAAGAGCATTCACGGAATCTTAATTAAGGTTGCTCTTGATTCAAATTCTTTTGTTTCTAGCTCACTGATCAGTATGTACAACAGCTGCGGTTGTGTGGACTTAGCACGTCAGATATTCGACAAAGTGCTGGGCTTCAATCTTGTTGCATGTAATGCTATGATCAGTGGACACTTGAATGCTGGTGATTTGCATTCGGCAACACAGCTTTTTGAGAGGATGCCTGAAAGGGATGGAGTCTCTTGGAGTACCATGATTGCAGGTTGTGTCCACCTTGGTAACCCAAAACAATCCTTTAAATTTTTCTCTGATATGTGGAGCTCTGGGTTTGAAGTAGATGAGGTTGTCCTTGCGAGCTTGCTCTCAGCTTGTGCCCAACAGGGTCTCCTGGACAGAGGTAGGTGGTTTCATGCTCACATATATAGGACAGGAGTGAAGCTAGATGTAGTGCTGGGTACATCCCTGATAGATATGTATTCCAAGTGTGGTGGAATTGAGATTGCTTATAAGCTATTTAGTTCAATGCCGACAAAAGATAAGCTTGCTTGGAATGCCATTATCCAGGGTCTTGCTGTGAATGGATATGGAAACCAATCTATTAGGGTTTTCCAAGATATGCAGAGCCACGGTGAGGAGCCCGATGAAGTGACCTTTGTGGGTGTGCTAAGTGCTTGTAGCCATGCTGGATTGTTGCATGAAGGGCAGAAATATTTTGGACTTATGACACAGTTTTTTGGCATAAAGCCTAGTCTGGAGCATTGTGGATGTATGGTTGACCTTCTTGGCCGCACTGGACGGTTGAATGATGCCCTTGAGTTCATTGAGAAAATGCCTTTTGAACCTAATGCTGCTATATGGGGAGCTTTACTAGGCGGATGTTTCATCTATGGCAATATTGATGTTGGTGAATATGTGGGAAGACATCTGCTAGAGTTGGAGCCCCACCATAGTGGCAGGTATGTGCTTCTGTCAAACCTTTATGCCAATGTCAATCGGTGGGATAATGTAAGGACAGTAAGGGAAATGATGAAAGAGAAAGGGGTCCAAAAAGTACCTGGTAAGAGTACCATTGAGGCTAAAGGCACCATTCATGAATTTGTGATAGGGGACAAATCCCATCAGCAAACAAAAGAAATATATGAAATGGTTGACAAGATGATGAAACGGATCGCAGAAGCTGGTTATGTTCCTCAGACTTCAAATGTTCTGTTTAATTTGGACGAAGAAGAAAAGGAGAATGCTCTTAGCTTCCATAGTGAGAAATTGGCCATAGCTTTTGGATTTATAAATTTAGCGCCACAGACACCTATTCGAATAATAAAGAATTTAAGAGTATGTTTAGATTGTCATTCTGCCACAAAACTTATCTCCAAGGTCTACAATCGTAAAATCATTGTAAGGGACCGTTATCGATTCCACCACTTCGATCAGGGCCATTGCTCTTGCAAGGACTACTGGTGATCTCATGTCTAACTTGTATAATGACTAGCAACTATATTGTGGAGAAAAATGTGACATATTGGTATTGTTGGTGGTGCGGCTGCCCATTGTAGCTTGTAAAGCTGAGAAAAGCATTATGAAATATCGATGGTGAGGATGCCTGTTGTAGCCTGTGAAGCTGAAAAACTAAGTAACTTCAGCATGTGCAGCTCCATCCATATCACAAGAACGGTAACTGTCAGTCGTATTTCAGTGAATAACTTTGCAAATGCAGAACTCGATAGCACAATAAAGAAGTCTATGGTAGCAGATAGCTTAACATTACGAGGACTTCACTGTGCATCTCTTGTTGCAAGCAGTGAATAATGGTTAAAAATGTTGATTATGGATCTGACTTTTCCTCATTAATTAGTTGCTCCGTTGGAGTGCAGTGGTTGAAGAATTTGGGTACTCTAATTGTTCCAGAACTTGATGTATCGAATTTTATGTAAATGAACTAGATAGAGCATATACATGTCTTCCCATCTCAAACTTCTGCCGACTAGTGGAGACACTGTTTTACAAAAGCTTATCAAAGTTGTAAGTTGTACCTGTTGTAAAATTACTGGAAAGAGTGTGATCTATCGTATATGTTGGGCATATATAATCTCTTTTTCTCGGCAGTTACGTCACTCACAGTTTTCTAAAAACTTGGCAGTTCACCGAAATGTTTAGATGTGCTGCATAATTTAAAGACAGACAGAGGTTGAGCCAAAAACCTCACTTCGTCTAGAGATACAATGCAAGATAAGCAAAACGGCCGCAGTTAGCTGAAGATACCTTAGCAGAGTGACATTGTAGTACGGAAACACCATTGAAAGCGATCACCACTTTCCGAAGTTTGGTTGTGCTTCTAGTCTTTGTTTTACTCAATAGCTCCCCAGTTTGGTGGTGTCTCATTTGCAAGTAGGTTTAAGAGGAATGCACCAGGAACTACGCTCAACAGTACTCCTGTACACATCTACAAGCTGTAATTGGTAAATCCACTTCAACACCCTTCGTGCTACTGCAAAAGCATCCGCTCTCATTAATAGAGATCTGTTCGATTGCTCCACTATAAGTTTGAAGAATATTAACTTTTGAGGAGCAACAGTTGGAATACTCTCTATGAACGAGAGACCGGCCAGTAGTAGAGGGAATGGTCATTAATCCATACCGTTACTCCGGTTGAGGTAAAATCGGGCTTGGAACTTGGAAGAGAAGATCCTAAATGAGTTATATTCGCGCCAGAAACTTCGAAAAAGAACTAGTGACTTGGCCCGGGCTCCGCGAACTATCTTGTCCACACAAGAAATTAACGAGTAGCGTAGCAGTAGACACATGGACGAAACAGTTCATACCATCTAAATTCTTAGAGAGTAATAACACTCTGCATCGTCTTTTATTGATCATGAACAGGCTTCTTACCGCGGCGCAAAACTACACAACATTTCATAGCATATTTATATATACTCCAATGAAAGCCATGCGTGAAGCATATTCAAAAAGGCGAGTAATACTTACCAAGAGAATAAAACGTTAAAATCCTTCACTCTCTTTTAAAAAGTTATTAAACATGGTTTGATAGCATACTTACATGGAGAGAGTGGGTGGAATGTCTAACTCTGCGACCATGGTTAACTCCAGCAGCTGCTATTTATAGAACAGAGGGTAAGTATGTAGATGGACCTCAAATGATATGTAGTGATTTTCTTTTGTTAAGTATTCAGTAATTATCAGTCAAATTATAATTACACCTTGGTTTAGTGTGGGATGTATAGCCTACTGTATTTATTAGAGGCCAGCCTAAAGAATTACATCATATGTGGTCTACAATTAAGAACCACTTTTGGACTACACCCACTTCTCACTACTGCACCTCTTTCTGTCCATTTCACCGCGCGCTATCTTCAGTAGAGATCTTTTAACTTCTCTCGGCTTTTACTGGAATGCGCAGAAAGCGTCCACATCCTTAGATTTCAGTCCATTCATTACATGAATCACGGGATAAGCAAATAGTTATCCTCGACAGAGAAAAACAAAAATTTGTTTCACGTCCAATACAAGTCTTACGGATATATATCTGCCCAGTCCAATAACTAAACCTGCTGTTTTTAACAAGTTTGGTTCTTATTAGATGGGAAATCTACGTTTCAAAGTTAATTTTAAGACATCCCCACTCACATTCAGACGGACAACAAAATTTCAGACGTCCCTCGGCTTTTACTGGATAGAATCCGAATTCGTACTAGAGTATGTGACCTACTAGCTAGCTAGTATATACATGATGAACTACTAGTTTTAATATGACTAGTACTTAGAGAAAAAGTGAAATATTGAGTTACGAGTAACCCCGCGGTTCTTGACCCAAGTCCCACCTATTAAAGGCAGGAAATAAAAATAAAAAAGGCAATTCATATATTATCCGAAAGATACATTACGAGACCGAAAATAATATCTTAATATCGAACGGACAACAAAATTTCAGAAAACCATTCTGTGCCTCTCCAAATTATTTCCGAAGGTACTTGTGTGCCTTGTCATGCCATTATCAAATGCATGCAAGAGATCACAAAAGAACGAAAATGGAGGGAATTAAGAAGCAAAAAGAGTTGGATCATCGATCGCCTTGCCACCTCTAGCTAGTAGGAGGATAGCTTGAGAGTCAAATCCAGAAAAGACGAAGCGGAGGAGGAAGCCTCCGCTCCTCCGGCTTCTTGTCCACCAGACGACGCACTGTTGACTGTACTATTTCCGGTGGAGGAGAAGAAGTCGTACTCCATTGGTTGGTATTCTACCACGAATTTTCCCTTTTTCTGAAACGCCGCATTCGTCTCGTTCAGAGTAGTAGTCCTCCTCTGCGCACCTCCGCCCTGAGAGAATGACGAAACGAATGTAAAACTGATTATCATCAGAGAGAAGCAATTAGAAACTGAGAAAAGAAAGAAAGTAGCGCAGTTGATCAGGAGAGCTTCCACCTACTACTGTTCCATTGAAATCTTACTTGTGAGAAAATAGCAAAAGGGATGTACGAGATTTTTCTTATATTATATGGAGTACTCTCCCGAATGGTTAATATATATAAGGTGCCCGGTCTTCGTATCATGAAAATAGAAGACAGGATACCAGTCAGAGAAAAGGGATCTCCTGAGCAACAAAATAATAGCTTTCCGCATTTATAAAAATAAATGATAAAATATTTAAAAACAAACAGGTCTTGCTGGAAATATTAATGCAATAATTACTGGCGTTATGAAGAGGCGCGGAATCAACTTAATTCGCGAATGAATAAAATATCTTTCATTTTACAGTGGAAATCATGAGGAGGGAAAGAAAATCGTTTGAGATCAAATTGAAAACAGGAATCAGAAGGAAGAAGCTATCGTCTTCTTCCGACTAATATCATTTCAAGTTTCATCATCACAAGCTCCACAACCCACAAACAGATTTTGACTGACAGAATAAAGAAAATCGAGAACAAGTTCATACGTTCAAGGCTGCAGGCTAGGAAACCAAATCTGTTATCATGACATGCAGCTTTTGTAAGATGTAAGAGATATGTTCCTATATGGAAGTCAATACGACTTCTACGATGAAAGTAAAGGTCGGATTATAATAAATAAACTGACAGGAAATGAAGCAAATGGAAGGAAGTACATTTACATCTTCAAAGCCTCAATAGCATATAAAAAATTTCGATCTCAACATATAAATATATACTTTTCGTCATTTCTGATGAAAATCTGAAGAGCTTCAAACATGGATTCGTCTTAAATATGATGTATTATTCATTTACAGGAAAAAAAAATGAAAAACGAAGAAAAAAGGTCAGGTTTACGGTTTTACCGCATGGACATGCGGTCCGAAACAAGCAGAGGCATGCCATTCTCGTTTCTCACCGAAGTCGACGATTTGATCTCCATCAATGATCCTCCTATTCGCGAAGTACTTCCTATCTTTGAAGTAGTAGGGGTCCTTGTTATATTCCGCCAATCGGCCGCCACCGTTAACCTGGAACCCTATATCGTCGGCGTAGAAGCGCTTCTTCTGCAAACAGACACGGAAAGATATTAATCCATTAACATCGAAGCGAAAAAAAGATGAGGAATAAGCCAGAGTACAAGATCTAAGGGAAACTCAAAACCTGTCGCAGTATACCTTTGAGCACACGTCGCAGTTGTTAGAGAAGCAGTGTGGCTTTTGAATTGAAGAGAGCTCTCTCGTGGACTCCGTCGACGGAACGAGATTACGGTTATCAAACCTCGCATCAAACGCCGCAGCGCGAAGCTGATCGGCCGAAATGTGCTCGGAAATCATCGGTACGCCGCCATAAGCAGCAGTACTAGCGGCTTCGGGAGCTTTCATACCGCCGTTAAAGCTGGCCGAGTACCTTATCGGAGTAGGCCGGGAAATTACAGGGGGCGCGGGGATATTCTGAGGCTGATCTGCAGGTAAAGAGAAAGGGCCGAACGGATAAATTTCATCTTGTAGAAGAGATTGATCAGTACCGGTTTCAGTCATCTTCTTCCATCGCTCCTGTAACCTCAGCCGCTCGAGCTGCGCGACTCCCATTCCTCTCTGCGGTATTTTTTTCTGCTGCGGATTGACGGACTTTCCAGGCCGCCTGCCTTTCGGTTTTGCAGCGGCCCCGGGCTTGGGGTCAAGATCCGGCGTCTCCTGAGCTTTATCGGCCGTCTGATCTTGTTCCGGCTTCCTGTTGATAGCGGACCAGAGAAACAACGCGGTCGCCATGGAGCTGGAGTACGCAGAGAGCGAAGGGCTAGTTCCACTGTAGCGAAGTATTTATAGGCGAAGGAGGGAGCTGTAGAGAGGAGGTCAGGTCTTTTTCAGATTTGAGCTGCCCTTCTCATATTATTAATAGCCATGCTTTTTGGGGGTTCGATACGGAGATATTGAGCAGGGACCAACCGGGATTGCATTTTGTCTCCTTTCTCACTCTCTCTCTCTCTCCTTTCTTTTTTCGTTTCTTTTTCATGGTATAGGCTCGGTAAGTCACTAGTTCAGCCACATTATGGACATGAGGCAAAGCTGCTTGGTGCATGTACTACTCTGTTCCACGGACCACCTGAACCAAACTGTCTGTATTTTCTCGTGCCCCACGGCTTGACCCACCCAAGAATGCTTCACACGTGCATGTGACTAAGTACCTCTCCAGCCCTTGATAAAGTAGAGACGGCTAAATCAGTTTTTTTCACCTCCAAATGGAGTAAGTACACTTTGAAGGTCTAATTTGTTACATGTGAACAGGTCATATTCATTTAATTAACCTGCCAAAAGTAAGTGAATTCTACTGGTGGCTTCGTTGTCTCTTTGACGTAAAATTAATGGAATTCGAATCTTTTGGACCGACATTCAATCTCATTGACTCGCATCCAAGACCTTTAGATTCGATTCGGGTCGAGTCGACTCGTTGTTTTAGCTCATGGTTAGAGTCGTCTTAGAGTTAACTAGGCACGGTTCGAATCGGTGCTTCATTGGGCGGTGAAATTCATCTAAAACCTCTAATTGTGGAAGGTGATTTCTTCAAAGTTCCAAACTTTAAGTAAGAAGAGTTACCTCTTACGTGGTCAATAGGCATTTATGCTTTTACTGCGAAGTTCTTTACATTTGTAGCTCTTGACCGGTGATTCGTTGGAGAGCTCGCCAGTTACATGCAACGTAACCTTCTACCAGCGAAGAATACACAACAACTTTCTTTGAAAATTCAGTAGGAGGAGCATTGCATTCAAAGCACTCCGGTATCGCTAGGATGCAATGTTATATAATTTACAATTATTGGTCTAAGTACAACGAGTGTTTTCATGTTACATTTTGTAGCGTAGTAGAAGTTTTTATGCCTAATATATGGGGTTGAAAAATCTTTCTCCATAATCTTAATGAGGTTTTCACTTGATTCATATGGTTTTCTATAAGTAGTTCGCTAACAGCTCAAGCCAACATAAGGGCAAAGAGAAAAAAAAAACCTATTAGAAACATGTATAATGTAGTGGTGTACTAGTGATGATATAAATCAACGAAGGAATCCAAAGGGTGGATTTATCAGTAAGTGTAGTGGCCGCCGCCCGGCGGGGGTTTGTCGGCCCGCGCCCCGTTCGGCGGTGCTCCTGGGGACGTGGCGACGTGGGGACCACAACGGAATCTCGTCCGTACGAGGAAGTTACGAAAGGCGATGATTTCGGGTCCGATCATTGGCGGCTAGGAAAAGCGACGAGAAATATCGACCTCTCCCCCCTAGTCGACACGTGTGGAGAAGAAAAAAGGCTGAACACGTGTCAGAAGCAGAGGGATCGTGCTCCCGTTACCGGTTCAAGGCCGACAAAACTGAGATTCGCGTCGTCTGGAGACTGGATCACGCCCTGCAAGGAATGATTGGGCAGGGCCGCTGCCGGAGAAGGATAACTCCTCTACGCGCGTAGGGGACCACCACCGCCACCATCTCCGGTACTCTCCACCACCGCCCGTCGTGAGATATCGGGACGGGACCGGTACTACCACCAGTAGCACAAATAAAGCTGAAATTTCATCAACGCAGATGGAATATCGAGCTCGGGATCATTCCGGCGAAAGTTATTTACCGATGAGCCGGAACCCTACCGGCTCGCCGATGCAGATCTGATCAGATTTTCGACGAAGTGCTTTAATTTCCGGTGAGAGCTGAGGTAGAGAGAGAGAGAGGTGTCGTACGGCCAGTTGGTCCCGCGCGTCGACGTCGGAGAGCGTGGATATTGTGACTGTGAGTAAGTAGCAAACAATGAGTGCTTCTGTCCGATCTGATGGAGATTTGGAGGTGATCCTTCTGGTGGTCCTGCGAGAGAGGGAGAAAGAAGAAAGAAGAGCTACCGTTTTGGACATTAGCTGATCTTGACGTGGAGTAAAGGAGAGCTGCGTTTGGAAAGCATGAGCGAGGTACTTGAAGATTATACAGTGCGCAGACTCCAGATTTAGTTCCTGTGTTTGGCTAGCTCTTACAGGTGCGTCGTCCTCCCCTCCTGTATGGTTTCAGTAAACACTAAATCAGATATTGTATCGCCTGCTAATTAGGTTTTACCACCTTAATTAATCAATCAACGCGAGTTAGAATATTTATTTAGACGTTACATTGGTGAATTAATTAAAAGGCCGTCGGAGGTCTTATATAATTACTACTGAAGAATCAAAAAGCTTGTATTGCCAGGGTCGACAGATTTATAAGGGTCGCGTGGTATATAGGGGATAGAGGTTTATAATTAATTAGCAAGAATTAATCACGTACAGTACTGGTCTTCTTCAATTCTGGAAAACTCCGCATGCAGTTCATTTAGCTAGTCTCAGTGAGGCTGTCACATTAATATTGGGTTGCCCGAAATGCCCCATGCAGCATGCTGTTAAGATTTAAGAAATGACAGCAATATTGGAGGGTCTCTAGAGTCGTTTTCAGGCTGCAGGAAGAAGCCGGTGGCCATGTTCTGTTCAGGTAACAAAGGCACAGACGTTTTCAGCAACTGGTCTCTCTTTCTTTTGTGCAGTCTCTGTAAAGGATATCTACTTGCGGCCAAAATGGGTGTTGAATCCAGGCTTGAGTTGCAATGCTTATTCTCTCACTTGTGCAGACAAAAGGGGACCATCGAAATTATGTCCCAGATGGCTTAGCCATAAAACATAAACAAATGGAATGGGAAGGAGGGGATAGAAACGGTCTCCACCCAGAGGTGCCAAAAGCGGTGGGAAAAGGAAGAACTTTCATGAGAGCAGGGACGGAAGAGGAAAGGGTCAGAAGAAAAGATGAATTGGATCTGAACTGAGATACGCTAACAAGCAGACTCGCCGTCCTCTTGCTTCATTATCGAAGCCATAAAGGGGTGGGGGTGGGTGCTTTTGCCTCGGTCCCCACTCTACAGTGCTCCTAAAAAATCCTCTTCTTTATGGCTTCACTATCACATGGTATCTTTACCCATTTCTATATATATGTATATCCGGAGAAATGAAGGAAAATTATATTCCAAAGATAGATTATAGTGCTGGCTAAGCCGCAGAAGCAGTAGTGAATCAACGCGCAGGGCCGCCAACGTTTGGACTGCTGCTACAGCTATAGCGGTGTTATTAAAGATAAAGTCACTTGTTCGCGCTTTTGCAGGACTTATAAATTGATGCTCTGATCACTGCAACTTCTGGAAATAATGCATTGCGTCGTCAAACCCAGACGACCCTCTCCATGGACCATGATGAAACAAACTATATAAAATGTTATCACCCAAATATGGTATAAAACTATATATATATTAAGTAATACATATACTTCTTTTATTAATCATATCATATGAGTATATAATATGATAATAAGAATCCCTGGTAGCATGAATTAATTAATAAATGAACAACAAGGTAACAATTCTTTTTCATGGGGGGCAAACACTGCATAATTAAGCAATCTTGCTCCCGGTAGCAGCCATGCGCATGACGAGCACGCCCTCCCATCTCTTATACGGTCTCGGATAGGAACCATTTGTCATCTATTAGGATCGTTATCGATCGATCATTCACCAATCTCATATTGCCAGAAGATAAAGCTCAATGAGTTGAAGATGGCTCCCTCCACTGCAGCCAAGGGAGGCAGATCCGATTTTTTAAACTTCATTAGCAAACGCCACAGCATCTGGGAGGACGAATGATGCACACAACATCCACTTCCCAGGTGCGACTAGCCGAACTCTATGCATCTCGATATCAAAAGCTTCTTCAGAAAGAACGCATCTTATCCGCTGCAAGGCATGGAGACGAAAATGGACAAAGAATGCAGGATCATTACATTTCTACAGAACATTTTTTTGAGAATCATTTTCACCGGAACTTGAAAAGTGTACCTCTTGAAAATCTAGTTCAGGATCTTGTGCCTTTGAAAATCCATACACATGAATCTTTGGCAAGACGGCTTTTTGTTTCTTCCCAAGTACTCCCTTGAAAGCATCTGCAACCAGGAAATCAACAAACGTGGTAAATACAAGAGAAGTACATCTACAGCTGATAAGAGGCACAGCTGAATGTTAAAACTGTACAGGAATAGTTCAGAAGGGTGACCGAGAATCAAGTTCAGTTATAAAAGTAGTTTCATATCAATCATATGTAATTTTGAAAGAAGCTGAATTTGTTTTCTCCCTCTCGTTATGAATGAGTACTCCCAAAAAGAGTCAACAAGAAGAAATATATACACGGTAAGCAGAATGACGGGTATTTGGTATGAAAATCATAAATAACGAATTCTCAAATGAAAATATAACATTGCAGGGACGCAAGTACCTAAATATTCAGCAGCATCATTTGGCAAATTCATAACAACTTGAGTGATTGGTTCAGTTCTTTGGTCGGGAAACACAGCTTTTATAAACCTCCTTCCATCCATGTTGAAGACCTATAATCCAAAAAGTTGCAAAAAGAGAAAACTTAAAAATATGAATGCTACAATCAGGAAGTAGAAAAGTTGATGATAGATAGAGAATAGAAGAAACATTATCTTTGCAATTGTAGTGACAAAAAAAATTAGTAATGGGGAGAAACAGGGGGCCATAATCCAAGATATGAGTCATAAAAGAACCTAAACATACCTGAATTTTTCTGTCCAGTTTGTTAAGAACAACATTACGTTCAAGATAATCAACAGCAGAAGGGTTCAGGTCATTTGCATAGACATACTTCACCTTCTTCGCTGCAGATAGTGCAATTGGACCAACCCCAGAGAAGACATCACCTGTCATGAAGTCATCTCATGATATATTCTGCAGGCAACATGTTTTGTGTATCTCATACAGAAAGGTCTATAAAAAATTCTAAAATAAAACTCACAAACAATATCTTTGCTTGAAAAGTTGCTGACAAGTCTTTGTCTTTCTGTAGCAAGCCTTGAATTCCAATACCTGCAAGAGAAGAAAAGTATGGACCCTTTTACCACATGAGACATTTAACTTCTGGTATAAAGGAAATACAGTGATTCTATGGTCACACCAGAAACAAGACCAATCTTGGATTTTTCCCTTTCATTTTAATAAGATATTCTTTCCGAGAAAGAAGTTCAATGGTATGAATTTCTAACAGTTAAAAAAAGTGCACTTACACAGTTCCCAAATCAACATGAAAACGAATTCCATTCTCGGTTAGTGTAGTTACAAGGGAATGGTTTCCTGCCAAAACTTCAAGCTGCATTGTTCTGTAAGCATTTTGAATGGAATCAATCTTATTAACAACGGTCTGTATCTTTGGCCTGTTTTTATCCAAGATTACCTGCAAAATAAAAATTTAAAAGAAAATAAAAACCTCAGTTACTCTAGTTGATGGTACAGATTGATCCATAAATTAAAACATTTCCAATGAAACTATTTAAAAACACAAAGAAATTGAGAAAAGCAGCATCATGCCATACCTGGGCAATGAGATTCTTGTAAGGGAGGTGTTCATCTTTAAGGTTCAAATGAGCAATGTGTCCCACAGTTTCAAAAGCTGAAGGAATAATCATTCCTTCGGGCAACAACTCCTCTAAGATCTGGGAGCAAAGCAGAATTTAAAATTTCATAAGCTTTAAAAAATAATTGATAAGAAAGCCACTCAAAACATACTACAACACTGCCTTCACAAAAGCAAGGATCACAGATGATGAGATGTCTACTTTGAACTATAAAATGGATTAGCTGCTAAAACATCTAATATTGTATAAACTAACACCTAAGTTAAAACAATACTATCTAAGTTCCTTTCCACTCTCTGGTTCTAGCTGCACCTGTAGCTACAAATAAAGAATACACTCAGAGGTTCAGGACGTTTGTTACCTCATTTGCCTGCCAGTATGTATAAAATAGAGTCAATCTACATTGCACAAGCTCACAAGCTAAGCTTCCACCATGCAGCGGATCTCCACCTAGGATGGCCTGGACATAGAAAAAGAGGTTAAAGCTTTACCTTTGAAGTCTGAAGTTTAAAACTTATCCTGACATACACAGACACAGAGCAAGTAATGCAACTCTCAATCCTTAGGTAACACTATATAGTAGATATGGGCAAAAGAAAATTGCAAGGCATGCAATAGTAGTATGAGTTACATTGGCTTTCATCCGTGTTTAGTTGTCTGAATTTCTGAACTAGTTTAGAAACTCAAGACAGGAGCACCACCAAAGCTACAAATCTGAACAAAAATATTCTACTAACAACTCAACCACTCTATTAAACACTTTAGCAATCCTTACGGATGCAGGGTACTTGAAAAACCATGAGTAGGTCATGCAGCTTTATAGAATTTCAGCATTCTTTGGCCGGCTGATCTAGGGAGCCAATGTAGAATTCTAAGATATGCAGTTATATTTTCCATCCAGTTGTAATGAATTACATTGAAAAACGATGGACCAACAGATATGAGTCGACATATACATATAACTTGGACAGTGAAAAACAGGGCAGTGAATTAACTACAGAAGCAACTCACACACTATCAAACAGCCACCTTTACAGCTTGTGGTAAGGCTTCTACACCTTTATTTGCATACTGCTCATCCAAAAGTAACAATCTTGTTGAACCCCTCCACCTCGTTCCCTTAAAATTCGCTCCAAGCAATCTGCTAAAATCGTCGTTTTCGTCTCCATTTTCTACAACTTCTACCGCTGCAAAATCATTCTTCCCAGTTCTCTCCCGTCTCACACTCGCATTTCCATCTTTATCCACCCATTTCTTCTTCTTGTTCTTTGGCCGGGATAACTTTGCCAGATTTCTGAATTTCAAAAAGCCGCGGCAGTTAAACGTTTTCGCAAGTTTCTCTCTGTACAAAACGGGAGGCAGAGGCTCGCCATCTCCATCAGCTTTTCCATTAATTCGGCGGCTCAAAGACTTGGAAATTTTATCTTCTTCCTCCGATTCGTCAGAACTTGTAGCGAACAGGTCCCTGAACTCCGGTTCCATATCGTCGCCAGGTACCCGCGTTACGTTTCGAATGCGGGGCCAATTTAAGAGGTGCCCTCGAAGGCGGCTTTCCAAAGCAAAGCACTGCTCAGCGGGAACACGAATTGCGGCAACTTCAAATACACGAACAAAGTTGTTGTAATCAACGAGGGCCCGATGTTCGGCTTCAGTTTCTTCCTCAACGGGCATCGGTAATTGCGTAGGTTTTCGCCCTTTCCGAAGAGAGGGTCCGTAAGGTAAACTTCCATCTAGGGCTAGACTCAAAGTTGAAGAGAAGGAGGAAAAAGGATGATACACAGAGGTTTTTACAGAGATTGGCACTGGGAAAAAACAAGTTTGAGAAGAAAATGACAGGGAAAGCAGAGGGTGAGGTCGAAGAACAAGCCTTGAAGACATTGATGAAAGAGAAAAGAGAGGCTGGAAAAATCCGCTGCTCGCTTACTACTGAATGTCCTCGACGGTGCAAAAACTGTCAGCGAACACTAAGGCGAAATCCTCCGCCGTAGTCGTTGAATTAATGAAGCGGAACGCAAGCAACTGCGATTTGTGAACGACGAAGTGCAGCGGGAAATTAGTTAATGACGAAGATAAGTTTCCCGCGAAAATACCTCATATTTTTCACTCTTCTGTCTGGAATCTATCGGTGGCCCGTATTTATAGTTTATACAACCGTATTTTTCTTAGATTATTTTTTCGATACATTTCTGGGTATATAACTACAATTTTTCATGTCCAGGGATCAGAAACAAGAACTCCTCCCGGTCGAGTCGGACACGACACGGGGACCTTTTAGCTGGGAATTAAATTGTCCACGGAAGGTCTACCCACAATCAAAGTTTATGCTTAATATAAATAGCTACTAACTTTAAGAAAAAATATATGCATTTACTCTACACAATACACCATGGCAAATCATTTTGAAATCCCAAAATTTATAAAAAAAAATGATATCAGTATTTTCTAATTTTACTTTGAGGTTTTACATCCTAATGTGACTGCATAGTTGGCGGTCAAGGAGAAAATAGGGTTTAGGTTTACCTATAAAATAGGTTGATAATATTCTATTAAAAAATTAAAATCTCACAGATTTTATCTCCAAATTTATCTCTTCCTAAACTACAATGTGGATGCCACGTCAGGATGTAAAATCTTAAAAGTAAAAACTTACATTACTTATTTCACTACTCAAATTATAATTCAGTTTGAAACAATATCCATTCAAGAACACGTACACTTTGCTCCTGGGTTGGGTTGTTACGAAGATATTGTATCCATATTGATGAGGTTTTTTGAAATATTCTAAGCCATACGATAGTCTTCATTGGGTCTTTTCCCTTAATTAACTTTATAGACGGTGTCAATAGCAAATTTGGTTAAGTTTTTGAATTCCCATGCGCACACAATGTGATTATGACAAGAAGACCTCGGTAGGCCTTGCCGTTAGATATGTTTTAGGATTATAGATTGCATTTACCCAAGAATTATATCAGATTTTCAATTTCTTTCTCTTGTGCAGTGTGCATCCATTACAATCAGACTTTGACATTAGAAAACTTTTGGCCTTACAGGTCATGGCAATTAGACCTTATTACAGAACTTTTTGAATAACAAATCTTTGCGATTATACCTAATTACAAGGCCTTGACATTAGAAAAACTATGGGATTACAGATTGCATATATATTTATAAAAAAAGAAGAAATAATTTCTTTCAGAATAGCAGCCCAAAGATGTTTACTTTCTCTATACTCAGGAGAAAATCAAGATATATGCTCTCTCTTCTACACAATAATCTTCCTACAGAAACCTTCTTACATCTTGAAGAATTGGGTGCAAGTGGTTTCGCACTAACCTTAGAAGGAGCCGTGACATTGAGTCAATTTTAAGTCCATTAATTGAAAAACTTCATGGAACACTTCCTAAACATGATCTGTTTTCACGTAATGATAGTCCATTGAGTGAATTTTAAATATAAGCGATGATATAAGTACTGTGGCTTTTTACTTCCAAAACTTTACATCCTGACGTGGCATCCACATGGCAATCCACATAAGAGATAAACTCGGAGACAAAATTTGTAGATTTTATTTTTTTAAATTAAAATATTATCTAACTATTCTATAGATAACCCTAAACCTTAGATTTTCTCTTACTTAAACCTCCAACTATGCAGCAACGTCACGATGTGAAACCTTGAAGTAAAATCAAGAAGTACTGATATCATTTTTCTTTAAATATATATGCCTATCCATATGTGAACGGAATGGAACAGATACTAACAGCAATGATTGACGAACATAGTGAGAAATCAAAATCGTGTGTGTTATATATTCACCTTCATTCAATACACTTATATAGCCATCAATCAACGGCCTTCAACAAATAGTTAAAAGAGAGCTGAACGAGAAGAATAAAAAATCAGATCCAAAATAACTGATGCAAGTAGCAGATCCAAAAGGCTGGCTCGAATGACAAGAGTTTCCACTGCACTTCAAATTTGGGAAAGTCGAACAATAATCCATGGAACCAAAAATTAGTTCAGAGAAAGAAAGAAAAAAAACATAATTTAACTCGATATTACGGGAGGCCAAGATTTTGATCCAAAAAATGCACTACCTACCTAGGGAAAGCAAAGAGAAAGTAACAGGGGGAAATGATTCTCAGTCATCAGTCACTACAACTTTTGTTTTTGCCTTCCCAAAACTCACTCCAAATGATCGTGTCCGAACGAAAGTCAATAATGTGTGCTTTTCCTATATGACCTTCGGCCTCGAGCCTCCCAATAAGTTTCTTCGTAAGGTAATAATCATCAGGATGTGATCCCTTCTCATTAATTAGACACATAATTGAATGAGTAATGATTCGCACACTGGTTGGGTGTGCGAATCGTGCACTGGCTCTCTCACAAGAGAGTTAAATAATATATTTTACGGAATCCAAAAAATATGTTTTTTAAGTCTCTTGTGAGAGAACCAGTGCACGACTCGCACACCAAACCTGTGCGCGAGTCATTATTCTAATTGAATAAGCCTTGAGGGTCTTCCCTGCAGCTAACAGAGTACGCACAACCCGTTCACAACTTAAAGTACAAACATTACACTCTCTTTCCCAGGCATAATCCAATACTCTAAACGCTGCAACTCTCTTATCCTTGGCGTATAAAACAGTCAAAAGCTTATCCAAATCAGGAGTAAACCCACTGTGTATTAACAAATTGATATGTCCGAGAGCCTCATCGATGTGGCCCTTCAACAGAAGTGTCTCCAAAATAATTGAGAACAAGTCTATGTTCTCCATCACACCCTTTTCAATCATATTGTTCATAACCTAGCTTATTATTTGAACTCTTTCATCTTCAAATAGAGCCTCCATTACTGACCTAAACATCGCTGGACTTGGAACGTAGTCACTTTGCATCATAGCATCATAGTGGGAAAAATCCCTCTAGGACGATGTGGGTCTTGATCGTGTCACAATCAAAATACTGACAATTTTCACATTTCCGACATGGACAACGCATAAGATTATTTCCTTGCATCATTAAATGTTGTTTTGCATAATCAATATATAAATTGATTCCGCCTACAAACCTAGGATGACTCCGGGATGATTTTGTCTTGTACTCATACATCCATCTCTTGTCATTAAAATAGTCCATATCCACGGTAATTATCAAAGATAATCAATACAAAATAGAAAAATGGGTTTTTAATACTCAATTGGGTAGCTCACCAAGACCAATTATCTCCCTCTTACTTCCACTCTCCAAATTCGGTTCAGGCATACATGAATGAAACAACCATGACTTACATAAATGGGTTATTTGATTTGGGGTTGGGCGATTAGAATGAATAGAAATGGATGCAAAAGTAATTCTAAAAACATTAAATACATAACAAAAAAATAAAACTGTAATCTTAGAAAGTGGGCTACCAATCCAATCAATACATTATGTGGCACATATATGCAAAAGAGAATCTGAAAATAGAAGGCATTCAAAGCAATGCGAAAAGTATTGAGTTAATTTTAGAACAAACAGAATTTAAGATACAAGAACCTTAGTTAAAGACAACATGTAAAAAAGTTGAGCGCTTGACCCGTAGTATGAGCTCTCTGCAATATGTAAAGGGAATCATCGAAGAGGAAGATGAACCCCGACGACAGCCTGGCGGGTTTCTCTGTGACGAGAGGGCGGTGGTGGTCTAGAAGAAGCGGTCCACAGTGGAGAACAGGCAGAGAGCTGCCGGAAAGTTGATGAAAATCGCTGGAAGATGGTGGTTGCAAATGTGCAGGTCTGGAAACTTTCGAGTGAGAGCAAAGCCGTGGAGTTGGTGGATCCCTGCATCAGAGAGTCCTGTTTGGAATACAAAGTTGTGAGATGCATCCATTTAGGTCTGTTGAGCGTGCAAGATTTTCCCTACGATAGACCTGATATGTCATTCACTGCTATGATGTTGGAAAATGAAACTTCCATCGGTTAGGTGCCAAAACAAACCAAGTTCATCATAGAAAGGACTCCGACGAAGATGAACCCCGACGACAGCTTGGCGGGTTTTTCAACTAACGAAATTACTCTGCTTACGGGACGATGAAAGGGGAAGAGAATCTGAAACAGAGAATATAAAAATAATGATAATCCGTACTTGCTAGATCCTCTCCAGCATCGCCACCTGGAACGGGTTCAAGCTTTAATCAACTCTGGCATCATCCGCCCATGCTAGAAATAATCGATCGGTCGAAGCAAAACTCTCTTCGCATTCATGGGATAAAGCCGCTTTAATCGATTCTATGAAAAAGATGTAGATAAATATTTACTTTATTATTTCATCAATTATCTGTATGAGATCGTAGTTATTTAATTGTTTGATGGTTTTAAAAATGGAGAAAACATAAAAGGTCCGAATTTAGTTTGTTTTACTCTTACATAACGACCCACGACTGAAGGCACCTTTGTTGACGATAGCAAGTAGGAGAAATGCATAAGTACATATTTCAACTAAATTTATAAGTTGCTATATCAAATAGAAAACACAATTTTGTTTTGTAGGAATAAATATGTCATGAATCAATTGCTCGCATTATGATAGAGGTCTTGCGTAGGGCAATTTACATGGGAGGGGAGCTCATGTAGTGCTGAGTGTAACTCAAAATTCCAGGCTTCAGAATAAGAAAGGGAAAAAATTAAGGGAAGAGGAGGACAACCTGAAGGAGATCGTACGGGACTAGGAGTTTAAACATTTGAGAACAAGATTGCACAAGGTTGACTATATGGAGGAAGCTATCATAGCACTGACACTAGGCCAAATGCTTACTTTAAGAAATCCAATTCTTAAAGAACTTAAATAAATAGTCTTAAATAGCTTTTGTATCATACTTGATAGATAGCTACTTGCATTCTTTATTATGCGAAGACGAGGAGATTGATACTGTCGTGATCATCATTATGTTCGTTTCTTATTCATACATGTAAACATTTTGATTTTGTGCATTATATAATATGACTTTTTATCATTTTGTTCTTCTCCATACTTGAACACTTTTTGATACTAGAAGCTCGTGCGCCTTATATAATATCTTGTATGTTTTTTCATTTTGAATGTTCTATTTTTGCAATTGCTTAAATTTAAGTTTGATCAAATTTTAATTTGTTGTGGGATTTTGTAAATTATATGTTTATCAGGTAAATTTTTTTTAAAGGAAAATTTTATTTATTTACCGGCAATTTTTAAAGCATTAGTAAATAAAAAACTTATTGGCAGGTGTTTTTCGCTGGTAGATTTTTTTTTTTAATTTTTTTTTTTTTTTTGAGTTGCCTTGCTGGTCGATAGAAATATCTCTATTGGCAACCATGTTCGCTAGTGGATTTTACTTCTACTTCGCGTAACTTGGCGCCAGTGGAGGTTTTCCCCCTTCCTTGGTGGTTATACCCGCTGCTACGTTGTCGATGGTTGCGCTATTGTTGGCGGGTGCATTCTTGTTTGCAGAAAATTGGTCTCTACTGGTGGGTAAACCGGTGAATCTCTCTTTTCTACTAGTGTTTCGGCTTGTAGTTTTCCTGTTTGGCGTATCCATTGTTGCATATACGATAAGTTAGATAATCCTTAATAATAACGAGATGTAATTATAGTTTGAGTAATGCTCACCACCCCTCTATGTGGGTACTTAGCTTGTGCCTTTCCACTCTAGAAATCGAGGCACTAGCTAAGCAACTACATCTGAGGGGTGGCTGAAATGAGCACCCTCGAGGGTGCGCATTGCATTACTCTTATAGTTTTGTCCCATTCCTCTCATTTGCATACCCAATCATATTGTTTAAATAGAAACTAAAAGAAATCAAAAAAATAAATAAATAACAAAACACAAGAGTTTAACATAGAAACTCCAAATTGGAAAAAAGGGCCCACCAGAAATAAATCCACTATGTGAAAAATTATTACAATCACACAATTCTCTCTCCCTGCCCCCAATACTCCTACACACTTACAAAGTTTTTCCAAATTATTACAATCACACAATTCTCTCTCCCTGCCCCCAATACTCCCACACACTTACAAAGTTTTTCCCTTTCCTCAACTCACACCGAACTCTTACAAGAAAGGAATTTTTAGAGTCGAAGAACTTGAAGCTTAAAGTGTATCTGACTAGAGCTTACTAAGACCAATTCCATGAAGTCTTTATATAGCCTAAAAACCTGTAATCAAAGAGTGACTAAACATTCTTTTATTTTACCAAAATTAACTCAATAATTCCACCTTGGCGGGACTCCATAGCATACGATATAACCATTGTTTACACCAACAATCATAATTTCCAAACTAGAGAAACTGGTATTTTGTACTCCACCATATGAGTAGACATACTTAGACTCTACACATTCTAATAATTTTCCTTTCAGCAACATGTTGAAAACCCCTTACTGAGATTCTATGGTGCAACTTCCACCGTTTGGCTTTCCAAAAAGTTCTTCAACCATCGACATAATCTTCCTCCACACACCTTGCATCATGTCTGATGATGCTTATGACCCAAGTAGCGACCTGAGAGGCGACTCGAGTGGCGACCCGAGTGGCGACCTGAGTGGCCTCCCGAGTGGCGACCCGAGTGGCGACCCGAGTAGCGATCCGAGTAGCAACCCGAGTGGCAATTCAGAGGATAAAGATTCTAACTCTCTGGGAAAATTTGATAGACCGATGACTAGTGCCCGAACAAAACGCTTCAAGGACAACTTGAACACATTTATCTAGAAATATCTTGAATGTTAAAAGATTTCCCATGATTCTAATCTTGGATGTGTTAGTGTGATTCAGGTGGAAAATCTTTAGAAGGAAGTTTTTAATTTTCAATGTGGAGTAATTAGTGAGCTTAATTAACGGGTTTTCCTATCTTTTAAGATCAATCACATTCTAGGCTACTTCATGCCTCCACTATTTCTTTTGGGGGCAGAGGTTTTATTACGAATTTTAGAGATTATTTTCTCTTCTTTGTTCATTGAGAACTTCAAACTTATCAAGATTCCAAAGTTTTATTAAATATATCAATGTAACAAAGCTTTCTAATATTAGAGAACTAGATTTTGCTCCACTAAGAATGCAGCCGAACTAGTGAGAACCAAAAACTAAAAGACCAACACAGCGCGCCAAAAAACAATGGCACCAGAATGCAGTACCATGTTAGTACCCCCGGCGTAAGATATAGCCAGCGCTTTAAGGGAGGTGTTCATCTTTAAGGTTCAAATGAGCAATGTGTCCCACAGTTTCAAAAGCTAGAGGAATAATCATTCCTTCAGGTAATAAGTCTTCTAAGATCTGGGAGCAAAACATAAATTTAAATTTCATAAGCTTTAAAAAATAATTGATAAGAAAGCAACTCAAAACATACTACAGCACTGCCTTAACAAAAGCAAGGATCAGAGATGATGAGATGTCTACTTGGAACTATGAAATGGATTAGCAGCTAAAACATCTAATATTATATAAATTACTACCTTAGTTCCTTTCCACTCTTGGGTTCTATCTGCACTGTAGCTACAAGTAAAAAAAACACACTCAGAGGTTCAGGAAGTTTGATACCTCATTTGCCTGCCAGTAGCTATAAAAAAAAGTCAATCTGCATTGCACAAGCTCACAAGCTAAGCTTCCGCCATGCAGCGGAGGATGGCCTGGACATAGAAAAAGTACATAAAGTTTGACCTTTGAAGTCTGAAGTTTGTTACAAACCCCCCCATGTGACCACTGAGCTATGCTCATGTTCACACCTTTGAAGTCTGAAGTTAAAAACTCATCCTGACATACATAGACCCAGAGCAAGTAATGCAACTCTCAATCCTTATGTATGAGTTACATTGGCTTTAATCCGTGTTTAGTTGTCTGAATTTCTGAACTAGTTTAGTAGCCCACGACAGGAGCACCACCAAAGCTACATATCTGAACAAAAATATTCTACTAATAACTCGACCTCTCTATTAAACATTTTAGCAATCCTTACGGATGCAGGGTACAAGAAAAACCATGAGTAGGTCATGTGGCTTATATAATGCCAGCATTCTTTGACCGGCTGATCTAGGGAGCCAATGCAGAATTCTAAGATATGCAGTTATTTTTTTCCATCCAGTTCTATTGAATTACATTGAAAAACGACGGACCAACAGAGATAAGTCAACGTATAGATATAAATTGGACAGTGAAAAATAGGGCAGCGAATTAACAACAGAAGCACTTCACACACTATCAAACAGCCACCTTTACAGCTTGTGGTAAGGCTTCTACATCTTTAATTGCTCATCCAAAAGTAACAATCTTGTTGAACCCCTCCACCTCTTTCCCTTAAATCCGCTCCAAGCAATCTGCTAAAATCATCTTTTCCGTCTCCATTTTCTACAACTTCCACAACAGCAAAATCATTCTTCCCAGTTCTCTCCCGTTTCGCACACGCATTTCCATCTTTATTCACCCATTTCTTCTTCTTGTTCTTTGGCCGAGATATCTTTGCCAGATTTCTGAATTTTAAAAAACCACGACAGTTAAACGTTTTCGCAAGTTTCTATCTGTACAAAACGGGAGGCAGATGCTCGCCATCCCCATCAGCTTTTACATAAATTCGGCGGCTCAAAGACTTGGAAATTTTATCTTCTTCCTCAGATTCGTCAGAACTTCTAGCGAGTAGGTCCCTAAACTCCGGCTCCACATCGTCGCCAGGTACCCGAGCTAGGTTTCTACTGCGGGGCCAGTGCAAGAGGTACCCTTGAAGGCGGCTTTCCAAAGCAAACCACTGTTCTGCTGGAACTTCAAATACACGAACAAAGTTATTGTAATCAATCAGGGTCCGCTGTTCGGCTTGAGTTACTTTCTCGACGGGCATCGGTAATTCCGTCGATTTTCGCCCTTTCCGAAGAGAGGGTCCATAAGGTAAACCTCCATCTAAGGCTAGACATAGAGTTAAAGAGAGAAGAAAAAAGATGATATACAGAGGATTTTACAGAGATTGGCTTTGGGAAAAAGCAAGTTTGAGAAAAAAAAAATGACAGAGAAAGCAGAGAGTGTGGTCTAAGAACAAGCCTGGTAGACATTGATGAAATAAATAAGAGAACAGAGGCCAGGAAAATCCACTGCTCGCTTGATATTCAGTGTTCTCGATGGTGCAACCAACCGAGTAACAAATTCAGAGGAGAGTCGCGGTGACTGAAAAAACTGGTAATGAACTAAAACGAAATCCTCAGTAGTCGTTGAATTAAGAGTAAGGCGTAGTATTTATCCTACGTAAATGTTAATTTATGTTCTAAAAAATATAAAAAAAGTATTTTTTATTAAAAGAACCATTATTTTAGGAGGGTGAGTTTTTAGATCTTGATGGGCCAGCCTACCGGTAGTTGAGATAAAGTCTGGGTTCAGGCTTACTTAAAGAATAGGTAAATAGTTTCTACTTAATCAAATGAGGAAGCATGTTATATTGTAAACCCTAACATAAAAATTGGCACTACAATTATCACTATTTTTAATAAAATTCTATATTTTAAAGGATAAACCTTGGGCATGATTAATATGTACATGAGATGAGTATTGTACATAAGTGCAATTAGCATTTTTCTTGAATTAATAAAGTTGGCCTCAATTAACTGCTATTTTGTGAACTGCAAAGTGCAGTGGGAAATGATGAAGATAAGTTTCCCGTGAACACATAGTATTATTCACTCTTCTTGCTCAAATTTTATGGATGAGATATCAAGTTGACCATATATTTTTAATGCCTTTTTCATGCTTTATTTTTTGGGTATAAAACTACAAAGTGTAATGCTAAACGCACTTAGCGGACGTACATGTTAATCTAAGCCCTTAAAAATATTAAAAAATATTTCTTTTATAAAATTTTATTTTCTAAAGAATAAACTCTAAGCATCAATAGTTTAAATTAATAAGTCTGTGAGATAGCTACGCGGGCTAAGTACAACTAGCATTATTCAACTACAAATGTTTATGTCGAGAACTCACAAATTTTGAGTCTGAATTCTAAACAAAAACACTAGTCGATGAAGGAACCAATGGACGTTATAACGGTGTTATTACGATTCGGATCAGGAACTCGTTTGAGAGTCAGTAGGCCTATGATCTCTCCCAGAAAAGGAAGGAATGAGTATGATCCTTGACCAGACGGTCCAGACTGTAGACTAATCAATGGTTGAACAATAATTTGATCTTACAATAAAAAAGATATAGTATATTATTTTGGAATATTTTTAAACAGACTGAAGTTTCCCGGATAGTTGTTAGTGCTTTGGGTAAGTAGTCTACTAAAGCGCAAGTGAAAATGGAATGTCATTAGTTCGGTCATCGAGCTTATAGTGCATGATGCTTGGATTAGATTAATATCTCAACGCCGTAAAGTCTCCATGCAAAAAGGAAGCTTTTTCGCTTTTCTTGGCTGCCCGACACGTTTTGGCCCCCTTTTTAAAACCTGTGTTCTCGCTATTGGGTGCTTTACCAAACCCAAACCAAACTATCTTTCCCTGTGACCAATCATAGGGTGGGTATCAAACGAGGTTCGCCTAATTAATCGTTGTTAATGTAGGACCAAATTGGCAAACCGGGATCCTACTTTGAATCCGAAGGACTTAGTGAAAATAGGATTCAAGGCTATGACTCGTGTAGGTCTCGTTTGAATTACATACATTAATTAATGAACCGAATGGAACAGATAATCTAAATTCCTAATCACGAATTTAGATTGTTATACCACAACTTTGGTACCCACCAATTATACAAAAAAAATGTTTAAACGGTTCGAAACAATGTCATAAATCCCCACTTCATGCCTAACCCCAAAAAAGCCATTGGATGGGGTTAAAAGTGGTCTCAACCAATTTCTCCCGTCAGTTGAAGTTACCATAACTAAGGTCAGGCTATCCCTGTTAGAACTTGGAGGAATTCATTTCTTGAACAGAAAATAAAATGCATGGAAAGTGAATAATTAAGATGAGGTGACGTTGTGTTTTCCATAATCCTCTCTTTCTTCACGCACTAATCCTCATTCGTGAACGTCTTCTCCGTGCTAATTTGTTGGGTGTGTGGCAGCTCAGGGTGGCCTTTAGCAGATGCCATTGCCGGACTTCCGCTTCATCCTTTCATCTTTCCATTACTTGATTCCAATTTCCAATCGGCACGCGCAAACCCACTTGAATCAAAACGATTACTTGTCAACGAAGAGAGGGAGAAAAAGAGAAAGAGGGGCGGATTAATTAGCATTAGGGTAACGCTCCTTCCCATGTCACTGATTGATGTATACGAGTAAGATTAGTCTCTGTACGTTTCTTCAGTTGATATCGAACTTTACGCTGACTACGAACAAATTGAATTAATGGCGGAAAAACCCACGATAACATTGTCTCTCGGTATGCGATTCAAACAGTCCTTTAATGGATGATCGAAGCTGTTTCGGTTCTGCTTTGCAGAAACAATGAGATGAGAGGACGAATTGACGTCTTTAACTGGTTATTACTCCAGCTGAAATGAAAAAAAAAAAAAGTGAATTAAGACGTCGGAGTATCATGGGGTCGTCTTAAATCACAACAAAAAGTATGGAACACGAAAGATGAAATCGCACGCCGAGAATTATTACTCTGTTCAGTCTGTGGACGAGTTAAGCTCGACAGTGATTTCTTCCCAACAAACCCTCCATAATGATACGCTTCTTGTACTCTTCCGTTTCCACTTCCGGTAACTTCACTGTACTTTCCGGCGGAGAGTATCCCATCTTCTGGGGAGACTCGAATTGCCGGCGGTGAACGAAGAATAGCCATGTAGACGTCCAGAAAATGGCGCAGAGCCGGCCCCATAGGATCATAATGGATAGGGTGAACGCCAGTAAACAGAGGGCAGTTGTTGTACTGGAATTGTGATATTTGCAACGCGCGTTCCCGTTTTCAAAATCCAAACTATCTGCTACGGAAATAGACGAAGACGTTGAAGAACGGGAGAAGGAAGCCGATGAATCGACCTTCTGGGCGTCGTGATTTGGTGGTCGTCGAGAATTTTCGTCGGGCTTCACCGGCCATGTCAGGGGAGGAGCTCTTCTGGTAGAACTATTTCCGGCGCGGTTCCTGTCTTCTCCGCGTGCCCTGTTTGAAAAACTCTCTTGTGAAGATTTCCCATTTCGACTACGAGCCTGTGACGAAGAGAGAACAATCACTTCAGAAGTTCCAGGAGAGATCAAAAGCATGTAATAAACAGAACAAACACTCAAGAGCGAAGTTGATAAAGGTCAGCAATCCAAAATTAATAAGAGTAGAATCGACAACTGCGAGATGCCATTAGAGATCTTACTGAATTAAAACTCGCAAATCGAAATCGAATGAGAAGAAGTAAACAGAACTCAGAACAGGGTCCTCTTAGTCCTTACCGCAGCATTAACAAAAGCAATCGCATTAACGATCCGAACGAAAGCTTTACGGCTCCTCCCCCGTGGCCCTAATTCTCCAGACGCTTGACCGTAGCCCGACAAATGCGTAAAAACGCCACCTTCCCTGTTTTTCGGAGCTGATTTCACCAGTCTCTCGCTGTAACACCGACGAGAACACTCCAAGTTCCCGTCTACGGATAATCTCTTTCCAGCACATCTCAAGTTCCCTTCGCGAACCGAACCAATCCGCGCTGATTTACTCCCTCGATCATCGTCACTTCTTTTCCCGACGAGTCTCCCCGCTCCGTCCTCGGCGTCCGCCGGTCGGAAACACAGAAAGTATTTGGCTGTCCTTCTTTCGCTCATCTGAGACTGTAGGAAGGATCGTGATCACCTTCAATGGCTCATTCGGAGAGAGAAGAGACGACCGGGACGAGGTCGGATAAAGCGAGGGAAGCCGGCGATGGCTCTCTGTTTCGCCAGCTGCTCTCGCGAAGCTTAAATTAAATTAAGGGGGCTTAATTTAGTTAGTTAAAGCAACTAATTAGCTGTAGTGGGCCAGCCAGGCGAAGGGGTCGACGTTTCTTTCTACTTTCACCTTGTTCGTTAACGTTAAGCGACCTTTGGATATTTTGGAAACGGAGCGGGCCCGCCGAAGAATGCAAAATTTTGTCCAATGCACGTGATTTTATACTATAGGTATTTTACTGTATTTTGTGCACTTCATAGTATGACATTAAAATATGGAAAAATGCTATACCCACTTTAACGTAGATCACTTTGTACAATTCTCACTCTCACTATAACACAGGGGACTTACACCATAAATATTTTAAGACAAATAATATCAGTACTTTCTGATTTTACTTCGAGATTTTACATCACCGTAGTTGCGTAGTTGGTGGCAGTGTTTTAAAAACGAACCGACCCAACCGGTTCAACTGGGTTCAATAGGAACCGGGACTTTGAATAGTTCGGTCTGCTCAAAGATGGTAAAAACCCGGTTTTGAACAGTTCAACCATTGAACCAGAAATCGAACCGGACCAGTTGAACTGGTCTACTTAATTTTTTAGTATTTTAATAGTTTTTTGTATTTATAATCTTATTTTTTATATATATAAATCTTATTATGTATTTTTAATAAGAAACAAATCATACTGGTTGAACCACTGATTGAACCCGGTTGATCCGATTGAACTAGAATAGGAAGCTCCACCAGTTTGGTTTTTAAAACATTGGTTGGCGGTTTAAATAAGAGAAAATCTAGGATTTAGGGCTTACCCATAGAATAGGTAGATAATATTTTATTAAAAAATAAAATTTTACAATTTTATCTCTAAGGTTATTGACACAAGAGGATGTAAAGTCTTGAAAGTAAAAAAAGCTAAAGTACTTATATCACCGCTCATATTTTAATGTCTACCACTATATTGCACAAAGTGCTCTATAGTCAAGTGGAGATAGCATTACTCTAAAATATGGTGTGGGTCCTACAACTACAGCGAGGAAAAAGTACACAAAGTGTATGCGAAGTAAAATGCATATAGCAATTTTTTTTTAATTAACTTTCCTTACGATCTTAAAGGCATCGTTGGCACTTGTGAGCTGTAGTTACTCAAATGGCATAACGCTGAGTCGAGGTGATATACTAATTAGGAGGGGGTGTCCTTCACCATTTACATTTTTAGTACAAATAGGGTGGGGGTTACCCTTCTTTAATTGCATTCTCCTATTAGAGTAAAAACGATAAAAGAAATTATAATAACATGCCATTTATAAGAGAGATGGTCTATATATGTGTCTAGATGCATCATCTCCATGGGAGATGGATTCATGGCATTAATCGATAAAGGGTCGGTAGTCGAGACTTTTCGTCGAACTTCACCGGGCTTGTCACGGGAAGAGCTCTTCTAGTAGAAAAATTTCCGGGGGAGGGCTGATTCCTCTCTTGTGAAGTTTTCCCATTTCGACTACCAGCTTGTGATGAAGAGGGAAAAATCATTGTTATAAGTTCCCCAGGGAGTTCAAGAGCATGTAAACAGAACAAAAACCCAGAAGAGTCTTGATCGTTTTGAACTCTTGGAGCGAAGTTGGTAAATGCAAGCCATCCAGAATTAATAACAGTGGGATGGTCAACTTCGAGACGCCATTGGAGGTCTTGCTGAATTAAAACTCGCGAATAAGATCAAAACTTCGAAATCGAATGAGAAGATGTCGTCTGAACTCGGAACAGGGTCTCCTAAATTTCTACCGCCACAGTTACGAAATCAATCGCGTTGACGACCCGAGCGAAAGATTTACGGCTCCTCCGTCGACCTGATTCCACCTGTAACGACAAATGCGTAAAAACGGCATCGTTCATCGTTCCTGCGTTTTGAAGCTCATTTCATCACACTCTCGCTGTTACACCGACGAGAACACTCCCACGTCCCCATCAATGGATACTCTATCACGCACCTCTCAAATCACCCTCGCGAACCGAACCAAACCGAGCTGATTTACTCCCACGACCTTTTTTTTCCGACGAATGACTCCTCTCCGGGCGTCCGCCGGTTGGACACGGAAAGTATCTGGCAGTCCTTTCGCTCATCTTAGCCTGTACGAAGGATAGCACGTTCTGTGGCTCATTTTGGGGCAGCGAAGACTCCGACGCTGGCTCTGTTTCATCTGCCGCTCCCACGAAGCTTAAATTAAAATTTGGGCCTTGGGGTTTTAATTAGTTGGTTAATGCAACTAATTAGCTGTAGGGTGCCAGATGAAGGGGTCGACATTTTTTCCTGCCTCCCCCTCGACCTTAGGCTTTTTTTATTACAAGATAGCATTTGATATTTGTGGTGGAAATAAGATAGTAGTACATGATCTGATGCTCTTCGTTAGATTCATGGTTTTCCGAATGCTATCATCAGGCTCTCGTCATGGACAAAAGGACCACCAAGATGACTAGTCAACTGGTACTTCTACCTCCATCTTCAGGCCAGAGTTGCTAAGAATCTGAAACATCACACAGGATAATGGCATAGTGGTTGACAAGTATCATTAAAATAACTTAAATACAAGTAACTTAGTATAGAGATCACTTGAGACTACAAATAACCAACCTTTTCCTCATTAGCCAGACAATTTGAGAATCACACACACAGAAAAAAAAAAAAAAAACAACTTCATCATTATTGGCCCCAGTGCAAAGGATTTTCAAACTCAGAACCATATATAAAGGAGCTCGGTAACAAGCTTTCTTCTACTCTGTTGAGGAAAACATCACCTGGGCAGAGGTGATTTCAATCTTAACATCTTTGATAGATGTCATAGTGGACCGCCGACCACATATAGGATCTTGCTTGAAAATGAGCTGTCAATGGATCCGCAATATTATCTCGAACCCAATTCCAATCCTAACCCAAAACCTAGAATAACAATTGCACGGAGTTTGACAGAATGAAAACTAATATCCAAAGCAGAATCCACTTGCGGCTATGGCCACTGGGTGTATATCCCCTAGTACAAGTTAGATCGAGATTACTCCTACTTGGAGATACTTTTTTATTCTCACTTGGTTTCCCCTATTTTCTTCTTGATTTATTTGACCTTGTCCCTAAGTTTTTGGATTTAGCTGTATCCAGATGTTAAACAGAATAAAAAATCAATTTATGGATTGGAAGTATATCTTCTTTCTCTTCGTTCTCATCCTCTCCACTTACACTCACTTTCAAATCGTTTTTTCTCTAAACCTCAGTATGAATAATTTATACAATAAGT